>OV816025.1:205330434-206530434 GCA_929113105.1 Agrypnus murinus
GCTGACCGAAGAACAATTTGACAATTACCTAATACCCATTCTTGCTGACGATGCAACGTATTTCGCAAGCTAACCCTCAAGTGGAAGATTTATACCAGAGGTATCAAGATTTCTTCGAATAATATTAAGGGGTAAAAGACATACGATAAACAGATATCGAACATACATCAGTTAACATTCTGAATATACTAAGATTATATGGTGTATATAATAAATTAAAACTTATTATTATAAATTTAAAGAGCGCGACTAATGATGAAGGAAGATCGACAGGGTGATGATAGACGTAGCGTCAGGGTTAATTAAGAGTGACCTGAAGAACATGTTATATAAATAGGAGTTCATGATCAATTATTAGTCGATATGAACCGGCGACGCGAGTGTGACATATGTTGCATGAGCGTTTTACGATCAGGGTTTGCTCGTCATTTGAAGATACACCAGGGGTATAAAGTTCAGTGTTCTATTTGTTTAAAGTATTTTACACGTTTCGATAACTATAGAAGTCATTTGAAAACAGTTGGTAATACCATAGTTGTTGACAATAAGACATCACCTAGAAATAATGTAATATTTAAAGACGTGAATCTGAAACGTATGCATACCAATGAATTCTGTGCTATAGAAGCCAATAAAGAAATAAGATGCGAGGACGATGTGAAGACGAAACAAATTTGTCCATGTTAAAACGTCAAAATTGAATAAGAAATAATAAATTATCCATAATGCATTTTAACAAGGATAATCTAATTTTAATACATATCAACTCATTTTATTATTTTAATTATGAATGAAGATCATTGGTACATAGTAGATGTTTTTAAATATATAATAGAATCATTAATTTTATTTTAACGGAAAAAGTCACCATAATAATTCTTCCATAATATCTTATTGTATACAGTAAAACCGTTTAGAGATTTTAACACATCCAGTAATTAAGCCTTATCCACAATTAGTTTGTAACAGCTGATACACCATCCATCTTGAAATTTAATATCCTTACATTTAAAAGATTCAACATTTAAAAGTATACAAAAGCAGAATCTATTAGTCATTTCATTTAAATCTACAGCATAATAAACAGCAAGCCTGTTCGCAATTTCTATTCAATTTTACATCATACGTTTGAGATGTAACATCTACCCGTTTTCTAGGCAATCTAATTTGAACAGATCTATAACACGTTTTCTCATTTAAGCATAATTAGGGACGACTTGAATAGCAAAATAGTAACGATAAAAGCATAATATAAATGTTAAATGATGAAAACCCGTATACTGGCCAGGTATAAAAGCCTCTTGCGACTATAGACTATATCCCCTTCGAACCTTTATCTTTTCCCCATCTTTTAAATTCATAAAAAGGTGTTAAAATAAGGTTTCTGCATAACATTTTAATATATGAACTGAACTGATTTATGTATCGTATTATTTAAATTCCACCTTATTACATCCAGTAACTCGGTAATTTTTCTCAGCTGTCACCAACAACCAGAAGATCCACAACGCCAGCCTGCAATTGGAGAATCCGGCCGACCAACCACGATGCAGCACCAGCCTGGAGGAGGAACCGACATCCTAACATATAAGCGCTTCACGCGGGACACTCTGTCTCATTATTTTTCCAAATTTTGCTTAACTGCTATCATACTCTGTTAAATATATATTTGGATGAATATATGATTTTATTTTGTGTTATAATACTGCCGTATTATTTCTTTAACCTTTCTTTCCTTTTAATAGCATTATTTGGTAACTCTGAATAACTACGAGCCGTTCAACGGTAACAACTGGCGCCCAACTACAGTGTGTGTTTGGATGAACACAACAACCGACGACCCAACCTATGGTGAACACCCGATCGACAACGCGAGAGATGGCAGAGGACAACAAACCGACAGCCGCATCCATGGACCCGTCTTCGGCGTTCTTCGCGGCCCTTCTGGACCGGCTCACCGCCCTGACACCGACGGCAGTCAACCTGGCCCTACCCACCTACGGCGGCAACGACGATGAAGACCTGGAGGACTTCATCTCCCAGATGACTGCCAACATCGCGACATCCCCGGACCAGCTGAGGCTCATCATGGTCCAACTGCGGGAACCAGCACGCGCCCTGGCCCAGAAGCAGCCGCCAAGGACTCCGGAGCAGCTGTTCGAGCTTCTACGTAGGACCTACGACTCCCCCGTGCAGCGCGTCCAGTTGTACCAGGAGTTATACGCGAAGACCCAGGCCGACCGTCAGGTAACCGCGGATTTCCTAACCCGGAAGATGTCTTTGTTGCAGAAGCTAGCACCAGGTATGCGGGAAGCCGACAAGATCCACCTTCTACGGAAGCTGCTCCGTCCCGAGGTAGCGGTCTACCTTAGCGGCCACTTCAACAGCGTGCGAGACCTAGCGGACGCAGCCATCGCCACCGCGGACACCCTCCAGTCTACCAGGAAGACGACCAACCCCTTCATCAGCGCGGATCAACTTCCGAAATGCCGCTTCTGTCCGGAAAGACACTTCCACCGCGACTGCCCCGTACGGAGTTCGGGAAACGACGCCAGGGGGGATTAGGCCGGCATATTCCCTCCTTAACGGCCATGCCCGGCATACAGGTACCTAGGATTCAGGTAAGCATGAATAATGGCATTTGTTTCAGAGCGCTAGTGGACACCGGTGCCTCCATCAATGTCATCAACGCGAAGTTCGCCCCGGGAGCCCGGAAAATCGCCACCAAACTCCCACTGGCTAGCGGTAGCCAGAAGATGTCCTGCAGCGGGGAAGCGGAACTCGCCATCATCATCTCCGGATACGAACACGCCGCCAAATTCGTCGTCAGCAGCGACCTCCGAGAGGACTGCATTCTGGGGATGCCTTGGTTACAAGAGCAGCAAGCGACGGTGGACATCGTCAGAGGCTGCCTGTACCTGGGAATCGGAGAACGGAAGACCGTCTTCTGAACCAAACCACCCCCTAAGACGGAATCAATAAGTATCGGGGAAATTGATCACAGTTTCCCAACGGACGCGCAAACCCGGTTTAAAAATTTAATTTCAGATTTCCCCGCGCCTTTCAACACCACCCAGGGGATGACGACAACTAGCAGCACCAGGCATAAGATCGACGTGACGGAACGGAAGCCAGTCTGCCAACGCCCCTATCGCGTGTCGGATGAAAAGAAGCGGATCATCCAAGAACAGGTGGAGGAAATGCTGTCCCAAGGCATCATCGAGGCTTCCACATCGCCGTACTCCAGCCCTGTGGTCCTGGTGAAGAAATCCGACGGCACACCCCGGTTCTGCGTGGACTACCGCAAGCTGAACGCGATCACCACCAGCGAGCCATCACCGATGCCCATCATCCAAGAGACCCTGCGTGACCTGGGGGATGCAGCAGTGTTCACCCGCCTGGACTTGAAGAGCGGCTACTGGCAAATCCCTATGGACGAGGGATCCAAGCAGCTCACCGCCTTCAGCACCCCGGATGGAGGCCACTACCACTTCAAGGTCATGCCCTTCGGACTCCGCAACGCCCCGGCAACGTTCCAACGCCTGATGAGCCAGAAAGTTCTCGCAGGGTACCTCCGTAAGTTCTGCATGGTCTACCTCGATGACATAATCGTTTACAGCTCCGACTACGAGACCCACCTCCGACATCTCGCTTTAGTCTTGGAGAGACTATCGCAACACCGCCTCCGGTTGTCCATCAAGAAGTGCGCCTTTGGAAAGGCGTCCCTCGACTTCCTCGGCCACACCATCCACCCGGGAATCAGCACGCCCCAGCGGAAGCACGTAGAGCAGATCCGGCAGCTGCCCGTACCGACCAACAAGGACAAACTCCGGAGTTTCCTTGGCGTTTGTGGATGGATCCGCCAATACATACCAAACTTCGCGACCATCGCGGCACCACTAACCGATTTGTTACAGGCAAAGAAAACGTGGGAGATCACACCGGAAGTCATGGGGGCATTCAATCGACTGAAGACCGCATGCAGC
The DNA here is from genome assembly GCA_929113105.1 of Agrypnus murinus. Classification (NCBI taxonomy): domain Eukaryota; kingdom Metazoa; phylum Arthropoda; class Insecta; order Coleoptera; family Elateridae; genus Agrypnus; species Agrypnus murinus. Next base: position 205,334,421 of record OV816025.1, read on the forward strand.
CAACCGCTCCAGCTACACCATCCTCGCCCCAACGAGCCCCTGGTGGCCCAGACCGACGCAAGCTCCATCGGCATCGGGGCCATAGTCTACCAGGAGAACGACGACGGGACCAAGAGGATCATCTGCTTCGACAGCGCGCGCCTTAAACCAACGGAGCAGCGGTACCACATCAACGAGCAAGAGTGCCTGGCCCTGACATGGGCCCTCCGACGCTGCCGACCGCTACTAGAGGGGAAACGCTTTAAAGTCCGGACGGACAGTAAAGCCCTTATCTGGTTACAATCGTTCAAAGAGGAAAAGGCAAAACTACTCAGATGGGCTTTGTTTTTACAGGAATTCGACTTCGACCTGGAGCATTGCCGCGGTACCCAGAACGAATTCGCGGACGTTCTATCCAGAGACCCCGAGGACGAGACCACCCACGACGCCCTAATCGACGCGCGACCAGCCTCACCGGAGCTCCAGGCCCTAGCGACAGCGGAAACAGAGGTGGCAAACGCCCTGACCACCATCGTCGACGAGATCAAGCGGGCCCAAGACCAGGACGAAGAGACGCAAGAGTTCCTGAGACGCTGGCGAAACCCCTTCACCCCCGAAGATGAAGGCATCCGATCCGCGTACGAGCAATTCGAGGGATACCTTTATCGCGCCGCCACCGACACCGATCCGCAGACGCTGTACGTGCCACCCGCAGCCCGAGAAAAGGTACTCAAGCAACACCACGACGACAGTGGACACCCCGGCCGGGACGAGACCCACACCGCCATCCGCCGGAGATACTGCTGGCCGCAACTAGCTCGCAACGTCGCCCTCCACGTCCAACAATGCGTGACCTGCGCCGCCGTGAAAAGAGGTAAGTTACAGACTAACGCTAATTTACAGGCACGAAAGCCAACCCGACCATGGCATACCGTCAACATCGACATCATGGGGCCCTATCCACCAACAGCTTCTGGAAGAAGATACATCCTGGTGATCGAGGACGCCTTCACGAGATGGGTCGAGGCATTCGCGATGCGGGACGCCACCAGCCAGTTCATGTGTCGACTAGCGGAAGAGGAAGTCTTTCATCGGTTCGGCTACCCGAAGGTCATCCTCACGGACAACGGTACCCAGTTCACCAGCGACCTCTGGAGAACCACGTGCAGAAGATGGGGCGCGACCCACCACACGACGGCGATCTACCACCCCCGAGCCAACCCGGTCGAACGACGCAACCAGGAGATCAAGAAGGCCCTCCGCACGCGACTTCAGGGACAACCCCACGACGAATGGGTCCGCCATCTACCCCGAGTCCTCCACGACCTCCGCCTCCGGACCAACGCCGCCACGCGATCGAGCCCTGCCAAGCTGCTGTTCGGGTACGAGCCACTTCAGCCAGGGAATCAACAGCTTCCGGAACAACGGGAACCGCCATCCGCCGAAGACCGACAGAGGGAAGCCACCGCCAACCAACTTCGGTATCACCGGAGATACCAGGGTCAGCCCACCGCACCAGTCGCCCGGGTAGGAGAGGATGTCATGGTACGCGCCCACATCCAATCCAACGAGCAGCGGAAGATCCACGCCGGTTTCGCGCCCAAATGGTTGGGACCCTACAACATCCGGAACATCTTCGACGGGAGGGTCTACACGGTAGACAAAGGGGGACAGCAGGTGAAGTACCACGCAGACCACATCCGGCCAGCACCACGACGCCCAGCGCTTCGCACACCGCCTCCGGCATCACCACCACCGCACCCGGAAGAAGACGAAGAAGACGCTTTGCAGGCCATGCCGTCGTCTCCGAGGGGGGGCGAATTGTCACCGACGACCACGTGCGCCACGACGTTAGCAGCCTGCAATTGGAGAATCCGGCCGACCAACCACGACGCAGCACCACCCTGGAGGAGGAACCGACATCCTAACATATACGCGCTTCACGCGGGACACTCTGTCTCATTATTTTTCCAACTTTTGCTTAACTGCTATCATACTCTGTTAAATATATATTTGGATGAATATATGATTTTATTTTGTGTTATAATACTGCCGTATTATTTCTTTAACCTTTCTTTCCTTTTAATAGCATTATTTGGTAACTCTGAATAACTACGAGCCGTTCAACGGTAACACAGCTTTCAGCTGATTTCTCGGCGGTACGTGTAAACGGGATATAGAACGAAGTTCTAACTCTAAATTTCAGTCTCAGTGCAGCAACTGAACGCGTAACACTTACCTCTCTTCGCATCCGTATTTAAACGGCTACAAGAAAAAATATGTCATTCGCAACTCAGCTTATTGATAACCTAAGGGATCTTGCATACAACCTGCAGCTACAAGGTAATGCTCGAGCCATCTCGAGTGCTTTAAAACAATGTACCTCGGCTATATGGAGAATCAATAGAGCACTGGAAAAAGAAACATCTATAGGGGTTAAGAATCATCTGTCAACCTGGCTGGGTCAAGCGAGATCATATAGGAAGATTATTAAAACCTTAAAGACTGTAGGTGGAAGCAATAGTCAGCGAAAAGAGACAGCTCGCGATCGCGTGAAGTGGGCTGATATGAAATCAGCATTTAAGGGACGCATGCGAATTGCTGTAATAACTAACACCAAGCATATCGAGCCGAAGGCTTTCATGCAGAACTGCTCGACCATTTTTCAGAGACGTATTCTGAATGCGTTGAAGAAAGATGCATCATTAAAAGTGAACACAGCTTTAACAGGCGTGTTCGAAGTCAAAAAAAGGGGATACTACATATACCAAGACAGTAATTTAGCTCAATGGTTCAAGATCAATATTCAAGATCCTATCCTTACGGATCTCGAAGAGTTTCAAGTAAGTATAGAAATTGTAGAAAGTTAGAAATAAACTAACGCACGCATATTTCTTTATCTAGCAAAAAGATAGCGGGTGGACGCTTAAATCAATCGTTAACCTCCAGCTCAATATCAATAAGTATACTCAGCATCTTGGCTCGTCGTATTAAATCTGAAGCTCAACATAAAATCACATAATACAGCGAGTGTACTTGAGATCCTCTACTAGTGTCCGAAGAGATACAAAACTTGTTTAAAAGTGCTTAAAATGTATATAATTTAGATAATTATTCTCATATTTATCCTGTGTTAATATAAACCCAACAAATGTTTTATTGTCTTTTATTTTATTTTTATGTTTTATTTTGTAAGTTACTACAAGTCCCAAACAATAGGGCTCGTCCAGGATTCGAACCCGGGACCTCTCACACCCTAAGCGATAATCATACCTTTAGACCAACGAGCCAGTTATATATGGAAAATTTTGCTTCGAGAAGATTAGTATGTTTCTCATTACATCTGAATAATATAAAATATAGAACCGATCTTGGTACAAGCATTTTCAAATTTGACAATGTTTTAGCTAAAATTATAGGTCGCTTTGCCCTTATACACAACATTATTAACAGATTTATTTATTATACGATTTACTTCGAGTAATGCGATTACGTGAGTACCCAGCGTGAAAGTAAATATTGCGATTATGTATTATACAATTTTACAGTGTTGAATAGAATATTTAGCAAAACAAACCTTACAAGGCATTCAATCGGCTGACCGAAGAACAATTTGACAATTACTAATACATTCTTGCTGACAATGCAACGTATTTCGCAAGCTAACCCTCAAGTGGAAGATTTATACCAGAGGTATCAAGATTTCTTCGAATAATATTAAGGGGTAAAAGACATACGATAAACAGATATCGAACATACATCAGTTAACATTCTGAATATACTAAGATTATATGGTGTATATAATAAATTAAAACTTATTATTATAAATTTAAAGAGCGCGACATATTTTTCAAATTCTATTCTCTCTATAAAACAACCCGGCTATTGGAGACTTAAATCACTCTAAAATATTATTATTAAAAAAATTAAGAAATGTATTGCTTGTTATAATTCGCGCGCGAAAGGGTATTCTACCCAAAACTCTGCAGGTTCACCTCTTCTAAAAATATTTAAATTAATCAATCGCTTTATGAAATCCATAGAGAATTATGCAATCTTATTAAATAAGTCTAGAAACAGATTTATACCAGAACGTTTACTGAGGCAGAGAGAGGTTGAGAAATAAGGAATCTTTTATAGAATGTATTTCGTTTATTTTGTCATCATATCAAAAATATCATATTACATATAAATACTATTCTGCCGTGCTTAGCAAGAAAGCAGTATCTGCCTGAACTGCTGTGTAGAAATATACTGCGTGGTATACTAATGAATGCTAATAAAAAACATATTACATTTCTTAAATTGCTACTGTGGAGATACTGCTTTCTAGCTAAGCACGGCAGTATTACAATACGACTATATTACATAGTACAACTAGAAATTAAATATTTACTTATTCTATGATTTTTCTCGCTTTAAGCTCTGTGATGACTGAAATTATTTCGTTTTCGTTTTCGAGACTGCTGCTAAGAGCTTTCTTTACAGCATACAACAGACGAAGTCGGTCCACTAGTTGATCAGGCGTACTCTGACGTATCCAATCCGGTTTCATCTTGTTTAACTTTTTGGGAAGACTAACTCCAAAGTCTGTTATTCTATATAAATTAGGCTTTATTATGTTTTCGTATTTCCAATGTTTAACGCTTTTTAGCCGAGCGTTGTGTCTATAGTCTTTCTTATGAGCATTAGTAAACGATATTATTTTCATATAGTTATCGATATCTTCCTCTGTTGGACTAGGAGAGCTTATTCGTTTAAGCGTTAGTAAATTAAACAGGCCGGATGTTCCATTGAAAAGTTTGTTTTTAATTAAAATATCTTTTCCCTGAAACTGTACTCGCGAACTACCAAATCGCCACTCATCGATGTCGTTATATAGAGTGTACCTAGTTTTGTCTACGTTTTTGTTTTCTCCGCTAGCTAATAATGCTCTATAATAGTTAGAGAATTCGTGATAATCTTGTAAGCTAGAATCGCATTTTCTTCTTCTTCCTCATCAGCAGATGTAACGGGAGATGATTGTTCAAGCTCTGGTGAGAGATTGATAGCAACGGTCTCCGGTCGCGGTATAACACGATTATTATCATGAGGGTCTGCTTTATCACAGTGAAAGTAGGCTAATTTCTTACGTATAGCATTACGAGCGTTTATTATTTCATCATCATTATCATCGTCCTCGCATCTTATTTCTTTATTGGCTTCTATAGCACAGAATTCATTGGTATGCATACGTTTCAGATTCACGTCTTTAAATATTACATTATTTCTAGGTGATGTCTTATTGTCAACAACTATGGTATTACCAACTGTTTTCAAATGACTTCTATAGTTATCGAAACGTGTAAAATACTTTAAACAAATAGAACACTGAACTTTATACCCCTGGTGTATCTTCAAATGACGAGCAAACCCTGATCGTAAAACGCTCATGCAACATATGTCACACTCGCGTCGCCGGTTCATATCGACTAATAATTGATCATGAACTCCTATTTATATAACATGTTCTTCAGGTCACTCTTAATTAACCCTGACGCTACGTCTATCATCACCCTGTCGATCTTCCTTCATCATTAGTCGCGCTCTTTAAATTTATAATAATAAGTTTTAATTTATTATATACACCATATAATCTTAGTATATTCAGAATGTTAACTGATGTATGTTCGATATCTGTTTATCGTATGTCTTTTACCCCTTAATATTATTCGAAGAAATCTTGATACCTCTGGTATAAATCTTCCACTTGAGGGTTAGCTTGCGAAATACGTTGCATCGTCAGCAAGAATGTATTAGTAATTGTCAAATTGTTCTTCGGTCAGCCGATTAAATGCCTTGTAAGGTTTGTTTTGCCAAATATTCTATTCAACACTGTAAAATTGTATAATACATAATCGCAATATTTACTTTCACGCTGGGTACTCATGTAATCGCATTACTCGAAGTAAATCGTATAATAAATAAATCTGTTAATAATGTTGTGTATAAGGGCAAAGCGACTTATAATTTTAGCTAAAACATTATGTCAAATTCAAAAAATGCTTGTACCAAGATCGGTTCTATATTTTATATTATTCAGATGTAATGAGAAACATACTAATCTTCTCGAAGCAAAATTTTCCATATATAACTGGCTCGTTGGTCTAAAGGTATGATGGGATGGCTTAAGGCTGTGGATAAGGCTTAATTACTGGATGTGTTAAAATCTCTAAACGGTTTTACTGTATACAAGAAGATATTATGGAAGAATTATTATGGTGACTTTTTCCGTTAAAATAAAATTAATGATTCTATTATATATTTAAAAACATCTACTATGTACCAATGATCTTCATTCATAATTAAAATAATAAAATGAGTTGATATGTATTAAAATTAGATTATCCTTGTTAAAATGCATTATGGATAATTTATTATTTCTTATTCAATTTTGACGTTTTAACATGGACAAATTTGTTTCGTCTTCACCTAGACTCATCAGTAAGGGAGGTCATATTTGAATACATATATCCCGTGTTGTGTTATTTATTAAAAAGGTTGTTATAATATTATGGCATGCTAGATACACAACTGCGTTAATGACCTACCTAATGATATCTTGTTCTGACAGGCAAATTCTACAGGTAAATGCTAATCTATCTGCGAATTGTTTCGAAAATTTTTATCGTTTATAGCTTTATTAAAATATCCTTCTAAAACTCTAATATTTAAGCTATCTAACGTATATCTAATATCATGATCTTACGTTACATGTCTTATAGACGTGATGAAACTTGAATGTTTTGATTAATCATATTATCTGAAACATTTTAGGATATATTTACATGGTTTTTATTTTTTAATTTATTTTAAAAGAAAGATTATTTATTGCTTTGAAAGCATGCTTTTACATTGCAAAAGCTGAAAAAGGGATTTTTTAAACGTTTTCCTAGCGATTCATGTTTGCTCAATACAATTCACTTCATTTTTTTCGAATTTTATATACTATTAAAAAGTGCTTTAGTGTCTTTATTATATGTTAACATCATATACGATATAATAATCTAACTAGTAAGCGACAGAATATATTTTCTAATTACATTCAGCCTGATAAATTTGCAAAGGAGTCCTAATCAGTTTAGTACCTTATTAGATCAAAATTCTTAAAATGTTATCTGCTTGCCTATTATTATTTGTTTTCGATAAGCGTAGGTATAAGGTATCCTTAAAGTAAACTCTATTACGAACTGTTTTTCATAAAAAGAATTGACTTGAAAATATATAATGATTTCTATTAAATTTATAATGAAGCTGATTAATTATATCTAGTATTTATTGAAAACGTGATATTATGGAGGCTTCAACTAATATAATTCTCTAATTTGATATTTCGGATCTATGTTTCTAATGTTTATAATATTTATAATAGTCATGCAACGGTATTTAAAAAGAAAGTTATAAAACTAATGATAAAGGTTACCTTGATTTGTTGTTAACACTTAGAAAGAATATATACACTTTTCACTTTGTTAATAATATAAACAATTTCAATACAATTTAAACACGATTGAAGTTTAAAATAATATGTATTTATAATAGCTCTACAAGCTTGTCTTAACATGAAATCGCGTAGATGTCAAGATCTTACACAGGTGTACGCTGTCGCGGATGACCTCGAGTCGCGAGCCGACGCCATCTTGGATTTGTGATCTTTTCGCTAACTTTGAGGCCCCTTTAAAATAACATGGAATTTTGCCGCCGAATCGGTGTTGCCTATCTACTCTCGTGGATTCCAAGGACCATGAAGAGATAAGAAGCTGACTTAAATAAGTAAAAAATAAGAAAAAATAAGTACGTAAATATGAGAACACTAGAAAGTTGCTTTACGAGTATTGTTTAAAAATCAATCAAATGGTCACCAAAGAACATCAAAATATGTCACAAGTTCCCTAACATCCTGCTTACGTACATTCTTCCAAGTCATTTGACACTTCGATCTTCCATTGTGTATACTATTAATATCAGCTAGTAATTTCGTTGAGTAGGAACATATCGTACATTGATAATATATACGGACTGTAAATCTACCACTGGTATATGCGAGATTAGTGAATAAGAAAAGAAACGCATAATAGTTTCTGTAAGTAAAAGACGGAAAACGGTACGAATAATAATGTTTTGTTTGCTATTACTTGTTTGTGCCTGTTTATATCGATTTAGTATTTAATCCTTTTTAAATATCACTTTATATATGTTGTCTATCCTAGCATATATGTGTGGTGGGGTAGTATATATCATATTCAAAAAAATTAATCCTAAATGTCAATAAATAAAATTAATTTAATTTGAAGGTTGTTGGTTTGAAGCGAGTCCAATGAGTTAATCAATTTCTATACCTAAACCAATTAAAGCTTGACAAACCGTATACGATATGCAACGACGCGACGGTCAGCATCCTTGACACATATGTAACATAGTGTGGCGAAGTTTGACGTTTGAATCCTTCGCCCAACTCCGAACGAACATGTAAAACGGTGTTACCAGAAAATTCTTGTAGCTAAAACAAATGCTCTCGAACAATCCCATATAGGTTTAAGTTAATATTGTAATTTGAACGTTTGTTAGTCCCTCGAACCATGCCTTCATCAATGGCTAAATCATCCGAATGACGTCATACTTGCTTATGCATGTTGAAGTTGGAGTTTTGATCTTTAGTGATCTCTAGAGGCCACTGGAACGATTCTTATGACCCTTGCATGGTCTTTCTCAGTAGGTCAATAACTTTAGAATAATACCGCACTTGATTATTTAGTTGGACTTTTGACCTCTGGTGTCTTCTAGAGACCACAGACCTATTTATCACTAGTTGTGACACTGAAACTTTTTGTTTTGATCCAATGAATCCATGTGCCAGACTTTTTTAACATCTAAAACGGATGCAGAAAATTGAACCTAGATGCTTAAAGCTATGGATTTCAAAATAGATATTGTAATGAGCGCGGTCAGCCCTCTGAACTCCGCCGTCGAATGTTCGAGAATGCGTGACTCATCAACATCTGCCGGTGTGGTTAGCCGGCGCCTGTATGTGTGATTTATCAGCGTGAGTCATAGACGGCGCGAAAAATCAATAGACCTTCTAGAAGAATCTAGTGCATGTTCTAGAAGATTGTACGGTATATAAACGCCAGCTGGCACGGAAGGGAAATCAATTAGTGAACCGCGAGCAATTAGACGTGTTAGTAGTCGCAAGTGGTAATAGATAAATATCTGAGTAGAATATAAATGTGTGTGAAATAAATATTGTGATTAAATATAAATAATAGTTAATAGTTAGTTTATAATTGTTTTGTAAATTAGTTAAGATTGAATTAATGTGTGTTTAGTGTGAATGTTTTTTCTTTATTAATAGATGATTTAAACAGCATTTTGTTATTATTTAAAAAAAAGAAACGTTGCAGTGGTGTCAGGTGTGGGTTTTAAAATAAATAAAATCGTGTAATAAACAAAGTGCTGTGAGAATAAACTGTTAGTGTTAAAAACAATTACAACTAATAATTAAAATGGCGATGAAATTGTTGAAAGATCTGAAGGTAATAGACTTAAAACGCGAACTGGAAGAACGGGACTTGGGAACAACGGGCCTTAAAAGCGTGTTAATAAATCGGCTAAGAGAATGGCTTTTGGAACAGAAGGAAGACCCTGGCAGTTTCCTCTTCGAAATATCTGGACCTGCAATTGATACTAACGTGTTGTTAAGTAAAATGGAAGAGAATTCCAGAAAGTCTGAAGAAAATTCTAGAATGTTAAAAGAAAAATTACTGGAAAAGTCTGAAGAAAATTCTAGAATGTTAAAAGAAGAATTACTGGAAAAGTCTGAAGAAAATTCTAGAATGTTGAAAGAAGAATTACTAGAAAAGGCCGAAGAAACTGTTAGAATGCTAAAGGAAGAAATACTGGAGAATTCCAGGAAATCCGAAGAAAAATCCAGAAGACTTAAAGGAGAATTGCTGGACAATGTCAAAGCGTTAGAAGATAAAGTTTTCGAGAAATTGGAAAAACAGGATAGGGTAATAAAGATGGTAGAAGAGAAAATAGCCCAAATGCAATTACCACAAACAACTGAGAAAGATAGCGTAACTAAAATGTTGGAAGATAGAATGAGTCAACTACGGTTTCCCTCAACTTCTGAGTGGCCGAAACAATTTAAAGAAGAAAAGGATCCTGCCGTAGGAATAAAAGTAAAACCACCCACGTTCGATAGAAAAATACCTTGGTCCACCTACTACAAACAATTTGAGGAGGCCGCTGGGGCCAACGGATGGACAAGCAAGGAAAAGGCCGTTTCTTTAACTGTGGCTTTGCGTGGAGACGCTTTGAACGTCCTACAAACAATCCCAGCCGGACAGGAAAATGATTACCAGTTATTACCAGTGTCTAGATTGGAGATGAGATATGGAGACGCGCATCTTCAACAAGTGTGTCACGCGCAAGTGAAGAATTGTGTCCAGAACAATGGAGAAAGCCTTCAGGAGTTTGAAGCCGATGTTGCGCGGCTTGTACGATTGGCGTACCCTACGGCACCCGATTCATTTCTGGAACAATTCGCTGTGCAGACCTTCATTGATGGACTAAGAGACGGGGAAACAGAGCAGTCATTAAGGCTGGCACGACCAAGAACAACTGATGATGCGGTTGCTCACGCTTTAGAATTTGAAGCCGCAAAACAAGCGTCCCGAGGCCACGGGCGAGTTCGAACCGTTGCTGAAGAAGAGGAAGATTCCAAAGATCGCCTAGAAGAGTTGTTAATGAGAGTTCTTCAGAAGGAAGAGAACCGTAAAAAGAATCTTCAAGAAGTTCGAGGGCCCCGTTGCTGGAATTGCGGCGAACAAGGGCACATACGACGTCGTTGTCCAAAATCAAAGCAAGTACATCAGACGGAAAAGTTAAAGGGGGTTGGCAAGAAAGGGCGAACGCTGACCATGAGTGAAGAAGCCCCGGAGATCACCATCCATGCTGTAACATCAAAGAATAGTACCAGCAGTTTGTTCGTAGATGGGAAGATTGCTAGCAGAATTGTTCCACTACTATTGATACGGGGGCGACAAAGTCCATCATACGCCCTAACGTTCTACGAACAAATATGAAGCCGTTACAGACAACTATTCAACTCCGTACAGCGACGGGCGAAGTAATACCAACACGCGGAGTGGTGAAGATGAAGATAGGCATTGGAAGTGAAGAACGTGATCATGAGGTGCTGGTAGCCGATATCACTGACGATTTCATCTTGGGAATGGACCTCCTAAGAAAATTTGGTTTTACATTGGACTTTAGGGAGGATGTTTTGAAGGTTGGTAACGAAGAACTTCCGTTGCACCCACGAGAAGACCCTGTCGTAAGGGTGTTGCTGACAGAAGACGTGATATTACCAGGTCGGAGCGAGATAATTGTCGAGGCAGCTTTGGATGGAGATCTTCGGGTAGGATGTGTGCGAATGATGGAGCCTGTCTGTGATAAGAAGATCCATAGTGGTATACTGGTGGGAAAAGCGCTGATCAAGGTTGGAAAGACAGTACCGGTGAGGCTTATGAACGTTAATGTGGATCCGGTGACATTAAAGAAGAGCACCCTTGTGGGACAGTGTGTGCCAGTATTCCGAGTAGCCAAGTGTATGGCTGATGTTCCAGAACCAGTGTCCAAAGACCATGATGGAAAACTAGTGGGTATGGTTACTAGTTCATGCGAAGACCTTAACAAAACGGAAGTGAAAGAGGTACAGGGTTTGGTTCACCGATATCAAGATATCTTCGCTCTTGACGATACCCAGATTGGGATATATCAATATTGGTTGGGACGAACCAATATTGTGCGACATAAAATCAAAACAGGGAACTCTAGGCCAGTCCGACAACAACCGAGACGTCTACCTCTAGCAAGGCGAGCAGAAGCCGAGAAAATTATTACCGATATGGAAGAACAAGGGGTCATCGAGCCATCCAGCAGTCCATGGGCATCACCGGTGGTCCTGGTCAGTAAGAAGGACGGGTCAACGAGATTTTGTGTGGACTATCGGCAGCTTAATAATGTGACCAAGAAAGACAGCTATCCCTTACCACGCATCGACGACACGTTAGATACTCTGTCTGGTTCGCGGTGGTTTTCGACTTTGGACTTAAAGAGTGGTTATTGGCAAGTTGAAATGGAACCTGAAGACCGGGAGAAGACCGCGTTCACTATTGGTTCCGGACTATGGCAGTTTACGGTTATGCCTTTCGGTCTATGTAACGCTCCGGCCACCTTTGAACGTCTAATGGGGACCATCCTGAGGGGGCTGTCGTGGAAGACTTGCCTGGTATATCTAGATGACGTGATCGTAGTTGGAAAATCATTCAAGGAACATCTGAAAAATCTGGAGAAAGTGTTCCGGAGACTGCGTGCAGCCAACCTGAAATTGAGTCCGAAAATATTCCGAAGGGAGGTGAAATATCTCGGGCATGTCGTATCACAAAATGGAGTGGCAGCGGACCCCGATAAAATCCGTGCAGTTCAAGAGTGACCAATACCAAAAGATAAACACCAAGTTCGTAGTTTTCTTGAATTGTGTACCTACTACAGGCGTTTCGTTCCTGGGTTTGCCAATATAGCGAAGCCCCTGACAAGGTTAACTGAAGATGGGCGTAAGGACGTTTGGAGCGGAGAGTGTGAAACAGCTTTCCAACAGTTGAAGCGTGCCTTGACAACAGCACCAATATTGAGCTATCCACGGACAGAAGGGAAATTCATACTTGACACAGATGCAAGTAACCTGGCCATTGGGGGTGTACTTTCTCAGATACAGGATGGACAAGAAAAGATCATCGGCTATTTTAGTAAGGTTTTGTAGAAAGCCGAGAGGAATTATTGTGTGACCAGAAAAGAATTATTGGCTGTCGTGAAGTCCGTTGAGCACTTCTACAAATACTTGTAAGGACGGAAGTTTTTATTGAGGACGGACCATGCAGCGTTGAAATGGCTTCTACAATTCCGCAATCCTGAAGGCCAGGTCGCAAGGTGGATCGAACGATTACAAGGATACGACTTTGACACGGAACATCGAGCGGGCACTAGTCATCGAAATGCCAATGCTCTTTCAAGAAGACCCTGTCCAATGGATTGCCGTGATTGCTCTCGTTTGGAGGAGAGGGTTTGCCAAGTATTAAGAACTACTATCGTCAACGACAATTGGTTGCCGGAAGAATTGCAACAACAGGAGGCTAATCCCGAATTAAAAATGGTACTGAAATGGAAGCGTGTAAAAGAAAGGCCTGCCTGGGAAGCTGTCAGCCCTTTCAACAGAACCCTAAAAGCATATTGGGCCTAATGGGAGTCCTTGAAGGTGGAAAATGATCTCCTGAAGCGAGTGCTGGAGAGTGAAGATGGCACCACCATTAGGTCTCAGTTCGTGGTTCCAAGGAGCCGGGTGGCTACAGTATTGCGACATCTACATGACGGTGCCTCAGGAAGACACTTTGGTGTGAAGAAGACTTTGAAAAAAGTTAGGGAGCGTTTTATTGGGTCAACTGTAAAGAAGACGTGAAGGAGTGGTGCCGGAAATGCGAACTATGTGCCACTGGTAACGGACCCTTGGGGAAACGAAGAGCACCTATGAGGCAGTACAATGTGGGTAGTCCTCTGGAAAGAATAGCTATAGATATTGCCGGACCATTTCCCGAAACCGACGATGGGAATAAATACATCTTAGTGGCAATGGACTATTTTACCAAATGCCCAGAAGCATATGCCCTACCAAACCAGGAAGCCGCGACTGTTGCTGACGTACTAGTCAAAGAGTTTTTCAGTCGCTTCGGAGTGCCCATGGAGCTGCATTCGGATCAAGGCCTCAACTTTGAGTCGGTACTCTTTGGAGAAGTATGTCGATTGTTGGGCATTCGCAAGACTCGGACCACTCCGTTATATCCGCAGTCCGATGGAATGGTAGAACGGATGAATCGCACAATGGGCAAATATTTGGCCAAGGTCGTCTCCGATCATCAACGAGACTGGGAGCAATACCTGCATCTGTTCCTGATGGCTTATCGTGCATCGGTTCACGAAACAACCGGCTAATCACCAGCGTCTGTGATGTTTGGACGTGAGTTACGGTTACCGTGTGATCTGGAATTTGGGTCTCCACCTGCAGAGCAGGAGGTAGCCGGAAATTATTATATCATCAACCTAAAGAAGAAGTTGGAGGAGATTCATGACCGAACCCGAAACCATAGTCGAATCGCGAGTAACCGGATGAAGACCACGTACGATGTGAGAGCCTAAGAAGGAGGGTTTCAACCTGGACAGCTTGTTTGGTTATACAACCCGCAAAGACGTCGGGGCTATTCTCCAAAGTTACAGCGAAATTGGGAGGGCCCATACCAGGTGAAGAAACGAATAAATGACTTGATTTATCGCATCCAGAAATTGCCAAGAGGGAAACCAAAGGTGGTACACTCCAATCGTCTGGCGCCATATGAGGGAAAGAATGACGCAGTCCCGGATCGGGAAGATGAGCCTGAAGTGCCTGTCAATACCGTAAGACCTGAAGGTGACCAGCTAACTTTTGGAGAATTTATGGCTGCGTTTTCCGGAACTAGAAAAGCGCGATTCGGAGTCACGACCGAGATGCAACAAGATCTCTTCCGGGTCGCTGTCGATTATTCCATTGCCCATCGTGTCTCCGAGGACCTCCGCATGTCCAGGGCGATCGCAGTAGTGTTTAGAAACAAATTTGGACGGCTGGATCAACTTCGAGATCAGAATCCCTCTGTGGCAAGGCCTTACACTTGCCGGATCATGGACGCTCTATTTACTACCTAGTAACGAAACAGGCTTACTACCAGAAGCCCAGTTACGCGGACCTATGGAGAGCGTTATGGGATTTGAGGACCGAGCTACTTACCAAGGCCATTAACAAATTGGCAGTTCCCAGTCTCGGGTGTGGGCGGGACCAGTTGGACTGGACGATCGTTAGAAACATGCTGGAAGTTATCTTTAGAGGTACGAACGTCAAAATCTTGGTCTGTAGTTTTGACCCACAGCCCGCATCAAGGCCAACGAAGAGTGTAGACTGTTACTTCTACCGTAATGGAACGTGTAGTCTAGGTGAAGACTGCCAATATCGTCACGACCCTTTCTACAGGAACCGGAGAGTGGTGCCTGTTCTGGGACAGAACAGACTTGAAGAGGGGGGTAGTGTAATGAGCGCGGTCAGCCCTCTTAAAACCGCCTTCGAATGTTCGAGAATGCGTGACTCATCAACATCTGCCGGTGTGGTTAGCTGGCGCCTGTATGTGTGATTTATCAGCGTGAGTCATAGACGGCGCGAAAAATCAATAGACCTTCTAGAAGAATCTAGTGCATGTTCTAGAAGATTGTACGGTATATAAACGCCGGCTGGCACGGAAGGGAAATCAATTAGTGAACCGCGAGCAATTAGACGTGTTAGTAGTCGCAAGTGGTAATAGATAAATATCTGAGTAGAATATAAATGTGTGTGAAATAAATATTGTGATTAAATATAAATAATAGTTAGTTTATAATTGTGTTTTGTAAATTAGTTAAGATTGAATTAATGTGTGTTAAGTGTGAATGTTTTCTCTTTATTAATAGATGATTTAAACAGCATTTTGTTATTATTTTAAAAAAGAACGTTTCAATATCTGACATTATGGACATTATATAAAGAAGTGTTTACATTCTTAACAATTTGTTAGGGTTTTAATGTATTAAAATGCACAGCTGTTTTTGTGTAACAGGACAATTCCGTTACCTATTTTAAGAGGTAACCTTGGCCTTGTCTTTTCGTTGGAAACTAAATACTAAACAACATAACTTCATTTTTTTGAATTAATTTCTTTAATTATTTTTAGTGAAATAATAATTAATTAGGTAGTAATAAATTAAGAAATTAAATTATCAATTCATAGCACCTATTTATATTAGAAGACGCGAAATGATAAATTGTAGAGCACATTATACTAAGTAAATCATGTATTTAAAAATTAATTACGTTTATCAAATAATTCAAATAAATTATTTAAAACGCAATAGTAGGTGAACCGATTTTTATACTACAACATTTTACTAAAATACTACAACGAAATAAATTATTTCCATTTGAAATAATCTAATAAAAGAATAATAATGTGAACAATTAATGAGACGGCAGTGAACCGTCAGTATTCGAGGATTTACCCAACAAAATAAAATATGACGTCATCGATTGCAATAAGTTGTCCCATACCATTTAGAAGTACAATTTTATAAGTACTTACAGTTAAATTTTTTAAACATTTTAAGCTTCGCTCTTTTAAAGGTTTTTCAATTCTGTGGATTTTGCAGAATATTTTAATGTTTTTTAAATTAGCGCTAGTAAATTAACGAAATATGTATGACAATAAGTGTTATCATGAAACTGTACCCAATAATAGCAATAAATAATAATTATTTGATAGTTTCAAGCTAACACTTTTACATCATACAGATTTCTTTAATTTATGTGCCACAAGCAGATAAAAATAAAATTTGTTACTATTTTATTGCAGTCACCAGTTCGTTAATGCTTATTGAACCCCTCGTTCTGGGTTCCGCTGAGTCGAAATTAACAATTAGATTTTCTGCAAGGAATTAATGTTCAATTTGAACAATCCCTACTCCTAATTAAAATCTTACTGATGTGATACATTTAAAATTCTCCACTGTCGTACTCCTCTGCGGCGGTACAGCTTTGACTAGTAATTATTGAAGCTTACAGCTTTGTTTACAGGTTCTTATATCGTGTGATTTTTATTTTTTTAATAATGATACTGACAAGATACTCATGCCTGAAAAATGTATTCAGACGAAATAAGTGACAACTTGTACTTAAAAAAAGCTTTTCTGCATTTGCCTCGGTATCTCACTCTAAGTAATAATAGCATCTTCACTCACAGTAACACATGTTCATCTTGAACAATAGGTGTTTTTTACGTTTTGGAATTGTCCATTGTGGTGATGAGAATAGAAACTGATAATTCTGTATTAATCAATTAGTTAGTAGTGAAATCAATTTTACTCATAATTTCTAAACGAAACAATTCTGCATTGTGACCTAAAATATGGGATAAATACAAGAATGAATCGTAGTTGTTTTAAAAAAGAAAGTCGATCATCAACTATTGTTAACGATTGTTCGGCCGATTAAAGATGCGAAAAACGGTATCTCTATTTTTTGTATTCTGTATTTCGTTAACATAAAATGTTTAAGAATACTTTATTTATAAAATTATTTTTAGTATCACCAGGTATTAAAGGAAAAGTTTTAGCGCGAAAAGATTCCTAAATAACTAAAAAAGACATAGTCCTACTGCTAAAATAGGTAAATATATTAAAACAAAAGATGGGGGTAGAAAATAATATTTAATTGCATTTTAATGAGTGCCCAGAAGTCTTCTAGTCCTTTTGTTGATTTGCAACTTTATATTTTGGAACATTATACAATTAGGATTAGTCCTTACACTCCTACATGGTCCACCATCAGCTATTGTTTTTCAGACGCAATATTCCTTAGTTTACCACTCCTTAGTTGTTGCACAAGGGTACACTGTGGCACTTTTGTTGCTGCTACATGATTCAGGGTAAAACGAAGCAGCTCTCAACATAAAGGAAAATACGGAAGAGTTAATTTAAAGTTTGTGCTAATTTATTGATAGTGCGTCGGTGAAGAACCAACACTGATAATGATCAATACCACAACAGTTAATTGTGTAATCATGTAAGAAGCTCATTATGTTTTTCGTTTAAGATTTTCGGTTTGATGCGTAGGCAACTTTAAATCAGGGATGATTTATAACCTCAGATTCAATGTGTAGACATGGTAAACATAATTACTATCCCACAAGATTACATATTCTCTTTTGTTAGTGACGTACTTCACTTATGGGCACCACTCACGGTCTTCCCCGACGACGTCGGCGAAAACGTCGTCGACGACGTCGGGGACAAGGTCGAAATAATGAGGTAATGTTTACATTTACTGTAATTTAATGCATAAACAACTTGTAACTTCCAGCATGACTGTGTATAATAAAATTATGAATATCGTATTTCTATAAGACATCAAAATGAAAGAAAGTAGTTTTGAGCATAATAAAATGCGTACTGAATTTCTTTCTTTAAAGTATTTCGAAATAGCTTATGCAATTAACAAAACTTTTCATAAGCGGAATAATATTGATATCCATCGATAGAATTACAAGTAGCCCTTTATTATAAAACGAAAACTCTTTGTTTTTTTATTAATCTCATTCTTAATTTAGTTTAAAAATGGATATAATTAACGCAGGATTTAGGATTCTGAGTTCTGGTGCGCAAATAAGGATTTCCTATAAAGGACTTTTGATAAAATTTGGTAGTGATAATCGTCGGAAAAATATCATGTTTAAAAATGTAATGGTTTCACCGTCGCTTCCTTTTCCGTGTAGTTTTAAAATTTTATGCTGATGGTACATAACCTTATAAAAATTTTATTATAACAGTCCAGCTGGAAGTTACAAGTTGTTTATGCATTAAATTACAGTAAATGTAAACATTACCTCATTATTTCGACCTTGTCCCCGACGTCGTCGACGACGTTTTCGCCGACGTCGTCGGGGAGAGACCGTGTATGTCCTATTTTACACCATTTCTGCTTATCGTATTGAAAAAAAAAGCGAACTAAATCAAAGTCAATCCTTTCAAAGCACACTAATGTATTTGTTTTACCACAAACATATAGCATTTTCGATGGTTTATTTAAGCAAACCCTCGTTGATATTAAAGTGCTTGTGGCTTTCGGAACAATATTTTATAGTTTTGTGAGACATAATTATGGTAGACCTCTTTACCAGCCTTAATTCTTGACTGTCTGCATTTTTTAGTAGGGACGAAAGTAAATTTAATTCAGTTTTTGTGATTATACTATAATCGCTTCTCTTAAAATTTTAAAAAAGAAGCTGAACATAGATTTTGCGTCAAGTCTGGAGAGTGGCGTAATCTGGCCCTTTGAATTGTAGATCATTAAACAAGTTTCGTGTGGGATTATTTCCCCTAATAATACTGAATAAATTTGAGTGTATTATGTGAAAATCCTGCGTAAACGGTTTTTAGCAAACATGAAATATTAGTACTCATCAAATCTAATAGAGACCTAATCAAATAAACGTCCTGCTTTTATTTGAAGAGCGTCCAATAATGAAGTACTTCGACTTTGTTTGGGATAACAATTCAATTAATTATGCAGTAGTGGTCATAAATAAGTTAAAAAAGTGGAAATGACTGCAAAGTTTGAAGATTCGTTTAATGCAGAAAGTTCAGAGTTCAACTATAGCTTCAGCAGTCTTGAAGTGTGTAGGTTTTTTGTGTTGTGTAGATAACGGCCAAGAAGTGTTGTTATTGTTTCGTTTTGGATTAATGTGAAAATTAAATTTACCGTAAATCACTTTGTTAATTACATTAGCGTTGCTTCAAAAAACGTTAAAAAGGCTTCAGTAGCGCACCCAGCGCACACTACTAGAAGAATACAAGTGGTGCAAAATTCAGCTTTAGGATTGATTAATTATAATTTATATTATAATTAGATTCGTTAATGGTGTTAGACGCAGACAGCATAAATCAAACAAACTTGTTGAATTTGGTTGGTTGAATACGGAGTCAACTACATGCTTTAACCATGTTTCATAGATAATAATCTACTGATAATATTATATACCACTCACATGTACTATTGGTTTCATAATGATCTAGGGCAGCATGGCTAATATGATGCTATTTTTTATTATTTTATTCTATTCATACACACTGAAAAAAAAGAATAAAATACATAGCATCATATTAGCCTTGCTGTCCTAAATCATTATGAAATTAACAGCACATAATCTTAATCTTAGACGTAGAAGACTTTAATTTTGAAGTTTGATTTTGAATTTTTATTTTGAAATTTGATTTTGAATTTTGATTTTTAATTTTGACGTTGAATTTTGATTTTGAATTTTGATTTTGAATTTTGATTCTGAATTTTGATTTTGAATTTTGATTTTGAATTTTGATTTTGAATTATGATTTTGAATTTTTATTTTGAATTTTGATTTTTGATTTTGAATTTTGATTTTGATTTTGAATTTTGATTTTGAATTTTGATTTTGAATTATGATTTTGATTCTGATTTTGAATTTTGATTTTAAATTTTGATTTTGAATTCTGATTTTGATTTCGAATTTTGATTTTGTATTTTTTATTTTGAATTTAGATTTTGATTTTAGATTTTGATTTTGAATTTTGATTTTGAATTTTGATTTTAAATTTTTATTTTGAATTTTGATTTTGAATTTTGATTTTGAATTTTGATTTTGGATTTTGATTTTGAATTTTGATTTTTAATTTTGATTTTGATTTTAGATTTTGATTTTAGATTTTATTTTGAATTTTGATTTTGAATTTTTATTTTTAATTTTGAATTTTGATTTTGAATTTTGATTTTGAATTTTGATTTTGAATTTTGATTTTGAATTTTGATTATGATTTTGAATTTTGATTTTAAATTTTGAATTTTGATTTTGAATTTTGATTTTGAATTTTGATTTTGAATTTTGATTTTGAATTTTGATTTTGAATTTTGAATTTTGATTTTGAATTTTGAATTTTGATTTTGAATTTTGATTTTGAATTTTGATTTTGAATTTTGATTTTGAATTTTGATTTTGAATTTTTTATTTTGAATTTAGATTTTGATTTAAGATTTTGATTTAAGATTTTGATTTTAGATTTTGATTTTGAATTTTGATTTTGAATTTTGATTTTGAATTTTGATTTTGATTTTTGATTTTGATTTTTGATTTTGAATTTTTTATTTTGAATTTATATTTTGATTTTAGATTTTGATTTTAGATTTTGATTTTAGATTTTGATTTTAGATTTTGATTTTAGATTTTGATTTTGAATTTTGATTTTGAATTTTGATTTTGAATTTTGATTTTGAATTTTGATTTTGAATTTTGATTTTGAATTTTGATTCTGATTTTGAATTTTGATTTTAAATTTTGATTTTGAATTTTGATTTTGAATTTTGATTTTGATTTTGAATTTTGATTTTGAATTTTGATTTTAAATTTTGATTTTGAATTTTGATTTTAAATTTTGATTTTGAATTTTGATTTTAAATTTTGATTTTGAATTTTGATTTTGAATTTTGATTTTTGATTTTTAATTTTGGTTTTGAATTTTGATTTTAAATTTTGATTTTGAATTTTGATTTTAAATTTTGATTTTGAATTTTGATTTTGAATTTTGATTTTGAATTTTGATTCTGATTTTGAATTTTGATTTTGAATTTTTATTCTGAATTTTTTATTTTGAATTTAGATTTTGATTTTAGATTTTGATTTTGAATTTTGATTTTGAATTTTGATATTGAATTTTTGATTTTGAATTTTGATTTTGAATTTTGATTTTGAATTTTGATTTTAAATTTTGATTTTGAATTTTGATTTTGAATTTTGATTTTGAATTTTGATTTTTTGATTTTGAATTTTGATTTTGAATTTTGATTTTGAATTTTGATTTTAAATATTGATTTTGAATTTTGATTTTGAATTTTGATTTTTAATTTTGATTTTGAATTTTGATTTTGAATTTTGATTTTGAATTTTGATTCTGATTTTGAATTTTGATTTTGAATTTTGATTTTGAATTTTGATTTTGAATTTTGATTTTGAATTTTGATTCTGAATTTTAAATTTGAATTTTTTAATTTGAATTTAGATTTAGATTTTAGATTTTGATTTTGAATTTTGATTTTGAATTTTGATTTTGAATTTTGATTTTGAATTTTGATTTTGAATTTTGATTTTGAATTTTGATTTTTGATTTTGAATTTTTGATTTTGAATTTTGATTTTGAATTTTGATTTTGAATTTTGATTTTTGATTTTGAATTTTGATTTTGAATTTTGATTCTGATTTTGAATTTTGATTTTAAATTTTGATTTTGAATTTTGATTTTGAATTTTGATTTTTGATTCTGATTTTGAATTTTGATTTTGAATTTTGATTCTGAATTTTGAATTTGAATTTTTTATTTTGAATTTAGATTTTGATTTTAGGTTTTGATTTTGAATTTTGATTTTTGATTTTGAATTATGAATTTTTCATTTTGATTTTGAATTTTGATTTTTGATTCTGATTTTGAATTTTGATTTTGAATTTTGATTTTGAATTTTTTAATTTGAATTTAGATTTTGATTTTAGATTTTGATTTTGAATTTTGATTTTGAATTTTGATTTAATTTTGAATTTTGATTTTGAATTTTGATTTTGAATTTTTGATTTTGAATTTTGATTTTGAATTTTGATTTTTAATTTTGAATTTTGATTTTGAATTTTGATTTTGAATATTGATTTTGAATTTTGATTTTGAATTTTGATTTTTGACTTAATTTTGAATTTTGATTTTGAATTTTGATCTTGAATTTTGATTTTTGATTTTGTTGATTTTTAATTTTGATCATAAATTTTTATTTTGAATTTTGATTTTGCATCTTGATTTTGAATTATTGATTTTGAATTTTGATTTTGAATTTTAATTTTTAATTTTGACTTTGAATTTTGATTTTGAATTTTGATTTTGAATTTTGAATTTGAATTTTTTATTTTGAATTTAGATTTTGATTTTAGATTTTGATTTTGAATTTTGATTTTTGATTTTGAATTATGAATTTTTCATTTTGATTTTTGATTCTGATTTTGAATTTTGATTTTGAATTTTGATTTTGAATTTTTTAATTTGAATTTAGATTTTGATTTTAGATTTTGATTTTGAATTTTGATTTTGAATTTTGATTTGATTTTGAATTTTGATTTTGAATTTTGATTTTGAATTTTTGATTTTGAATTTTGATTTTGAATTTTGAATTTTGATTTTGAATTTTGATCTTGAATTTTGATTTTGAATTTTGATTTTGTTGATTTTTAATTTTGATCATAAATTTTTATTTTGAATTTTGATTTTGCATCTTGATTTTGAATTATTGATTTTGAATTTTGATTTTGAATTTTAATTTTTAATTTTGACTTTGAATTTTGATTTTGAATTTTGATTTTGAATTTTGATTTTGAATTTTGATTCTGAATTTTGTTTTTGAATTTTGATTTTGAATTTTGATTTTGAATTTTGATTTTAAATTTCGATTTTGCATTTTGAATTTTGATTTTGAAATTTGATTTTGAATTGAGATTTTGAATTTTGGTTGTAAATTTCGGGGTTTTGAATTTCGAATTTTGAATTTCGTGTTTTGAATGTCGGGTTTTGTATTTCGAATTCGAATTTCGATTTTGAATTTTGATTTTGAGTTTTGATTTTGAATTTTGATTTTGAGTTTTGATTTTGAATTTTCATTTTGAGTTTTGATTTTGAACGATGCATGTATTTGTTTTATCATAAACATATAGCATTTTCGATGGTTTACTTAAGCAAACCCTAGTTGCTATTAAAGTGTTCGTGGCTTCTTTTTAGTTGTGACACGGCCACGAACGAGGTCTATTGTAGGGATTCCAACAATCTAAACTCATATTAGTCGGTTTTGCTTACTAAACATGGATGGATAAAATAAATAAAATAAAATATATTCTTAATTAAAAGTTAGACTGATTTTATTTTACTATTTTTTAACCCATTAACTGAGTGTATTATTATAAATCGAAAACTGTTGCACTCGTATACACCCCAGCAGCGGTGGCTGGTGTATAATGTTATGGGCAATGTGATTAATGGTCGTCAAGTCTCATAACGTAAAACTTTAAACTAACTTCATTCAATTAATTATTAATTAAGCAACAGTAGTATAGCTATGTTCGTTCTAGCGCAAAATCCCATGTATTTTCTTATGAAGGTCCGTTTTGGATTTCAAGGTCATCTGCGAAATTCGAGGTTCATTTGCATATCATTCGCGGGGTCATTAGCGGATCATTTTTATATCTCGCGGGGTCATCTGCGTATCTCATCTCTCTCTCTCTCTCTCTTCTATTCCCAACTTGGATTTCCCGCCCATAGATATGAATTCACTCTGCTGCCATCAGTCGGTGACGTCATATGATCGGTATAGTAGATTTCTATACGCCTGTAGATAGGCAACCCGCTATATTTTTTTATAAAAACCAATGGAGCCAGCAGGGTTTGAACGCTCGACCGTGTGGTTATAAGTAGTGATGGGTTCTCGTTTTGAACATAATGGTATGTTATGATAAGAAATATTTGACGGGTATCGGATGAAACAATACATTTTACTAAGGGTTTCTTGTTGGCGTAGAGATAATCCTTATAGATCCGATTCTGAGAACTGAAGTGAAATCAATAATGAGAAATGACAAGTTTCTACATGTTAATTATGTTACACATTTTAAATGTTATGACTAATAGATTTATAATTTAGGAATGTCTGTAGTTGAAATGTTATATGCAAATGATATATAGAAAATGAAATGCTCGATATGAACAGTCATATGATGTGACATGAAGAAGAAATAGGTAAGTTTTAAAAGAACGAAATCCTTTGAATGTTACTGAATAATTATTTCCGTAACGAACGACCCTGATTAATGCAACTTTTAGCAAAATAACTTCTAAGATTTAACCTGTTAATTGCTTTTACATCTCATAACAAATTTTAGAAAATCTAAATTCCTTTGAATTCATCAGTCATCTGTAAGAACGCTTGTTTATTTATAGTTGAAAGCAGCTTTAAGGAATGTCGAAAAAACAACGTGACTAATTACCTTGTACGTATTTTCATGCAAAAACATTTAGTTTGAAAGTAAATTCTTAAACAATTTTGCTTTACTTCTAAACCGTATTTTAAATGTTTATGACGTATATTTAAACATGTCAGAATGCAATAGAGATAATCCTTCTGGTGATTGACAGTAAGCTTTAGAGGTACTTTGTATACTTGAAAATAAATTTTTCTCGTATTATTACCTAGATGTTTCTACATGTTAATTACGTATAAATACGCAAATGATATATAAAAATGAGATGTACAAATGAGATATGAGATATGAAAATGAGAGATGAGATATGCAAATGACACCGTGAATTAATTTAATCCGCGTATGCATGTGAGAGATGAGCTAAGCAAATGAGAGATGAGATATGCAAATGATTCCGTGAATTAATTTAATTCGCGTATGCATGTGAGAGATGAGTTATGTAAATGAGAGATGAGATATGCAAATGATACCGTGAATTAATGTAATTCGCGCATGCATAGGAGAAATGAGCTAAACATGAGAGATGAGATATGTAAATGAGAGATGAGATATGCAAATGATACCTCATAATTTTAAAATGTATTATTGTATGCCGACCATTATGCGGATTAATTTAAAAGCATTTTCGTATTACGCTATTCCATTTTTGTTATGATAAGAAATTCCAATCATTTTGTTATTGCTTAAACTTATAGCTAAAACACGTCTTTGCTAATGATTTGCGTTTGTTTAAGCGCGTTTTGTTTATTATGTATTTATTTGAAAGCAGTTACATTTAGAATTGAAATGTTTTTAAATAAATTTCTTGATATTAATAATTTAGTTCTGGGTTATTTTTATTTTAATAAATAAATTGATGTTACTATATTTTAAACGACTATAATGTCTACATTTATATTTAAAATTAATAATAATAATGTATAACGTTTAGATTTATATCTAAAATTAATAATAATAATGAATATCATATCTGATAATATGAAATTACTGACATGTATTATGTTATGAGTACGTGGTCGCTAGTCAACAATTTTTTTTATAACCCGTTTACAGTGCTTTAATAGATTACCTTCATGGTGTAATGGTTAAGTCCTAGGCTTATAACCAGACGGTCGAGCGTTTATACCCTGCTGGCTCCATTGGTTTTTATAAAAAAATATAGCGGGTTGCCTATCTACAGGCGTATTATAATAATAATAATAATAATAATAATCTTGGTATGCAATAAATATTAAATATCAGAGATTCAAAAATGCGGAAAAGTATTACAAACACTTTCATCAATAGAATAAATGTAATACTAACCACGCTACTTAATTCAAAAGCCACCATAACAGCGATAAATGTGTGGGCTGTACCAGTTATGACGTACACTTTTGGAATTTTGAAGTGGTCAAAGACAGACTTACAGAAATTAGACCGACAAGTCAGAATGGAGCTAAATAAGGCAAAGGGTCATTACTCCAATGCTTCAAGCAGTAGGTTATATATACATCGAAAACAAGGTGGACGTGGATTACTGAATTTGCAGCTACTACATGAACACCAAATAAAGAAATTTAAAACTTACCTCGACAAAAACAACTCGCCCGTCATAAATATCGTTAAGAAAATAGAAACATACGGGCCTATCAAGCAAGAATTGGAAGATCCTACCATCTCTATAGCCTCAATGAAAGAAGATTGGCTATCTAAGGCACTACATGGCAGATACCCGGTACCATTGTTTGGTGATAATGTCGACAGCGACGCTTCTGTAACATATTTAAGATATGGAGAGCTGCATTTAGAAACAGAAGCTGTGTTAACGGCTATACAAGATCAGGTTATGCCAACGAGAAATTACCTAAAATATATTATGAAAATCAATGTGCCCAATGATAAATGTCGAATGTGTAATAGTACAAGCGAATCAATACAGCACATTATTGCTGGATGTACCTACTTAGCACCAAGAGATTACCTCGACAGACACAACAACGTTGCCAAAGCTATTCATCAAAGCATCTGCATTAATAAAAACTTAATTAAAACTAATCAGCCGATATACAAATACTCACCAGCACCTATAAAGGAAAATGACACAACTAAAGTTCTTTGGGATATATTAATAAGAACAGACCGGTTGATTCCACACAATAGACCGGATATATTGGTTATAAACAAAACCAAAAAAACAGCTGAAATTATAGACATAGCAGTGCCATTAGATGATAATATGGAAAAAACATATAGAGAAAAGATAAGTAAGTATTTAGACCTAGCCTATGAACTGCGAGATATGTACCAACTCACAAAGGTAGAAATATATCCTTCCATATTATCAGCAGTTGGGTTAATACATAAAGAATTTAAAAACAATCTTAAAAAACTAGACTTACCACCTAGTCTAGTATACACAACTCAAAAATCTGTGATTTTAGGCACCACACGCACAGTAAGAAGGGTCCTTAATCAATAAACCAACAATATAAGCCTTGGCTAAAACCCGGCTTATGTTGAAAATACTACCAGGGAAACCTGTGTTAAAAAAATAATAATAATAATAATAATAATAATAATAACAAATGGAATTTGGCCTTAACAAATGTCGAACACAGACCATTATCAGAGGAAAACAGAGACCCCAAATGATACCGATGGAAGAGGAAGAACAGTTCAAACCAATGGAGGAACATGAAATTTACAAATACTTGGGAATCTCACAGACCCACCATATACAGCACACACAAATAAAACAAAAACTGACAACAGAATACACCAAACGAGTACGCTCACTACTACGCACGGGCCTGAATGCCAAGAATATGATACAAGCAATCAACACCTACGCGATACCCGTTCTTACATACTCATTTGGATTAATAAAGTGGTCAATCACTGACTTAGAACACATCAAAAGGAAAACAAACGTACTGATGACAACACATAGAATTAGGGTTGCCAGAAATTAATTTGCCAAAAATAGAAGAAGTCACTTAAAAATATAGAAGTTTCAAAAAATATATAGAAGAAAATTCAAGTAAATCGTTTATTAACAAAAAAAGAAAACAACATCATATTATTAGTATTATTAGGTATTGTCAGGTATATACTTAAATGTAACATAAATAAACATTCATATACTGAAATAAAATATAATGGAGCAGTCAACAGAAAATAGTAAAGATACTCGAGTCAACAATACATTAAACATTACTTAAAGCTAAATACATATTGCAACTATAACAACTAGTAAACGTTTACAATCTAACTAATTAAAAATCTACTAATTTATTTTGAATTCCAAATTCTGAATTAAAATACTGTATCACAATAGGAAAGAACTTCCTATTTTTTCTATTGGATGCATCAATTTGTACTGCATAAAATGTGTTTCCATGAATAACATTTGTGATGGCCAATTTCAAAGCAGCCGGAGCCAATACATTGCAAACTGCAGCCTCTGCTTTAGTTTTTCCTAAATGTATTTTTTTAAATTCATCATTTCGACTGAAAATGTGTTTTAATAATTTAACTGAACAATCAAGACTATTGTAGGAAAGATTATGTTTGACATTGTGGTAAATAATACTTAATTCTGCCGCACTAACTAACTCATTTCCCGAAGTGTTGTCTTGTTTTAAAACGAAATTATTTAGAACATTATTATTCTTCATGGAAGCCACAGAGAGTTGATGAGCCTTCGTTTTCTGATGTTGCAAAATCTAAGTAGAAATAAATGAAAGTTTGACTAGCATGAATTCCTCATATTAAAAAGTAAAATTTACCTGTCCTACTCCTTGATTTTTAATTGAAAAATCCTTGTGGCATAGAATGCACCTTGCTTTAGTGTTGTCACTGGATATACTTTTAATGAAATCAAATTTATCTTCCCATTCGCTTTTGTACAAAGATGTGTATTTTAATTTTCTTCTTTTTTGCGACTTTTTATCTTCATCACTTGACGACGTAGACGTAGCCATTGCTATCACCAGGGAAGGGAACTATTACAACTTCACAACAATCACAACACACTAACACCCCTAACACCTTTCCACTATGCTTTCAGAGAATAATATGCTTTCCACTTTCCGCGCAAATCGCAAAATGAGGTTACGTTACGTTTTTTTTGTAGGGAGTTTTATCAACAACACTTCTACCAACACCGAGACTGCAACAGCTGACACTGCTCACAAACGCGCTTAAATTTAAATTCTCAAGCCTGCTGTCCTACTGCACTGCGTGGCGTTGCCGCTTGCCTCTTCGTAAAAAACTAAAGTGAACCAAATTTCAAAATATAACACATTCTTGCGCAAAATATAGAAGATTTTGCTTCTATATTTCAGGTACAGAGAAGATAGAAGATTTTCATCAAATATAGAAGACTTCTATTAAATATAGAAGGCCTGGCAACCCTACATAGAATTCACCACCCCAGATCAGCAGTGGAGAGAATGACACTACCTAGAAAACTCGGTGGCAGAGGCCTAGTGGACATACGCATAATGCATGATAAACAAATACAAAATATAAGAGAATACTTTTATAAGAAAGGACAAACTTCTAGAATGCATGCAGCAATAACACAGGCAGACAACAGGTATACACCGCTAAATATGGGAGAAGTGAATAGAAAAAACGAAACCAACACAGGTCATCAAGAGAAAATCAGAAGTTGGAAACAAAAATCAATCCATGGAAGATACCCTAACGAAATGAGCCAACCAGATGTAGACCAACATGCGACGCACAGTTGGTTAACGACAGCCGACTTATACCCAGAAACCGAGGGTTTTATGATAGCTCTACAGGACCAAGTTATCCCTACAAAAAACTACAGAAAGTTTATTCTTAAGGACAACACAATTAAAGATGACTTGTGTAGACAATGCCGGAGTGATCATGAAACCATACAACATATTACGGGAGCATGTACAAAACTAGCTGCAACAGATTACAAGCAGCGACATGACAACGTCGGCAAAATAATCCACGCCAAGATAGCACAAATGCACAACCTTATAACAACACCGGAACCTTATTATAAATATAAACCAGACAGTGTCTTAGAAAACAAAACTCACAAGCTGTATTGGGATAGATCGATATTGACCGACAGAACTGTGCAACATAACAGACCGGATATCACATTAATTGATAAGGAAACCAAAACAGTGCAACTTATAGATATAGCTATCCCTAACTCCCATAACATGCAAACAACCTATATGGAAAAGATACGAAAGTATAGAGACTTGGGCACTCAGATACAGCAACAATGGCACATGGAGACTGTGCATATCATAATAATAATAAATGCCTTTATTCTTCAAACGGAGCATGTACAAATCAATGTAGATTTCAAATGGGTGAAAATAAAACGAAAATAAATTTAAAAAAAATTAAATAATTAAAAAATAAAACAAAATGCATATTCCAGTGAAGAATCACAGGGTGTTAGTTCAAAGTGGCTGTTCTTAGACAGCCCTTGTTCTACCACCAAAACCCTGGATTAACAAAAGCATGTGATAATAAAAATTAACATAATGCCTAGAACTAATTCTGTGATTAACCCTCCCCATGCTAGATCCACTGTATAAAAAAATTAATAATAAAAGTAGCAATACATATGAACATATTAAATTAACTAAAACTTTATCGTATACTATGTTGATTGTTATACAAATACAAACCATACTTAATTATAAATAAATTGATAGAGAAACTCTTAAAGAACGATGGAATACTGTTATAAACTTTAGAGATTTGGTATGAGAAATTCCTTTCGAACAAAGCCGATTTATGTATTGGTGGCGTAATTAATCCTTTAAAACGTAAATTCAAGGAATGCACGTCGGTACGAAATCTTATCTTATTGTACAAGTATGGTGGACGCCGATTCAAGATGATTCTGTGACAAAATGCAGCTAGTTGCAACCGACGTCTATTTTGCATATTCAGCCAACCGATGGTTGATAACTTATGAGAAATCCGGTCATACTTTCTTATTCCAAAAATAAGTCTTAAACATGAGTTCTGTACCCTTTGAATTCTTTTTGAATCGTCTTGTGTAATGGATGGGTCATAAATTTGTGAGCAATAACTAAAATGAGATAACACCAATGTCTCGCAAAGAACAGATTTAATTTGGATTGACAAAGAGTGCCTATGAGGATAGATTAATTTTAAATTTGTATAAGCTTTTTTAATGTAGTTAGTTATCTGTGTTTTATATCTAAAGGTATTGTCCATAACTAGACCGAGGTTCCTAGCTTCGTCAACGATGGGAATGTTATCGTGATTAATATTGAAATTAGCAACAGATCGTAATTCTGATACGTTTTTATATTTGATTTAGATGCATTTATGATGAGAGAATGTTCCGTAGATATTTTGTAGATATTTGCTAAATCGTTGTTAATGTCCATTATGGATTGCTCAAAGTCATTTAAATAAAATGAATGAATGGTACAGCTGTGTGTCATCAGCAAACATATGTATTGAGCAAGTATTCACGTGTTTATGGAACCCAGAAGTAAACAAGGTGAATAATTGAGGACCAAGTATGGAGCCCTGTGGCACTCCAGTAGTCACGGGTCTATACCGGGAACATCCTTGTGCAAGCTGTACACATTGAAATCTGTCTTGTAGGTAATCCCTCAAAAGTGCAAGGGCAGACGAACCAAAACCGACATATTTCAACACTGCAAGAAGCACATCATGATTTATGGTATCGAATGCCTTACTAAAATCGAGTAATACCAACACTGTTACCTTATTAGACTTGTGCGCTCTTAAAATATCATCAGATATGTGTGAAAGTGCAGTTGCACAACCGAATCCTGGACGAAATCCCGACTGGATATCGGATAAAATCTTATGTTTGTCCAGAAATTTCTGAATTTGTAAGTGCATAACTTTCTCTAGGATCTTTGAACACACGGGCAAAATGCTAATTGGTCTAAAATCTTTTAAATTGTCAACATTTGATTTTTTTGGTAGCGGCTTAATTAAAGCCTTTTTCCATGATTTTGGAAATTTACTTTCTGATAAGCAATAATTAATAATGTGTGTTAAATATGGTACGATAATAGGACAAGACAGTTTAATTATATCGATATTTAGATCATCGGATCCTTTGGACTTACTTTTTATTTAGAAATCTACTATACCGATCATATGACGTCACCGACTGATGGCAGCAGAGTGAATTCTGAATTCATATCTATCGGCGGGAAATCCAAGTTGGGAATAGGGGGGAGGGAGGGAGGGAGGGAGGGAGGGGGAGAGGGAGAGAGAGAGAGAGAGAGATACACAGATGACCCCGCGAGATATAAAAATGATCCGCTAATGACCCCGCGAATTAAATTAATTAGATAGTGATATGCAAATGGTACCGTTAATGATACACACATAACACCGCGAATGATATGCAAATGATCCACTAATGACTCCGCGAATGATATACAAATGAACCTCGAATTTCGCGGATGACCTTGAAATCCAAAACGGACCTTCATAAGAAAATACATGGGATTTTGCGCTAGAACGAACATAGCTATACTACTAGCAGCCTTAAATATTAACGGTTAAGCCACAGATGAGGTTAGGTTACTGTTAGTTTGAAGTTTTACGTTATGTTTGTTATGAGACTGTTATGCTACCATTAATCACATTGCCCGGTTTACTACATTGCCCATAACATATATACAAAACAGCAATACAGAGACTTTATTTCTATCATGCACGTACTTATACACATTATAGTAACATAGCAACATGTATTTCATGCCATATGCCATATTCATGTTTTCGTATGCATCAGTCGCCGCTGACACCTTAATAAAAATGTCTAGCGCCGCCTATGTTACTATATAATACATATAGTATGCATTCCAGTAATTAATAGACGTATTAGTAACATCTAAACCACAATAACTGTAAGGAAATGCTAATAATAATAAAAAATAATAATAATGTATTATATAAAAACGGTTAATAATGTTTAAAAATACAGTTCCGTAAATTTCCGTAAATGTCAACTATAATTGTAAGCAAGAAATGCAAGAAGATTTTTCTGTCAACACTTCAATGATTTTCTATCTAATATCTGTTAATCATCTCAATAACCATGACTTTTTTCCAACAGCAAAGAGAAGAAAGTGCAATTCAGCTGTCAAAGCAAAAGGAAAGCCGGCATTCCGTGCGCGGTCGTTTGCTGAGGTCATGTACCGTAATTATACATTCGCTAAAACTTTACAAGATACAATCATCCTTTTAACCGTTATGTTACGATGATGCTCATTATTTTATAATAATAATAACAGTGATCATGATCACTATTCAAGATTCACTGCCTTATTGATAATGAGAAGTAAATGTTTGTAAATTCCATATCGTTATCATTTTTATTACTTACTTTTTATCTTAGTATAAGCTATTCTGTTTTTAATTAATTTTTGTCTTAATTATTTTATCGCATCATTGAGTGGCATGAGAAAAATTTATCAAAATATTGAATTTCAATTTATTGATGTACACACTTGTTTTGCAATTAGGTCTGATAATTAAGTCACTACTTTTATTGATGAATAACGACCATAAGATGTATTGGGTGTTGTTGATTCATATACATAGATAAGTTATACCACGCCTTAGCATGGTAAAATATCAAGGCTATGATTAATGGCATACGATACTTCATTCTCTAATTTAGCTGCAGGTGAGATTGTTGAAGATAAAAAAGTACGTGGGTGACTTTACATACGAATTAACAAAACTATCTGAAGTGCAAACTATTGCAATAAGTAGAACGTTTAGTTACTACACTCTGTTCCATTAATAACTGATACAAACGCCCATTCAAGGGAAGCTGTTCAGAAAGATCTTTATGATTGGTTGATTACTAACAAACAAAATGTTGCATAGATGGGGATCAGTGGCCAGTGGCAAGAAAAACAAAGGTTTTTGCCGCCCTTCCCTTGTTTATTTATTTCAGCTACATCACTTTTTTGTAAATTACTCAATGATTACTATTACACAGCAGCTAATATATTATTGCACGAACAGTGCAGTCAGCAGTCATCTACTTCAAATGTCATAATCTCATAATACTCGTATATAGCAAAAATATGTCTTGCGTAATGAGTATTACACAATAATTATAACCTCACCCCCTACCACTATGTAGTGTGGGGTAAATGTCTCTAGTTTCCATATACAAATGCGCCACCGCTTTTGTTTCCTGTTAATATTCTTACTTTGCTCTGGGTATTCTTTCTTTTTCTCAAACTTTTGAGATGGTGTTATCCCATGTTTCTCTGGATCTACATCACCTTCTTTTGGCCTGCGTTCTACCTTCCCATCTCTGTTTTACTGTTGTCGTGTTATTCAGCCCCTGCAGATGTCCCCACGGATTTAAATTCGCTTTGGTCTATGAACTAATAAACTGCATCACCATTTTTGTACCGCATTTCACTTAAGCCTTAAGTATTTCATCTTTGTAGCTTGTAGCTTACTATATTCTCTTGTTGATAATATCCATGACTCGCATCCATAGGTCAGAACACGTCTAACAATTTATAGTATGACCTACATATAGTCTTCGTTTTTCTTGAGACTTCTTTTTTACTCAGGAAATTGCTTAGTATAACTTGATCGCTTTATTTATCATTTCATTAATTATTCCTATTTTGTTATTTTCCATTTTTGCTTGTTACTCCTAGGTACTGGAATATTTTGAACGTATATTCACTTCTTTCTGCTCATATTTTGTTAAATCGTTATGATTTCTATTTTATTCCTATTTACATAGATTCATTCCATACTCCGTCAATATTTCTCGTTTCTTATTTCCAAATTTGTTTGCTAATATTGTATTGTGAATATTGAATATTGTGAAAAGTATTGGGTTAATCCCCCCCGCCTTCATGATTCATGATCTTTTCATGATTGTACATATTCTCTTGTACTCTTTTGGAAACACTTTTCCTTCCATGCTTTCTTATACACTGTGTTTAAATAAACAACCTGTGATCAAACTTTGAAAATGAGCTTATCAAGTCATTCGAAACACAAAACCTTAGTAACATTTTAAGATAAAATGCAGTTGGAAATTCGGAAAACCTATCGACATTTTTAAAAGTACCTATGGTACCAGGTCAGTGTTGTAATTGTTGGGTTCGATTTTTCAACTCTTTTTGCTCTGAAAGCTCTATTGCTATAGTTCCAATTATTTACAACAATGGATACCATATAAACCGAGCTCTTCGACTAACAAGATCTTAAATACCGAACGCGGCTAATGTGCGTTGTCAAACATACACCGTTTCAGAAATTGACACCGCTGGCGCTGGTAACTAATAAGAAACAAGGTGACTTCTTTGTATGTCGGCTCCTGATCTGAATTCCAGGGGGGAGGCGAAAGGGGTCATGGTATCTGTTTACGAATATTGTGAAAAGTATTGGGTTAATCCCCCCCCCCTTCATGATTCATGATCTTTTCATGATTGTACATATTCTCTTGTACTCTGTTGGAAACACTTTTCCTTCCATGCTTTTTTATACACTGTGTTTAAATAAACAACCTGTGATCAAACTTTGAAAATGAGCTTATCAAGTCATTCGAAACACAAAACCTTAGTAACATTTTTAGATAAAATGCAGTTGGAAATTCGGAAAACCTATCGACATTTTTAAAAGTACCTATGGTACCAGGTCAATGTTGTAATTGTTGGGTTCGATTTTTCAACTCTTTTTGCTCTGAAAGCTCTATTGCTATAGTTACAATTATTTACAACAATGGATACCATAGAAACCGAGCTCTTCGACTAACAAGATCTTAAATACCGAACGCGGCTAATGTGCGTTGTCAAACATACACCGTTTCAGAAATTTACACCGCTGGCGCTGGTAACTAATAAGAAACAAGGTGACTTCTTTGTATGTCGGCTCCTGATCTGAATTCCAGGGGGGAGGCGAAAGGGGTCATGGTATCTGTTTACGAATATTGTGAAAAGTATTGGGTTAATCCCCCCCCTTCATGATTCATGATCTTTTCATGATTGTACATATTCTCTTGTACTCTGTTGGAAACACTTTTCCTTCCATGCTTTTTTATACACTGTGTTTAAATAAACAACCTGTGATCAAACTTTGAAAATGAGCTTATCACGTGCCGTATTTTCATAACACACACGTGTGTTATGTTCCTAACATACGCGTGTTATATGACTCACTTTCTTAATGTCGGTAGCGTTTGCTATTGTTCACTTTCGTATGGGGTCGTAGGAAAAAGTAATAAACCATCAAAAGCTAAGAAAAATATTTAACCTAGAATTTATACACGCTTCCACGATGTTTAAAGGTGTACAAGGGTACACTCCATTTTCCCATTATCGAATTCATTCATGACAAATTTAGAATTTCAAAATCTACAAAAGTAAATATTAAATTTTTAAAGACAATAGTAATAATACGGTTACAACCCGTATAATTTCAGTCAATATACTATTTAGTACTTACAACTAAACAACCATATGTATATACTCGTTTTCAAAAGTAATTTTTTATAAACAATCACAATTCAATTGTCAAGGTTATTAACCCCTTTGCCGCGGAATGTAAACATATTCTGGCATTACAGGCATTGTAAGTGACAAGGAAAGATGACTTTAAGTGTACCCATCGCGCTTGTACTTGTGAATTATGTAGCAAACTATAAAAGCTTTCATTGTTTTTATTGTAATTTAGCAATAATAATGAATAATATTATATTAACAATTATATAATAATGTAAAAATTAATCAAAATAATTTTACATTAGTTCAATAACAATTTTATAATAACTTTATATAGTAATAACTAAATTTTCCAGTCGCGTCGATGGGTCAACGGTAAGATATCTAGCTTAGCAAGCAGACGGTTTAGGATTCGATTACCGGAGTGATAATTTTTGTAGATGGATTTTCATTCAAAATATACTTTAATGTAAAACATTAATTAAACAAAATAAATCAACCTTTATCTTATTTATAACTTTTATATTTCAAATAATTAATAATATTATAATATAGCATGTGCTGACATCTATGGTTTTTTTAATAGAACTACTTTTTTAATAGAATAGTGCGATATCATTTCGCATGGTTATTTCTGTTCAGTTTGGAGATTGTGAGCAATGAGTCATTTGCATGGTTACTAGGCTGTGCGAAGTGTGTAATTTTCTATAGTAGTGCATATTATGGCATGACAAACTGTGTTTTTAAAACCATTAATCAGCATACATCGTGTGTAAGTATCGGTTGCATGGCCTAACGCTGTCAGTACTGGTCACCCAGTATTCAGAATTGAGCAACCTTGACCAGGGTCAGAAGTTGTATTTCTACAGTGGTACTAAGATTGCAACCAAACGAGCTTCGACAAGCATGATAAGCCGTCAGTACCGGGTACTATTATTATTGCAATAGTAATATGGTAGGCCGTGGTGCAGCTATGCTACCATGACCAAATGACCATACGTTATACATCGCGTAAGTCAATTGGTAAAATTACATCTTTAACGAGTTTTCGATGTGTTACCTACTGGTAAACAACGGACACCCTTACTAAAAGATAAAAAATGCCTTCAAAGTGGACATCATTAAAGAAGCTTAGATAAACCAAGATAGAGTTAATAATAAAACAAAACAAAATGATAAACCTACCATTTACCAATGAGTATTATTCCTATTTACTCTATGGAGTAATTAAGAATTCCTGTTCCCGATTCCTGTTTTCATATTTTAAAGGTATGGGACTTTTATTGTTATTTAAGGCTATTCTTTCAAAATATTATAAATTCTCCTGCAGGAAGATCCGGAATCAATCAAAAAGTCATCAAAAAATCAAGAAGTATCCTAATTTTTGCACGAATAAATATATACATAAAGCCTTCAAATATAGATTAAAGATCGTTCGTCACAGACAGGTTCTCTTCTAGAACCTTGATTATGCACCTAGATGATTAGTTTGGTTCACATTGTCTGTAATTTTTCTTTTTTCTATGTCTTATTGTCCTATATAATATCATCTAGTGAAATTAGTATGTAATTATTAGGGCAATAAATTATTAAACAAGTGTTTGACGTCTACGTTGTAAATTAACATTATTGTATATTTCCAATTTGGAGGATTTTTATTGCTTCTATATACTTTTGGGATTCAGAAAAAGATTTATTAGTAGTAGTGATATTTTGAAGATAAGTACTGATTAATTACATTGGATTTGGTGGGCATTGTCACAATCTTGATTTTTCGAAGATACATATTTGAGGAGAACCAGGTTTCATTTGAGCATATGTGCACGAAAATTCTTGTAGGTTGTTAATATCTATATGTAAGTACGATTTTCTTTTAAATTCAAAAGGACTGTCTTTTGAGAACGCGAACGGGTAGCCAAATGTATTGTTATTCCATACAGTAAGCTAAATGATGTCTAGTTATGTCACTATTAATGTCGATAACACACACGTTAAAAATGCATTTTCTTCTATGATTAAACGCGTACCCCTTTACTTTAACTTTAATGACAAACAGTAATATTGGCTAACCACAGAGAAGCATTTTATATATATATATATATATATATATATATATATATATATATATATTTTGAGGTGATATGGTATCACCTTTTGAAAATTTCATAAATAAAAGATCGGTAACGTTAAAATGAAAATTTAGTATCGGCTCATAAATTAAATGAGGGGCATATTAGATCATGAGTATATAATCATTAAAGAATATAGTTAGGAGCTTAGTTAGATTTATCAAAGTTTTAAAGCAATAACATAATTTAAAAGATTTCATGCGAATATAACCTAACTTATCTAATAATACATGCACTTATAAATAAATCATTTTATAAATAAAAAGGATATGATGTAGATAGACTGTTTTATAACAATCATGTATAGGCAACCTAAGTTACACTTTAGGCCAGCTTTTCCACTTGTCTTGGAAAGATATCTTCATATATAAAATTTCATGTTACGTTCTTTCAGCGTTAAGCATATTCTTTGGTATTCTTGGAGGCCAGCTCAAGTTTGCACGGTTCTTTGCCTGTAAATAGTTGAAGTAGATTAATCTTGTCATGATTGATATAACACAATTAAAATTTGAATTCATTTTATTGAAACCTGCTCATTACTAATTATGGAGGTATTGTGATCCTCTTAGTTCGGGAAAATGCACTCTTATAGCCTTTACCCTGGATTTTATTGTCATTGTTTTTATATGTGTGCCTTAAGCAATGCACACTGGACATTTTAAGCACAAATTGTTTAACGTAGAAGTTATTTCGAAGCTGTGGTTTGTGAAAGCATCTGTTAATATTTATCGATGTTTAAACTGTAACAAAAACATATTTGTATTGATTTGTAAAGGTATTTTTATGTGTGAAACAATTGCAGCACTCACTTTGAGTAGCCTTTTAGCTTATCTGTCAAGATGAACTCCTAATTTGTTTAATTAGGTATGTAAAATTGTGTTTAACGAGAATTGTCATCGTTATGTGTTTTTTGATGATATCTCCTTTATTTCTCATTTGAGGACCATATATCTATTATAGTTTTTTAATCAGTGTTTTAAAAGCTACAAGTTGATTATGTCAGATCTGGGATTTGCGTTAATCTCAAACACCTGTTTTCTGGATTATGACGTCATGGAAGCGTCGTTTCGCAATTGTTTTGAATAAGCTGTCATAGAATTCTTTTGTTTTGGGCATTTCATATATAAACCCCAGCATTTTCCAGCAAAGGCAGTCGATATTTTGTATTGAAAGAATCCACGTCGGCTCCAGTTTTGAAAACTGTAAAATTTAAGGTTAGATGTACCTAACAGATGTTTTGACAACTGTCAAAAATTATTTTTATAAACATAAGTTGGAATAAATTTAATAAAGGTGTTTACCTGTTTATCTACGAGAAGTTTATGGAAGATTTAATTAGCACGGGGCTATAATAATAATTAAAAGTGAAAATATAGAAATATAGAAAATAAAGACAAAGTGAATTTAATTTGTGTATTGATCGACGCATCGATTTTTCGTAAACAACTGTCAGCTGTTATTACTTGTACAGCAGGATTGCCAAATTGGATATTGGTTTTATAAAAGGAAACTGTATGGAAATATATAAGGTGGGTTACGTAAATAATTGTCTTTGTAAATAAATTGAAAAAAAATAATACTAATTTGAGAAGTTCATCTTAGGGAATTAAAGTTTGATTTGATTAAATTTCTTGAATTCTTTGTAAGAATTGGTTTTTTGTTTTGAAATATAAATAAACAAGTCTGATTTGGTTTAAGAAAGATTTATTTTTTTATGAGTTTTGGTTATTTTGAATAGTTGTTTTGTTAGTTTGTTTAAACGGATAACAGTATTTGGTCCTTATTGTCAGACAAATACGACTTTCTTTTACGTTTAAACAAACCACAGGAATTATTCCTAATTACATTTGTATATACATTTTTTTTTAACTTTGATTTTTCTCTTTCTTGATTTTAAAAATATTTGTTTGAATAAAGTTTTTATGTTATTCAATTTACGCATGTGTTTAATTGATGCTATTACAATCCTACAGAATTATTTTCTTTCCAGTTCAGATAACAGTTATAGGTGTCCAGTTTGCAGAAGCATAAGTGCTTATAATTCATGTTTGATAATATATGTCATTGTCAATTCTTGTTTCCAGGCATAAAAGAATATAAGAGTCTCGAAAGTCAAACAATTTTTGTTCCACCGAACAAACCTGAGCTAGTTAAAAAAGGGTATTAAGAATATATGTGGTTGGATCTTATTTTATATTTTTATTTTTATTTGAAAATCACCGCAATATATATACATACTTGTGCGTGGTTAATGGCGAAGTGTATTGTACGACAACCACAGGTAGGTGTTTGCGTGGTTGCCGGGACCGAATGCTTAACGTGCCTATCCGACAACATGGAAAATCCCTACTTAGTTATGGCTTTTATTTGACTGGATTGAGTGAATTTAACAATTATAGAATCAAAATATCATCTATTTGTATCTTTTTGTAGGCTTTGAACGTGCACAATAGGACGAAATTTGTGATTTGGTACATACTACTTCTATTCAATTCATTATTAATCGAACTTTTTCAAATTTGTTTGTTTATTGAGTGTTGACTTGATTTGTTTACTTTAGGCATGTATTTATGCATTTATTTATGCATTTCTGTATAAGTTTGAACTAACCCACTTCACGAAAAGGGTAAGTTAGCTGTCTGTTTCTCTTTGAAAGCAGAATTGGAAATAAGACATCAAAAGCAAATAATATTGAAAAACAAGCAAATAAACAAACTAATGAAAACACAATAAAGAACAAAAATAAAAAGAAAACAGATGCTGGATGATTTTCTGGATATAGCCATTATCTAGACTGAGATGATAACCGTACAAAGTAGTACGGTACCACTTAAAATGTGTGACTTATCAGACAGATCCTATCTGAACTGCAAGAAGAATATTTCGAATGTGGTTTTTGTTAACTACTTACTTACTTGAATATCAAGTTTATTTTTATTCAACATATAGATACATACGTGTTAAAATATTTGTGCTTGCGTTTGTTATAATACATTTGGTATAACCTGGCCTTGGCAGTGTAATGTCTAGAGTGTTGGACTTTCACCCAAGCGGCCCGGAGTCGATTCCCGGTGCCGGTAGATCTGGTTAAGGTTTGCTGCAGTTTTCCTTAGCAGTGACATAAATGTGGGATTTGCGCTGTTCCATCTGTAAATCGGCTGCAGCCGCACTTAGGGC
This sequence comes from Agrypnus murinus, assembly GCA_929113105.1. Classification (NCBI taxonomy): domain Eukaryota; kingdom Metazoa; phylum Arthropoda; class Insecta; order Coleoptera; family Elateridae; genus Agrypnus; species Agrypnus murinus. The sequence continues at coordinate 205,375,998 of OV816025.1, forward strand.
CTACGTAATAATAATAATCGCCCCCTCCCTCGCGCACAAGCTTATAGCTTCTGGGGCCTGGTTTCCAGGTTATGGGTTGTAGCAATTATTATTATTATTATTATTTGTTTCTACAGGATATTGTCAAAGAACTTAATTTTTTGCTCTAGATTAAATGATACTCGTGTTGTAGTACGGTTTTATTTTTGTTGAGATTTTGCATAAAATATCTTTGCAAGCGAAAAATTTGCATTGACTTCATAGGTATCAAAATAAATCTCAAGAGTCAGAAGAGGCACTCTGTCGATCACTGGCATAGTCTTGGTCAAAATGTAACGAGCTCAATTTTGAACATATTTATTCTTATAAAAGACTATATTCTTTTTTTAGTCATCTACGCAAAACATATTGTTTCTTATATGATAAAAAAGGTACAGAATGAAAGCGAATTTCTTTAGCATTATAATAAATTTCATTTTGTCTAAAATATATATCAATTTATGATCCATTCTAGGCAGGCATATGCTATAGAGAGCGATTGTGGCTCGGTTAGTTGCGTGTGGGACTACCGACCAAGGGAGCCAGTTCGAACCCCGGCCCATATATCACCGGATTTTTAAAAATCGCTTCTCCCTCGGAAGGCAATGGCAAACCACCGAGGTATACTTTGCCCAGGAGATTTCCCTGAAATTAATAAAAAATCCAAGTACTATGTACTTGGGGTGGTTCGGAGTCCACCTTAAGCTGTAGGGCCCCTATACTTGTGATCACTGAACACGCACAACACAAGTATAGGAGGGAAATGCCAACGCTCTGCAAGAGCACGGCACGCAGAGGATATGCTAGTTTGAGACAAATTCCCTTAATATTTAAATATACACACAAAGAAACAAATTGCTTTTAAAAACATAATTCATGTTTTGCAAGAAATCTTTAGAATTTTGTAATAATGTTCTGATTCTTGAGTTTAATGGTTTTTTGCACCTTTAACAAAATATAAGAGCGACATTCGTCTATGACTATTGGTAGTTATTGACGTCAAGAATATTGTGTGGTTGGTTGGAAAAAATAACCCCTCTTAAATTGTAGTAGGATATGTACTGTAATGATCTCTTGCTATTTACATATCACATATAATCATTACATACATAATTCCATCAGGAAGGCATTGAATCGTGGAGATTGCCATAGCAACCATAACAAATAACAGCAAATAAATAAATATTTCATAGATCCATATGCCTTTTATAACTCAAGCAAATATTACAAGGATATAACTTCTTAAAATAGTGTACATAACTAATGGAAACCACCCCCAGTACGCTATAATGGTGACCCCGACCCGACATATTAGCCTTGCTGCCCTAGATCATTATGAAACCAATAGTACATTTTTCCGTTTGGGGAACAGTCGAGTCAAATCATGGAGTCGCTTGAAGGGGCCCTTGGCCCCCTCCGCGACCCCGTTTGGCAATAAGTTTGTTTAGCGTTTTGCTAGAAGAATTCCCGAGGGATTCTCTTATTAGTTAGGTATGTTGTTAAGTGAGTTGCTACTGTTTCTGTGGCGTACCGTGGGTTAAGTGTTTAATCTTTTTTGTGGAAGTAAATGTTAATCTGCATAATTTGCCGTAGGTTTTCGTTTGATAAATGAGTTAATTTAAAGAAAGAAACAAATTAATAAAACATGAGAATTTGTCTTTGGGATAATACCATTAGAGTTGGAGTGCTCTTTATGAAAATTAATGAAATTATTTAATAATGTTAGTATTGAACGTTATTCGTTTCAGTAATGACGATATTTCCTTTAGTAGCATGGCTAGTAAAAGTGCATTTTAAATCAGTTTATATAACAGTACTGATCATTGTTTTGGTAGCGGTTAATACAATGAAGTTAATAATAATAAGACCATCTATAAAAAATGGAACGTCCAAAGATCCAAGTTTTAGTAACGAGTTCAGAGTTCAATAAAGCCGTTAGGTTCCGGCAATGTTATATAGTGTTACTAGTAGTGTTTGTGGTTTCTTGGTTATTTGTGATCTTTATTATTTTATTTATTATGATTAACAGCCTTTATCTGTGTATTGCCAAAGTTGATTGAAGCTAAAACAAGAATACTAGGGTAAATGGATTCTTGACAAACATACCTTTTGTAAGTTATTTGTAATTAAATTTTCTGAAATCTCATTCATGATAGCAAGAAAAACTATTTTGGTTCCCGAGTTATAAATTTAATAAAAAATGTATTTAAAGATAAAATGTGTATATGAGATCCCTAATAAGTTCAAGGTGTAGAAAGTTCGTCCACCTCAACTATGGAAGTGTGTGTAACTGTGTTGCAAGCTAGATGGCGGACATTTGTCCTAAGATGTTAGTTCCTCCGTGGTGTAGGTGTTAAATAAAAAAATAACTTCACTTAAGTGACTTAGATGGAAATCTTTTCTCGAATTGCAGTAGTAAGTAGATTCGATCGTTGCTTTTAAATTATTGATAACAGGAGATTGGGCAGCGCCCAACGTTTCTCATTGTGTTCTATCTCAAATTAGGAAGCCTGTAGGATTATCACCCACGACACCTGAGTATAATTTGAATAAGTAAGATGTTTATGCCGGGAGATATGTTTATAGTAAGTATAAGTGATTCAATAGTTTATTTGTATTTGAGGTAAACTTTAAGTGTTAGGAGATAGCTAGTCTGATCGATTGGGCTTTTGTTTATTTGTGTACCACTGGACTTGTAAATTTTTCTTCTTTTAATATCTATACTTCAAGATGCTGTCAACACTGTAAGCAGTACTTTGGTATACAAATTTGTCTAGTGATCGACGCGACGTATCGATCTGATTTCTAGGCTTAAAGCAAGGATAAAATTAAAAAAAGACTAATTTATTTTCGTCAAGTCTGTTGACTGTCCGACTATTAGTGCATCTATCTTATTTATTATTGACAATAACAATAAATATTTGTACCTTTAAATATCCTTGCAAATGCTAATTTTAACTTAGGGTAGACTAGTTTTGGTATATCATAAGCTTATACAGTCTGTTCGCTTTGTAGCAAATTTATTTTCGGTCAGAAATGGTATAAACCAGCGCTTCCCAACCGCCGGTCCGCGGACCGGTGCTAGTCCGTCAGAAATCTCTGCCGGTCCGCAGAGAAATAACAGTGTTTTTCAAAATTCTAGTAAACCAATTTTTTTAATTCGTGATATCCTGGAGCTAACGTGGGGTCAAATGGTTTATCGGAGTTGACGGTATTGATAGGGTAGTAATAGGTAATCTTCCATTTTAGAATTTTTAAGCGTGTTCGGTTCGTACGGGTCTAGGCATAACCGAAAGAATTTTTGTTTTCCGTTTAAAGGTGTGAAAACCGTTCAAGCGGAGGTGACAAAAAACTGTCCCCGCCTTACGGTAGGTAGGAACGAAAAATCTGACCTCGGAATCTTTGCCAGCGCAGTTTCTACCGGAAAAGTTTTTTTGCCTACACTCTTCCGGGGGCGGGAGTTAGGGCTGAAATGGTGTTTCTGGGGACGACCGAACATGTGTTGGCAGCATTCCATGTCACGCGACCTGCTACGAGCGGTGGATGTATTGGTTTTTCCGTATCTATAGCCCTCTCCGCTCTATGGAGCTCCGCCCGTTTTCGAGTGGCGGTATCTCGCAAGCCATAAGAGCCAAAACGACTACCTTGGGCATCAAACAATGGGCAATTACAAAATGTTTCCTCTTCAAATGTCGTGTAAAACCATAAGAAAGAAGTTACAGCCAAAAACTCGAATTTTTTTATTTGTTTCTCACCCGAGAACCGTGTTAAAGTAATATTACCGCTACCAGTCTTATCGGGCTCCTAAGAAGAAACCAGTTTTGGAGGTCTATATGATTGCTTCCTGGGTCGTTTGAGCCTATTCTCGACCGCCCATTCCTGTTTTTGATCGTCGCTCCCGAAACCTACTCGTCAGCGGTTTCGGTTATATCTCCGCTCCCTGTCTCGAGATATCTCGTTCTGGTTTTGAACGATGGAGCCCCCTATGTTTGTCGGAACCGGTTATGGTCTTCGGCGCCTCACCCCACCCTGCCATCGTATCTCGACGTTCGTTTGGTGACAAGAAAAAACCCTGGCCTCTCGAAACCCGTACGATTTCGGGTCGGTCTCCGTTTTGGTTGTTCGTGGTTTGGTATGCGGGCAGCGGATGAGGTACAAAAACCGACTTTTGTTATTATAAAGAATGGGTATTTAATTATTTTAGATTCTTCTTGTACAGTGTAAAAGTAAATTTATTTTTATAAGATGTATTTTGCGAAATGTTTTCTTTAATTTCTTGCCTTACCGGTCCGCAAGCAAATGATACGTCGTTTGGCGGCCCGCGAATGAAAAAGGTTGGGATCGCTGGTATAAACCATATATTATTAAATGGCATAAATTTCTCTATATGAAAATTTTGTATTTAGTAAATTGACGTGAGCATGATGACGTTATCAAGCTTTTTTTTTAATTACATGATAGGTATTTTTTTACTGAAATTGATAGAGTATTGTTTTCTCATTTCAATAATGATAAATATTCATACTATTACATAAGAAAATTTTCAAGAAAAACGTGAAAAATTATTTACGACTAGTAGGCTTTGATTTCTGGTTCTCCAATTAATAAAATAGAATTATCTACCAAGCTTAGGTAAATAACGAAACTTTAGTTGTTCCAGTGGCGTATTTAAAAAATTAATTTTGTATTTACTAAATCGGCGTGAGCGTGATGACGTTATCGAACTTTTTTTTAAAATACATGATACGTATTTTTTTACTGAAATCGATAGAGTATTGTGTTCTCTTTTCAACCACAATAAATATTCATACTCTTACATAAGAAGATTTTCAAGAAAAACGAGAAAGGTATTTACGACTAGTAGGTTTTGATTTCTAGTTCTCCAATTAATAAAACAAAATTATCGAGTAAACTTAGGTAAATAACGAAACTTGAGTTGTTTCAGTAGCGTATTTAACAAATCGGGGGAGGTGGGGGTACTCTAATAAAAATTCCGAATCTAAATACTTAGATTTTCACATAACATAGATTTTGATATAAATCACCCAATACAATTCAAAAATGATTGACACTTTAGTTAAACAAAAATATTATAGGTTAGCTCTTAAAAGAATATATGCCATTGACAATCAAACGGAAGACACAAATTATATACCTATACCATATTTTGGCAAAATATACTTTAAAACCAATTCTTAACACTTTTTCATTTTTATTTAATGCTAATGATAGAACACATGATATCAAGAAATTGGGCATTTACTGTATAAATTGTTCTTTTTGCAGTTCGGTATATATTGGCTAACACTTCGAAATTTTGACATAAGATATAAAGAACACGTACGTTGTTACAGAAATAAACATCCTGAAAAATCTAATTACGCCAAACACCTTTTAGAACAAAATCACCCAATGACTCCTCAAAATAATATTAAATTGCTATATTTGTGTAATATCAAACGCAAATTAGACAGTTTAGAAGCTTTTGGGATATACCAACACAAATTCAGGGCACCTTTATGAATGAACAGATTGAGCTCAGTAATTCTCAGTTACTGGAAGTGTTTATACGTGAGTTTAGTGTTTATTAGTTTTTTAGTGTTTATTAGATATTTAATTCTGATTATTTCTATATTTTTATTTAGTTACCTATTTTTTGTATTTACCTTAACGACGTGTTTGTTTATATTTCTACGCTGGAAACAGTAAATAATATTACTCATAGTTAAGCGGAACATAAAATTATTGATTTTTATTAAGTATTTTTTGTTTATTAAGTCTTTAAGCAAAATATTTCCGTTTACAATCTACGTCGCTCTACGCATCTATTGTATCGCATACAATCTTTCATGTACCATAATGTTCAACCGTATACTAGGATTCCTTATGAGTTAACCATACTATTATACCTATTAGACAAACTTGAGAAATTAAGGTACGCGGTAATTAACAACACGAACCCTAATAACCCGTGGGAACCAACATAATGTTAGATGAAAAATAATAGATGGTACAAATAACTTAGTACTAATTCACTCTATCGAATGAATAGAATATAGGGCAAAATTACCATTTTAATTTTTCTAGTTTAAGTTTCAAAAGACCAACGAACTTTTCAAAATAATGGCAGCTTAAAGTTCCTTTCTGTCCAATTCTGTGGACCCACTGGCTTACTAAAGTTAATGGCCTAACATATTTCACACTACAAGAATTTCTACCTGCCAAGCAACTACTACCTGCTGGAAGTCAGGTTTCTCTTTCTATGTACTACACAGTTTGTAGTAGTAAAGTTTGTTTATATTTCATTCGATTCATCTTTCTGTTCTGTGTAATAAATGAGCTGGTGCTATCTTTAAAAGTGATTTCTCCAGATCGAGATCTTGGGAAATCTTCAAAAAATATTTTGCATATTTCGCAATAAAATTTATGATTAAATATAAAATAAACAAATTTAGGAAATGAAAGAACTCTGTAAGGAGACAATTTATGTGATTTTTACTGATTTTAAAACATTGATTTGAATGTTTAATTTATTAATAAATTTATAAGACGACCACGTAAATACATAATAAATACATTAGAATTAGGTACTGATGAGATTCACATCTGGAATTTTTTATTAAATTAAAATTACACAATATACATATTTGGGAAGGACAAAAATAATTATAAATAAATTAATAAGTTGCGCCTTTTATACACTACATAAGTACATATAATAATAAATAAACATAATGTCAAATTTGTAAATAATAATGTGATATGATTACTTTTTGATAACGAAATGTAACTTACATACACGACAGTGATGAATATGTAGGTAGATACACGCATTTTCAGTTTTGTTCATACACTTTGAAGTTATTCAACATTACAACAACGTTAATAACTTTTTTTACTGATGCTAGTAATAATACTACAAGTAGTGGTACCTAATATCTTTTTAAAACCCAATGGCCTTTTTTGTGATACTTTTTTTAAAAACATGCACGAACTAACTGTTTGTAGCATGTTAATATTTTTTTAGTTAGTTATTTTCGAAGTACGGTTATAGTAGTTACATACTAAAAGATTAGACGGTTGTAATTTCTTGAGTAAACCACTTTAACTGTTAGTATGACATGACTTTTGAATAATTTTAATTTATTTAAATAAAGACAGCTGTTAACTTTTTAAATAAATTAATGTAATATCTTTAATTTTAAATGGAATCTATGATGAAAAATAACTGGACTGTTTATGAATTAAGAATAAATAATATTTATCAAGATCATAACAGACATCTAAAAATTTCTTAAGAGGGTAATGAGCGGTCGGCTAGAGAGTGATTTGCAGAGGTTTGCGCTTTCAAGTGATCTAGCCTAATTTTTAAACTAATCGTTTATATGTTGGAATAAATCAAGAGATGAAACATCAAGCTACATGGAAGCATCAAAGACTTTATAATTTTTTAAAAATAATTACCGAAACCCCACTTCCGAATTTTGTAATTTTGTCTATATTGAAATGATATGGAATCATCGATTGAAAATTTACTTGACAATTTGAAATTTCGAAATATTTTAAGCCTACGATTTGATCGTAAAAACAAATATAATTATGTCATGCATTAAATAAAAAGATAGACATGCTAGGATATTAGGTTGATTTAATCTAAAAGCTACATGATAGGTTACAGATAGATTTATCAATTTTAAATAGAAATTATAGAAGGAAGAGTCTCATGCAGACGTAACCTCAAATATTACATAAAAAGTCGGAATTTATAAAAAGGATATAAATTATTTAGGTTGTTTTATAGTAATACATGTTTTACAACCCAGGTCACATGTTAGGATGGTTTTCCCATTTTTCTGTAAGGTTTTATCTTCTTGTTAGATTTGAGCTTTACGAGTCTCCAATGTAAACCAGAATTTTGTTTCTCCCATGTAACCAAATCAGTTTCGGGTACATATTTCACTGGAAATAGTTATATTAGATAAGTAATTTGATATTTATAATGTTACATTTTGCTTACGGAGTCTTGCATTTTAGAAGGTTTGGGTTTATAAAGATGAAGGTATCAGCTTTGTAGATGTCTATTGAATTTTTCAAATGTTGGTTTTATTTTGATATTTAGCACTATTGTTTGGATGCAGGCACTTGGAGGACTGTATGCTGGACAAGTTTGAGTATAGTTTGATTTCATTTATGTTGTTATTTGTATGGAGTCTTGCAAAGCATCGTTTGACTTTTAAAAACGTGTAAACGGATTTTTATTTAAGCTTTTCTTTTATTGTAAATATTTTTCTATGTAAACTGCATATGTATGAGTTACCTTGGGTAGCCATGTAATCATTTTTTGTACAGGTATAGCTGGAGTTAATGAGTTTTCTTTGTAATTAAGTTTTAATGAGATTTTTTGACCGTTGGTCGTTTTTGTTAATTTTCTCAGTTAATGTTGATTTTAGACTATAAGTGTTTGATGTCTTAATCGTTATTTTGTCAGCTACATTTCTGTCTTTTTAGGATTTAGTTTAGTGCTATTTTTGAACACATATTTTCTACAGGGCGTTCCGGAAAAATATGCAATGCTTTAAGGGGGTGAAAGGTGACCATATAGAGACCCCAAAACTCATAAAATAAAAATAAAAAATAAAAAAAAATTCGGATTTTTCCGTATTTTTTACAAGTCACGAGTCGACTATGGATTGTTTGTAAGCTGTTGACCCTGAATTACTGATAAAGCAAACAATAGTAACTGACCTCCGCTACGTACGTATCAATTTACAGAAACAACAGAATTGAATTTCAGCAGCGGTTGCCGAGTGACTCACTACCTTGATGACTTGATCACTTATTAAGGTCGGTAAATAAAATGTAACATACGTTCGTTGACCTAATTGTGATGGAAACATTGCCTGTTTTTCATTTTACGAATGTCATTTTAACAAAATGAGTACTTACTTACTTACCGTTTACGAGTAAAACATTTTGTGCAAACTGGGGATGTTCCTGTTTGCGTTCCAATAGCCATTGGCAAAATTGCACTCGCGGTATAAGTGTACTTTTTGAAAAGTTCCGTTCATTCAACAGGCGTGTTTGGTTCTGCCATAATTTAAACAGTAACTAAATACACTTAAATAAACTACTTATCTGTAGGGATACGAGAATGAATAAGCCCTTTATATTTCTACCATTGGTTATTTTTAATTCACGCTTACTAATGTTTGGTCTGAAACATTCTGATTTTATACATAACTTTTAAGGGTCGTAAATGCTTAATGATGCTTAACGTCTGCCATGTAACGGCAAGACGATTATTAAAAGAAAGGGAAGTTTTAGTTATTAGTTAACACTGGTCGGATTCGGTCCATGTATTGATACATTTTTATATTAAACATTAAAGATTGGATTATCGGCTTTTGATTTACCTGGCTAATTATCTTACATATCACTAAAACAAACACTTAACACTACCTAATGCAAGTTATTAATTCTAAAAAACGTGTATTAATCGAAACTCAAGTTTACCAACACCTAACGCAAAGAAAGTTGACGACAAACTGCATACTGCAGTTACAAATCTCAAAGATCTGAGTAAGTAACAGTTATTACAGATGTTCAAAATGAGTGTTATTATTTATAGTTAAAAACGTTTTAAAAGCACGTACTGCAATTTGGTGTTGATTACAATCTTCCGAAGAATTTATAAATATTTATCCTGCTACCTGCTTGGGTTAGTTTATGGCTTATTTGTCCATGACATTTAAAAGTATGTATTAGTAGACACAATTTTCATTTCATACAGCTTTATCTACTATTTGCAGTGGCGTGCCTATTATTTTTATAAGGGGGGTTGTCATTTCAAAGGGGCATTTCAGGAAATTGTTAGTAAGATGTTACTCTACACATGTTTCTCTATTGCTCTTTAACGGGAAAGGCATCTTTTTCAAAACACCCTGTATTAGTGACGTCATGACATTTGTGATGTGCCGTTGTTTGTGAAATTTCGCTGTTTCTTTAACTGTTTTGGAGGAAACATATAAAAAGGCTTCGAAAAATTAACAATGTCAGTCGACAAAACGTATTTGAAAGATCCACGTCGGCTCGTATAAGAATTTTCTGAAATAAAAGTAAGGTTATTGTAAACCATATGATATTTGTGTTGGAAGTCAAACGTCAAAGTTTATCAAAGTGTTAATGTTATTGAATTGTTACCTGAGACATAAATTTAAAGATTTATTTTCGTTCTTCAACAATTATATGGAATTGTGGACGATTTATTTAAATTAAATCAAGAAGATTTTTTGTTTCCATTATTGACTTGGATAATCGACTCGTATGAATTTTTCTAAAGTCAGCTGTTTGGATCAATGCTGTAGTACCAATTGTAAAAGATTTGAAATGGATTCGTTGACGTTTATATACAAGGTAAATCAAAATTAAAAGGATTTGGTTCACTTTAGAACAACAAAAGCATAAATACATTTTTATTCAAATTCAGAATTTATTTTGTCTTGTTTGAAAAGTTTTTTTTTAATAACAAGGTCGTAACATTTAGACAATTTCAACTTGTTTATTCGCAAGAATAATTAATTAACGTTAGATAAATTGATTTAGTACTTGTAAATATTTTTCTTATCTGATTAATTTATTTGATGTCAGTTTGTTTAAATGGAGATCGGTTGCAACCCCCATGTCAGGTGGCAATCATAACAAAAAACATTTGAGCAAGCTCAAGGAAGATTTTCTTCCTGTTTCCAACTTTTTTAAACAATTGTTTTATTTTTCTTTTTCGACAAATATTTTATCTATTGTTAATAAAAATAAAATATGTGTTTCAATTTATCTATGTGTTTATTTGTGTTGGTGTTTATGCAAGCATACATTTATTTTCTTCGTATACAGAATTTAAGATTGCTGTTTGTCCAGCTGCAGAATTCCAAGTGCAATGGTAGTAAGTTTCTTTTCTTCCAGTTGCAAGAATCAAAAAGATTCTTATAGTTCGTTTATCTCGTGCTCTATCAAATTTTAAATGTGAGTTAGTCTATTGGGAGAAGGAAAAACTATTTGAGCTGTTACATTTGTATTAAAGCTAGCCATTTTGATTCAAATCAAAATTTTACATTATTATCGTGGGTCATATTAAATAATACATATAATTTTATTTATCTAGATAACACGTCAATATGTACTAGAAAAATCTAATAAATTTCTGTTGTTTGCACTTATATAAACTATTTAGCTTTGCATAATCAGCTGCACTTTCGTAAAAATACGAAACCTAAAAAATATCATATGAACATCGGAAGTATGTTTCTCTAATTTTTCTAATTTTCTATTTAACTATTTCATTGGATTCGGGTCGGACTTCGTAGTGGATTATTTATTTTTTATTTACTATTTATTCTTTATCAACAACAAATAATTTTGGAAAGACATATAAACACTGTCAGAATTATTGGAATTTATAAAGAAATCAAATAAAGTCAGAGAGTGTCGTGGAAACTGACTTTTGTTTCAACTTTGACATAATGATTATGGAAATAATTATAATGTAAATATAAAAATAATCATGAGAAATACAGAAAATATAATTTGTTATCAAATTTTGTTTCTATAGTGACCAAACAACAAAGTGTTCTTTTCATAAGCCCAGTTAATTTAATTAATAAGTTTAGTTATGCTTAGTTACTATTATAGTTCCTAAATATGAACTGAGCACTGTGTTATTTAGAGTTAATTCCTAGGGACATTTCATATTTTGAAACTGCTTATTAGAAGGTTGGCAATCATGAAAATTGGTTTAATAAATTAAATTGTCAGTATGACAATTATATAAATCTGAAATTCGGTACAATTAATACTTTATTAAAAGCTGTCTTAAAATTGATATAATTATGTACTATAGTAGTTTTAAAAATTCTCTACAAACAGTAGATAGATGATAATGTGCACATTAATAATTTTTACATGCATAAAAATAAACATGACAGCATAACCTAAAATTTATAACTGACAGCTGCTGAATGTTGTCACTAAAATAAAAAGAAAGCAAAAAGTATTTCTGTTTCAGACAGCTTAATTTCGCCTAGAAAGAGATAGATTTTGATATTCGTGTCCTAACTCTAAAATAACACAGTCAAAGCTTTCATTTAGGAACTCTAGTTACTATATGCCACGTTATCGAATATGTATCTGACAAAACGAATACAAAAAGTTAACTTGTTTGATGATTAATAAAAAAACTATCCAAAGATTTATCCATCATTATTATTTAAACTTTATGTCTTTTCATAACAGCGCCTAGATACGTGATTAATAATAACAGTTCTGTTATTTTGTTGTCGTAGCAACCGACAACGATTCGGTAAGCCTACTATGACAGTTTAACAAAACGGAAAAGAACTAGAAATAGAGCGACCTCTACTGAGTTAATCATAAAAGAATTATCAAACTATCAACAAAAGAATATAACCTCACTTTATCAGGTAAATACTAAAGTATTTAATTGAATTTATTGTTGATTAAATTAATTTTAATTTTGGTTAAAGTAATAACTTCAATCATTAATCACGTTTGCAACTTACTTTACAATGACCTGATATTTATTAATTATAAGAATAACTTCCAATAATGCACGGGTTAGCAACTTTCCTTTTTTATAACAAGTTTCAATTAATAACATAATAATTCAATAACACTTTCTTTCAGCACTAAAACATTACCAACTTTCCAATAGTGTAATGGTTGGGGAAATTTACATTCCTCTCTCTGGACAAACAGCTGAAGATACCTATCTTATCCGAAACTGTATCAAGCATAAATAAAGACTAAAATTTTCGAAATAGTATCTGAAAATAGTATACGTTCCAAATCTATATCTTTTTCATCACTTCAACAATCATAAATGATTCTCGTACACCTTTTATGGTAAATACTTATATTTAGTAATTTTCTGGTTAGTTAAATATAATATTTTTATACATTTTATCTCATTGTAAAATTATGCTTGTTTTCTACAAACTTTTTCTAATCTGAATTTGTTTATAGTTCTCCTTAGGAAAAGTTTATTGCCAAACTTACCTTTCAAGACTACACCTTAAAATAATTCATTAATCATTATTAAAAGATAGTTGGAATTTCTCGCCTGTAAAAGGTGTTCATTATTATTAAAACTAAAAAAAAATTATGAGATTAAGTCTCCTTGAAAACCAAAATTATTTCTAACCTTCTTACATTTAAAAGTATTTGACTTAATGTCAAAATATGTATAGAAAACATAACAAATTTACTGTTCTTTTCTTTTAGTGAATTTGGAAATCCTGGATGTGCAAAATATAACTAAAGAAAACTTTTTTAACAAGGAACAAAACTTCATATGGACAGGATATAAGAATTAAATTATTTTGATAATCCCCTTCTTAAGAATTAATACAATATAATAAATTAACGTATAACTAACTCTAATGTATACCTACTTTGTATTTCGTGATAGCTATGCATGAATAAAATCACTCTGTGAAAATATCATTACAGTATATTATACAATAATGTATACAGAATAATGGTATATGTTACATAATGGTATATAAACCCAAATAATATATTGTTTCTTAACACTTTGTAATAGTAAATAAAGACTACTTTTCAACAAACGGCCAATTTATAGGTTTTTTTACATCATTTGCTTATAAATAGTTGCAGGTGTATAAACATAATATAAACAGACTGTATAAACAAATAGAAAACAATACATTCGTAACTATTTAACCATGAGATTGGCACGGAATATAAAATTATACTTACAATAGCGGTATAATCATAGTAATACATTTATTTTTAAGTTTATTGTTTAATATGTGTAAAATATTAGTCATGGAGTAGATGGAACGTTAATACAATCTAAGGCAAATTAGGTATTTTAAAGATGTTTTATGAGCTTTTCTAGTTAATCATTAAAAACAGTAGGTTTTTAAATTTTTTTACGCCTATACTATACGACGCGATCGAGAAAACCAACCACCCTACGGGGAAGTCAAGAACAAAGGTCAGCATGCAACACAATCATAACATGACAACACCCATAGTTGGGGCGACCGTACCTTCCGATTTAGAAAAATTGCGCCACCCCAAGTGGGACTTGAACTCACGACCCTTGGAACAAGAGCAGTGCATTGGGTTTCTGTGTGGGAATGCTTAATTCACTGCTGGTAAAATCTCAAGTCACATTGGGGTGGGAAAAGGCAAAAAAGGCCACTTTTCTACATTTCAGTTTCAATCTTATTACAAAATTACCAACAATCAAGTATACAACAACAGTTCTAGTCATTTGCAAGTAAATCTGTTCTAGGAAGGACCAGCATGTTTGCTTATCATAATCTGGAAAATCGTAGCAATAGGTATATCTCCAGTAACTATTTAATATGTTTACAAAAAAAACTAAAAATAATCGTACAAATGCAGCCTTCCCACACCTAATGTGTACTGATATTTTTTTAAATTACGAAATCGAATTATTTCCCTTTGTATCCCATATTAAATTTCTATATTGCAATTGAATATTCGCTACAACATTAATTTATTTTGCTACTACTAAGCCGATTGCGATATTTGCAACAAAGACAAAGAACGTTTGTGGTTAAGCAGCGAAAAGGACAAAAGCAAAGAAGATCTGACGTGAATTAAGCTTGACGATTCAAGTGGGTTAAATTTTCTGACACCTTACCAGCAAGGTTAAAGATACTTAATAGGACAACACGAGGAAATACTAATGAATACAACATATAAATACATGAAATGAAGAATAACAAAACGGAGATGTAGAAGAAGAGACTGCACGAGAAGCAAAAAAATAGTGGAAATAAAACTTTCGAAAGATCGGAATAATATATCAGAAAACAAGACAGATGAGGAAAGGCTTACCAACCAGAACAACTTTTTGTCGGAAAAGAGATGAAGATTTAATAGGAATTAACGATGTTATTTTGAAAGTCTGGGTAGACTCTTTTCGGCAATTATTGTACTCCCCAGAAAATGAAATTAGCAATGAGAATAATATGGAAATTAATGCACTAGAAATCCAAATAGAAGAACCAGCAATAGTTTGTCAAGGGACAAACAACAAATTGATCCAAAGAGGACATGGTTACATCATTACATGCGAACTTATAAAGAATGGTGGGCAGGAACTCTGGATTTTATTGCACAATTTTCTGAAAGAAATATGGCAAAAGGAAGAAACACTTAACAGTGGAACACTGCCATTATACAGCCGGTTTACTAAATTAGCGGGGCATTTACCTTCTAAATATAACATACAAGATTTTGACCAAAATTATTCTATATAGACTTACCCCTTATATAGAACAAATTGTTGGCGACTATTATGTGGGTCCCGGAAACGAAAGTTAACATTAGATCATATATTTGCAGTTAGGAACAAACTTAAAAAATACTATGAATACGATATAACTTGACATAAAAGTCAGGAATATTGAGTGTCAAACGCCAACACGGAAAAGTTTTTAAAAATTGAGACAAAACAAAAATAAATAATAAAGTCGCAGAAAAGTTCTACAATTCTCGCCAATTTATCTTGAAACGCAGATTTTCTGTTTTGTTTTTTCAGCATAATGTGGATTGGGCTTAAGACAATTAATAGAAAAACAAAATAATTCAACATATTTGCAGTATATGCTTTATCGACTGCAGGCCTTCGATTGCGTGACCTGGAAGATCCTGTGGAAACTGCTTGAAGGAATGTGTGTACCAAAACACATTACAAACATAAAACTTATATCAAGAAAACGAAAATGACGTAAAAATCGAAAATAAAACATCTACACCTTTCAATGTGCCAAATGTGTCCAACAGAGCTGTACATTATCGCCTAGATCTTCAATATACAGTGTTAATAAAAATTAGCTTTGGGTTTGGATTTGGGGTTTCACGTGTGAGCAAAAATAGCGAATAGTAATATATCTGAAAAAGAGAGGTATCATCGCATACTTGCCAAGCTTTACATGTCAGACTGACAAACGCCAATTATATTAGTTTTTAAACTCTTTTATCCAACACCTCTAAATAAATTTTTCAATTTTTCATTCGTGGATAATATCGTACTTAACTCACTAGTACCATAAATAACTATTGCTAAGCAAAATGGTTACTATGGTACGTATGCGATGAATATCTATCTTTCTCAGATGTATTGCTATTCGCTATTTTTCCTTTGCCCTTACATGAAGATTCAAGCCCAGAACAAAGTTTTACCAACACTGTATATGGCAAAATCATAAATTCGCAGAATAACAGAACACTGTCAAGGAGGAATTCCTATCGAAGGCAAAATAATTAACAATTTCAGGTATGCTGATAGTACCACATTAACAGCAAAGAACGAGAAAGAAATGGAACAGATATTACAACTACTAACAGAAGAAAGCCGGGTGCTAGGATTAGAGATAAATCTAAATACAATTAAGATAATGATAGCAGATATAGGAAATAAAAAAACAAGATATCAGGAAAACTACGAAGAAGTAATTAAACGCAGCATACAAATGAGACGAACCGAGATGACTAACTAAAAAGAATATGGACGAACAAACAAATATCGCGGAACACAAGAATAAATCTAGTTCAAGCATTAGTATTTGCAATATTCATGTATCGCTTAGAAACTTGAACGATAAAAAAAGCGAACACTGGCGCTGAAGAAGATTACTATGAATTCTATGGATAGCACCAAGGACAAACATATCAGTCATTCAAAAATAGAGCTAAAAAATCGACTAGCAGCAATATGCCGACGACGCATTCTCCAATACTATGGATATACAGTGTGCGCCATAAGGTTGGATCCATATGGGATTTTTTTAAATATGTATTCTGATTGAAAAAGCTTTGTGGGGCAATCACTTCTGCTTCCAAAAATACTTCAAATACGCCATATCAAAGTTGACAGGTGACATTAGGTATACAGGGTGGCAGCAGATACGACGCGTTAATTTTAAGGGGTGATAGAAGACATCAAAAGGAACAAAAAAGTATTGTACAACTTTTTTCTAGAACGTTTTACTTTTTCAGAAAAAGAAATAATAAAGTTGGAAACTTTAACATCATTGTGCCGCGTTAATAATAGTATTTTAATTATGGGGCTTTGTCGGCAGATGCATCTCATCTATTACAACAACAAACCTTAATAACATTTTATCGTTACCGTATGTCCTTTCCGTTTAAAATTGAATTCTTTTTACAATTAAAAATTCATTTTACTGAATTAAGAAACGTGACAACCCTATAAAGTTTGTAATAAAATTTGCTCCACATTCGCACAAAATGCTGATGTAGAAAGTTTGTTGAACTTGGAATAGAGCACGTTTTGTTTACAACCCTACAATTTAATGAAGAATATTTGGGTCAATGCCTGATCACAGAGACAGCTGTGTAAATAATACCCTTTTAGAGCGCCAGCTGTGGACGAGTGGTGTCAGTGCATCACTCGTGTTCTAAGGGGTCGTGGGTTCGAATCTTACTTGGGGCGATGGGATTTTTGTAATTGGAAAATTCCTCCACCTCAACTATGGGTGTGTGTATTCGTGTCGCATGTTAGATGGGGGACAGATGACTTTAGCTGGTTCCCCCGGCTGGTTGGTTAGCTGTAGGTGTGAAATCTAAAAAATACCCTTTTAGTGTGAGATAATGCTGAGTTTGTAGTTTGTTGAACTGAAATAATATGAAAGTATGTTGAACTTTGTTTATCTAATAACAGTTTTTAATGATTTTATAAGAGAATATCTTTTAAAGAGAACATTATTAGATTTAACATTATCTAATTTATATTAGATAATTAGGTTAAGGAATTTTGATGACGCCTTGTTTTGGCTACATTAATAAAATCTTTATTTTTATGGTAATTAGGTGCCTCAATCAAGTTTTTTTTACAAAAGATAGTATTTTTTAATGAAAAAGCCAAATATAGGTCAAGAAATTTGGAAAATATTCCGGAAATTAATAAATATAAAATTTAGGTCAATTAGTGTCTTATTTCTACAGCTGGTTTAAGCACGTACACATTTTGTTTACGTGGTACAATGTTGATTACAATTTTCGTAGAATTAACTCACCCGACTAATCTGCTTCGGATGTTTATTATGTTAAACAACGGCTGTCATCATCAATTTGTTTGTTTGATTTTCTAAAACAAGGTCTCAAAACCCAACTGTAGAATGCGATTATACTTAATCAAGGTTGCCAGACATGGCAATGGTTTTTTCTAAATTACTCGAAAGCTAATTAACATAGAAAAAAATTTATTCAGACTTTTTTGTTCCTTTTTATGTCTTCTACCAACCCTTAAAATTAACGCGTCGTAACTGCTTCCAGTCTGTATGTATGTCAAATTCGAGTTTCTTTAAATCGGTGAAAACTGACCTTATTTGTTAAAATATAGATAAATGTTATTAAGAAAAAATGTTTTTTAATGACATTTTACGTTCATATACCGAGTTTGAACGAGATATTCCGACATAAAGAAAATTTAGTTTTTTTTCACATTTTTTGATACACCCCTGATAATAGTGAATAACTGATTATTTTGGAATCATAAAAAATGCTTTAAAGGAGTGGAAAAACAACAACTGCACAATATATTTTGCTAATAATATTCGATGGTGTGGGTATTTTTGACGAATATCAAACTTATCAAAAAACAAAATGGAACTATCTGGACTATTTTCCAAGAAAATAATGCATAATTTTATTAATCTCTTTTTATTAAATTTTTAAGTAGTAGTTTCGTGTTAAGTTGTTTAAATTATGATTACAACAATTCTTATATTATTCAAACGTGGCTAATTTAATTAAGTTATTATACCAAATAAAGACACATGCATAGTCACGACCTATCAAGATTGAGAGTACGATCGAGGACGAGTGAATACCACAGGAAATTTGTAAGCATTTCCACATAAACTTATTTTCTTATTCTGATCCTTCGGGCCGGATCAGCGCTGTCTAGTTCCTTTGATTTTTTGTTCTTGAACGAGGCATACACATTTTGTTGCAATGTGATATACAAATAATTTGTTAAAAATTATTGTTTAGCGTTGTTTTAAAATGGAAAATGTTTAATTTAGGATAGGATTATAATGAAGAAGATTATTGCGAATTATTAATAATATCACCAAATAAACGGAAACTTGACTAATTATTTATCTAAATTGGTCTTTCATTATTATTTCGAGTCGAATAAATTGATCGCAAAATAATAACAATAGGAATAATAATAAGAATAGCATTCAGCAGCTGGTACGCACGATTCAAGTTGTATAAAGATATATTAAATAAACGACAGTGTGACAAGTGCAGGAAGTTGGGGTTTAAGATATCCGTTTCTGTTATCTGCTTTCATCTGTGACATAAGGAACAGTTATAAAAATTTCATTATTTTTTAATGGCTGCTCTTAACCACACTATAAAATCATCAAAATACTTATGGTTTCTCAAGAGAGACAAGCTTCTTTGATTTTAGGTCAAGTTGAATTGTCACACACTCGTAAAAATGTGTAGACCGTAGATGCTTTTTAAATTAACAATTTCATGAGCTATTAAATTTTTAGTTTTTTATAAAAGAAGAATGAATAGATAAGATAAATTAATTTTAATTAATTTTAACTGCAGTATGACGACAATTTTTTTATTGGCGATTTTTTTTGTTTTTTTCTTTTATGGCACAGATAAAAGTATGCGTGTTCCTGCATAAAATTGGTTCAATTGTCTGCATATTTCTGGCTAATTCAGAAGGAAACTTTGTACATATTATGTTCGATACAATCACTTCAGACATTCTGCATATTTTATTATGCTGAGTCAACTTTCTGCAAACTTCGACAGAATCCGAATTCCTCAATATTTATAATCTATTGGTTTGCGGGAAGAGTAACTAAAGCAACCAGATTTAGTGATTTTTCTATGGCAATAGTACTGATAATAGTATTCGAAACAACATGCAAAATGTTGTAATGTGAATTGCACCAACACCTACTTTACAATTATTGGGACGCGCCAATTCGGTTGTACAGTTTCTGCTGTGTTGGATTAAAATGGTGATTGTAATTTCGACGATATTTTAATATTCGTGTTAATATTTATGATAATTTTAAATAGAATATTTAGATTTATGATTTTTTAAATGTCAGTAAAATGGAATTATCATTCATAGATTCCTCTCAATAATACTCGTATGTTTACTGTAGTGGTGATTACACATATTGCAAAATAGTTCTGCCGCATACTTTATTTGGACAAAGTACCGCAAGAGCGCAGATCGATCTTTGGCGCGTCCCAATAGGTTATCAAGAATAATATATAATAATGTTATAATAATAATATAATAATAATCTGTCATAATAATATAAGGTTATCGAGAACAACAAACGCTTAATAATTATATGGATAAAAAAATAAGAGTTGGTATAATTTAGTTCAAATTACGTGCAATTTTAGTGCAGAATTTGCAATTGAAGTGTTCAACCTCTCTATTTCTCAGATCTTGTGGTCAGCGCAACTTTAGAATCTAGCTAGACCGTCCCATAGTATTTCGTATAGAGGTAATGGCAGTATTAAAATGATTGAAAATCAAAATTTTGGAGGTATGAGCATGTAGAACAAATTACAAATAAGATTATATCGCACCCAATGAATTTACTGCACTTAATTCCACGAGTGTTCAGAATTGTTAATTCGATATGAAAGCTGTTTCCGAGGAAAATCTCAAAATTCATCCTTCCAAGACTGGACTTTCCGAGTGAAACACTAGTCCAGTCAAACTGTACAAAAAAAGGGCTTAACTTGGAAAATGAAAGTATATGGGATTTTTTATTTCCAGCATGCAGAGGGGGGGGGGTCTTTAAAAGCTTAACTTGAAGTTTTCGACCTCAAATTCATATGAGCTTTTTCCGCCATTTTGAAAAGAAGGGATGAAGTGTTGTTTTGAAATTATCTCTGTAACCGTAGGTCCGAGAAAAAATTTGTATAAAGCACTTTTGTCGGCAATACGATTGTCTACAACTTTTATTTGAAACTTTTACGCGTAATATAAAAAATGAAAAGTTGTGAGGGAAAAACGTTGAAAATTGAGGGGTGGAAATTGTTGCTTAATTTTGTAGATGATATAACTATTTCATTATTAGTGGAGCAAAAAAATATTCGTTCATTTTTTTGTAGAGCATTTCATGACGAACAATTTTTCCTAATGACTTTTTTTATTCCGTTTATTGGTATAGGTCAAGTCAACCCTCGAAGGGAGGTTAGTGTACGTGAACTGCTTGGTACGCGTCGCGTACTAGCACATATTGTGCATCGTAAACCTTTGTGCATGGGAACAATTTTGTCTCATAGTTTGCCTAATTTACATTATCTTATTTAATACTTACATTTATAGTACATGTAATTAATAATTCTTCATTGAGTCTTAATCGACAGCTTGGTCATATTTAGTGACGTTTTCGCAGGTCTGTGCACTGCAATGAAGGCAAATAGTAGAGCACTTAACGCCTGGTTTTCTGCACCCGCAAGCTGCTTCACATTTCCCTTTGCATTTGCAGGAGATGAGTTGTAAAAGGTTCCCTGGCACGGGTTCGGCGGCTCTTGTGATAGGTTCAAGACCTCGATGAGTTCTTCGCCAACCCCATTCCTCTGGATCCTAACCACGATTGAACCTGATAGTAGGTTCGGGAAATATGCTGTTGCGCAGAGCTTTCGGTGGGTGGTATTGCTGACAAATTAAATCTCTTCTTTGCCGCGCTCGTGCAGAATTTTTTGTAACTCAGTGAATTTAAGGATTTCTCGTTCTTATCGGCCCCGTATAAGGCCATCAAAAAACGCTCTCCAGTGGCATGTAGAACTTGGGCGTCCACAATCTTCGGTTTAAATAACTGAAACGTTGAATGGAATTCCTCGCGTTTGAGAAGACATTGACCTGTTGGTTTTGCTCACTGGACACGCAGACAATAAATATAATGTTTTGTTCAGGAAACCGGTGAAAGGTAAATCGGCCACCACAATTTTTATTTTTTTCCCCTCACAACTTTTCATTTTTTATATTACGCAAAAAAGTTTGAAATAGAAGTTGTAGACAATCGTATTGCCGACAAAAATACTTTATACAAATTTTTTGTCGGACCTACGCTTACAGAGAAAATTTCAAAATAACACTTCATTCCTTCTTTTTTCAATGTTTTTCCCTCACAACTTTATCATTTTTTATATTACGCAAAAAAGTTTGAAATAAAAGTTGTAGACAATCGTATTGCCGATAAAAATGCTTAATACAAATCTTTTGCCGGACCTACGGTTACAGAGATAATTTCAAAACAACACTTCATCCCTTCTTTTCAAAATGGCGGAAAAAGCTCATATGAATTTGAGGTCGAAAACTTAAGCTTTTCTAGACCCCCCCCCCTGCATGCTGGAAATAAAAAATCCCATGTACTTCCATTTTCCATTTCAAATGTTTAGTTTGACTGAACTACCCCTGCACTAAAATACTGCGCCCAATTAATCGACTGCATTTTTTTAATTCCGCGAGTGCCCAGAAAAGTTATTCATTCGATTCAAAAACTGTTTCCGAGAACAAAAAGTGCATTCGTGCATAAGTTCGAGAGTGACTTGTGTCAACTCCATTGTTACAGCCGGAAGGTTGTCCGAATGATTGAGTGTATACTTGTTAAAAAGGACAGATCCCATTAACTGGCTGTAACTCCGTTATTATGTATTTTACGCCTGTAGTATCTTAATACTTTTTTATTCAGAAGCACACCATCTATTGATTTTCATTCTTTGTACCTAATCATTAAAAAACATCCCGATGACATCATATCCCGTACCAGCAGAAGTTTTAAGATGGCTTCCAATACTGATTTCGTAAAGTAGAGGTCAAATTATACAAATTTATTTTAATTCCATTGCTATAGCCAGAAGTTTGTCCGAACGATTGAGTGAAGACTGTTAAACAGGGCACCCTGTATAGTACCTATCTTCCCAGAGTTTTGATTTCGCTGATTTTGGTAAAAGTAGAGAGACAATTGTGAATTACTGGTTGCTTATTGCGTTAGTGCGCATGCGTGATGAAACAACACGTGTTAGGTCTTGTGGAGGATTCGTCTATTCTAGTGATGCGGCTTTTGGCCGAATCACCGAATATTCGGCTATTAAAATTTTCCGAAGCGCCGAATATTCGACCGAAGCAATATAGAAATCTTAACTGTGATTAGTTTTATTGAATACAAAATTATGTCACAAAAAGAAAACATTGGTGTCCGAAAAATACCCTACTACGCATTTTGCTATAATAAAATAATACAAAATATAACTAAAGAAAATTAATACAAAATTGTAGTGGATAAAAAGTAGGTTTTATGCATTTTCCGGGGAAATTAAAGTCGAGTACGTGATCGCCGCGTAATTCGCGATGCATTTTGCATTTTCGCCCTCGTGATTTCTTTGAACCAGATTCTTCAATTTATTGTTGAACTTCTAGTCGGAACAATATATGTATGCTCCCTTTGGGTCATCGTCTAGGCAGGACTTGAAAATAAATGCTTAAAATGCTAAAAATTAAATAAATGTTTAAACGCTAAATAATGAGTTTTTCAGATAAAATGCACTAAAATAAGTCAGACTGCGACAGCAAAAATAAAAGAAAATCCGCTTCGCCCGGCCCAATAGCGAATCTTTCACGCTGCTTCGGTCAAAACCGAATCTGTTAAAAATTGGCCAAATCTACCGAATACCGAAGCAAAATCGAAGCTTCGGTGCATCTCTAGTACACACTAATAAGTGATTGATGTACAAAATGGTACGAAATGATTATTCACAAAACGAGTGGTATATTTCTGTCTATACGAGGCGGAGGATAAATCGGCAGTTGTTCATCATTTTCTTGCTGAAGGAAAGAGACAAACGAGCATTAACCGAATAATTAAAAGGTATGAGGTGATCGGTGAGGTAACATACAAAAGTTTAAGTATTCGACCGGCCAGGTATTGTCTCATCTCATGAAATCTCAGCAAAGTCGAACGTGAATTTTGTCGTACGCCAACAACAATTGTTCAAAAAGTCCCAACAAAACAAAACTAAGTTGAAGAGATCTATTGGGCAGAATATGAAACTGGATAAACTGGGAATTAAAACTTACCCCAAATTACATCAACGTATGTCTTGATAAACCCGGAGGAAAACGCGGCAAAGAATTTTTATCGCGGAAAACCATCCAAAGAACCATCCCGAAAAATGTTTGGTTTGGCAGGCTATGGACGAAAACGCATTCAACGGTCTCCGAACCATGCATTCAGCCCGGAGGCTTTGGAAGAACAATTACCGCCTAACATGCTTTTGAAGAAGAAGATTCGTAATAGAAAGCTGACAAGTCAATGAGCATTAGAAATATAACAATATTTTAAGGGTGATTCGAATCTGCCGCATATTCGCTCACCATTACCATCGCTTAAACATAGAACCTTTTCTTTTCTCTATTGGGGTAATCCGGTAATCACTGACAGTAAATTATCTGATAGCTTCTCATCGCAATTAACCAATAATCTTAAATTTTGGTCCTAAATGATAAGATCATCCTGCTAATCGTTCTCAAAATAGTTAAATATTCACCAATTAGATTTACGATTTGGTAATCAGACATTGTCGATAGAACGCTCCTATTTTGCATAAGTGCATTATGTACCAAATCTTGGGGATATCTACTCGTAAATGAGTTCTCACTTTGTAAAGTTTTAAGTGGGACACGCTGTATATCACACTAAAGAATCAACACATAAAAAGTAATTAAAACAAGTAATTACCCATTCACGAGAATCTAAATATTATCCAAGGAATCCATTAAATACATAATCATTTTACTGCAATCACTGCTTTTAAGTACATACATACGTAACACTGTTGATTATTATATAAAAATCGTCGACTATTTCTGATTCATAATACAACTTCTGCCTAGCTAACCTTGAAATATATTTTTATTTCGAAAGAATTAAAGCAAGTTCTAATTCTATTACTCTTAATAAACGGTGTGTTAAATCGAGTTTTGAATGACACAAAAAAGTAGATAATTGTAGTTATTACTTCATTCTATTAAAATTTATTAGTACTTTGGAAATTCATTTGATCTTATTTAATTAAAATCGACACAAAAGTAACTAACTGTATTTTAACTATTTAATTATGGTAGCTGCCTGCTTATTATCAGTAAAGATACGTATGCAAAATAGAAAACAAAAATAAATCTAAGAAAAAGTTAGTAAATGTTATTATACTCATGTAAAATGTCAATGCCTCTGCAGATTTCCTTTTCAAGAGAGTTTTAGAAAGCAAAGGAGGCAGTGAAAAAAAGTTACTCTCTCGAATAGAACGAAATTATGTTTTACATAGATGATGTCACTTGATTACAGCTATCTTGATAAATAATTAAAATTTTAAAAACAACTGAATAATGTTTTTTTTATTCTTTCGTAACCGTAATGTCCGTAATATTATAAAGTTTGCGAAATTAGAATCAGAATATTTTTGCAATTATAATTTAATGTCAAAAATGCAAAACAAAGATGAGATGGGTGTTACAAAACAAAAGATATTACACAGGAATGTTTTCATCTGATTATGAGATATACACTGTTAATAGTGTTAATGTTACTTACTGACTTGAATTAATTCACTGATCTAATTTCTAACTAAATAGTAATAAAATAACAATGTACCTAATGCTGCTGTGTTATAAAAGGCGGTTATAACACAGTTTGTCAGACTAATTAAAAGACAATGCAATATCGGTTGTTTGGTTTTAACACAGAAAGATCATGGCCAATGTTTAAAACAAATAATCCGGAATGAATTGTGTTATGCAATGTGTTTCCTGCAAAATAATGTTGAAACAAATTATCGAAGGGCGAAAAGAACCACAACTCCACCTAACCGTTCTTTCCTTTTGACATTGACCAGGCACCAGAATTTTTATTATACGGGGGAGTATTCCAAATTTTTTTTCAAATTAAGCCTTTAACGATGAGCTAGTGTGGTCTCGGTATCCCCCGCTCTTTAACTACGATGTTCCTAAAATGGTTTTTGTGATAAATCTACTCTGCCTTACTCCGGCTTTTAAGGCCTTACAGATTTTGAAATTTCTTCTAGATTGGATGGTGTTCGTACCTCAAAATCTTATTAGTAATTGTATAGGTATAATAATTCTTGTAATTTTATCAGTTCAGATAATCAGATTTAATTTAAAATGTGCATGCTAATTTTAGCATTATTTAGGTATTATACCTTTCCGTTCCTTCTTTATTTCAGTGTCAGTAATGTAAGATTTCCTTTAAAACAAACTTAAAATGTTAGGGGCAAAATCTTTTTCTTTCTATGTGAGCCATTCCCAGGTCAAATTCCTAATTTGTAACATCGAACATGTGTTTGCTATAATCACCCTACTTTAGTTTTTGTCACCCCCGTTTCTTTTAGTTAAATAAGTTCTTGTATATTACATGTATCAAGTAGTAGTTTTTCAGCTTTAGTGAAACAAACACGTATGCAAAACGTGCCTTTTATTTTATAAGATTTCACTATTGCAATTTACTCCCGGATTAAGACGGTTACTTAGTTTTAAATTTTAATTCAGGTGTATTGTTTGAAATATATATTTTAAAAAGGGTAAAGCATTCTTTTATTTCTTGCAACGCACAGAATATATTCATTTAATTACGAGAAAGTGCATGTAGTTGTGCAGCAGCTACATAGTAGGTGTAATATTTGCCTTTAATAAAGAAAAGCAGAAGACATCTTCGCCGAGAACTTGGAAGTTTTCAAAACAGATGAATTCCTTCATGCAGCATCTGTGTAAGCTTCTTTTTTTTTAAGGCAGTCAAAGTAAACATTACATTCTTTTCTATTCCTATAACGTCGCCTTATATTGTGCCTTTTTTATAAAAAAATATATATCTTTTGATTTCTTAAGAACAGAAACCTCCTCCAGTTGTGGTAAGTAATTTGGAAAATTATATGGAGCTCAAACAGAAACTTCAGACAAGTAATCTGAAGTTTAATGCAACCCTAATGAATAATAATCTACTAAAAATTAATGTTGACACAGCAACAGAATATAGAGGGTTAACTCAATATCTAAATAATTCTCATCAGGAATGGCATTCGTAAGAGAACAAGCAGGAGAGACCGATCAGGGTTATGGTTAGGCACCTGCACCCTAATTGCGATTTAAAAGAAATCGTTAATGAACTGCAGCAGAACGGCTTCAAGATAAAAAAAATGCAGAAAGTAAATTAAAGAAAACAAAAGATGGCTATATCAAGCTCCCTCTCTTCGTGCTAACATTCGATAAAACAGAGAATATCAAGAAGATCTTCGAAATTCAGCATTTGTGCCACATGAAAGTTAAAATTGAGGCACTAAGAACTAGTAAATTAATACCGCAGTGCAAAAGATGCCAGAAATATGGGCACACGCAAAAATACTGCCAACGTACCCCCATCTGCGTTAAATGTGCAGGTAATCATCTAACAGCAGAATGTACCAAGACTGGGAATGCTCCTGCCAAGTGTTCTAACTGCGCTGAGGCACATCCCGCCAACTATAGAGGGTGTATAATCGTCAAAGAGTTGCAAAAGCGGAGAGATAACGTTACTAAAACTAGAAAACCAACTCCTCTAGCAAGGACATTCGCGCCTGCTAAATTGAAGGCAGGTGTCTCATATGCACAAGCAAGTAAGTTGAAGCAGGAAGAACCTAACTCTACCAATCCTAAAACCGAACCATCTATGATGCAAATGATGCAGAATATGATGAAGATGCTGGACAGAGTCAATGAGAGACTTGACAGGTTAGATGCCAGGAGTACTGGTGCTATTCCCAAAAAGAAGTAATCCATGGACCAACAAGACTTAAGAATAGCTGGAGTGCCAATGGCATCCTAAAGAGAAAACATGAACTTGAAGTCTTCCTTCATACCCAGTACATAGATGTGTGTCTGATTTCAGAAACGCATTTGACTGCTCAATCCTACCTAAAAATAAGAGGATATAGATTATACCACACTATTCACCCCGACAATCAAGCTAACCACTACAAAGAATGTCATCTACAAAGGATAGAATTCCAGCTTACTATGGTATGTATTAAGTGCACGAAACAAAATTTAAAAATAGGTGCAATTTACTGCCCTCCAAGCCACAATTTAAATAGTGCTGACTATAAAACGATTCTACATCTTGGCGAACGTTTCATTTTGGGTGGTGATTACAACGCCAAACATGTGGAATGGAGATCGAGATTGACCACAACAAAAGGCAGTGAACTGAGAAAAGTCATGAGCAAACTTGGATGCAACGTCCACTCCTCAGGTAAGCCCACTTACTGGCCTACGGATACCAACAAAATCCCTGATTTGCTAGATTTCTTTATTACTAAGAAAATTTCACCCAATTTCATAGATGATGGTTTCCTCATCTGCTCCACACATCCAGTATCTGCTATTAACTTCTATTTTAAGAATTGTACGCTGATGATACCGCGTATTAAGCGCTTGATCTTTAGCAGCCATAATTAAACTTTCTGTTTCTGCCTTCAGGCCAGAGATATGGAGCCAAGATAGGCTGGCTTCTTTGTCGATTTGATTTTTGCTTAGGTGTTTAAAGAACTGTCCATGTAAAAGTTTATTCTTAACTAGTTCTATTTTCTTCCTTCGTATGCTTTCTCTGAGCTGATTATTCCCCTCCTTGTTTTCAGGTGTTTCTGTATTTCTTGTGCAGTACTGTGAGTTTACTCCATTGAATATGTTCATGTGAGAGTATTTGGCTTTAGTAGCTTCATACTAGCATTCCATTTTTATAAATTTGTCTGTACTATTTTGGATATAATTGTCTAGTCCCACCATTGCAATATTATACGCCGTCTTAAGTTCGACGATTCCAACCTTCTCTAGCTCGTCTCTTGATATACTATAGACGGTACGCGCCTGCTTTAGGGTGGTGAATACTATGCATAGTGAGCAACTTGCGGGTTTTCCTGTTTATTGCTTTAATTTCATCACGCCTCCAATGGACAATTCCAAAACTATATGTGACTACGCATACTGCTAGGCTGTTGAGACGTCAATTTTGTTCTTTGAGTTCATTATTATTATTATCAGCAGAAATCTTATTACATCCTTTCAGTTGCACTTATTTTGCTTGTTTTAATTTTAATATTGGGCATTTTCGAAGCGTGCCACGAAACAGGTAACTAGCCTCAGCAAGACCCAAGAAAGAATTAACGTAGAATTATCCTTACAAACGTTAATTCACCCAAACGTTAATTTCATTATCTACTTTGAATTGTTGCATCAATTTTTAATATACGTTATTAATGAGATTGCGTTATACTTAAGTCGTGCTGTAAGTTGAGTTATAAACATGAACTATTTCATTTAAAAAAGGGTGTGCATTGTTCAAGGAACTATTAAGTTTTTGCCACTAGTCAAAGTACGTAATTGCTACGGCTTCATTACGTGCCTGGAACCAAAATGGTGAACAATTTCTGGATAGCCGATACGTATCAGTAACCTCTCTGGAACTACATTTCGGTTACGTTTAGGCTACGTATCGGGAACATGGCGGAGTGGTAATTGCTACTTTCGTGGAACTTCTTTTCTCTTTCACACATCGTGTCGTGTAGTTGCTCTCTCTCTCTTACTCTTGCAACTTAACAAATATTCTATCATTTTCTATACTAATGCTGCGATCGTGTCACAAAATGGATTACTATTTTATTTGTAATACGTACTTAATAATACAAAGAGCGATGGAATGTTTGATTATTTTGTTATTCCAGTATACCAAAATTATAAACCATTGCAACTTTTCTGTTAAATGTGATGGTGAAAAATAACAACGCGCCTTCTTTAAATATATGTTTTTTATAAAAAATAAAATAAAATATGACAAAAATACTTATAAGTTGATACACTGATAGAAGTAATTTTTATTATTCTTAAGGCACAGTTTGGACCAATTTGTTATTTTTATTGACGGTTATATAGTAAAACATCTATTAACAATCATAACAAATTGCAAATTGATTAATGGCCTCCAACATTTTACAAGTAAATATGGAGATAGAGTCGTTTACGAAAAATCACTTTAAAGTGATTCTCCTGAGTAGCAAAAGTGTAAGATTTACTTTCAATACTACTGTAAGGTTCCGTTACTTTAAAGGGTTTAGTAATGGTTTCAGACAGGTTGCAGGAACTTTCAGTACTACGTTAAAGTTTTAAAAACTTTAAAGTAGCTTCGGGCCAGTTACTACTACAATCATAATACCACTTTGAAGTTGCAACGACTTTAAAGTAATTATACTAAGTAGCAATACTATTCCAATACTTTAAGAACTACTCAGAAGTAATGGAACTACATAGTTCCAATAAATAGTAGAAACAACTACATAATTACAAAAATATTCCGAACTGCAGTAATTAAACCTATAAAGTTATAAATTGAGTTGTAGTTACGTAACAACTACTCAATCAAAGTTCCGAATGCAGTTACTGCTACTTAAATGCTGGGAGCTGTTTAGTAGGAATTAATGGAGTAGGTACTATAAATCATGCAAAATCTATTTCGCATGATGAATCCCTATGGCCAGGTTTGGTAGTTCTCATTCGGTATATATTTATAATCTGCGCCAATTCTTGCAAAGCATTTATAGTTTATAATAAATAATTAGAGCTACTAAAGAATGCACTGAGAAATAAAAGAACGTTGAATATAGGCAGATGGTCAAAGTGGGACTTAATATTTGATAAATAATAGCCCCATTTCACAGGCCCTGAAGGTCCATCTTGGTATAGCAGGGTATCTCTTACGTGATATCATTTGATTCAGAAAATTATGCAGAAATGCAATAAAATACAGTATGTTCCATTCAAGAATCAAAAGTTCATGCCACTTTCGGGCAAAACTATGAGAGGTAAATGATTAGTTTATGGCATTTGATAATCCTAAATTGTAAAAATTCAACTAAATGTATAAAGAAAACGTACATAACATGCAGCGGTTCAGCGAAGCATTACATATTCATTTAACAAATCTTTACTAGTAGTCATCTATCTAAAGTTTGTACCATAGTACCAAAGATGACCGACTCATTTCTTTAGATTTCGTAAGATTGATATTTTTTTGTTAAGCGAGTAACGCAAGATCAAATTTAAGTTATTATAGAGGATCAAGCTCAAGCACCACTTTCCGAAATCAATAAGGTCTTGCGCCAGAAGATTGGTACTTGTGGCATTTTAAGAATATTAGAGGCTTATATGTGTGTCAAACAGTACACACATGTGCTCAACAGGAAAAAAAATAGCATGTAATGTACAGCTACAACACAGTGGACTTGACAATATTTCTTTTGAGACACAAACAACAC
Organism: Agrypnus murinus; assembly: GCA_929113105.1. Taxonomy (NCBI): domain Eukaryota; kingdom Metazoa; phylum Arthropoda; class Insecta; order Coleoptera; family Elateridae; genus Agrypnus; species Agrypnus murinus. The sequence continues at coordinate 205,407,474 of OV816025.1, forward strand.
TTTTTACATAGTTTATGGTTACCGGTTTAAATCTGTAATAAACCATAAAGCAATTTAAGGAAATTGTGAAACGACATTTTTTATACAGTACCATATAAGGAGAGACAGAACAATAATATTTAATTCCGTTTGTACATATGTATGTATGTAGAATGCAGATTAAAATCAAAGTAGAAAATACAAACACAAAGCAAATAATAAAACAGTCGTACTTTACACGAGTGGTCACCGTTAGCTTAGCACTTACTTAATTTAAATCCTGTTGTGCTTGAGATTATCTAAACATAGTGATGCGGCATTAAATTAGTTTGCAGTTTGCACAAGTGTGCCCGAATTTATTTCTAGGTTATTCAGTCAGTTAAGATAACATTCCAAGCATGAAAATAAGAATTCTAACTTAAAATTCAAGTGTATCTACTTTCCCATTTATAACAACGCAATTAAGTAAATTGAAGAATATTAAGATTTCCCCATTTTATTCTTTTTGTGAATTGAATCAGGAGAAATTCGTTTGAGAACTTTTCTAGTGAGTGATTTGATCTTGTTCTAGATTAACTTATGTACAATCAGGGTCGGCTAACATAAGAAGCAGCCTTGCCAATCCATTTTTAAATAACTTTTGTAAAACTAGTTTAGCGAACCCATTTAGGAGGGAAATATAGTATTGGTAAATGCTTTTTTAGAAGATCAATGTAAGCTTTGAATCTATCTACTAATCATTATTGACAGTGACAGTTGCATTCTATGCATCAGAACTTCAGATGTTTAAACACACTGCAAATTTTAATTTATCTAAATACTACTGGACACAGACATAGATGTTATCGTAACAAAGATGAAATACTCAACCCACTACTTGCTTACCTTTAATTGAAATAATGCTCCGGCTAAATATAATATAGTTGTGAAAAGCCTTCCTTTCCTCAGAGACCCTTTCAGGTTTATCATATCGTTTATATTTTAATTCCTTTTTAAATATTTGACGCCACAAGATTGCCGACTTTATTTTTTCAATTTCCAAATATTAGCGGTCTGCTTTTATTAGACTTTTTGACAAAGAATTCAAGAAAGTGTGTCAGCGACCTCTTTGAAATATTTCCAAATAAAGGGCTTTACTAAATGGAATTTCAAATCCATTAAATTGTACAATAGTGGTAAGTATATTATTTTTTATTAAAGTCCAAATCCATTTATATTCCAGTCAAATTTTTCATAAGTTTCTCTTTGTTGACAGTTATTCAAATTTCCATCAAAGGATAAATTAAACACTTGTTTAACTTGAAACACTTATTGATTAATCACTTAGATTTGTCAACTTTCTTAAATTTCAGACACTTGACTTGACGTTTCACAAAGATATCACTAACCTCAAAATCTTGACATTGATTTGTTTACATTTTTATAAAAATAACCTTAAATTATTTTATGCTCTCCAAAAGCCTGTGTAACTTTTTGAAAGATGAAATTAGAAGAGTTTGTTACAAAAATGGCCGTGCTTTTCTATGATTTTGGTAAACAATTGAACTTGATATACTAAAAATGTGTACAAAATAAAAGACTGTTGACATTACATGAATCCAATAACCAAATTCTTATTTACAAATTTTCATTAGGGCAGACACTAATTTAACAGTCTTATAGGAAATTAAATTCCGCATTAAATGATATATAATAGCCCAAGCAGCATTTAAGTAGCAGTAACTGAGATCGGAACTTTGATTGAGTAGTTGTTACGTAACTGCAACTAAATTTATGACTTTATAGGTTTAATTTCTTCAATTCGGAATATTTTAGTAATTGTGTAGTTGTTTCTACTATTTATTGGAACTATGTAGTTTCATTACTTCTGAGTAACTATTAAAGTATTTGGAACCGTATTGCCACTTAGTATACTTACTTTAAAGTCGTTGCAACTTCAAAGTGGTATTATGATTGTAGCAGTAACTTGCCCGAAGCTACTTTAAAGTTTTTAAAACCTTACAGTAGTATTGAATGTAACACTTACGTTTTTGCTACCCAGAAAAATCACATTAAAGTAATTTTTCGTAAACTACTCCATCTCCATATTTACTTGTAAAATGTAGGATTAATCAATAATCATTAATCAATTTGCAATTTGTTATGATTGTTAATAGATGTTTTACTATATAACCTTCAATAAAAATAACAAATTAGTGCCAAATTGTGCCTTAGGGATTGTTATGTATGTAGGTTGAAGTTGGCAACATTTATTTATAGTGATCTAACTAACCAATCCTGGCATGCTCTGGGCGTGCGTCAGTAACACTCGAGCCGCCTTGGAGGATATACGTCTTCTACAGTCTATGCATTGTGTATTTAATTCGCCCAGCTCACTCAATATTAATAAAGTTAATTAATGACAATAATTGAGTATCTTTTATTTAAACACATAAAAGAACATAACAGGAATAATATAAAAATGGTTTCTATCATGTGTATCAAACGTATAAGTATTTCGTGTATATTTATCATGTTTTATTTTTTGACATTTGTGACATTTTTTTACTAAAAAATATAATTAAAGAAGGCGCGTTGTTATTTTTCGATCTATCATCATCATATTTAACAGAAAAGTTGCAATGGTTTATAATTTTGGTGTACTGGAATGACAAAATAATCAAACATTTCATCGCTCTTTGTATTAAGTACGTATTACAAATAAACTGGTAGTTCATTTTGTGACACGATCCAGCATTATATAGTATAGAAAATGATAGAATATTTGTTAAGTTGCAAGAGCAAGAGAGAACAAACACGCGACATGATGTGTCAAAGAGAAAAGAAGTTCCACGAAAGTAGCAATTACTACGCCGCCACGTACCTGCTACCCAAAAATTGTTCCCCATTTTGGTTCCAGACACGTAACAATACCGTAGCAATTACGTTCTTGTGACTAACGGCAAAAACTTTATAGTTCCACCGGTGGTTGCTGGTACGTAGCGGTGACTAAAAATGCTGCTTGGGAGTTGTATGAACAACCAAAATTGAACTTGCAACTGAATGACGATGACATCCCTATCTCCTTAAAACTTTTTTAACTTAATTATCAAAACAAATGCTTTTTCACACCTTCCTATCTTCATAAGTTTAAATAATATGATCTTAATAACATTATTTACATGTTTTTAGATGACAACAAATTCAAATAATAACCCAATTATAAATTTTCAATGGACGATCCAAAGGCGCAAAATAATTACATGTTTATCAGATATCGTTAATAAAAAGCAGCCGCTACATTTAAGATAGTAACAATTATGTGGTAATGAAGCAGTTTTACAATTCTCCACCAAAATTATTTAACCAAGAGCTGTAATATTTTGAAATATAAGAATCTTATGCAACTGAGGAATCTTGTTACCCCCAAAATGGGGACTGCATATTGGGAAACGGTAACAACCTTTAACCGCAGTTAAATCTGTCGGCTGCCAGCTAACTAGTGGGAGGTCGTGGATCTCACTAAAGGTCTTCTGTAATGGACGCCAAGAATCGTCTAAAATAGCTACTGTATTGGCCGACAAAATATGAAAAGAACAACACATTTGCGACTACTACCAATGTGGTCGACTTTTCCCAATAGTGGCTTCTCGATAGCTGAAAATATAGATCACAAATACCAAACATAAGTATAAATAATAAGTCTTCAAGTAAGAGATTTACAGTGCTTTATTATTAATTAAACAAATTATCAGGCAAGTCAATTAAAATAAATCAAGCAAGGTAATATTTTAATAAAGGCCAAATAGCCTTGGCAGAAATTATTGATTTCTATTTACAAATTTGATCTGGGTGAGGATTAATTCGAGCAATTTATTTACTCTAAATTTTGACTTGATTTCAAGTCTCAAAAACGCAGTAAGCAAAGGGCACGGTAAAATTTAATGCGACTACAGGTACCAATCAGATTGCGCAATCAACTCCAGTAGTGAGCTATTCAACTATTACGGAGCAAAGCTATACGTATTCACTCGCAAATATTCCTAACAAACAATAATATTGTTGCAAAAAGTCAACAAAAATTAGGATTCGTGTTAAGAAATTCATTAAACTTTAATAATCTAAAAACTATAACCAAGCTATATCAAACTCTAGTTAGACCTCTATTAGAATATGTATCACCTGTCTGGAATCCAATGCTCATGTATCAAATTGAAAAGATTGAGAAAGTTCAAAAGCGTTTTTTAAGATTTTTATACTTTAAAAAATATGGAACATATCCAGATTATCGAACGGTTCGTTCAGAAGATCTTAAAACAGAATTTAATTACTTGAGCCTAGCAGCGCGTAGGAAATTTGATTCCGCGATTTTATGTTATAAAATCTGGAATAATCTTATAGACAGCCCCGAACTGCTAAGTTTATTACAAATAAAAGTTCCACCACGATCCATTCCTTCTTCTGTCATGTTTCGCATTCCTCTGCAATTACGTAGTACCTTGCTTCCACCCATCATTACTATATTACGACTTATGAATTAATTATTAAATATTACAGATTTAGATTTATCAATATCATTAAATAGATATAAAAAATTATATTTGACTACTTTATTAAGTAAAATTACTAATTATACAAGTTTAAAGTAATTAGTTTGGTATCCAGCTTCAACAGTTAAAATTAAAAAAAACCCAATTCATGTTATATTGATCCCAATACTATTATTACTATAGAATAGCAATTAATTTAGCATTATTCTTATTAAGCTAGCACTATTAATTTCCTTTATTATTATTGTAAGAAAATATTATTATTATCATAATTATTATTATTAAATTACTATTAATATTGAATGCAACTTTTACGCTAATTAATAATTACATTATGTTATCGTTCTGTAAGAAGGGCAGAGCCCCTGTCGAACAATTAAGTTAAATAAATAAAAATGTAATAAAATAAGTAACATGTGATAAAATTATATATATGAAAGAAATACCTAGATATAAGTGCTACACGCACACTGGGGAAAAACCATTTAACACATAAAATTTGAATATACAAATATACAGAAATATTTTAGATACAATAAGGGTTGTCAGACGTTATTGTTGTTGTAACCAGTTGCTATATTATAACTGACTCACGATACGGTGTCTCCGAACTGAAGAGGAACGTCACCAACCAGGTCGAACGTTGCGTGATCCAACGAGACAACACCAACCAAATCTGCGTAATGGTCTTGTAACAACCCAAATATACAATGTATACTTGTTATACAACAAGTTATAAAATGAGTAAAGTATACCCAAAAGAAAAAAAAGGTCTGTAACATACAAAACCAAATTACCAGAATGCACTAAACAAACACTTTATAAATACCTTCGGTGTAATGTGACCTTAAGAGATAATTATAACGCCTCGATAAAACGACGATTATATATCGAAACCTATCAAAAGAATTAAGTATAAGAGACTGAATGATGGAAAAGTTAACCTAAAAACACTTACGAGCATGTGTGCTTCTATAACCTCTAAAAAGAACAAGTGGAAATATCCCAAAAGGTTCCAATCTAAATTGGAAATCACCGCCACAAATAAATCACAAATCTGCACCAATGCAATTCCCATAACACAACATAAGGGAAGAGATTAATTAAACGGCGATGTCTACGAAAATATTCTTCAAAGAAATTCTTCACACGAGCGATCAAAACCAAGTGACAGTCTCTTATAACACAGGAAATTAGTTACACACAAAATGGCAACTACAAGGAGAGAAAATGCGAAAATCCCTAAACGCTATACAAACTAACACAAAAGCATAGCTATACAGGGTGCTACGAAATTAGCACGTAACAATCTCGTTAACATGAAAACACATCTTTAACTAATAATTGATAAGGTAAGATACTGAACACTTGTATATCTCCCCATTACAATACACCTTGACTGTTTTAGGTTAAATCTTACATTAAAATTGGTCTAAACTTCATTTAATTGAAAAATTAGATAATCGTCTCCCACATCGTTAATAGACAAAGAAAATTGACTAAATTCTATGGAAAAATCAATTTTCCAGATATCCTTTATCTGACTATAGTGTACTAATGTGCATGTTATTCATAAACGAATTCGTAAAGATGAATTCCTTTTTTGTCTGTTAAATAACATGACAATTGGTATAGCTGAGCTTCAGAAGCTAGAAACTCAGATTATTTTAAATAACTAATGTTAATCTTTCATTAGTCCAGCTTTTCCCGTTTCCGGGAAGCAGTGCTGTTATAAAAATAAGACGTAATTAAATAGGAATCCCCATAAAACTGCTCAAAACACATATCAACATTACCAGTCGTTCCTAATGCAAGTAAAAAATATTTGAAATATTTCGTGAACGAGTAAATAATGAAGGCGTGACAATAACTAAATTATTTTTCACTGTTGTTCTATTATTTATGGATATGCTATGTATAATTGGAAATGGACTCCGCCAAGGTGGCTGGACAATGGCAATCCTTTGCGTTATCCTGAAAAATTTTGCCAAGTAGGCCATTATACAAACTTAATAGTTCACTTCCAATTCCATGCCCTTCCATCGAGCGCTCCCCTTAGGCGACGTAATAAATGATGCAGGATTTTGATTTTATCAATTTTACCGGTTTCATGAATAAAGACGAGAATGGGCGAAATTTCCAGTAAAAAGAAAGCTCACAGATCCCATTAAATTAAACCACGACCGCCGGGCCGTTGTCAGTATCATGTTTACGCAAATATTTTTATCGAGTATTATTAACTTTTTTTGTGCATTTCTTATTTTAGATTGTGATATTTATTTTTGTATTTATATTTCTGATATTTTGTTTTGTTCCTCCTGAATTATTTTTTAAGAACATATTATTTTTTTTTTGTTTCACGACTATACTACCAACTATACTATACTAACCAACATCTAAGGTCATCTGTCCCCCATCTAACATGCAACACGAATACACACATCCATAGTTGAGGTGGCGGAATTTTCCAATTAGAAAAATCCCGCCGCCCCAAGTGGGATTCGAACCCACGACCCTTGGAACACGAGTGATGCACTGACACCACTCGTCCACCGCTGGCCCTGATTATTATTTTCATCAACAGTAATCTTCTGTCCAAAACCATACCTTGATAAGAAAGTTTTGCGGGTCCTATATACAGTGTATTCCATTTTACAGCCTGACGCCCGTATATTTTTATATTTATAATCGAATCAATTCCGAATTTTTATCAGGTATAGAACTTTAAAAAAGATTATTAAAGACGCTGTTGAATCTCAAAGAATTCGTGCCAAGTGTATCCAGTGCAAAAAAGAAATGTACGCGTTAACTTAGTTTGATTTATGAAGTATCAAAAACTATTGCTAAAGTTCATATTGAAGGGAAGCATTTTTCCAGGTATTTTTGTTTGTTTAGATTTATGATTTACATAACCAGGTTATCTTTAATTGTTCATTCAGTCTTTATTAAATGCTCTACATCTGAAAATACATATTTAACATTAATTTGATGTTCCTTTTGATGTTTCCTTCCTCATTTCACGTGGAAACGGCCCTTTAAATTCGAAAATGCAATATAAGAATCTGATAAAGTTTTGAAAAAGGCTTTTTGAAACAATTGCAAAAAACATGTTGTAAACATACATTTAAAACATGTTTAAAACTTTAACACTGAGGTAAACAAAGTTCAGTTTCATATACAATTACTAAATACTACAATTATGTACCTAATAATATAAAAAATCCTCTTAAAAATAGATTTAGCATAAGCATGTTTCTGCAGTACAGTATACTGTTGCTTGAAAGTGTCAATACATTTAATTCATATTACATATACATTTGTGCCATTATTGTTATTATATTACTACATTATTATAACCTTAATTATATTTTTGGGTTAAGTGGTAGAGCAGCAATTATACGATGCTGAACTTTGTTCATTTACAAACTTCTCTGTAGTATTTAGTGTTCTCTAAATGTATCAGCTACTTTATAAATAAATTTATTTATTATTATTATTATTTTCTTAAATTCCTTGAAAAATCTTTGCAATCTCTTATAGGAAAATTCTACAATTTCTCATAAATTCTATTAAATTATTTTGATGTATGTACCTCGCTTATATGTAAGGTAAACGAAAATGAAAAACTTTAGATTAATTACTAGCTTTTATTAGAAACTTCTGCCGTGTTAAGCTTCACAGACCTCGCCACTAGGAAGTTCTAAGATGCAGAACTTCTCATTGCCACCAGATCTACGGTTATACTTCCTTATCCAAAAAATGTTGTATTCCGATTTTTATCCACAAAGAAGAATTGTCTTTAAAAACCGGTATTCTTCCTTGTATTTTTAGAATATATGACCTTTAATATGTTTTACTATTATAATATCCAGTAAGTTTTATTTTTGAAACTTATTACAGTATTATGACTGCTAAGGTGAAGATCCTTGTTATTTATAAACATTCTACACATGTATCATATTCATAAATATTTAAAATAACCTGCCGTGAATGTATAAATCTTTAAGTTCGGTTTTTAAGATCTTGGTTTGTTTAATCGATGAACCATATACTGTGTACTAGAATGTTTTTAATTCACCAAACACAGTGGCATCTTTTTACCGAACGGAAACATTTAATGAGTTTCTACAAAAAATTTATGTATGTGTATTTATTTTTTCATTGAGAGAAGACGTATTTCTGGCCTTTATGGGTACACAAAGTATAAACAAGCCGAACGAACATCCTACCGTAACCGGAAGTTTCTAGTAAATAACACTCTGTATTATTTGCTTAATTTAAAATATAAGCGAACGCAGGAAGTATGTTTAATTGGCGTTTAAGTTGAATATAAAAGAACGCAGGTACTTACTTTCAAGGAAAAGTATGCTAATCTATTTAATAGATAATACTTTTAGTTTTAATAAACAATATTATTTATAGCGAATTTCCGTTGTTTATTACTTCTAGTAATTTTCTTTAATAACTAATTCAATGTAATTATCGTGTGAACACTGATATAAGCTGCTTACTGTAATCTGATCTAGAATGAATTTCATTTTGTTGTACACACGAGAACTAAACATTAATTTAAACAATTTCAAAGTTTCTCAGGTAAGGAAACTTTTTATTAGAAGATAGTGAGTGCAAAAACTCCTTTTTATTATGGCGGGAATGGCGGCAGTCTAATTTGTTAAGTTCCAGGAAATGGCCTTTTGTTACAAAATAGTGGGATGTTCTTTTGAACTTGACATTGATGTGGGTTTGGGTTGTAAACCATTCGGAATCGGAAGCTATTTAAAGAGAAAAGTGCTGGTAGGTATAGTACGAAGGACCGTTGCTATTTCTAATATGTCACATTTGATAAGCATTTATTTGCCGCCACTAATTTCAAGGAAATGTCTTGTATTCATTCAAAGCACGAATGACGAGAATTGTAGCATCGAGATTATATAGAACCTTATGAAATTGGGTCATTCCGTACCACTTCACCAAATCACTGGTGGAACTCATGTATGCGATTTTGCTGCCAATCTTTTTCTTCCTACAACTGAGCATGTAAAAGAAAATTCAAAGATATTTCGTAGAATTTTGAAAATTACATACGTTCTGAATTTTTAAAGATGGCAACCGAGCCTATTTTTAGCTAAAATAGACCATTCTTCTAAAATATATTGTGAATAACCTATAATACGTATCTCAAATTTGAAAACTGTGCAAGTAACTGGAAAAGCTCTGTTATTTTTTTTAAATAAGCCGTATGGGATTAAATGCAGAAACACGTATCTCCTTTTTTTACTTTTGATTAACTATTGATTTACTTATGATTTACTTTTATTTAAAAAAGAATGAGCTACACGTCAGCTGTAACCTTCCATTGTCAGTATAATTACTTTAAAGTCGTACTAAAAGTTCCTGCTACCAGTCTGAAACCATTGCCTAGCCTTTTAAAGTCACAGAACCTTACAGTAGTATTGAAAGTAAAACTTATTTTTCGTATACTACTCCATCTCCATATTTACTTGTAAAATGTAGGAGGCCATTAAGCAATTTGCAATTTGTTATTATTGTTAATAGATGTTTTACTATATAACGTTCAATAAAAATAACAAATTGTGCCTTAGGAATAACATAAAAATGGCTTCTATCATGTGCATCAACTTATAAATGTTTTTTGTCATATTTAATTAGACATTTTTATTAGAAAATATATTTAAAGAAGGAGCGTTGTTATTTTTCGGTCTATCATCATCACGTTTAACAGAAAAGTTGCACTGGTTTATAATTTTGGTATACTGGAATGACAAAATAATTAAACATTTCATCGCTTTTTATATTATTAAATATGTATTACAAATAAAATAGTAATCCATTTTGTGACACGATCGCAGTATTAGTATAGAAAATGATAGAAAGTTGCAAGTCTAATAAGAGAGAGCAACCACGCGACACGATGTCTCAAAGAGAAAAGAAGTTCCACGAAAGTAGCAGTTACTACGTCGCCACGTTCCCGCTACGTAGCTGGACAAGTTCCAGAGAGGTTACTGCAACGTATCTGCTACCTAAAAATTGTTCCCAGGTGTGTGTTTTGGTTCCAGGAACGTAACAAAACCGTAGCAATTACGTGCTTGTGGCTAGTGGCAAAAACTTAATAGTTCCACCGATAGTTGCTGGTACGTAGCGATGACTAAAAATGCTGCTTGGGATGCTAAATCTCTCAGTTCTATAACCCAGCAGGAAATTCCAAATTTAACTTTAAAGATCCCTATAAGTGTTTTATCAAATGCAATTTGTTTGATCTTGCTTCTCCAACAGCCTTATTCATAAATAATTTTTAAAGGTAGCCATGTTTTCTGAAGGGTATTAGGAAATCACTTATCTACTTGTATCATGCCAATTGATATCTGACTAGTTACAATCTTCCTAAGACTTACGGTTTTACTGGAAGTGGCACAAACTTCAACGAAACGTACCATTCATTTTTGCGTATTTCAAATCTACAGGAAATTCTGAATCCAACACTACTTCATTTGTTTGCTTCCGTTGCCATGGCAACGAAGAAACAACTTTTTTAAATTTTGTATCTAGAATGCCGTGAACCATCTAAAATCATGAAGAATCGATCAACTGTGACTAAAAGAATGTGAAATCCAGTTTCAAATACAACATCCTGCGTCGTTTTCATTATTTCGACCTGATACCAATCTGCTGCAAACAACTGTGACAAATGCACTATAAACAAAAGTACATATGTAATGAAACATAAGAACTCATATCAAATTGCAATTTTAACTGGTAGCAGATTTTGTTCATTTAGACGCTGCGCTGTAAACAATTATTCCAATAATCCTTTTCAAAATGCTTATTCTAGATACGAAGAATTGTCCATTTTAATTTAAAATTTCAAATACTAATTCTAATTTTATTTAGGAGGATACGATACTTATTCAATAGGCGCCGACTATGTGGTCGCTCGAAGGCTATGGCCTTCATTAGAATAACAATAACAATAGGTTTATTAACCAAAAAGCAAGCGACATAAATGTCTTTTACATGCAATTGGTAACAATTTAACAATTCAATTACAACTTTAAAATTACAAATATATAATGTAGTGAGGACTGAGCCCTCATTAGTATGGTTAATATATTAGGTAATAAAAATTCTAAATTAAAAATCTAAACAGTGTGGCGTGCTCGAGTGCCGACATGATACCATAGCTTAGTTAGCCGGAGCGGAATGATAATAGTCCAAGCGGCGACCGCAAGATTTTGACCGTCATCGAACATACGGATAATTTATGGAAAATGTGTAAGTAGACAGTATAGGTAACACAAAACATCTTATAGGCCTATAAGCAAGTCCTGGCACGACTGGAGTTAATGACCTAATTAAGGTTACCTCATCAGTATTTCGCGTCCGTTACATAACATCCAGGGGAGATTTACCGGATTTGTAAAGAAATACCCGTACTTCAAGAATATCTTTGTCGGCGTTACCCCATTCTGGCAGAAATGCCTAGTTGACCACCCCGCAGAGGTGGTTTTGTAGCATCTCCCGTCCGTGATGGAATATCCACTTGCTTTGTTTTTTAAATTGAAGGCTAAACTGCTTAAACAACAAAAGGTTTTGTCAGCCTGAGCAAAACTTGGTAGAACTTCTTTCCTCAGACCTACGGTTAACGAGATTGAAATTGAAAAAACACTTTAATGCCCTTTTCCGAAATGGCGGACATTTCGCACCCTCCAATCAATTCGAAAACGAATCTCACCACACACTCACTGTATACTCATCACACACCCCCTACCCCCTACATACTAAACAAAAAATTGCTGTTATCAATTCTTGTGACTTTTTCTACCCTGTCGCCTGGACTGGAGCGGCGAGAGTAAAACTTGTTCACGAATATTTTTTATCAAGGATCCACCTTCCCACGGTCGCCTTTCGGGCTAGTTATTCGCGGCCATGAAGGCTTTTTATTCCTACACATCTACAGACTACCAGTAACAACATATAAAAGGTCTCACGCCAATATCTCACATCATATTACAATAACAACTTTAAAAACCTAACCTAACATAAAAAGGACTAGTATTGTCGTAAACTAACCAAAGAGAAATAAAATTACATAAACTAACCTAAAAACGAGGAGCATTGTCAAAACTAACCTCCTTAAAACGGGGTAAACTAACCTAAAAAACGTAAAATGTCATATTAGTAAAAAACACTACACGGAAAGTACTAATAAAAGAAGGAAAATACCATGAACTAACGCTTGAACACAAAAACATCTGTTATTTACGTAAACTAAAGTGTCATTTTTACTAGCTCTATTGTTTCTTTTTTAAAGTTCAGTTCCTGAAGTGCCGTTACAATATTTTTTCTCTTTATTCTATCATAAGCCTGCTTAAAATCGATTAGTACTGTATATATTGATTTGTTCTTCTTTTTGCATTTCTCCTGTATTTGTCTTAGTATAAAAATGTTATCTACCACTGATTTTCCTTTTTTAAACCCACTTTGGTACTGTCCGATTTTACTGTCAGCTTCTTCTTGCAGCCTTCTTTTAATGAGATGTGCTAAGATCTTGTACACTATGTTTAGCAGAGCAATCGGTCTATAATTTACTGGAATTTGTTGGTTACCTTTCTTATAAACTGGACAGACTATTGCTAGGGACCATTCCTTGGGCATTTCCTTATTTTCCCATATTTTCTTGATTAATTCATATATTCTCTTTTGGAGGTTATCTCCTGCATACGTGATTAGTTCGGCTTCTATTCCATCTGAGCCTGGACTCTTTCCATTTTTCATGTTTCTGATAATGTTCTGGATTTATTTTTCTGTTGGTTCATATGTTTTTTCTTCTTCACTACACACTCTTGTTTCTGGTTCTATTCTATTTGATGGTTGTTCAGAGAGGATTTCTTCGTAGTGTTGTGCCCATGTTTCTAATATGTCTTTTTCTTCTATACATAATTCTCCATTCTTATTTCTTAGTGTTAATGATTGAGACTTATGCCCTTGTTTTTCAGTTTTTAACTTTTTATAAAATTCTTTTATGTCTTTTTTGTTATATGCTTCTTCTAATTTTTCTATTTTCTTCTTTTGGACTTCCCTTTTCTTTTTTCTGCATATGTCATGTGCTGTATTTCTTGCAACCCTGTAGTAGTCTTTGTTTTCTTGTGGCTGGTCCTGTAATAGTTTAATTTCTTGCCTTTCTTCTTTTTTCTACCGCTTCTTCACATTCTTTATCATACCAGTCTTTATTTTCTGAACATTCTCTTTGAACATCTTCATACCTTGTTGCTTTATTGATATCTCTGTCCATCGACGCCATGTATTACTTCCTTTTGTTTGCATTTTGTAGTATTTCCTTATCCCATTTTATCTTTTTGTTTCTTTGTTTCCTTTTCAACTTTGGTATTTCTTGTCTTACTATAGCCTTGATTAAAAAATGATCAGAGTTTATATCGGCTCCTCTATAGCTTCTTGTTCCACACAATTTGCTTGAGTTTTTTCTATTATTAAATGATCTATCTGGTTTGTTGGGTTCTTGTCCGGACTTGTACCTTTATATATGTATTTACGTTGTAAAAACGTGCTTTGGATGATCATACATTTCATAGCTGCAAAGTTGATTAACTTTTGTCCATTGTTATTTGTTGTTTCATGTAAACTTTCTTTACCTGCGACAGTTTGGTTTCTTTCTTCTCTACCGATTTTTGCGTTTAGATCACCTATTATTATTTTAACGTCAAAGTTTGGAATGTTGTCTACTAGTTTTTTAATTATTTCATAAAATTCATTCTTCTTCTCTTCTTCAGCATCTTCGGTTAGTGCGTGTACATTTACAATAGTTAACTTTCTATAAATTCCTTTCACTCTGATATAACTCACTCTTTCGTTCACTACGTTATACTCTGTTATATTGCTTTTTAATTCTTCCTTAATCAGAAATCCTGTCCCAAATCTATTCTGCTCTCCTCCTCCATTGAACCAAATATATTGTAACGAATCTGGGACAGAACAGACTTGAAGAGGGGGGCAATGTAACGAATAGTAAACCCACATATGACGTCATCAAACATTCTAGATGTATGAGTCATCAACTGTATGACTCATCAATCAACACCTGCGAGTATGACTCATCGACGCGCCTCGTTGACGTGGCTTATCGGCAGCTGCGTGTATGACTCATCCACACGTCATCGAACATTCTAGATGTATGAGTCATCGTATGAAAGATATAAATTGAGTCGCGAGTAGAAGGGACTTAGTTAATGTTTAACCGGCGTCGTGTTGAAATGTACTCTGAATAATTAGTTAATAATTATTGTAATACATAGTTTTTATATAAATAGTCCTCATATAAATTTTTGTAAATACCTAGCATTTAAATAATTTGTTAAATAGTTTATAGTTATAGTGTTTTTGTGTTTTTAATTAAGTGCATTGTAAATAATATTTTTTCACTACTAGCTTTAAAACATACTATTATCTAGTCTGTTGTCACCTTGTGAAGTTAGCCTTCTTGCCTAGTGGTAAATAATTTTTTATTATTGACTACTAGTCAATAATCCAGATTTTAGTGTAACACGGGGCAAAAATTCATCCCATTATACACTGGCATCCAGGAAAAAATCCGTGATCGCGATAGTACGTTTTTTATGTGAGAAGAATAAAAGGAATAAAAGTACTAGTAGTGAAAAAAATAATATATACACCACGGTTGTGAAGTGTTTTCTAGAGCCTCTCATCTTATATCCCTCGATACTGCGCATCTCGGGATCTAATAATGCTCGGCTCTAGAAAAAACTCTTCACAACCTTGGTATATAATATACTATTCTGTTATGAATAGACGATTTTAAACAGCATTTTTGATTATTTTAAAAAGAACGTTGCAATATCCATCTAATCTTGTGCTTGTGATATCTTTAATGTTTGTTTCTTGGATTGCTAGAATGTCTAACTTATATTTTTAATTTCCTTAACTAATTGTTTCACTTTTCCCTCTCTATTTAACCCTTGCACATTCCATGACCCAATTGCTAGTTTTCGTGTGTTTTTAGCCCTTTTATCGTCACTTGATAATTTGCATATTCGTTTTGTGTTAGTTCCTGCTCGTTTTCCTTTCTCCATTACCATGTTCGTTTCCGAGAGACCATCATTTCCTTCTTGCGCTAGTTTTTTGAATCGGCAGAAAGTTTTAATTTTTTATCTTTCTTGTCCCATTTAAATAATGAATTATTGATGTCCATTTTTTCATAGCCCATTTTAACTGTATTCCCTTTATTTCTTTCTTCCTGGGCGATATCTTTTAGCTTAGTTTGTATTTCTCGTTCTTTGACTGTTAGATCATTTTGTACTTGTATTTTTGTTCCTCTAAAAATGCTTTTCTTTTTCATGATTTCTAGTTTTTCTTCCCAACTTCCTATCTTTGCTATTATTACTTTATTCGGCTCATTTCTTCCTACCTTAAAAGCTTCTTTTATTCTTGTTTCCACCCTTATTATCTCTTTTAGCATTGATTCAATATTTTCTATTAGATTAGGGCCTTCTGTTTCCAGTCCCTTAATCACAATATTCTGTCTTTTCTTTTCTCTTTCTTGGTTTTCTAATTTTTCTTCTAAATTTGTAATTCTGTTTTCCATTATAACTCTTTCAGCCTACCACTTTTATTCTTTCGTATCAAATTCTTGTTTTATTCTTTTAATTTCTTCCTTGATGTCATTTAATAGTTTGTCTTGGCCTTTATGGTATTCAGCCTTCATGCCTGTTTTTAATCCTTCTATTAATAGTTTTATAGTTTCTACTGAATCCATTGTTTTTGTTTCTACTGGATCCATTGTTTTTGTTTCTACTGTGTTTTTAATTTCTATGGGCTGTTGATTTTCTTTTTCTTGTTTTAAGGTAACTTTTTGTGGCGATCTGGTTATTTTTTTGCTGCGTTGAAATGCTATTTCTTGCAATTCCTGTCTTTCAAAGCTTTCTGGTGTTTCCTCTTCTCTCCCTCTTTTTGCAAATTCTCTGATTAATGTTGCATGTTTTACTCTTGGCTTATTAGATTTGTTTGGGGACTTACTTATTTGTATTTCTGTTACTGCTTTATCGCGTATAAATCGCGTTGTAATTTTCGGTCTTCGATTTCGCACAATAATTGGTACCGCACGTTTGTTTACACAGTAAAAACTAGTTTTGCTGTCATATATCGTTCCAAATACCTAAATTTAGTTTTTCAATAATTTGTTAATTTCGCATAATAATCCACACTACACATTTGTTTACACCGTTAACACTTATAACCTTCACTATTTTGTTATCGCTTATCAGTTCCAAGCACGTAAATTTAGTTTTGCAAGCTAATTTATTATTTTTTCTGCTCTATTATTTCTAAAAACGATTTACCGACCTTCAAGTTATATCTTTAACGTATCTTTTCGATTTGTTTCGCGGTTCTTGCCGGAAAAAACCCGTAAAACTTTCTGTGAGGTGGAGCCGTGTTTTCACGGTTATCGCGCCGACACATGATGATGCAAGTGGAAGCTCTACTACTTCAAAAAAAAAAACTAAATAAAATTTTTAAACCGCTAGAAGAATACAATTTTTATTTTTCTGTTTATTAAACAACTACGTTAATGGTCTGCATAGAAGTACATAAACATGCATTTTAAGGCAAAATTGAATAAATCTCATTAATCATATAGAAAAAATCGTTTAAGAAATACAAGCAAATGAAAAGGTAATAATATATATTATGTAATTAGGAGATCAAGCGATACTTTAAATCCGAGAAGATATATTAGCCTAACATCTTCGAGGATTTAAAGAAGCTTGATCTCCGTATTGCATAAGCTGTTTTATTTTATTTCGTATTTCAATCCTAATTACACCCTTTTAAAATTCATCCGACTTTATTGTATAATGAAGCAAGTTGCCTTGTCTGTGTGATCATACGCGTAACCAAGGAGATAAAAAGCAGCATGTCACGTGTGTCTGTTATGCAACATCAAATGATTTTTACGTTGCCAACAACAACGGAGATCAAGAACGTCTTGAACTCCGGTGTCATTGACAACGGAGATCAAATTATACTTTATTTTACTAATTGTATATATATAAACAATTGTTTGAAATACGAAATGAAATAAATAATATTATTAGTTATTGTATATTTTATTTTAACAAAAGTTACCTACGTATAATATACGAGGGGCGCCAACGTAAGACTCGCAGGGGCGCGCAACCTAACGCAGTTACGCCACTGGCAGGGCCTACTATACTTCAACCATAAATACATGAAATGAGTCATTTTCGTAGTCACATCGGCAGAAGCGTCCCTACGGTCGTTCAGCCGGGCTACCTTATTTTAATCAACATATAAACAAAACATATATATCTTATGCGTTAATAAAATAGACTGAGAGACCGGCATTTGATGCAAGTTCTTATACACAAAGTTAAAGCCTACTTTTAAAATGAAACGCACCAAATTTCCAAAATAAAAAGGATTATAATACTTCTCGAGACTTTAAGATAAACAGTAGCGGCGCGTCGTAGTATTTTGTTATTGGAAGTACCTACTAACAATAAAGTTGGTGCATTGTTCTAAATCTTATATTACAGCTACCCTTCATTACGAGGTTTCTAGTTATATTAGTTACACCCTGGATATTTATTTATTCACTTTCTTATTTACTGGGAGCCCCACTCCATATTTGTGCCCGGGGCCTCAAAATTCAAAGGACAGCGCTGCACATCGGAATAAAGAAATACGACCTGAGGTGAGATAAGAGTACAAATTTCACGTTGCTAAGAATTCAGTGACGTACGCTAGAACCAACAAATTTTCATTGCTTCATCCACATTGATTTTTAATTAAAAAGGTGTTTGTTCCGCTTATGAATCTTTCTAGCTCATTTGTTGTTTATTTTATCATTTAGATTACAGCGTGACCTTCGTGTAATTCTAGATGCATTTTACATTTTCACCCACCTGTTTGTGATGACTCATTTCTTGCAACTTTGGTTGAAGTATAAGTAATGTGTGATACATAGGGTGGTTCTTATTTGGGTCATGATGGAATTTCGGTTGTAACCATTTGATTCCAAAGAAAAATTGGATTTTTCACAACGATTTTCAAGTAAGTTCAAAATAATGCATCGTTCAATTACTGTTGAAGTGATGTAGAATATACCATATAAGTTTTTTTTACCTAAAAGTAGCATCAATGCCCGATAATCTCACAAAATTAATTTTTTAATTTTTTCTCAAGAATTTGTTCCGGTGGTCAAATACGAGGTCAAATATATATCTACATAAGAATTGAAAAAAAGTGTGTATTTTAAATGAGAAACTTCTCCTCGTTACATCGAATGATTAGAATAGAGGTAAGAAGTTCGTATTGGTCTTAAAATTTTTGTTTTTTGGAATCAAATGGGCACCCTTCCAAACCGAAATTCCAACATGACCCAAATAAGAACCAGTCTAATGATACAGGGTTTACTAATCGCTAAACTACACCACTTATTACGGATAAAAGCTGATAAATATTTTTGTCGAGTTTTAGTGTTTTTGTTACAATTAAAGAATTTATAATAATCTTTCAAATTTAACGAAGGGATTTTATTTAACTCCAACCAATAAATGTTGTTAGAACCTCAAATAGAATGTCATTGGATTTGGAATAAAAAGAGCAATACAATAATAAGACACACAAAAACGAACATTGTAAATAAAAAAAAACGATGACGTCACAGATCAAAACAAATGAAGATAAGTATCAAAAGTAATCCCTGCTAAATACAGAAATTTGCATTTTTCTCAAATTTTACTGGTTTCTACTTTCTAACGATTATTTCCTACTTTTTAGCCACCCTGTGTTTAATTATATTTAATACAGAAATAAAACAATAAATTTAGTAGTACCTAAACAAAAAAATAGAAAAGTGGAGAAAATTTTTCCCGGAATTTTCATATACAAACGTATACCCTTTTTATTTTAAGCCCCAACCAATGGGGTTAATAACTTTTGCTTAAAAAGAAAACTAAAGACTACCGAACAAAATTTTTTAAATTTAGTTTAAAAAACTAAAAACTATCAAACATTTTCATTAAATTTACGCCGTTTTCCTTATAATGTTATAATAATTGAAAAATCCGTTTCTATATTGCTTTGAATTTTGAAAACGTCTCGTTTTACTGCACTTAAACTGATAAAATGAAAAACCTTATTATTTAACTATTACTTTGTTAATAATTAATTGAATCATTTTCAATAGATCTTAAAAGAACTAAAACTAACAGGAAATTGTCCTAATAACACATGTACTCTATTAGTGAAAGTTTAATTTGAATAAAATCGATCATAGTATACTGTATAGTTAAAACTTTTACAGAAAGTCCTAGTAATAAATAAAAAGATTAATTAATTAGATTAATTAGAGTTAATAAAATGATAAGAACTACTCACCAGTCAGATTATTTGAACTACAATAACAAAATCCAACTAATGTTAAAACAAATAAAATAGTACACAAAGGGTCACTCCACATGTTGCATCCATAATAATTACAACATTTTATTTTCACTCATTTCACACTATCCCTATACAGAATAAACAATAATTAATATTCACAGCAGCACCAAAAGTGTTTTTTATTACGAGTTTTACTATACATAAACAGTACAACCGATAATACTCCAAACTGCACCACTTTCAAGATTCAACTGACGAGAGTGAGTCAGTCAATAGTTACGGCACACGGGGCCACACAGGCTAGCGCTATAGGACCGTTCTTACTACCACACTCTAGCTCAGTCCGTGACTCTAGCAACTCTAGGTTGAACAAGAACAGGTATATACCCATATATTAAACACAGTTTATGGGTTTTTAGTATACCACGTATTATTATTATTACGTGAGGTTAATAACAAAGAACCTGTACTACTAAGGTTTTTTATACACCAACGCGGAGCATGACTTTTCCTTTAACAATAATTGTAGTTTTGAATTAAAAGCGATTAAGATTAATAAAAGCAGTTAGTGCTAGATATTTTTACGGTTCCACATAAATTCAAGACAATAATAATTGTATATTTTGATAAAAAATTGTTATATTATGTAGTATATCTCTTTTGTTGCATTGTCTTTTAGTTATTATAGACCTTTTTAAAGTTTAACTAGTTATACAGACTAATCGTTTTGAAAGTAGATGTGAAACAACGTAAGTTCCAAACCTGACAAGCATATTTTATGAGCTGTTGCCCCCTGCTAGCGATGCCGTTTGGGAAGTATATTGTGTTGGCAAAAGGGTAACAACCCTCGTTGGTGAAATATATACCTACACAGAGTACAGTTAGTTACAAATAACATTTTCGAGATTGTGATCTTTGAATTTTAATTCTGATTTCTTTATTTTTCATGACGCATGCTATACATGACATTTGTTGTATTATTAAAACTTGTTTATTGTCAAATTGCAGGCCACAATACGTGTTGATTACAATACAACATAAATATAAAGGTCGATTTTGGAATGTGACAATACACTGCTTCGATTAAGTTTTTAATTGTAATTAAAACGACTTATTAATTTCCAGAATTCGATACATCGTCGCGACGATTGATCGCAAAGAAAATAGACGAAATAAAAAAATGAAAACTGCGTAGAAAAAAACTTTTTCTGCTACAGTACATAATTACGCACTTCTTAGCTTAAACATTCAACCGTAAATTAGTACAATATAAGTCTATAAGTAATAATAGTCGAACTAAAACAAAAGAAAACGATTTTTCAAACATCACTGATAGACTGATTGACTTATAGTAATAGGTATCAGGTAGTAATAATATATTACATATATAGACCCGTAACTTTGTTAGCAAAGTATAGGTCGCTCGTGATTGAGCTCTTCTGATCCGGTTTGTGCGGAGGATCGGTCTCGCATATTCTGTTTGCATTTTTCTTCTGTTACAGTTTGTTATGTGTCCGTGCCATCTTTGTCGTTTTCTTCCATTCTTTCCTATCTTTTATTATTTCGCTCCAATTCACTATCTCCATATCTCGTATGTCTTTCATCACTTGGTCCTGCCATCTGATTTTTGGTCTTCCTTTTGGTCTACTTTCTGTAGGTTTCCAGTTTAATATTTTCTTTATTGGTGTTTCGGGTTCTCTTCTTTGGATGTGTCCAAACCATCTGAGTCTTTGAGCTTTTATAAATCTAACTATGTCTTCTCCTCCTAATAAGTCTCTCACTTCGAAGTTCATGAGTTGTCTAAATTCTCCTTCTGGTGTCTTCACTGGTCCGACTATTCTTCTTATGATCTTCCTTTCCAAAATTCTCAGTCTTTCTTCATCTTTATTGTTTAAGCACATTGTTTCTGCGGAGTACGTTATGACTGGTCTGATGGCCGTTTTGTATATTTTTAGCTTTGTTGTTTTGCTAAGGTTTCTGTCTTTCAAGAACTTTTGGTAGCTCCAGTATGCTTTATTCCCCGCCTTTATTCTTTCAGTTATTTCTGGGCTTCTCTCATTCTTTCCTTCTACTATTACTCCCAGATACTTAAAATATTCTACTCTTTGGAAGTAGTTTCTTCCTACTTTTATTCCCCTTAAGTTATCTAGTCCTCTTCTTGTGCTCACCATGTATTTTGTTTTTTCTTCGTTTATTTTCAAGCCTCTAACTTCAGCTTCTTTTGTAAGTTCCCTTATTACTTGTTCCAGGCTTCTTTTATCTCTTGCTATGAGAACTAAATCATCAGCGTATCCGATTATTTGTGTAGAGTTGCGTGTTATCATTTTATTTCTCCATTCACCTATGACTCCATCTAATGCTATATTGAACAGCGTGGTTGAGAGGCCATCTCCTTGTCTCACTCCCACTTCTATATTGATCTTGCTTGAATTACCTTCGGCTGTGAATATTTGTGCAGTAGAGTTCATCATTGTCATGTTAGTCAATCTTATTAGTTTTCCTGGTATTTGCATATTTTTCATTTCTTTGAGTAGTTGCTGTCTATTTATGGAGTCAAACGCCTGTTGGAAGTCTATAAAGAGTAGGTGTATTTCAATATCGTGCTCGTAACATTTCTCTATTATCTGTGTTAATGTGTGTATCGCATCTACCGTTGATCTTCCTTGTCTGAATCCTTGTTGATATTGCCCCAATTTTTGTTCGGTGTATTTGGTTAATCGTCTTCTTATTATGGAAGTTAACATTTTGTAGATTGTATTTAGTAGTACGATTGCCCTATAATTACCACATTTCATTGGATCCCCTTTCTTGTAGAGTGGGGTGATTTGTCCATTTCTCCAGTCTTGCGGCATGTTTTCCTCGGTCCATATTTTTAACATTAGATGGTATATTCTTACTAGCAGCTCTTCTCCTCCATTAGTTATCAGTTCGTTGTTTATTTCATCTGGCCCTGCCGTTTTATTCCGTTTTAATTGTTTGACTACTTCCATAAATTCTTCCCATGTGGGTGGGTTCACTTCGTTATCTCTCTCATCTCGTATTTCTTCTTCTATTTTTCTTATGTTATCTCTATATAGGTCAGTGAAATATGTCTCCCAGGCCCTTTTACTTATTTTTGCTGTTACTACCTTTTTTATATTGAACCGTCTTATAGTAGTCGAATAGTTTTCTGCTATCTCTATTGTTGTCTTCCAGTATTTGCATTTTGCTGGTGATCCAGTCGGCTTTTTTCTTTTTGTATAATATCGTTGCTTGCTGTTTAATTTTCTTGTACTCGAGTAATTCTTGGTCCCTTCTTGTTTCTATCCATTTCTGTCTTGCTTCACTTTTCTTGTCACTCTTCTTTTGGCACTCTTCGTCGAACCATTCTTTTGACAGTTTGTTGGTTCTCTGCCCTATTATTTTTTCTGTTGCCTTAATAATACTTGTTTTGATATTGGTCCATTCATTATCAATATTATCCTCTTGTTTAGCTAGTGCATTTTCAAATGTTTCACAGTATTTTCTTTTTATTTCCTCGTTGTTTAGTTTTTGTATGCACCAGTTCCTTCGTTTTTTCATCTTCTTCTTATTTCTTGTTATTTTCATTTTGAATTTCATTATTACTAGCACATGGTCCGTGTCGGCATTTGCGCCTCTGTAGGATCTTACGTCGTGTATTAATTTTGTCCATTTTTTCGAGATTAATGTATGGTCTATTTGGTTACCGTCTGTTCTGCCCGGAATCATCCACGTAATTTTGTGTTCTATTCTGTGTTTAAATTTAGTGCTGGTTATAAATGAATTTGTTGTTGATGCTAAATTACACAACTTGGTGCCATTATCATTTGTAATGTCGTGTATCGTTTGTTTTCCTGCTATTTCTTTATTAAATTCTTCTTTACCTATCTTCGCGTTGAAGTCTCCGAGTATAATAAGTATGTCGTTTTTGGGTATCTTTTCACACAATTGTTCTATTTCCTCGTAGAATTCTGTTTTTTCCTCTTCGTCTGCTTCCTCGGTTGGAGCATAGCAGTTTATCATAGATATATTGGCTTGTTTATTCTCTAATCTTAGGTAGCATATCCTACCATTGACCGCTCTAAATTGTATTATTTTCTGCCTCATTTTCTCAATGACCATAAATGCTGTTCCGTTTCTCCCCTGCTTTTTCTCTCCCGAGTAATATAAAGTAAAATATTTCTTCTCAATCATTCCTTCATTTCCCCATCTTGTTTCTTGGAGCGCTAAGACGCTTAATTGGTATTTCTTCATTTCTTTTGCTATCTCCTGCATTTTCCCTACCCGTAACATGGTTTTCACGTTCCACGTTCCTATCTTTACTATGTTTTCTTCTTCTCTCTTACTTCGTTTTTTTTTTGGAATTTTTTGGTTTGTGTTTTTCGTTTTCCTTTTCCTTAGCCTTTTTCGTTTCCTGTGTCATTCTGCCCTTGGTTTTTATTAGTTTTTTGAGTGCTGTCCTATTTTAGTAATCTTTAATAATCTGCCACATACGTCTGCCTCCCCGTTATCTTCTGGCGACCTCTGACTTAATGTTCTTCCTTTCTTGCCTTGTTTAGCTTCCTGTTCTAGTGTTTTCCCCATGTCCAGTATTCTTCCATTTTCTATTTCCCCTTCGTTTTCTTCTTTGTTTCCATTTTCTTTATTGCTTTTCTTCTCTTTTCTTCCTGGTATTTCTATTTCTATAGATTGGAGCTGTTGAAGTGTGTAGGGCTCCCCATTTACTATCAATTTATTGTATCTGATTATTGCATGGTTTCCCTTTTCTCTGATTATTTTCATAAATTTTATTAGCTCTTTCCTTTGTTTTTGTACTTCTTTTGTGAATTCTTCTTCTATATATATATATATCTGTTCCTTTATATTACATACCGATGTGGAAAATCGGTCGGCTACAGCGCAAGGTCACAGCATAAAAACCTACAGCATACCCACTCGATTTTTGGCACTTTGAAGTTGATAAGACGCATCGCATATCGCACACAACAGTGACAAACCGCGACCAGTTTGCCGAGACTTGCCGATCGTCATCGCATTGCATGCTGCTAATAACGAATATAGTATATCACAACATAACTGTTGTTCCGCCAGTCCAGCAAGGTCACACACGACGGCTTTTAATATTTGCGAGAGTGCACCTACTGGTTATAACTATATTGTGGCGAGGTTCTAAAGAAGATTTTCACCGAGGTATGCATATCATTTTATTCACAATCATTTAATTTTAAACGATTATCAAAAACGTAAATAATTTCAATAAGTAGGCAGCGAATATAAATTTACTTCCCGACCGATTAGAAAATTAAAGTTAATAATAGCTTATTTAGTAACTTATTATAGTTCGTAATGGACTTACTAACTGAATTTTGGAATGGATGGAATTATTAAATGATTGTGAATAAAAGAAGAATAAAAAGAAATTATTATAGTACTGTAAGAATGTATATAACTGCACTGTGCTCAGAATTAACTGTAGCGGGCAGCGTTATTTTAACGTGGCTTACCTAGAAGCTAAAAACCACGGTCCCCCTTTCGGAGACACGAATTGAGATACGCTCAATTAGCGCGCTACTGCTATTGCAGAAGCTACCAGTACCCACTGGTGGGAGCGAGGTATACCTATCCAGACCTCTACTAGCTCTCCAGGCTAATACCGGAGTTATAAACGTACTCACTCGTCGAGACCCCTTCTCCCGGCATAGGAGACGGCCTCTAGTCCAGCTTCGGACTTTCCCCATACTTTTATGGGACCACTGCCCGACCGAAACCAACCTCAATGAGACAGGCTTGGAACGGTTATGCCACCCCGGTCTACCAAGCTATAGTCCTGGTGTGCCCTCGTCAGAGCTTCGTTTGGTTCCTCTAGCAAACTAACTATATCGAACCCCAGTGTGTACCTTTTTGGAAGGTGAAGTTGTCTTGAGCATTGAGAGGCTATGTATTCGCTTCAATACTCCTTAAGTCCAGCGGCTCGAGCAGTGGCGTAAATAAGTAAGATTGCGCGCCCCTGCGAGACTTACGTTTGCGCCCCTCATACAGGGTGGGTGAATTTTCATTGTTCAGGTTATATCTTCTAAAATATGAAAAGTAGAGTAAAAAGTTAATGAGATACTTGTTTAGCATAACTTGTTCTATAATTTTATAGCGCAAAACAGTTTTTTCATGGCCAATGTATTTTCCGGAAAAATATCTTACTTTAATTTTTTAAATGGAAAGTCCTGTAAATTTTTACGGAATAAAGTTCAAAATAAATTTCTCTTTACAATGATATATCACAAGTGGCTTTTTGCGTTCAAACTACATCTTACAGTTCAAAAAATAAAATTATCAGATCAGTTCAAGAATAGACAAGTCAGGTGACCTAGGAGGTCACAAAACGGGTCCTCTGTTACCGATCCGTTTTTCACCCGGCTCCATTGTGAGGTTGAAACTACAAGTTTCGCCATGTAAAATTGATGTTTTGTAAAAATAATAAATTCTGTCCTAGGTAACAGTTCTATCGTGAAAATGAGGTTTAAGATTTTCGTTGCCAAGTATCGTTACACATACATTAATTGAAAAATGTACTTGCGCACGAGTTTCAACCATTTTGCAACCGTTATTATCCCAATAATGCGAATTAAGCTTGTTAAAAAAATTCCATTTATGTGAAAATTGGATTCATTGTCGTTTCTCTTTACATTTTTGACAGTATGACGTTTTAAAAATGCATCAGTGGACAGTGTGATTTAAAAGCAAAAAGCCACTTGTAATCATTGTAAAAAGAAATATTTTTTCGCCTACCTGATTAGAAAGTGCTTTCTAAATGTCCTGTTTTCAGCCCTTTTATGTCAAATTTTTTTCTGTCCTCTTATTTCAAATCCATAACATCTATACTACTTCTATAATAAATCCAAAAAATGAAAAAACTAAACCAGAGTGAATCTAGCAGCCGCAGACTAGCAGTCGGAGTTGATTGTGAACGAGCCTTGCTCCCAAATTGTCAAATTTAGACAGCTTGAAATTAAAAAATAGACATTGCAATCTGTCAAAGTTTTAAAAGGTTTTCACAACTCCAATTGTTAATTATTAAACTACAATTAATAAATATTAATTAGAGTTGTGAAAAATCTTTTAAGCAGCAACTAATGTCGTGCACACTTTTGCTATCAAAAGGTTATTTATTAATAGTAGTTTAATAATTAACAATTGGAGTTGTGAAAAACCTTTTAAAACCTTGACAGATTGCAATGTCTATTTTTTTATTTCAAACTGTCTAAATTTGACAATTTGGGAGCAAGGCTCGTTCACAATCAACTCCGACTGCTAGTCTGCGGCTGCTAGATTCACTCCGGTTTAGTTTCTTCATTTTTTGGTTTAGGTATAGATGAGAACATGATTTATTTATCTCCGGAGATGCTGTAAAACTTGTAAATGTTTTTTAAATTGCCATACTTTGACAACTCCTGTACATTATTCTAAAAAGTTTTTAATCAAAAAATGAAATCATTAGTTTTTAACATTAAAAACATAACTTATTCGTAAAACTTTTAACAACGGACTATTTATGGCGGAAAATGTAATCTCAAACATATTTTTACTTAACCTCTAAAAATGTAAAAAACACGTCTTCAAAAACTTTTCTAGGCTTCTTAGATCATAAGTTGAATTTTCATTTGTTGTTTGTTTTTTATTTTCGTACTGTCATTGTATTTTGTTTATAAACTTTGTTTAGGTATAATTAAAAATATGGCTATACTTACTTAATTAATAAAATGGAAATTATGATTTAAATAAATTGTACTACAATGATAGACATATAACATATAACGATATTTAAAGCGATGAGTTCAGCTGTACACCACCTGAGCTTCGAGAACAACACTCATCCCCTCTAACATATACCTTTTTAATTTATTACTAATAAGTTACGTTACTGTTTAATTTTTCGAATTCTTTTTTAAACTTTCAAGCAGGTAGGCGAAAAACTTTTGTAAGTCACTAGGACAGAAAAGCAATTGCAGTCCTTAGTTGCCTGCTGCCCTCGCTTCGCTCGGTCATCAAACAACTGTAGGCTGTAAATGCTAACTTTCTGCTCTTGAGACACAAAATACTATACAACTTAATTTCGCCAAAATATACAGGACGTTCAATTAAAAACATTAAAGTTGGATATTTTTCCGGAAAATAAGAAAAAAATTCTTTTGTGCTATTTTATAGATCAGGTTATGCTAATCAAGTCTCTCATTTAACTCTTTCCTCTACCTTTAATATTTCAGCAGATATAACCTGGACAATGAAAGGTCAGTCACCCTGTATACAATTATACGCAGGTAACTTTTGTTAAAATAAAATATTCAATAATAATAATAATAATTCATTACCGTAGAATAGCCCATAGAATGTTTTTTACCTCCAATGCTTGTTTTAAGATTTCTATTCCCAACGAACTAAAGTTTCACGAGAGCAGACGGCACCCTTCGGAGGGTTGCGCCCCCCCCCGCGTCGCAGGGTCTGCGGGGCGGTAGTTACGCCACTGGGCTCGAGACAATTTCTTTGGATCACTGGACTGGAACTGACAGTCATAGCGTGATCCTCTTACTTTCGTCTCTGAATCCTTCTGGCTGGTGGCATGCAGTTTCCTATCGGCCGAAGATTACCCCCTCCGACCAGGATAAACCTCACTTGAATTCCCTTCCATCAGGCTTGTCCAAACAGCGGGTGACCAGCGGTGCACCATAAATGGCTTCCCCTTCAGGCGAGTATCCAATCCACCCACACCGGTACTCATGTTAGAAGAGCTTCCTCCTCAACGTTCATGAGTCCCCGTCGAGAGCACTTACGTGACACTCTACCACACATTTTAGTCTGACTGTGGGGGACTGGGTAAAAGACACCCACTTCTCAACAGTGGAGAGATAAATGGAGCTGTATAGTTTAGTTTGGGAATTATGAATTTTGTTATAAGTTGGAGTTTGATTGAATATTAGATAAGTATAATGACAGCCTTTAAGATATTACCTTGCATTAGAATGATTCTTGCCAGTGAGTCCAGTCAACTTGCAGTAGGTTTGCAGTGTGGTCCAGAACATTCAGGAAAATGATGGCTCGCTGGAGATATATGGAGGGCACCAAAATAAGCGTGTCCGTGAGACTTGAGAGCTCCTCAAGTGTAAGTAGATATAAGGTAAGTTTGTTAAAATAATTCTTATTCTACTTGATATTTTGAATTATCTTCTTGTTGCAGGGAAAAGGATACCTCGTCAGCTGTGGTTCTAATGAAGCCCAGAAATGTTAGCTGTATATTTAGCAGACTTCATTCAAATTAAAGGACATTCCAATTAGTGGTTAATAATGGTGTTTATTAATAAAATATTAATAACAATTTATGCATTTGTGTAATATTATGTTACATTTGGTTGTAAGATATAAATTTTATATTGACACTTTTTGTAGAGTTTTTTGTATCAACAACAAAACAAAACTTGGAAAACCAGATCACTTTATTTTTAGCAACTACAAGATGAAACCTTAAAGGCATCTTATTCAATAAAAGTTTATTGTTAAATGTACAACCTGTAGTTGATGTGATGGATGTGATCTGGGCACAACAATTAATAATCTAAATAATAATTATTATGTGGACGAAACACTGACTATCCAGTCCAGCCAGTTTTTTCGGGTGAGCGCCGTGTGGTCTGCACCGCGCACCCTAAGTACTGTAACGAATGGGTAAAATCCCTTTACACGGGTGACGCACATTTCCAGAAGACTCTACAATGTTCGAGCCGGGTCGCGTGTATGACGTAACGTCGGCCGATCTTTCTAGTGCATTCTACACACTTCTGTGTGGATATATATCGCTGCCGCAATGGGCACGGCAGCATTAGTGTGTAACCCGCGTATTGAAATGTGCTTTGTGTAATTAGTATTATTAGTGAATAAATAAATATTTAAATAAATGTCCTAATAATAATCTACTTTAAGTTTGTGAATAAATATCTAGCATTTAAGTTCGTTAAACAGTTTATAATTATAGAGTTAAATAATTAGTTAAGATTAAATTTAGTGTATGTAAAAAATATTTTTCTTTGTTAATACACGATTAAACAGCATTTTTGTTATTATTTTAAAAAGAACGTTACAGTACTTTGTGTTTCTAGGCGGGAAAGTGGATGTTTTCGCAGGCGTGGTGAGAACAACTTTTTCGCTGTGGTTCACACAATATTTTTTATCTCTACAAGAAAAGCAAACAGTAACAATAAACTTTATTTCAGAACAGATTATTAAATTTCTATTAAGGTCCAAGTGTACCCAAAAAATATTTAACGGTACATTCAAAAATTCTAAACAAAATCACAATGGATTTACTTATATTGTGAATAACTATATTACCAAATTTAAAAAAAAATCATTACAAAGAGGCCATTTAGACACCCAATTACAGTGCTTAAATCCTAACAGCATGATCAATAATCGTTGTTTTTTCCATAAATAATATAATAATGTGATAACTTTGGTTTTAAATTAATACTCTAGGAATGTTAAAACTTGCTTACCTAACTTGTTTTGGAAAACGATGTTTATTAATTCAATTATTTCACATTTTTTAGGTGAAAAATTAATTTTAGAGAAACTGGATATTCAAACTTAACCAAAATATACCACTTCAGTTTCATAGTATTTGAATTATTTCCCCAAAATTAAAAAAAAAACCCTATGTCTAGACTGCCTAGAGAGTAAGTTATTGCCAGAAAAGTTGCTTTTTTGGCAAAAAGCAGGTAATAATTTAGTCATTAAAATAGTTCAGATACTGAAATTTAAGTGGTATTTTTTTTGGTTAACTTTGAATGTACATTTTCTCTAAAATTAATTTTTCACGTGAAACATGTGAAATAATTCAATTAATAAACATCGTTTTTCAAAACAAGTTAGGTAAGCAAGTTTTTAACATTCCGAGAGTATTAACTTAAAACTAAAGTTATCACATTATTATATTATTTATGAAAAAAGCAACATAGGTTTTTTTGGGTACACTTGGAACTTGTAACGTGTTAAAATTCCCGATCTAATTTTAATGTACGAGGGTCGTTTTTTTTTCAACCTCCGATAGGCTATAAATAAAAGACAAATGTATATAAAAAAATCATTTTATTACTAAAAGTTCAGTATACTTATGGTTACTTTTCGACATACTCACCATAAAGATTGAGGCATTTGTCGTACCTGTGGACAAGCTTTCCAATACCGTCTTCATATACTGTTGCCGCCAACGCATTTAAATGAGTTGACGTTGTCTTGAAGATTCTCGGTAGTTTATTGTGAAACTTTACGACGAAACTTCGCGGAGAGAAGTTTAAAACAAGATAAGAGGAATGCTGACTTCTGGAACTTGTTCTGATCCATGACAAGCCCGTCCACACATTGCTGTTGCAACACAACGGGTCCTTGAGCAATTTCAATGGGTCATTTTCGATCACCCGACATACAGTCCCGACCTAGCACCGAGTGACTTTCATCTTTTCCCTGAACTGAAGACGTGACTAGGAGAACAATACTTAGACAGTAGGACAGTACCAAACTACCGAGGATCTTCAAGACAACGTCAAGACTCATTTAAATGCATTGGCGGCAACATTTTATGAAGACAGTATTGGAAAGCTTATTTGCATATACAACAAATGCTTCAATCTTTATGGTGAGTTTGTTGAAAAGTAACCATAAGTATACAGAACTTTTAGTAATAAAATGACTTTTTTATATACATATGTCTTTTATTTATAGCCTATCGGAGGTTGAAAAAAAACGACCCTCGTAACTTTAAATGCGCTTATGGTAAAGAAACTTAATATGGCCCTGTATATTTCAATATATTTTTGTTGATTTAAAAATTGCAGACGTTATTTTAAGTCAAATGACATTTTCTTTAATGTGAAAGGTCATCTCAAAGCGTTCTCATGCCTATGAAATTCGTTTTCTTAAGAGAAATACAGAAATAAAAATATCTTTTTACAGATTAATATGTCTAAAAAATGCATTAAGTTCAAATTTTGCATTTTATGCGTGCCTATTTTCAATTTGGATGAAAAGTTTCTTCAAATTCAGACAAATAAAAAACAGTCTGAAACCACATTTAAAGAATCAGGTTTCACCTTGCTAAGCAGATCTTGGTCGCTGTAAATCCCATCAAAGGCTCTGGAATAAAAATTTATCATCGGCCCAAAAGTGTCAGCCTAATTTATGATAGGTTTTGTTTGTTTTTCGGCGAGGAATCAGGATGGCGGAGCATCCTTCGTACCTCATGGCACCGACTGCTATGATCATTTGGCCGACCCTACTAGAATTTAGCCGAATCTGGGGGAATTCCACCCCCAGTAGGGATCTTTATCGTGCCAAACATCGCATTGACACGGGACCTACAGTTTTACTTCCTATCTGAAAAGAAGGCATGTTTTAAATTTTTCTCCGCTATGAAAAATTACCAGCTCGGCCGTGGAAATTTATGATAGGATGGCTAATTTACCTTTCTCAAAAGATATCAATGCAACGATAATTTCGTACCCCAAAGGAATCAAAAAAACCAGTTGAATGCAGACAAGGGTCTGGTAATGTCAGTTTAATACAGTATAATACAGTACAAGAATATCGTACCGTAGGTCCGATAGAAACAACGGGGCATTAAAGACAAGACACCTAGCAGAGCGCCTACTAAGTTCCACGAGAAGTTTAAAATAATTTGCTGGGCAAAACGTACAGGAGGGTTAAAAATTAGTTCGCCGAGTGCAACAGTTGAATTTTGAGTCTGTTGAGTGGTCAGTTTTTATATCGTTACCGTAAAAGCAGAAATTAGTTGCTTTATAATACAAGTGATTGTTCGAGTTAATAACGAGTGTTTTTTTAAATTTGACGTCAACGTAGGCTGTGAATAGTCGATTGTGAATAAATCAAAAAAGTACCCATAAGTATTATTGTGAATAAATCAAAAAAGTACCCATAAGTATACAGAACTTTTAGTAATAAAATGACTTTTTTATATACATATGTCTTTTATTTATAGCCTATCGGAGGTTGAAAAAAAACGACCCTCGTAACTTTAAATGCGCTTATGGTAAAGAAACTTAATATGGCCCTGTATATTTCAATATATTTTTGTTGATTTAAAAATTGCAGACGTTATTTTAAGTCAAATGACATTTTCTTTAATGTGAAAGGTCATCTCAAAGCGTTCTCATGCCTATGAAATTCGTTTTCTTAAGAGAAATACAGAAATAAAAATATCTTTTTACAGATTAATATGTCTAAAAAATACATTAAGTTCAAATTTTGCATTTTATGCGTGCCTATTTTCAATTTGGATGAAAAGTTTCTTCAAATTCAGACAAATAAAAAACAGTCTGAAACCACATTTAAAGAATCAGGTTTCACCTTGCTAAGCAGATCTTGGTCGCTGTAAATCCCATCAAAGGCTCTGGAATAAAAATTTATCATCGGCCCAAAAGTGTCAGCCTAATTTATGATAGGTTTTGTTTGTTTTTGGGCGAGGAATCAGGATGGCGGAGCATCCTTCGTACCTCATGGCACCGACTGCTATGATCATTTGGCCGACCCTACTAGAATTTAGCCGAATCTGGGGGAATTCCACCCCCAGTAGGGATCTTTATCGTGCCAAACATCGCATTGACACGGGACCTACAGTTTTACTTCCTATCTGAAAAGAAGGCATGTTTTAAATTTTTCTCCGCTATGAAAAATTACCAGCTCGGCCGTGGAAATTTATGATAGGATGGCTAATTTACCTTTCTCAAAAGATATCAATGCAACGATAATTTCGTACCCCAAAGGAATCAAAAAAACCAGTTGAATGCAGACAAGGGTCTGGTAATGTCAGTTTAATACAGTATAATACAGTACAAGAATATCGTACCGTAGGTCCGATAGAAACAACGGGGCATTAAAGACAAGACACCTAGCAGAGCGCCTACTAAGTTCCACGAGAAGTTTAAAATAATTTGCTGGGCAAAACGTACAGGAGGGTTAAAAATTAGTTCGCCGAGTGCAACAGTTGAATTTTGAGTCTGTTGAGTGGTCAGTTTTTATATCGTTACCGTAAAAGCAGAAATTAGTTGCTTTATAATACAAGTGATTGTTCGAGTTAATAACGAGTGTTTTTTTAAATTTGACGTCAACGTAGGCTGTGAATAGTCGATTGTGAATAAATCAAAAAAGTGAAAACAAACTTGTCATTCAACGGTTGGACAGAGGTTGGATTTGAACGTTTTGACAATGACATTTATTAATACGATCAAGATCCGTTCACAATCAACTACCCATAGCCGCCTTCGACGTCAAATTTAAAAAAACACTCGATACTTTTAATAATTAATACCGTCTGTAGTTTGTTGTGAAAATTTACTACGAATTTAATCTTTTACTGAAAGTTTAGAATGTAGAAGCGTTCGGATTATCGATCCAATAACCGTTCGTTTGTGTGTGCGTTTGTTGACATTTTATGTTGGGAAATTTAATAATAAATTAATTTAAATGTTGGCAATCCAATTTGTTTGAAAACAGAAACAAAGAAATCTGCAATAAAGTGACGTTCCTGTTGGAATTATATGAGTTTAAAGTTCTTTATTAATGAAAGACAATCTCCAGTTTATAAACGACATTATTCTCGTAACTTCAGATATAAAATTCAGTTCATAATTCTACCATCGTTAATTGTGTTTACAATTTTTCACCTAGGAAAAGCTGTGATGAAATTGAGGTCTATAGTTAGTGGCAGTGGCGTGCGGTGAGAATTTAGGCTAGGCAAGCAACCACGATTTAAATTTTAATACACCTAGGTACAATAAAAAACAGTGTTATAATTATTAAGCTTAAAAGTCTTTTAAGGAAGAATTTTTACACTTCAGTAGTATTCTTTTACTCTATAATGATTAATCGGATTGGTAATTTTTTAGCACATCTCGTTCTTTTGAATACTGATTAACTCCCACCTAGTAAGATATTTTTAGCATGATTGGTAATCCCCTTACCCCTTTGAATCGTAGAAATTCTGTGATTGACATGATTGAAGCATAAAAGGTGCTTTAACGAAACTTGTAACTATTGCCAACGTTCTTTTGTGACAAAGCATTTCAAATTTTTATTATTGTTTAGATTTAATCACAATGTGCAAAAGAATACGTCTTTTATACTTATCGAATTTGTTGACTATTATTCTTTATTTAAAAAAAAGTACTACTATTTATTTATAATGCAACTCGATTTTCCGGTCTTTTTTAGCAAAATACCTGGTGCAGGTTTTAATCTTTGTTGTTAAATTTAAAAGTTCTGGTTTTGGTCTGCCTTTCTCAATAATTTCCTCCGAAACTGTATGAAGGAGATTTTTTATCAAATAATAATAATAATACTTTACAAATTGAACGGTACTCGAACCTTCCACCGAAACAGCTGAATTTGCAGTCATGACGTCATGACGATAAAGCAAGTTTAAATGTTGCATACAGAACAAACTAAATAAAATTATTTGTCTTTAAAAAAATCCGAACTTATATAAATTGAAATAATAAAATGTTCCAAAATACAGTCTCATTCGCAGATTTACATTGCTTAAGTAACATTTAACAAACACGAAAAATTGAACAAATAACGAAATTATAATAAACATATGATCACGGAGTACGTTAATAAAAATAACTCGACCTTATACGATGTTAACTGTAGCCCACAACGCACCCGCGACTCGCCCGCTACCGAAAGCAAGACGTTCAGGAAGCAACGAAATCCGTGCTTATATGCAGTGTAACACATTTGAATCGGTATTACCTTTCCGCGCAAGTTTAATGAGCCTAATTTAAAATAGTACTCTAAATAATTATACTTTTTGCTGTACGGAATTGATATTAAAGATTTAGGTTGATTAAACATTACAAATTTAAATAAACAACCATAATTTTATAAAACTATTTTTGTTATCACTGTTTTTTAGTTTTAATAAATTCTTAAGGGAAGCATTGCTTCCCTTGCTTCCATGGACCGCACGCCACTGGTTAGTGGTGATTGGAAGTGCAAATTAAAGGCAATATGGTGAAGTGGAGTCGTAAATGAGTGAATAGATATTAACATCTATTTAGGATTACCCGATAAACATTATTATCTATTGATCGTCTCACGTTGAGACTACAGTGTATGTTCTTATGGACAACGGGGTTGCCAAACATCTTGCAAGCAACTTTTAAAAACACTTTCTAAATATTGTAGTTGTAACTGCATAAACAGGATGGTCAGCAATAGTGGTACTTTTAAATTCAAGGTTTTCTCCCGGTTTTCCAGGTCCTAAAATAGCATTTTCCCGGTTTTTTCCTTCAATAATTTACACATACCCACTTTCAAGATGAAATAGTACAAATTTACTTTAGCGGGCACGCCCAAAAGGGACGGGAGTGGCGACAATCGGCAGGGCTTCAAGAAGGGAGTCGAACGATGCCGGTGTCAAAGTGCGGAACCGCCCCCTTAATAAGTTACGCCACTTTTTGTGCCTCATGTTAAGTTTATGGGAAGTTTTTTGTTTCCTTGAAATTCAATGGCGCAATAAATTTAATGATGTTCCGCACCTAGCCTAACCTAACCTGATATGATCTGACCTTACCTAACCTGAACTGACATGACCTAACCTATCCTAACCTAACCTAACGCCGTATTGAATATTTTTCTATACAAATAAAGGAATTTTTCGCAAATCAAAATATTTAGTAAAATCGCGTATTATATTTATTATATTTATTAAAAGCGTTAGCTAACACGCGATTACTAACGCGTGTAGCATTGATAGCAGTATATATGAGGCGATTAAAGCCGCGTTGACCGGACGTTACCAAAAACACTGGACCATACACATGCAAGCACTTAACACGGCATCACTAGTCATTAGTATGGGCAATCTCAAATCTCACGTTGTAATGAGCTTCACCAAAATTGTCCGTTTGAATATGTACGGGTCTTATGCAATGCTATGTAGTCACTAACGCGCGTTAGTAATCGAGCGTTAGCTAACTCTTCAGGTGCACTGGTCTACGGTCCAGTACACATGAGGAGATTAACGTAGCGTTGATTGCGCCATGATCGACCAGAAACACTCGACTATATAAATGCAGGCACTTAAGGCGGCGTCACCAGTCATTAGTATGGAGAATCTCCTTCACTGAAATCGTGTGTTTGAATGTGTACGCGTCTTATGCAATGATATGTAATCACTAATCACTAACGCACATTAGTAATAGCGCGTTAGCTAACTAATCATGTGTACTGTTAATCACTGGTGATGCTGCGTTAAGAGCTTGCAAGTGTATGGTCGAGTGTTGTTGATAATTACGATCAACGCGTAGTTAATCCCCTTAAGCTTAATTCAAGCTTTAGTTAACGCGGAAAGAAATTCCCGACTTTGATCGCTAATTCAAGGTTTTTTCCAGGTTTTTTCCCGGTTGTGTAAATTCCCGGTTTTCAAGGTTTCCAGATTCGCTGGCCACCCTGATAAACCTTTATAATTCCTATTGTTCGAGCAAATTATATTTGCAAGTAGTCACTTCTTCTGACAGCGGTAGTAAAACAAAATTTGCTGCTGTTCATGTAGTGCGCATATAAAGACTGGAACTATCGAAACAAATCTTTTATTAAATATTCTTGAGAAAAATCCTCGAACACGTCAATTTTTATCTTAAAGGAGACATATTTTAGTGCAATCGTTATTTGTAGATCGTCTTTTGTTTCATCATAAAAAATTAGGGTTTCTATTTAAAAATATTTTCGCTATCGCCATAACTCGGAAACAAAAGATGATGATAAAAGATTTATTTTGATAGTTCCATACTTTATGAGTTAAAGCCAGTCTTTCGTCTTCTGCCAGCGACATTATTACCGGTTGAGTTTGAACATTTTTTCCCCAAATTCAAAAATTTTGAAAAATGTTTTTAATTAATAAAAACATTTTATTAATTTTAATTTTTTAATGTGTAAGCGCCGACATCAGCGTTACCCGATGTGCACCATGAACAGGTTGTCAGTCGGATTTTGCACATCGTGTGTGTGTGTGTGTGTCGCATACTAACTCCTACCTCCAAAAGAGCAACAATTCGTGCACGTTTAATGTCCGTTAATTGCGGCATTGTAACGCTTCGAATAACTTTCTGATACTGATTAATTTCAAAACATTAATAAAATAAAAATCAAAACATTAATTTAGGAACTAGCACATCGGGTAACGTTGTCGGCGGTTAAACATTAAAAAAATGAACGTTAATAAAAAAATGTTTTTATTAATTAAACATTTTTCAAAATTTTTGAATTTGGAAAAGAAAAGATTCAAACTTAACCGATAATAATGTCGCTGGCAGAAGACGAAAAACACTCGACAAAATGCAGGGTAAATTTCAGAAATTCATAATATTGCGCCAAAAAATCGTAGGCACTCGATTTTTTGAAAACTTTTGAAAACTTGTCAGAAAAAGGACTGATTTTTATTGTCTTCGGAGTCGATAGGGTCCACGATTTTTGTGGTACGCCGTACAAACTATTAAAGTTTGACATTTCTTTATCAAAAACTTTTTTTGCTGCGGGCGATCGCGGAGGGCGGAAAGGTCTTTACGTAACATTCGCTGGCACAACCTTAAACTAGACACTTTAAACTTTTTAGCACTCAAAGGTTCATCCATTTTCGTCCAAAATCCGCCGAGTTATGACGGTTTGAAATCTTACTATTTTTGGTGCGTTTTCAAGTGGTGCGTTTTTTTTCCTCGAGTGTATAACAACGAAATAATATCAAGAAATTTAAAAACACCGAAAATTTGAAAATACACCACGCTAAGAAACTTCAATAAACATAATACTTGCAACTTTTGCTGGTTAATGTACCGGTTAGCTTAATCGTTTTGTCCTTAACTTTCATTGGTTGGTTTGAGTTCGCGCTTCTTATTTTTGAATTTAGTCGACATATTTTCCGCGTTCTTTATGTGGTTGGTGACACTATAGCAAATCAAAAGTAGTCATGAAGATACAGTCCATCAAACGACAACTTTCGTGTAGGTTCAGTGTACCACTGCGGATCCTAAGTTCACACGAAAGTTTTCGTTGATGGACTATACACGATGCGATATACCCTTAACACTTTACTATTTTTTCGCGCTTTTCCTTCCTGGGCGATTCAGTGCACTGGATTGCACCAGGAAGGAATACTGAATTGCAGAGATTCATTCTAGTTCTGATATAGTGTAAATTATTTAAAGTTCGTGGTTTAAGTTGAAAGATGTAAAGAATTAAATGTAAAATTATAGATCGTTATTTAAAACTCTGCAGAGAAAAATCTAAATGAAATGAGCAGGTATCCGGGACGGTAATCGGTAATTAAGAATGACCAATGAATCTTCAATTGTGTTTTTTATTGAAAATTCAGGGTTTTATAAAAAAGGTTTTGAATTAATGGTATGATTATCTATTTTTGATTTTGTGATAGTTTGATTAAACGGGAAATCTCAAATTACCTTGAAACGTCAACTTCGACATTTGGTTCATAACATAAGCACACAATTTTGATAACACAATTGTAATAATTCGCTTAAGTAAGTTTTGATTTCTTTTATTGTATCTAAGAATTATAATTGAGTTTTACCTTTTTTTAGGTTATTTGACTTGCTGCTTTACAAAAGATCTTATTGATAAGACATTATTGTGAGTTATTTCAACCTTAACTAAAACCGATTTTAAAAATGATTTCATTTTTCTCTGTCGTTTTAATAACACTAGCTCTGCTTGTATTTATCATTCTTTGGTTAATCACAAACCTGATGCCTTGATTTATCGATGTTTCTCTGTACATCTTGGCCTCTGAAACTTCCTCAAAATAGAATGCGTAGCCGAAGATAAAACGTTGAGGTAAATCGTACCTGATTAATTTTACCTTTTAATGTTGACTCTTATAGCGTTCTCTTATAAATAGCGTTCAAGAATAAGTTTTATTTATTTTTATCGAACCATCTGGATACGTTTTGGTTTGTTTACGCTTTCCGAATAGCTAATGCGACCAGACTTTAGATGAATAAAAGTAGGTATCAAAGTCAACAACTATTGTATGTGTTATTTATATTTAGGTATGTTTATTATAAATTTTCTTATATACCGGGTGTCCCTAAATGCTCTTTACACGCAATATCTCCCTTATTTGAAAAGATAAAGAAATTAACCAAAAACTATTGTGAATGACTCAAAATGGTCCTTCAGAAAACATCCTGAATCCCAAGTTGATTTATTTAAAGCATTCGTTCAAAATGCCCTCCTGTGGACTCTATACAGATTTTGCGCCTCAGTAATTCCCTTGTAGACACGGCTCTAATCATAATATTTTTTGAATAAATAATGTAGTTAATTAATGCTTAATACTTAATTTAGTTAATAATTTAGTTCCTTAAATTCACATTATATAATAAAGTAAGGCACACTACTGTATGCAGAATGAATTGAAGCATACATTTCCGTGAAAAAAAAGCAGATGGTGCAATTGATAAATGAATCAACTTGGCATGATCTCTTAAATGTTGCTATGCAATTAGCGTTTAAAGATGTTTTCTGAAGAACCATTTTGAATTTGAGTCATTCACAATAGTTTTTGGTTAATATTTTTATATTTTCAAATAAGGCAGATACTGCATGGAAAGAGCATTTTGGGACACCAGTTATATAAAAATATTAACAAATACAGCACTCAACTACGTCTGAAATAACCTGTTGCAAGACGTAAAGCACCATAAGCGATGCTATTGGTCGGCACGCACGTGGTTTCATTAACGCTTAAGCTACTTTACTTACATGCGGAAACACGTATAATAATAATAATAATTGCTACAACCCATAGCCTGGAAACCAGGCCCCAGAAGCTATAAGCTTGTGCCGGAGGGAGGGGGCGATTATTATTATTACGTAGGCCCTAAGTGCGGCGGCAGCCGACTTACAGATGGAACAGCGCAAATCCCACATTTGTGTCACAGCTAAGGAAAACTGCAATCAGTTCTCGTTAGCGTTTGTACTGTGCAGTTGCATTTCTTTCGTAAGAGTTGTGTTTGTGTAAGTGTTCAAGAATGGCGGTAAATCAAGAAAACACTCCTTCAAAAAAGGAAACAAGTCGCAATTTCCAGACGCGAAAATGAGATCATAGTTAATAACTATGTGAGATTGTATGAACAGCATCCAGAAATGTCTCTAACAGCTATTAAAGGTTTAATTGGAGAAATTATTGGGCTTTCTGTACGTTCTGTAGAGAGAGCACTGAAATAGAAGTTGAACATAGCTCATCTCCCAAAAAAAAACTAAAAGTAGGACTTCTATTATAGACCGACGATGCGGATTCATTCGCTATTAGATATTAATATAAATTTTTCCAATTTGCAGAATAAAAAGATTATTTGCGCGGACGGTGTTAAAAATTGCCCTTTTTAGGGCAAACACCTCTTTTAAACTAGGCTTTGTTATGTTTAATAGCGAGTGGCGAGTCTAATTTAATTATGGTGTATTTAATTTTTCATCAGTATCATTTTCCATTGCATATTACGCTGAAACCGTCAGAGCGAGTTAAGCGCACACGGTATGCAAACGCGCATCATCGTAAATGAAGCTTCAAGGGTCAGTTGACTGCAAGTATGTTTACGTCTTGCGACAGGTTATTTTAGACGTAGTTTATTACCATAAATTTATTCCCAAATTAATTTAGGCAATCATTTTTTTACGTGATTTTAATTTGGAAAATGTATCTATACAATTTTGAAAATCTATAGAATTAGTTATTTTTGATTCAATGCATAAAATTGATAAAGCATCTAATTTCTCTCGACCAAGAGAGGATGTAAAATAGTTTTTTTGCCCTTTTGAGAGCTGAAAATAAACGCTCTCCAGAGCGGTTTGTTGTAGCCATTACGAACACTTTCGTCGGTACAGTCGAAGAGTTAAACCCGAGCTTCGTAGGCTTAGTGCTAATCCGGGCCTTATTGCAGTCCTCCTTCTTGAGCTAAACGATAACCCAGTCGATCATAAAAGCTCTGCCTCGCATTTGCTCACATTTGTGGAGTGATTGTCGCAGAAGCTTCTATAATTTGATTTCTCAACTCTTCTAAAGTGTGAGGCCTTTCATCTTCTTGCCGATAGATAGAGCTTTTAATGTAACCCCAAATAAAATCATCGTTCATAGATAGGTAGGGCTCAAGAGATCTTGCGACCCATGATATATCTTCCTGTGACTAATTAAATGTCCCATAAATGTGTTGAGTGAGAATTATTGCACAACTACACTTTCGTAAACTGGGCAGCCATCTTGTTGCAACCAAACATATTCTATTCTAATATTCTGCTCCTGAAGGGCAGGCATTGTGTGGATCTAAACATTTGTTTCCATTTAATGTACCATCAATAAAAAAGGGACCAATGACTGTGTTTCTATAACTCCAGCCCACACATTTAGCTTTTCAGGGTATTGCGTGCGGTAGCTATAACGTTTTTTTTACTAATTTTACTTACTAACTAATTTTTACTTATTAACCTTCATTCATTGTCCTCAATATTAAAACGAATTCGTCGAAATTTAAAAAGGGCGAATTAATTCTTGAAACTATTTTATAGTAGTATTCTTTGAAAGAATTTAACCCACACTTTTACTTACTAAGCTTCATTTATTGTCCTGAATATTAAAATTAATTCGTGGAAATTTAAAAAGGGGGAAATAATTCTTGGAACGATTTCTTTTGTGTTAAAAGGTTTAACTATTTTATAGTAGTATTTCTATTGAAAGAATTTAACCTACATTGTTCTGGAATATTAAAATGAATTCGTGGAAATTTAAAAAGGGTGAAATAATTCTTGGAACTATTTTATAGTAGTATTATTTGAAAGAATTTAACCCACATTTTTACTTACTAAGCTTCATTCATTGTCCT
The DNA here is from genome assembly GCA_929113105.1 of Agrypnus murinus. NCBI lineage: Eukaryota > Metazoa > Arthropoda > Insecta > Coleoptera > Elateridae > Agrypnus > Agrypnus murinus. Next base: position 205,450,393 of record OV816025.1, read on the forward strand.
CGAATATTAAAATAAATTTGTGAAAATTTAAAAAGCGGAAAATAATTCTTGCAACGATTTCTTTTGTGTTAAAAGGTTTAACTATCTTATAGTAGGATTTCTATTGAAGGAATTTAACCTACATTGTCCTGGAATATTAAAATAAAATCGTGGAAATTTAAAAGGGTTAAGTAATTCTTGGAACTATTTTATAGTAGTATTCTTTGAAAGAATTTAACCCCCATTTTTACTTAACCTTCATTCATTGTCTTCGAATATTAAAATGAATTCATGGAAATTTAAAACGGTGGAAATAATTTTTAGAACACTTTCTTTTTCTATTAAAATGTTTAACTATTTTATAGTAGTAGCAAGAGCGTACCCAGCGAGAGGCAGCTGCCACCCTAGAAGAAAAATTAAAGAGGATAAAACCCTTTTTAAATTAATGCGTAAGTGTGGCGGGGCGGGATGCGAATCAGTACGCATTTTTTAGTGATTAATTAAAACAGTTTTACAATAGTTTTGAGTTTTAAAATAAATTAAGATAATTTATGTGATACAACAGATGACAAGTAACACCTCGACATTGACGAACGTTTCGGAACATGTAAGTGTGGTACGCTCATAAAATAACTAATTCACAGTTAACTTGGACGTCAAATTAAAAAAATACCTTTTATTATAATATGTGTGCTTATTTATTTAATAAATAACATAAAATCATAACAATAACGTCGTTTTATTAAGGGCGTAAATATGAGTGGTCCTATTAGGCGACAAATGACATAATCTGGTCCTGACTATTTGATCATGAGATATTGGGGTAGTCTTTATTTAAAGGACTAGATTTTCTTCATAGTATATTATTACGAAACGAAATGGGTAAGCACCTTATTAACGACATTATTTAAAAATAAAAATTTATGTATACTATAAAAAAAACACAATTAGTCAGAATTTTTCTTCTAAAAATGCCATAACAGCACCTATTGTAGATAGCACCTATTCAGTGATGGCGAACCTTTTTGAGAAGTGAGTCAAATTTTGTTCATTATTTTTTTTAATACTAGCCCGTGGGTCACTAAGTCAGTGACGTCACTTGGAGGGGTGAGGGGGGGTATAAAGGGTACCGATAATTTTGAAACACCGAAAATTAGTTAACAGAAACAACTTGACAGTTGACGCTGTTTTTTGGTTCTCACTTTTAAAATCCTCTAAAAAGATTAACGTTTCCTTTTTGTTTTACTTTTACTTTTGCAAGTGAAGAGCAAATTCAACATTAGATATCTATTCGTACTTTAATTTTTTAATATTTTCGATTATCTGTTCTCTCTTTTATGATTTAAAAAATAAGTTTTTAAAAATCAACGCGTGGGTCATTTAAAAAGCCTTCGTGGGTCAGTGTCTGACCGCCTGACCCGCGGGTCATAGGTTCGCCACCACTGACCTATTCATACCGTGTGACAGTATGAATCATTAATCATTACAGTTATGTTATTTTGTTGTTTTTATAACAATCATCAAAAAAAAATTCTCCAGCTATTATATCTAAACTGGAAAACAAGTTCCAAAAATGCATGAAACGAAATCAGGCGGGTCGCTAATTAATTAGGAAGCTATTTAAACTATATCTGTAAACCATCGTTAATGGACCAGACACAAATAAATTTCTTTTTTAAACATTTAAATGGATAATTTTATTTATGAACACACCAAAGAATTAAAAATTTAATATTCATTGGAGAGAAACGAAAACAATCATTAACATCTTAAATTTAAATTAATTAAACAAACGTGAAACAAAATCAATTAAATCTTGGTGTCAAATGGATTTAACAAAACAAGAATTAAGAGACATTCTAATTCTCTTTGTCCTTTGAACTTTTATTTGATTAATCCAGCAATCTTAAATTACTATTAGAAAAAATAAAAATTGAAAATTATTTTAAATTTTAAAATTATGTGGCGCCACACAAAAAAATTAATCACCCTAACTTGAAGGTTAACAGATTCCTGTTATAGTTGTTAAAATTACCTGCTTATTTGTTGACAAGATGTGCACATTCCATATCATCCTTCAAATTGATTTTATTTGCAATTTATGAAGATAATTATAATTATTAAAGGTCAAGCATGTATCTTCCATGACGTGAGTACATAAAATAATTCGGTTATTTGCAACAAGATTCCAGTACCTTTAATTCGTTCCATTCAAAATAAAATTCCAAAAAGTTCCTTCAATTTATGAGATCAGTGTGTACACCAAATTAACACTTCACTTTTTGTTTTATTTCACTTTTAGTTCACTTAGATTGTTCATTATAACTATTATTAATTAAATTATTAAGAACTTAAGAACTAAGAAAAGAAAATTTAAAAACAAGATGACATTTGTCATAACCTCACTTTGCTGACAGTTAAGTGACGTAAAATTCACCAACATAACCTCGAAATTTTATCAGAATAACGTACAACCTGACAACTTCTGCTCTGTATGGGATTTCAAGAGAAAGTAACCAAATCTTCGTGCTGTTTTTATAATAATTGGAAAACAATTGCAAAACGTTAGTGATTTTCCTAGTTAGGAACTAGATTAATTTAGTAAGTTACTAGAAAACAAAAGAGTGTCTTTTACACTAAAATGTTCATAACCACATTGTTACTAATAAATTAAACTAATTGTTTAAACAAATGTTATAAAACGATAGAGGAGAATTTCTACTTTCTAACAATACCCAACATTAATGTCCTGATGCAAGATTAACTCCAGGATTCAATAACAATCATCTTGAATTTCCTCACAATCAGTACTTCACAAAAATTCAAATAAAAACATTTTAACATCTTGCTACATCCTTTTCTTACCATGGAATTAATCCTAAGATCCTATCAAACAAAAATTACATAAATTTTGACACCAAAATTATAAATATAAACTAAATTTTAACATTCTAGCAGACCATGCTGAAACGTTACAATTTTGGGATTTCAAAGGCATAAACCTTCTCTTAAGAAAGTTGCCCACTTTGACCTTTTAGTGACAAAAGCACCCCAGAACTTGCTTAATATCATTGCAGTAAAACATTTTAGTTAGAAATTCAAATAACATTAATAAACATCCATTTACTATGGAAAATCATGAATCGTCAAAGAAATAGAACATTTTCTTGAAACTCAATAAAAACTGTAAGTAAAGTAATAAATACTTGTGTATACCTTCTTACCTATGCTTTTAATAATTTCCTGGTGAAAACAGGCCTTACAATGGCTTCAAAATATGTAAATGTAAGACTATCCACCAACGACATTAGATCGTCCATCATGAAATTGCGTCTGTGAAATTCAAGTAAAGAATCTGTTTAAGACTTATTCCTTCCCATCTCACAGTGTTGTAGTGTGTATACTTCATAAATTGAACCAGATTTAAATAAGTTAAATCTAATTTTTAAATTAAAAATTCAGTCGCCTGTCAGATAGGCAACACATCCTGCATATATGCATTTCTGCACTACTCAAGTATGTTATATCATAACAATAGATATTGCAAAACCAATCTAATCTTAAACCAAACTACGACAAAGAAATTTCTTTAGGATAGTTTAATTTAAGAATAGGCTGGTTTTGCAATATCTCCAATAATAATAGAAATAACTTTTTAGGGCCGGCGGTGGACGAGTGGTGTTAGTGCATCACTCGTGTCCAAGGGTCGTGGGTTCGAATCTCACTTGGGGCGGCGGGATTTTTCTAATTGGATAATTCCGTCACCTCAACTATGGATGTGTGTATTCGTGTTGCATGTTAGATGGGGGACAGATGACCTTAGATGTTGGTTCCCCCGTAGTGTAGGCATGAAATGAAAAAAAATAAATAACTTTTTCATAAAATGCAGATTTTTTAAATTGGAAATATGAAGCCTTACACAAGTAAGCCTTTTAAAAACAATTTTTTTGCCGTGTCGTGTGATCCTCGTAAGTAGATATTATACAAAATTTATAAAATTTGGTACTTAAGTTCAGCTATCCATCAATAAATTTTTATAAATTATAAAAATTAGTAATGTTTATAATACAAGCAAGCAAATTGCAACAGTACTTAAAAAGAGTTTATTAATAATTGTTAATAAACTCTTATGGATTATTATTAATATTGTTATAATAATGACATTGTTATAACTAATGTCCTTTAATCAATTCTATTTTCACATCAAATTATTGCCAGTATTAGTACAAGCGCCTAGTCGGAGCACGGCCGGACGACGTGATTGGCCACGCGATGACGAATCAGATTTAAATTCTCAACGGCGTACGGCGGCAAATTGGAATGTAAATACCTTCTTATATGATTGTGTGTTGTGCATTTTACATACGAATTGATTGAAATTATTGAAAACATAATGACCCGCATGATTTGCTCTTTATTAACCCTTTCATTGTCTATAATAATTGTAATTAGAATGCGTCAAGAAATAACCGACAATATGTTAGAAAACTGAAAATTTAGACTCTTTTTAACTCGTAAAAAACACGTAACAATACGGGTCAATAGCAATAGGAAATACGTAGTGGTTTACCTGGCATGTTTTGATATAAAACAAATAAAGCAATTACTTCAAAAATTTTTTTTTGGTATTGATTATGAAAGTTGACTTTTTTAACGAAAAATCGTAAGGAAAGTAGCATTGTTTTAATTATTTTGTAATTATGTTTCTAAAAAAACAAACTTTAATCTCCTTGGAGATTATTGTCAAAGAATATTGTTTTTTTGATTTTTTTTTAATTTTGCATAAATCCTTTTAGGACAAATTTCTAAAGTTACAATATGCAAAAGAACCCTGTACACCAAGTTACCAAGTCTGACTACATAACTACATATTTGCACAATATACATGTATACTAATTTGAGTTTGCTAATTTTACGAAAAAATAACATACATTCATTCATAAATAAAGACAAAATTTGAGAAATACAGTGCTGACCAATGAATGATCTGAACATCTGAATGATCATACATATTCTTAATTCAACTATTCAATCAAGATTACACTGAGGGGAACGCTAAGAAAAGGAGTTGTAATTTATTGGAGTAGTGCATTTTTTACATTTTGTGTTTATTTATGAATGAAAGTATGTTATTTTTTTAATTATTAATTATTTTATTTGTTTTTGTAAAAACAATGTATACCATCAATTATTAAAGCTATTGACCTGTATGATTTATCTTTCTTTACGAGTTAAAAAGAGTATAAACATAGATACATTTAAGAGTATAAATTTTCAGTTTTTTAACATATTGTTGGTTATTTGTTGACGCACTCTAATTTACAATTGTAGATAATGAAAGGATTATTGAAGAGCAAATTTATTATGTTCTTTATGTTTTCAATAATTTCAATCAATTCGCATGTAAAATGCACAACTCAAAATCATACAAAGAGGTATTTCCATTCCAATTTGCCGCCGCGCGCCGTTGAGAATTTAAACCTGATTCGTCACCGCGTGGCCAATCACATCGTCAGGCCGTGCTCCGACTAGGCGCTTGTGTATTAGTAGTTAATGCCATTACTAAACAAGCTACGTATAAGCTCAACAAGCAACAATTCTTAAAACACTATTTTAATCATTCTTATTTATGAACATTTAAAAATAGTTTATATTCGATTTAAAAACTTCAAGTAGTAAATGTATAACAATGAGCGAATTCTATTTTTAGGCTCCTACTGTTAACATATCTACTATTTTACCGTTAACATATCTACTATTTTACCGTCAACGTTTGCGAAATTACTATTTTTCAAGTTACAAAGGGTATTCCCCCAAGAGAGTCACCTGAAACGTTGGGGATTAAAATTGTAGTGCATTTGCTCTTCATCTTTCATACTTTGTTATTGCAAAAGTGATGTCCATCGATCTTTGAATATTAATCACATTTAAGTTATTAATTACTGTGAATTCTTAATTTAAAAGTGCAAAGGTATGTAAATACTTGATAAGTTTCCCCTTATCTCAATAATTCTATATATTTTACATTATATCCTCTTTATTTGGGCGTGTCAATTAAATTCTGTTTTAATTTGTTTATTGTTATTTATTTATTTTTAATAAATATTAATCACAGTTAAATTACTAATTATTACGTGTTTCAATTATTATTGCCGGACTCGAAATATAATAATAAAACCTAATATATTTAAAATTATAAGGGTGTGTAAAAATACTCGACAAGGGTTTCCCATTATACTTAATAATTTCTTTATATTTTATCTTCTTTATTTGAGCGTTAATTTCGGCCGCAAAAGTTAAAATATACGTTTTAAACAAATTAAGACAAAATACTATAACAGGGAAGATAGAATATAACTTGTTATAAATTAAAAATATATACATTTCTAACAATAATTTTTAAATTTTAGATGTTTAGCAACATAATTTATAAACATTTACCAGGGGATTGGACAATTGACCAGAAACATAGTATTGATTATAAAATGATTACTATACCATCATATACCTCAGAATATGATGATTTGGAAGAAAAAGTTAACGGTTATGATAGTAGTTACATTTCATCCATTAGAAAAATTGTAAGAATTGAAAATCCATACTTGTATACTCAGTTTTTATTAAAAAAAGAAGAATATAGACATCGTGGAATAGATGCAAATATTGTTGAGTTATTTCATGATACTGGAGAAAGTAAGATTTCTTCAATAGTAAGTAATAATTTAGACTGGCGGTTGACTACTAGAGCAAAATTTGGAAAGGGAGTCTGTTTCGCATCATCACCATCCTATGCAAATCGTTATTCTACATGGGACAATGGAACTTATAGGGCAATGATTATTGCAGATGTTTTAGTAGGAAATAAAAGCCGTGGCGGTTATTCTACAGTCTTGCCAGAAACTGGATCTGATACTACAGTTGGTAATGGAGAGAAGGTATATGTAAAATATTATGATAATGAATTTTATACTAAATATGTTGTTTTCTATGTAGATAAATAAAATTATAAACGGTCAATAAAAATTAATAATTAATGAGAAGATCAGAATGATAAGGAAGCAAAACATGAAAACCATAGGCGAGCAGTATATGTTTTAAGTAAATTAATAACAAAATTTGAAATATTAATTTATTTTAAAATAATAAATTCATTATTGTTTTATTATTTATGTATTCCTTATGTTTAGTTTTATGAAAATTGTTATAAGAAAAATAATGTAATACTCCACTAACATTTGAAATTTCATGTCTTATTCGACTTAAAAAGTAAAGATTCCTTTGTTTCCCCTGCATGCTACGTTCAGTTGAGTAAATGTATAGTTACGCTCTTATATGAATTCATCAAATTCGGTTGATAGCACTGTTTCTTATGTTTACGTGACGTTGAAATATGCTAATCGAGAGTGCGACTGTAAAGGTATCAAATACACTAAATTATTTCCACAACAAACTCGTACTTGAACAGGGATATAGAAAATTTCATTATTTTATATGCATTCTCCATATGGATACAAAGAGAAAAAATTTGAACACCTTGTCATATCATTCTCATCTTCTCTATATTAATAATAATAAAAGATTTTATTTGTTTACAATAGGAATTATGATATAGGCAATCTGCAATGCCTCATTTTGTATATGTATTTCTAATTAAAAAAAGTAGACTTTTCAAGAAACATTTGTTCATTTTAACTTAATAAATTAATAAAATTAATTTATTAATTGTTTATTAATTAGTTAATAATAAATCAACTTATTTTAACTTAATAAATTTTTATAAATTCTATTTTTTTACTTATTGATATAAAAAGTATCATTTAGTATGTATACAAGGAAGTAATCATCTTTTGCAAAAGTCCATCGCTACAGATCTATGTAATGTGAAAGAAATTACGATTTTAGTCTCGGGATTTTTAATACGCTGGATACATAAGTTAGATGTTGATTTGAAGATAGAGGTAAGTCTGAGTGATCATGAGAAGTAAGCTTATGATTAAAAAGAAACTGAAAACTAAATCCCGTGACATAAAATTCCTAATAAAAGATACTTGGATGCCATAATCTGACAATCGAAGCTAATGATTATAATTTTTAAATCTCTTATGTGTTTCTTATTCCTCAATATAACGTTATAGTGCCTCTTATGACTTTCTGATAATTTTGGCATTCAGTTTCAGTACTACCTCCCTTTTTTTGAGAGCCCTCACTTTCAAAGAGTATTATAACAGTAAAATATTATATTTCTACATTTGTATTTATCAAAAAATATCTAATAAAAAGTATCCATTTTTATCGAGAATTTCATTAAGCGTAAATTAGTTTTTTTTTTGGAAATATGTTACATAAGTAGATAGGCAACACCGGTTCTGCGGCAATCCTTATGGAAATTAACATGGGAAATCGCTAAGGTCCAACGTAGAATTTTTGGTCAATTTCAAGGTCATCCGCGACCAGTCTCAACGCGCGCCAGCGCAACGTATACGCATTAACTCTACATATTACGCAGTGATTGATGCAGTCGTCTGAGATCATAAGGATTTTATAATGACGACATCACGGCATTCTAGGGCTTCACCCCAGTAACAGGGCCCCATGACAAGTGAAAATGCTTAAACACGATCTTGATCACGTGGGTAGTTAGATGTGAGCGTAGAAGTATAATCATTTTCACTTGCCATGGGGCCCTGTTACTGGGGTGAAGCCCTAGAATGCCGTGGTGTCGTCATTATAAAATCCTTATGATCTCAGACGACTGCATCAATCACTGCGTAATATGTAGAGTTAATGCGTATACGTTGCGCTGGCGCGCGTTGAGACTAGTCGCGGATGACCTTGAAATTGACCAAAAATTCTACGTTGGACCTTAGCGATTTCCCATGTTAATTTCCATAAGGATTGCCGCAGAACCGGTGTTGCCTATCTACTTACATATCTATGAAATATTTCTAGGAATTAAAAGGAAACCTTGTGGTTCATAAGCTATTGATTTTTAAAGGCAATCAACAACAAAAAACTTTTATTTTAAATTTTTATGAAAAATAGCAAACAACGGTGTCAAGATTTCTTCACTAATTCAACATTTTTGATATGCAGGCATTATTTTCCTCAAAGCACTTTTCCTAATTTTAACAATAAAAATGTCATAACAAGAAAAAAATTGTTGGTGAGAACCGATTCAATTGCGTCGGAGGGGTGGAGACATGCAGAGTAATAATTAACCTAACAAAGTTAAGAATTTGTAATAGATGATCTTCTAGGGCTTTTTTAGACACTTTAGAAAAGTTTGAGATTAGAAATAGGTCCATAGTTGGAAAGCAAAGGAGGATTCCCTCTTTTATGAATGGGTTATTTTAGTTATTTTCCATCTCAGGGAAAGATAAATCTATAAGAATTGTAAAAGTGCTAACACACACCTACAATCTTTAATTAAATAGCGGAGAATCTTGCTGGTTACGAAGTTTGGCTAACAATTGACGGCAGTAGAAAACAGCCGCTGTTGAGTTCCACCAGACAACACGATAGACATAGACACTAGTAATTGAGGACTTATCAAATATTAAATTTGAGTTTTAAATGTTTAGCCTTGTGCCTAACGGCAGAAAGGCTCAATGATTAAGCGAAGCAAGTGAGTTTTAAATATTTAATAGTCCAGTCGGCAGGGAACCAAAAGTATCTGTTTTTGGTTCTTTGGTGTTAACAGCTATTTTATTGCACAAACATATTCAGAATAGTGGGTAGAGCAATATATGTAGTTGTGTACTAAATCGTAGTGACAGCAGAAAAGTTATTAACAATTTAAGACGCCATCAACCGTTTTCGAGGAGTTTTTATTCCGTAGCTCATCAGGATGATTTCCTACGAAAACATGTTCAATATATGATTTGTTTATAATAAAAATAGCTACAAAATGGCACCGGTTCGATTGTTATAACTGAAATAATTAAGTTGCAAAATCGAAGAAACTGCCAAAATCGCGTATGTTTTTTAAGTTGCCATAAAAATTTAAATAGTCATTCAATATTGATGACACTTACGTTAAGTATAGTTTAGATTATGTACAATAAGCACCCAAAACTTGTATGCCAGGTATGCAAAACTTTTTGTTTAACAAGGTTTTATAAATCTACTGCTCTTAAAACTTTGGAAGTTTGCAAAAGCTGTTTGAAGCATACTATTGCAAATGTGCATATATATATAGCTTAAGTCATTAGCAATCGAACGCAATTTGTAACATTTGATTGCGTTTATTTTTACAATTTTGGTGACGTTTTAAATCTCTTCATAGTTTTGTTACGTTTATAAATAATTAGCTTTTTGGTTCGTATACGTGGTCATTTATAAAAATATTCCATAGGGTTCGAATGGACGGCAAAAAACACCCAATTTAAAAAAAAGATTCAAGTTTCGATGCTTGGATCCTGAGATATTAAACTTTTTGCGTAAGTATGCACTACTCGTATATTATTTAACATATTGAAATGAATCAAAATCGTGTGTATAGTGTGAACCTTGTAGAATAAATATGCAATAGCCCAAAATTATTAGTTGCATATATCTAATAGAAATAATTGCAATAGAGTGAGACGCGCGCTCAAAAATCGGACAATCGCCTACTTAGTCTAATGCAGTAGTTCTTAACCGGTACTCCGAGGAACACTGGTGCTCCGCGAGCTTGTTGCAAGTGCTCCGCGAAATAATGAAAGCCGAAATTTAATTTTGGCTCATCTACTGTATGTCACGGCCTCCTCGATTTGAGAGACGCACGTCTCTTAGATGGCCGGTCACATTGAAAAAAATTCTGTTTTTGACAGGTTACGTATTGTGGCGCCATCTGTCGAGTCCTGTAGTGATTAAGCAATATTGGCGCGCAATCTAGATTGCCCCTTGTTTATTTTTAATAAACATTAGCATCAATAATTTACTTATTGTTAGTGGTAAAATATATTGTAATTTTCTATAAACTATATTAAAATTATTAAAAATGCCTCGAAAGTGTTGTGTTACGAACTGTAGCTTGTATCAATTAGAAAATGTCCATAGAAATCTCCATAGTTTTCCTGCAAATGTAGAATTAAATTTTAAATGGGAAGGAGCTCTAATTAATCATACTGGTACATAATCTATAATAGTATATTATGATACGAGTTTTGTAAGGTAGATTTTCTCGCACGAACGTGTTTAGGGCACGACGAGCGCAGCGACGAGTGCCATAAAGGAGTGAGGGCGAGAAAATCCCTTACAAACGAGGTGTCATACATTATTTTTTCTACTTTGCGCTTTTTTATAACAAAATAATGAAAGAAATGAAAATTTTTAAATCTAGGGAATTTTCCTGCAGTTGGTAACGTTTTTGTGTTAAAAGCGGCAAGGTGGCCGTGGAAAAAAAACTCAAAAACGTCATATTTTTCGATAATAAAAATCGTAAAAATGAGCGCTTCTGATGGTTTTTCGTGTACCCCCCCCCCAGAGATACGGGCTTTGGCAGACAATATTTTGGGTAATTTGTTACCGACAAAATCGCGAGAATGTTATGAAAAAAAATATACGGAATTTCAATCGTGGCGAGCTGATAACAAGATTGGTACAAGATCGGAGACAGTTTTGTTGGCATATTTTGAAGTTCAACGAAAAAAGTATAAGTCGTCAAGTTTGTGGACCCTCTACTCAAAGCTAAGGTCGTGCTTAAGTGTATATGAAAACGTGGACATCTCAAAATTTCATAAACTTCAAGCCTTTTTGAAAAGATGCTCCGAAGGGTACGCCCCAAAAAAATCAAAAATTTTAGAAGAAGATGAAATCAACAAATTTATTGACGATGCTGATGACAATATGTACATGGCTATGAAAGTAAGTATTCACAATTTTTTTTAGAATATAATGTGACATCATGATTTAAACTAAATATTGGTACATATTTTTTAGGTAATCCTAATCTTCGGCTATAGTGGGGCCCTCAGGAGGGAAGAACTGACATATCTGTCAACTGATAACATAAAGTATAATTCTGATTCCATCCTCATCAGTATTCCTAAAACAAAAACAATGTGCCAAGGGAATTTATGATTACAGACCCAAAATGGATCAATTTAATTAAGAAATATGCCGCGTTAAGACCAAAAAAACTACGCATACAAGATTTTTTATAACTTACAGAAACGGCCGATGTACCAACAGCCCTATTGGTATTAATACCATGGGCAAAGTGTCCAAACATATCGCCACATTTCTCAGGCTCCCAGAACCAGAGCTGTTTACAGGACACTGTTTCAGACGATCCAGCGCCACACAATTAGCGAACCGTGGGGGAGACTTGTTGACGTTAAAGCGTCATGGTGGCTGGAAGTCTTCTGCAGTGGCAGAAGGCTATGTGGAGGCTACCCTGAAAAAGAAAGAAGAAATTGCTGACTTACTTCGGCCTCAACATGTGAACTTACCGAGTTCTCATGCTTCGGAGATGGATTCTGTTCCAACCACATCTGCAAGTGGTAGTGGTAGCCGGGTTCAACATAATGACCTGATGAACGAGAATTTGCGAGGTGTCTCAATTGATTCTCACGACACTTCGAATGTGATCGTTAATGTGTATAACAACTGCACATTTTATGGTCATACCTCCAGTTCCAGTTAAGACAGTTGAGTTATGTGCATTCAGTTTTGTTCATATGAAATAAAAATATAAATAAATTGTGGTGTTATTTACTGTCCTAAGAAAGTTTTACAGATACTTACCTGTATGTTTTTGACAGATTAATTTGAGGTTAGAAGTTACGTATAATGTCTGACGCCTCAACTTCATTTTCAGTATGTACTACGCGGATAGCTCTTTAGATTAATAATAATCTACAACTGAAACATTATGAGTTGCGAGGTTATTTTACAAATTGCAGGAAAACGTACGTGTCACCACTCAAAGTGCCATTCCACATGTTGATTTGTTGGAACATTGTAACGGTTAAACCACCACCAATTCGTGACGTTGACGTTTGACGCGTTATTTTCTTGCAATTAATCAATTTTATTTTAATATTGAGGGTAAGTTCTCGATTCGACGTCAAATTTTATTTATTCATTTAGGTAATAGGTATTTGATCATTTGGCTTATGTTATTGGTATATGACTTATGAGCAAGCGCGCCAACATAAAAAAAATAAATTGTACTGCGGTTGGTATTTTTATTATGGCACCGTTTTTGTCTAGAACGAAACTGAAAACAGTTTCGTAATAGCTTCAGTACGAACGCAAAGTAGAAAAATTATTTTATTCATTTTTCAAAGATTTTCGGAAAAATGATATTGGTCTACAGTTTGAAATATTGGTTGAATCGCCCATTATGAGTGTGGGTATTTCTAACAATAGTTTCAGTAGCGAAACATCCAAGTGTAAGTAATATGACTTTAATTTATAAGTTTATAAGAGGATAAATTATAATCACTAATTTCCCAATCACTTTTAATAATAGTTTAGAAGTATGATCGTATATCAGCACTTTTCTTATTTTTGTAGTGAGTTAATAAGGCACAATGATCTTTACAGTGAATATAATTTATTATCATTTAATGAACTAACCGTTTCGTTGCATTTATTCGTTTGAATTATTGGTCAATTTATTTATAACCATAATAAATTAATAAATAAGAAGGATTGAAACATAATATTCCTCACAATTAAAATATTACTGAATTGTTGCTTTAATTCATCAGATTCTACAGAAGGCTTTTTCTTTTGTTAAATTCTCTTTACGATTTTTCATTTTTATAATCGAATTTCGACATTAATATTAACTTATTACAATATGCAAGTACGGATTTTAAGAGAGGTTATGGTTTATTAACAACTTTGAGAATTTGCAACCGGGTAGTAATGTAATATTCCAAAAGAAAGTTTGATAATACGCAACCTGGATGTTCTGTATCGTGGCGCCCCCTTCAAAACAGAAATAATGCCTGGAACTACAAATGCGAACGGCCGTATAAGAGACCTTCGTCTCTCACAAATCGAGGAGGCCGTGGTATATGTGATTTGAGTTGCACAAATAATGGCTAGATGGCAGCACCTTTGCAAAGTGAAGTGAAGTCGTGTGCCCGCTTCTTCGTCCCTCGCCCCATAATCTTTCCAGCTCGCCCGTAAAGATTAATTTACAAAGCTTGGCACGTAAATAATTAATAGTAGCTACTCAAGCATCGTGTCGAGTGCATGAAAATGTCGCAGCTAACGAAAATTGAGTACCGCGCGGTCATTAAATTTTTAACTAAAGAAGGGCACACGCCTACTCAAATCAAACAACGTATAGACAGCGTTTATGGTGATTTATCTCCTTCATATTCCACTGTAAAAAGTGGTCAAAACGTTTCCGTTTGGGGCAAGAATCTCTTGAAGATGATGAGCGCACCGGTCGGACAATTGTAGCAGTAACGCCTCAAAAAGTTACAATCATTGAAGAAATGGTATTAGAGAAGATCGCCGTTTGAAAGTTAAGGAGTTAGCAGTGATGTCTGACATTTCGGAAACAAGTGTTCGCCGAATTCTTCATGACCATTTGGGTATGAATAAAATTAGTGCAAGATGGGTACCGCGTCTTCTTTCTGCAGTTCAACGTCAACGTTGCGTCGAATGTGCGCGCTCGTTTTTAAACTTGTGTGGAGACGACCCAAAGCCGATTTTGGAGTCCATTGTCACTGGCAATGAAAGAATGGTTCTGTATTATGATCCTCTATCTAAAAGGGAATCGATGGAATGGCGGCAACCCGATAAACCTCGTCCCAAAAAGGGAAAGTCGTTCAATCGACAAAAAAAGTTATGGCAACAATATTCTGTGATTGTGAAGGCATTTTACTGATTGATTTTAAAGAACGCAATACAACTGTTAACAGTACATATTATGCGTCCTTATTGCATAAATTGAGAAACAATATTCGTGAAAAACGTCGAGGAAAATCGATGTCCGATGCACCCGTTCATACTGCCGCAATTTCACAAGCTGCCATTCGCGAATGCGGCTTTGAAGCATTGGATCATCCACCGTATGATCCGGATATGTCTCTTAGTAAATATTGTTTATTTTCCAATTTAAAGAAAGACCCTAGGAGACGTCGTTTTAAGGACGAAAACGAGTTGCAAGCAGCTGTAATTGAACATTTTGAAGGAAAAACTTATTACAGATTATTTTTACAAGGGCATTGAATTATTAATTCCACGTTGTAATAAGTGTATTGACATTAGGGGAGATTATATTGAAAAATAAAAATTATTATATTTTACCAAGTTTATTTTTTCTATATCAGGCCGAGAATTTATGGCGCTTACCTCGTATATATTTTATATATTTTTTTAATTAATGTTATTTTTAACTGTTATGTCTGATGTTTTTTGACTCTTTGATTGTGGTGCTCCGCGAATTTTTCTTATGATCAAAAGTGCTCCCTGACTAAAAAAAGGTTAAGAATCACTGGTCTAATGCATACTTACGCAAGATCCAAGCATCGAAACTTGAACTTTTTTTAAATTGCGTATTTTTTGCCGTCCATTCGAACCCGACGGAATATTTCATAAATGACCACGTATACGAACCAAAAAACTAATTATTTATAAACCTAACAAAACTATGAAGAGATGTAAAACGTCACCAAAATTGCAAAAATAAACGCAATCGAATTTTACAAATTGCGTTCGATTGCTAATGAGATATGCACATTTACAATAGTATGCAAAGCTTCAAACAGCTTTTGCAAACTTCCAAAGGTTTAGGGGCAGTAGATTTATAAAACCTTGTTAAACAAAAAGTTTTGCATACCTGGCATACGGTTTTTGAGTTCTTATTGTATCTAATTTAAACTATACTTAAACGTAAGTTTCATCAATATTGGTTGACTATTTAAATTTTTATGGCAACTTAAAAAACATACGCCATTTTGGCAGTTTCTTCGATTTTGCAATTTAATTATTTCAGTTATAACAATCGAACCGGTGCCATTTTGTAGCTATTTTTATTATAAACAAATCATATACTGAACTTTTTTTCGTAGTAAGCCATCCTGTTGATCTACGGAAGAAAGACACCTCAAAAATGGTTGATGGTGTCTTAAGTTGTTAATAACTTTTCTGCTGTCAGGTTTATGCAATAAAATAGCTGTTAACATGAAAATACACTCTTCACTTACACTCTATTGACTGGACTATAAAACAACATTGGAAAACACACTCCATGCTGATCGTGCCTAGTGTAATAAAGTAATTAAAAAGAAAATAGCATAATAATTTATATTTAAGAATTCTTATCAGATTTAGTAAAATGATAACAGGTAAAAATATAAACATTATAGTAGGTATAGAATTGGCTCAATTATGATAGGTAAGATACCAAAATGTGTATTCATAAATCTAGAATACATTATAATACTTGACAATATCAAATAATAATTACAATGCAAGTTAGAGTGATCTAGTACTAACTCAAAGAAAAATATAAAATTATAAAATCTTACATAACCTGAGATAGCACAAAAACAGGTAAAACTGAAAAAATTTCAGTTAAAAGGAGCCGTGCAACTTAGCTGCTTCTCACATAATGTGAGATAGCACAAACAAGTAAAACTATGAAAAATCAAGAAAATTACACTTGAATGGAGCTGTACAACATAGCTGCTTCTGCATTACTCATAGGTTTTGTATGAAAAGAAAACGCATTGAAAAAGACAAAATAAAAAGGGAGATGAAAAAGAAAAGGAAACGGTAAGATAGACAAAACGGTAAAAAAGAGAAAATAAAACCAGACAAAAGGACTACTGAAAGCAGAAAATATAGCTAGAACACAATAAAGTTTTAAGAAAAACACAAATGCGGAAAACAGGGAAACAATGCAAAGCGACAACAGAACTGAATGAAGGAGAAAAAGGAAAAGCGAAATAATCAGTAGAGAAATAATAATTGTGTGAGGGCTGGGAAGAACCCCAGACCCAACAAATAAGCCCTTGAATGCAATGAAGATTAGGTAGAAAGCAATAAAAGCACCATCATAAGCCATAGTATATATTGAGATTGTTAGTAGTGAAAGTTCCTGTACAACTAGGCTCCTAGGAAATCACAGGAATGATCACATACCCATCATGTGCCAGATATTAATCTACTTAATAAGACCATTCCTACAGTATGCTATTTGATGGATGTTGTAATAATCTTTGACCTTGAATTGGTCAGGATTTCTGTTTCTGGATTGAGTTTTACAACATATTCAAAAATAAGAAAAATTCATCAAAAGTCAGCCATAAGATTCAAGATGTGTACTTTTTCAGGAGTTCGTAAGATAATAATAATGATCAGATGTTAAGAAGGGTTAAAAATTGTGCATATAAATACCACGTGCATACTATATGTTAATAAGAATATGACATAAAATAGTGATAATAACGCTTAAGTGTCGCAATTTAGATTCACCAAAATCTCAAATTCCACTCCTTTATTCCCTTAAACAGAAAGATTTACCACACATTCCGCGATCTCACTAACCACTAGTCTTCTGAAAGGATTATAGGAAAAAGAAAGTGTCTTTTTCATAGATTTTTTTCTGACAATACAAAAAGCAACTGGAAGGTTCCCCAAAAAGTCACATACACCAAAAGAGCTTAACCCAATGTTGGCTTATGCATAATGGGTTGCCTAATCGTATATGGAAATATTTAAACAACAAAGACAATATTTGCAATAAAAATATGAATGTTACAAATGTATCCGTGGATATTAATTTGTACTAAAATAATAATAACTAACAAGGGTCGTTCGGTTGATGTCTATCTCCGATTTTTCTACAATTTGGCAGATGAGTAGTAGGTTCTGGATGATAAAAAAAAGCAATTTTTTGTGAGAACTTTAGAAAAATCAGACACCAATCAATTTCCATTAGAAAAATTATTATAAAATGCTTACTACACCAATAACTGCATTAGGTTTCTTTTTGCCGTTTTGTTGATGGTTTTCAAAGTACAGTACATTTTAATGCTAATACAATATATGAATTTTAAACTTTTTATGTTAATGATAAGAACTTTACTACTTCAGTTATTAAACTAAGGACCATCTCGAAAAGTACTGAAACAGCTTTCACCATGTGTACTCTGGGAACAAAACAATATATTTTAGTTTTTCTTGAAGTAATATTTAGTGTTATTGTTGCTGATTACAGCAGTGTGTCACAATCAAGAGTTACTTGTAATTTGTTAAAGATGGAAGACGAAAGTGCACATTAAAATCTTGCATGAAGGTGAAGAAATTCTAGTATGTTGTATTCTACAATCGCTCGAAAAAAGCTCGTATTATCTAAAAAAGCATGATACATTGAAGAGTTTGGTAAAATGAACAAAACGCACAATAATTTAAAGACAAGAAGCAAAAGACGTCGAAGAAACAAGTCAATGTGGCTTGAAGATGAGCGATATTGTTTACTGATATTTGGGAGATATTAGGTTCAAATCAAACCTTACATATGCGCAAGAACAATTGATAGGCAAAAAAAACATCCATGACTTAAAAAATTGTACTTCACTTATTAAAAAATTTTCAACAGTAAAATTCGCCATGTTTCGCGTCAAACACTAATTCGCTAATTTAATGTAACATTGGATAACTATTTAATATGGTTCAGAAAAATTAAAGTTTTTCGGGAATCTTGATTTGTTATTTGTGGGGACTTTCTCAAAGCTGTATTTAATATTTAAACCAAGTTTTTAGAAAATTCTAATTTAAATTTAATGTCTTAACTGCGACAATATAGAATTGTCATTTGTAGAGTTCCTAAGAGTAAACTTCGATTGTTATTTTAACTAACACAGTTTCTGTTTAGGAACAGCATTTAGAGCCAAAATGGTTGCCATTGAAATGAGGACCTTGATTTTTGTGGAGCATAAAGACTAAAAGGAACATCTAAGCGTTTGTTTTAGAAACTCTCCAATTGGAATTAATATAAATAAATGGTCGAAGTTAGGATTAATCAGCTTAATCAGAAATACCGTCTAAAGATAATTTTACTAATGCAAAACGAAAACAAACATGTAATATTTCCAGAAACCGTTCAAGCTTCTAACAAAATAACAGAAAAACTCCTTCAAATGTGTATTACAGTAACTGTAATTTCAATTACTGTAATTGTAAAAAAACTAATGTATGACATTTACATTTATGTATGTGTTTCTTTAATTCAAGGTATAATTATGTGGTAAAATATATATGTGACCGCAGATGAAAAAAGGGACCTATTGTATCAAAATATCGATTTTAAGTTATTATATGGGGTCATATAGCAGAAAGTTTGCTCTTTTCAATGAGACTATTCCCAGGCCTCTAGAACAATTACTCGCGTCATAATCTTTAGCAGTTTAGTTATTGCACCCTAAAAAGTGATCACCTGCTAATCCGACTGTGCCCCTCTTTTCTTTGCATGGACAACTATTGTCCCTTTCAGAATCTTAGATCATTAGAGCAAATTTCTTCCGGTTTTTGAATAGAAAGGGTAATTCACTTTCAGGCACAATTCCGGATAGTTACGGTCAAGTCAAAGTATTATAAGATCTTGAAAGTTACCGGAATATTTAATTTCTAAAGGGAAGGGACCTAACATTTGTGCACAAGTAGTATTTGTAAGAGATAGATGGATAATAAACAGCGTTTGTGCATTGTTTTACACATTATTACAGAAAGTATGCACTCGAAGATTAAGACTTTTAATAATTGAAGGGTTGGCCATAACGTTGTATGTAACAAAAAGATTTAACAGCAACGCGATCTGACAACAGACATACAGCATTGTTAAACGGCCTATATCCTAATAGGGATATACTAACGTTGTTTTTACAGCAATACCTCATTTCAGCAAAATGTTACATGCAACATTGTTACGGCCGAACCTTCAATTGTTAATTATTAATAGTTGATTTTTAATAATTATTTATTACTAGTAGATGATTTTCTTATTATGAGAAGATAACTAATTCTGTTAGCAAAACACGCACTGAGTTGCAGACTTTAAATGTTGTTTTCTTGGCAACATGATTTTGCACGATAGCTCCCTTTTCTTGTCCACGGTCACATATATAGCCATGTCTTTTAAAAATATATCTAATAGTTATTGATGTACCAAGTATAAAAACTGTACATTTATAGCAGAGGCAAGCAAACAGGCAAGGCCATAAAAGCACTTTTTTTGCCAAGGTGCATATTAAATTTTATCGTTGACTTTACTAATTCTAACATAATTTTAAAAATCTAAATTTTGTAAGTGTAATGCACATGCCATAAGCGACAGTGAAGTAAATCAACTGTGAAGTTGCCTAGACTTTTCATATGCGGGCCTTTTTTACCTCGGACAAAAAGTGTTTCGATTTACTATCTGTAAGTAGTCATTGTAAAAGTGTCCTACAGGCATTTATTATCAATGGTCTGGTGAAGATTAACATTATTAATTAATTGGCTGCGTGTACCATACACACGTGCACAAATGATAAACCACCTTCAAAACGTCTAAAAACGGCGACCACGCTAGATTGTAGATAAAATCCACTACATGGTTTTGGCAGATCGCCTAATAAGAGTGTAAAATTGAAGAAACCATGGGCATCTTTTATGAAAAAGTAATTAATATTTTACAAAAGATCGGTGGCGCATTTGCACAATCCGAAACAAAAAATGCATTGAGCACAAAAAACAGCCAATTATTTGAAAGTGTGATGCAAAGAATTTCAAGAGACAATGTGTGACCATGGAACCATTACACACCATAAACTAAAATAAAATCAGAACAGTGGAGTGGACACAGTGAATAGGATCCGAAGAAAACAAAGTCCATTCAATCAGCTGGAAAGGTGTTAGCATCTGTATTTTGGGACGCCAATGGATATTTGCTGATTGATTATTGTCTTGAAAGAAGAAAGACAAATACTGACCATATATTACACACCAATTTTGGACAAACTGAAAGTAGCAGTTCAAGAAAAACAACCCCGAATAATCAAGAAGAGTGTCATTCCACTATGACAATGCACCGGCCCATTTAAGTGCAAGTTGACAGAATTAACGTTCAAGATTTGGCTCCCTTGGACTTCCACCTATTCCCAAAACTCAAGATACTCCTGGCAGGAAAAAGTTTTCGGTCAAATGAATAGGTGATTGCTACTGTAAACGGTTATTTTGATGATCTTGAAGAAATTCACTTCCAGGAAGGAATCGATAAGCTGGAGCAATGTCGTACCAGGTGTGTTCAAGTTTGAGCATGTTGAGGGGATTATCTTGAAAAATAAAATACACTTGAATTACATTTGTTTTCATTGTCATTCTGGAAACTTTTCAATTTATCCTCGTACATAAACACCAAATAGTACTTACTTAGGTTAGCAATATTCAACAGTTTTGTTTTTCATTTTAAAACTACCTATGACACACCACTTAATTTGTACACTTTACTATAATTCATTACCTGAAAATGTATGCTTTAAATGATAAGAGATTGAATTACACTAGTCAATTTTTTTTGTCATGGCAGATTAAAACACTGAGATGTAGAATTTGACACATTTTAACATCTAATACCAATTTTAGAATGTACGTCTTTTCAGTTGTAAATTGCGACTCTAGAACAGGATGTATCGTTTGCCCTATCTGAAATATGTCATTCAGTTATTATTACAGTGATGTAGTCGACATTAATTAGCCGTTTGCCGAATTAGCATGTAGTACACAAAATTCAGGAAATTGGGATCCGGTAGAAATTCAATTAGAATAAGACTACATCATTAAGGTTTTTCTGCAGTTTTTCATTATCTGCAACACAAATGTGGGATTTGGGCTATATCATCTGTAAGTCGGCTGCAGCCGCACGATGGGCCTGCGTAACAATATTAATCGCTCCCTTCCCTGATGATGATTGATGGTGGATAAAATTAAACAATATTGGATAAATGTCAGATAAAATTGGATGTTCAAAAACCTGATATAAATCGGATGAACCTTTAAAATGTTGAACACAATAGTATATTATGTTCTTAGGAGCAAAAATGAAGCTTTTATTTGTTCCTTAAACCTCCCAATATGCAAGTATTCCATTCCAGATAATAAAAATAAAACAAAGTTGTTATATTAAATATTTGTTAGATATATATTTACAATTCTTGACAAAAGAAATCTAATAAATACATCATGCTTTTACAATAGGGGTTTTTATTATATCTACGCTTGTTCTTTTATTACAAAATTATAAGAGAATTATCATTTAACATTATTAACATGATACAATTTTCTTGTCTACTGTATTTCTCTTCTTTACAAATTTATAAAAGGTTAAAATAAAGGAAAACAATTTATATCTTAAGAACATTTTCCAAAAATTATAACAACTCAATTTGATTAGTTCTTAGTACCAGAAGAGGTGATGTGATTTTACTGCGCTGAAAAGCAAGTCATTTGGTAAAATATGTATCGTGCTTGTACAGATTATATCAGGACTGACTGATTATAGTAATACCTAAACCCTCAACTTTACAAAAAAAGAAAAGATAAACTACACCTTAAATTATAAAGAAAAACCAATTAGCTGTCCAGAAAGTACACATTTTACTTATTGATACTTCAGTAACAAATAATACTTACGAATAATTAAAATTAGAATTATACATCTTACAATCAATTTCCTAAGTAACAATATTTGGTTTAATTACAAATAAAAAGGCTTTTCTTGCATCACCAAAGTCTTGTTATTCCAACCATAAATTTATAGCTACATTTATTTTATGGTTTAAAAAATGAAGAATTATATAATTATCATTTGACTACATACACCATCGATAAAATGTGTATATGTTTTGCAAAAAAATCGTATAGTTCAGATTCGTAAGTATGCCTTTAATTTTTGTTATAATCTTCACAGTATAACAAGTAGAAGTTATAATTTTAAGAAAAATCTCTCCTCTTGTTTACTTGTTAATAAATAAAAAACAAAAATTTAAGAATGTAACTCAAGATTCAATTCAGCTATTCCAAACAAAAACGCCTTGAATCCAGTTATAAAGAATTGTGACCTAAGATGTATGTATGAGGTAAACGCCATAAAAATTCTCGACCCGCCAGGCTTCTACAGGAGCCAACATGTTCAAACTCGGTTACGTCATATTTGAACATGTAAGAGGCCTACACTATATATATATTACGGCTAGAAGCGTAAAATATTTTAGTAGCCACTCAAGCATCATGACGAGCGCAAGAAAATGTAGCAGCTAACAAAAATTGGGTACCGCACGGTCATTAAATTTTTAACAAAAGAAGGACACATGCCTAATCAAATCAAACAACGTTTAGATGGCATTTATGGTGATTTATCTCCTTCATATTCTGCTGTAAAAAAGTGGTCAAAATGTTTCCATTTGGGACAAGAATCTCTTGAAGATGATGAGCGCACAGGTTGGCTAATTGAAGCGGTAACGCCAAAAAGTTGCAATCATTGAAGAAATGGTATAAGAAGATCGTCGTTTGAAAGTTAAGGAGTTAGCAGTGATGTCTGACATTTCAGAAATTCTTCATGACCATTTGGGTATGAATAAAATTAGTGCAAGATGGGTACCTCGTCTTCTTTCTGCTGTTCAATGTCAATGTCATGTCGAATGTGCACGCTCGCTTTTAAACTTGTGTGGAGATGACCCAAAGCCGATTTTGGAGTCCATTGTCACTGCAGATGAAACAATGGTTCTGTATTATGATCCTCTATCCAAAAGGGAATCGATGGAATGGCGGCGACCCGATGAACCTGTCTCAAAAAGGCGAAAGTCGTTCAATCGACAAAGAAAGTTATGGCAACAATATTCTGGGATTGTGATGGCATTTTACTGATTGATTTTAAAGGGCACAATACAACTGTTAACAGTACATATTATGTGTCTTTGTTGCATAAATTGAGAAACTATATTCGTGAAAAATGTCGAGGAAAATTGACAAGAGGTGTTCGATTATTATTACAGGACCAATGCACCCATCCATAGTGCCGCAATTTCACAAGTTGCCATGCGCGAATGCGACTTTGAAGCATTGGATCATCCACCATACAGTCTGGATATGGCTCCTATAGTATAACCAAAAAATGAAGAAAATAAACCGGAGTGAATCTAGCAGACTAGCAGTCGGAGTTGATTGTGAACGAGCCTTGCTCCCAAATTGTCAAGCTTAGACAGTTTGAAATAAGAAAATAGTCATTGCAATCTGTCAAAGTTTTTTAAAACTTTGGTCGAAGATATGTATACAACGTAGTTAGGAGTTATTTATACTATACCTAAACCAACAAATGAAAAAAGAATGAAAAAAAGTATTTTCCACAACTTCAATGAATATTTATTAATTGTAGTTTAATAATTTTATTAATAATTGGAGTGGTGAAAAACTTTTTAAATTTAACAGTTTGGGAGCAAGGCTCGTTCACAATCAACTCTGACTGCTATTCTCCGGCTGCTAGATTCACTCCAGTTTATTTTATTCATTTGTTGGTTGTACTATAGTGACTATTATTTATTTTCCAATTTAAAAGAAGACCTTAGGGGATGTCGTTTTAAGGACGAGAACGAGTTGCAAGCAGCTGAATTGAACATTTTGAAGGAAAAACTTCAGATTATTTTTACAAGGGCATTGAATTATTAATTCCATGTTGTAATAAGTGTATTGACATTAGGGGAGATTATACTGAAAAATAAAAATTATTATATTTTAGCATGTTTATTTTTTCTAATCAGGCCGAGAATTTATGGCGCTTACCTCGTACATGGAATGGCAGAAGTAATATTTGTAGTTTTCTGTGTGGACAAGAATGAACTATTTTTTTTTGTTATGGAAATAACGGTCATCTATGGAACCACCAGAAGCTTACTGTATAAACTTTCGAAAAATTTTTAAGATATCGAATTTAATGGAAAATTTCTAAGGTTTTTTATCTCTTAGAAGTATATGTAACAATAAATATAAACATGCAATAGGGTAGGGCTAGGTCAAATACCACTTTTCAAATATTTTGTATCTCCAATACAATACCTATTTATACAGAAGTATAAGATGTGCATCTGTTCAAATGTAAGCAATATTGCTAGCCATTTAGCACAGTAATATGGGAAAACTTGGTATAGATTTGTGTATTCCACTTGTAGTATTTTGCTAGTGTGCAACTATTTATGTTTTTGACTCAAATCACAATTTAATGTTTCACTTTAGTGGATTGATTCACGGAATTACTTATACAAGGCGTTTATTGACCTATGATCAAACTTTGACGATAAGCTTCTCAAGCCATTAAAAACAGAAAATTGGAAAATTCACTACATTTTTAAAAACCATATGATATGATGTCATGTCAATAATAAATGCAAAAGCTTTATACTTAATTGAAATGAAGATGCTGCTGAATAATGAAAATGTAATGTTTCTACATGTCACCTCCCGACTACATTAAATTAACCCATCATTACATGTAAAAATATGAAGGAATGGACCCACTAAATGTCCTGCAAGATCTCCTGATCTTACAAAAATGGATTTCTTTTTATGGGGATATGTGAAAGAGATTGTTTATACAGAGACACCAACCACAATCCAAAATATCAAGGATAGAATAATACATGGTTTTAGAAGTATCACGCCGGCAATGTTAAGAAACGTACAAAGATCGTTCCAAAGGCACATCGGAATGTGTGTCCATGCAAATGGGCAACATATGGAGCATTTGTTATAGTTTTTTTCTTTTGCTTTATTTGAAAAACCTTGATTTTTTAAATAAATAATTTTTTAATTGTGTACTTCTTGCAGTTTTTTCTCAATAAATCAAAAGTGATTACAGATAGCTATAGGGACGTACATACAAAAAATTCTCGTTATTTAATTCTGCATCACAAAGGTACAAAATATACAGGGTGTTCCATTTGAAAAAGTTGTGAATTTTAGCTTTGAAGTTCTCTAAATTTAAAAATTAATTTTGAACACCCTGTACATGGTGGGTTCATTTTCTTTTAAAGAAGACCACCCTACAAGCCCCTGCAACAAAATCCCTACTTAAATTCGTCTTCACAGTTGCGGCCGTGAAAGTGGTAACCTGTTAAGTGGAATAATGTAAAACTCAACTTTTTTGAAAAAAAATGTATAACTTCATGGCGGTCATTAGATGGTGCAAAAATTTTAGATATGAATAAACCTGTCAGAGAGGTGTTAAATATGCAAAAGTATTTGGGGCATTCTATTTAAAAAAAATTACCTTAAGCGTGCCACATTTTTCTGCAACACCCTGTATATTTGAAAATAATTTCTCTAGATGCGCCTCTATCCACTGTTTACATCCGTATTAGAACGATTCTTCTAGCTGTTACCGTTTAGGAGCTATCATACTTCCCCACACTATTGCCCCACCCAGTATAGGAATATTCCTTCTTTAATGATTATGAACACTTGTCAAAGTTTGATCATTAGGTATTGGAACACTGTATGGGTGTATTTAGAAATCCAAATGTACAAGTGACTGTAACCCAGAACATTGTTATAGCTGCCAAATACCATAATACATGTACTATAGACTTGGATACTGTGGTAATTAATTATCATTACTAAGGTTGTACTGAGCTTAACAAATTTTATATGTTACTGCATAAGTACGAAATCTATTATTCTATACTGCTCAACAAGTGAACTGGACCATTTGCTTATATTTTATTAATAAAAATATCATTTTGTAATGCGCAAGTTGATATTGGAGCAGAATGCAATTAAATATGCTTAACATAGTACTATAAAACAAAAAATCGATGGTTTTATGGGAAATATTTAAATAATCCTACACCAATCTATACAAATGATCCAGATCATTTGTTGAGCAATATATATATACAACTAGTTAAAGTGTGAATGGCCTAGTAAAAAGAATTGTTAATTAGATTAGGTTAGTTGAAATTGTCCTAGGTTAGTTGAAATTTAATTTATTATTAGCTTAAATAAAAAGTTCACTTCAACTAACAACTAACTTAATAGGGTTGTCTACTGGGCCATTTTACGCTTTAATAGACTTAATAATTGAATAAGATCACAAATTATAATTAATTCTACCAATAATTTGTATTTACAATAAAACTTTTTATAATTCCACATGATAGTTTAAGGTTTTTGCCAATTTTAATTAGACATATGTATTTTGCTAACATTTAATATCAATTTAGTCTAAAATGACCTAATCATAAATAAAATATCAATTTATGATATTGAGCATACCATTTTTTATTAAATAAAAGCTTTTCCAAATTCTTTTTAATGTACATTTTATAAACTTTTCATTATTAAAATGCACATTGATTTCAAAATTTATTTTTTTAACAATTCGAATATTTTTAGTTAATAAAATAATTATGATTTTGGAATAAGTCATTACCAGTGGCGGTTGCTGCATACGAAAATGCAGGGCAGCAGCAATACAACATATAGGTAAAGTTGTTCCAATGTATGCGTATGAGCATGATAGTGGTATATGCTGTATTGCTGCTGCTCCGCATTTTCATATGCTGCAACTACCACTGGTTATTACTTATTACCAAGCCCAACCAACTGGGTGCTGAATGGGTAGTTAATTGCACAATTTCGTGTAGTCGAATGTATAGGTATAAAATTACGGTAGGTTACGGTACGGTTAGGTATACATGCGACTACACGAAATTGTGCGCTTAACTACCCATTCAGCAACCATGTGGTTGCCCTTGCTTATTACACAAAAAGACTTTGCAGATTAATACATAATTCTTCATTTTACACACATTACATTTTAAATATTACTCCAAAAGTTCAATAAATTCTATGAATGAATCGTAATTAAGCATTATGTTAAAATTTGGTATAAAAAATATTTACGTTACATAATGACATTAAATGTCTAACAAATAGAAAAATCAGCACTGGTTATTTATTTATGCTGATGTCTATTTTTCTTTAAATCACCCTGTCCACAAACTGATATTTCCAATCATTATATAAAAAGAAAAATAATTATTAGTATTTAATTTAATAATTGTTTGTTTAACAGACTATATCCTTCATAATTAATACTATCTAAAATGTACAATTTACAGGAGTTGTTTAAAAATAAAATTATGCATGTATCATATTAATACATGTAATAATATTAATAATAATAATAACATTATCACTATACATTATGTATAATTTTACTTTTCAGTTTTTAGCTTACACATAAGCTGTTTTCTTTGACTGCTGCTATTTTACTGTTGCCACATTTGATGCTTTTATTTCTTTGTATTTTTTTTTCAACTTTTATGGAACGTATTACTAAAAATTTAAAAATTATATAAAATAGAAATCCAATACTTTAATTAAAGTACAAAGAAAAATATTTACAATATTTTAATGAATGGCATCAAGTAGATTCTTTAATTCTAATTTTGAATTACAGAATTTTCCAGACTTCTATTTTAAAAAAATAAAATAGATAAATTGAAACATGAAACACAAGCCTTCGGTGTCTTGCATTAGTATATGATCTTCAGGCCGACATATAATTATGAGCAATTTTTTTGAAATTTTTTTCATTTTTTATAAGTTATTAATTTTTATGCAATGCTAAGAACTTGTATTGCAACTCGTATATTTTGCTGAGTAAATAAACTTGCTCAAGTGTAGACTACTTTCTGTCAATGTCATTCAATTCTTAGATTATATATATTTTTTCAAATAATTACTTTGAGTGTCATTTACAGTTGACTAGACTAAAAATTCCATGAAAATTAAACATAAATAAGTAATTCTTCATTTTTGTGTTCCAGTTATGGTAAAAGTTAAATAATGATCAGTTACTAAGACTAATTTTTAAGTTTTAATCTTCTTAAAAATAATTCAGCCAATCTGTTATTAGCAAATAAAGATAAATCTAATAAAGTGATGAATCATCAGTAAGGTTAAAAGAAATATAACACTTACTTTTTTTATAAGAATTACAGCGGCCAATATTACTCCAATTTTATAATAAAGAAAATATACAATACCTACTGGAAAAACTACATCTAGGGATTGGATTGTGTGAGCAAAGAAAAAATAGCAATACATCTGAGAAAAATAGATATCATGGCATACTCGCCAAGTCTTAAAATTAGTAACTTTTTTTGTAAGGTTGGTACTGTAGCTAAGAATTTATTTTGAAACAATAACCTAAATTGTTGAAACCTTTTAAAGTCAACAATACTTGTACGTTTAGTAACTAAAGATAAACAACTGATAATTCCACTGCTGCATTAAAAATCTCTTTTTTCTCCAACCGCATGAATATCACACTAGAATATTAAATTATTTTGTATAAAAAGTAGATCATTTAGAAACTGTTACTCATTACCATAGCAACTGTACGAAAAGTAATCACTTTTTGTACTAGGACAGTAAGTAATTTGTTCTAAAACATTTTATTTTAAATATTAATATAATACATTATTACATGAATTTCTTAAGACATAAAAAACAAAAATAAATTCAATGTTTCTATTAAAATCTAATTTGCTGCTCACAACGATGTCACAAAAACCAATTCTAACCTCTTTACATTTAACGCATATCTGTTTATCACCTGTTGAAAGTTCTTCGAATTTTCAGTAAAATGAGAGTGAAGATTACACATTTGTGAGTATGTCTTAATTATATTATATTAAAATTGCCCTTTTTTATCTGGAAACAAGAATTTCTCAAAAAGTTGCAGTAAATAAAAAGTAGCTTAATGTTATGTTGTTTGTTCTAAACAGTCCTCTTACGGAGTTTACTAGTTAAAAGCGGTTGGAGAAAAAATAGTAAGTTTAATTCATACAAAAAATGCGTTTTTGGGACTCATAAGATTGCCAGACTCCGCTAATGCGTAATATATCGTTGAGATTGGTAGACTAGATATGTTATAGTGTGCTTTTGCTATTGCTTCAGTTAATGTACAGGTACTTTGTAGTACTAGTAAAATAAAGTAACTTCTTTATTTTACTAGTACTATAAAGAGCTACATCAAAGCTGCAAAACCATGTCATAAACAGTACTTTATAATGCAGTCATACATAATAGTATATTATGAAACGAGTTGATAATGCAAGGGATTATGGCATGAGTGAAATTATTGTATGAGCGACGTGAATTTCATACGCTATTTTGTCGTTGAACTATAAGTAATAAATTTCGAGGTTAACTTTAACTATCAAATTAAGTATATAAACCATAAAGTTTATACATTTAGTTATATACCAATTTATGGTTTGTGTACAAAGCATTATAGCATGGGTGTCATAAAGTTACAGATTATTAACGATTTTGACATTCATAATCATAGTATTCTGATGCTAGTTGGCGAATAGTATTTTCTATTTTTGTATTTGATTACGGTTAGATTCGGAAACCACGTTCGACAAATTTAATATTAAGTCTAAATTCATTAAACCTTATAGAGGAAATTGTTCTTACGAAAAATCATGTCACCTGTATTACTTAATGAAGTGTTAATAATTACAAGATCCATGCTCAACTAAAAGCGGCAGATTTAAAAGTGGCATTACACAATAAAGTGTCACTTTTACAGTCTGGTCAATAAAAGTGCCGCTTTAGTGCTTGTCGTATATCAATAAAGTGAAACTATTAATGTCAATGACAAGTAATTCATATTTATTAGTGATCCTATCTGCTATGCTACTTGAAGATCACTAATAAATGTGACACAGATGTCGACAGCTGCAATTCACTTAATTTCTTTTATTCTATTTGTGCAAAATCTCATGATCATCCCCTTGCAGTATGCATATGTGCCTTTACTATTTAAAAAATTAGGTATAAGTTAAAGAATTTAACATCATTGAACATTAAAAATCTTCAAAAAATTGAAATTTTTTTTAATTTGAAAAGTAAAAAAAAGTTTTATTTTGACATTTGAATTTTTAAAGTGACTGTAACCTTGGTAATTACGCATTATTATGTATATAAAGGAAATAATCCTTATTATTAAATAAAAGTATTAATAAAAATTAACGACTTATGCAAAACATTGGTTTCAGAAATACCACAGCCAATTTTAGTTTGTTTCTATTTGCCCTCATGATAGTACTAAATAAAGTTAAATAAATACTAATCCATATTTTTAAAAGTAAAATAACGGTTGAGAGACTTAATTCTCATTTTTTGGGGTGTTTTATTCTGTTCAGGGTTTTTGGTTGTTTAAGGTCTTAAGTTGGTGTCAGTGAAACAAAGAAATACAAGTAGATGTTATCATCTTTTTTTAAATGACATTTGATATAAAACAGTGTTTCTAAAAATATTTGCAGATAGTTGAAACGTAAAACTTTTGATTATGTAGTTATGACAGAATTTATAACTTTCAATTTGGTTTTGACAAATTTTTTACTATTTACTAAACAGAAAGGCCAGTGGCGTGCGGTGAGAATCTAAGCAAGAGAAGCAACAATGATTTTGATTGTACTATACTTAGGTGCAGTAAAAACAGTATTATAATAAATTATTAGGCTTATAAAAGATTTTTAAATAAGAACTTTTCGCTTTACACTTTATGAAATTTGTGATAGCAGATTATTAAAAAAAGTATTTATAATGCACCTCACATGTGGCTAAATTGGAAAATTCTGACTTATTCCAAACACCTTTTTCATAATTAAAAAGAAGGTAAGGACAAAAGAATAACACAAACTACTACGGGTTGTTAGCCACTAATTTTTGTAGGCTTCAATATTAAAATATCTGTTGCACGTTTTAATCTCTACTAAAAAAATGGAATAAAATTAAATTTGAAAGTTCTGGTTTTCGTCCATCTTTATCAGCAATTTATAATTTTTTTCTAAAACTGTGTGCAAAAAATTCTTTCTCTTTATTTTATAAACGGAAATGACGCGATTTAAGGGTATCAGAAATACTCGGACCTTTTACCGAAGTAGGCGAATTTGCAGTCACCTGCTAAGCAATTTTAACTTTGAATAAAATCAAACTAAAAACAATTATTTCCGTCTATGAAATAATTCTGAATAGTATAAGTTAAAGTTTTCTTAAATTCAGTATCATTCCCAGATATACAGTGTTTAATAAGTAACACTTAATTAACACTAAAAAGAATAAATAATCAAATTTATCTGAGCAACGAGCATCTAATAACATGACATTACGATGCCAACCACATTATACAGTGGATCACTTACTAACAAAAATGCTAAGTGAGGTAAGCAAATGAGTAGTTGCTTATATGTACGTGTATGTAGCAGATTTGAATTTGCATTACTGTTCTGTGCAAGTTGAATGACTCTAAACTAGTAGGTATTCTATTTTAGTATTTTTGCTGCACAAAATCGGCAGTTTTGAGTTAATTAAATATTATAAATTTAATAAATAAGTGATAATTAATTAAATAATAAATTAAGTAGATAAATAATAACCATAATCTTATCTTATAAAAATAGTTTGGTAACATTGTTTTTTATGTTCAAATAATTTCTAAGTAAAGCATTGCTTTCATGGACCGCACGCCACTGAGAACGACACAAATACAATATACTTGTTGTATAAACTGACGGTTATGTAAAAAATTGGAGAAAAATATATATTGTCGCGACTTTTTATAAAGCCAAGAATATACATATAACCTTAAAAACTGTGTTATTTAGAGTTAACATGGATGTCAATTTATTTTGGTGATATCATTTTGTACTCAGTTGCAATAACTTAACATCCTCAATATTCAACATTTATGTGCCATGTCATGTTAATAGCACAGTATAACAACGAGTAGGCCGACTCTCACAAATATTGATAGCCGCCGCTCAGAACGTTTGCAGAACCTAGACAGCAGTTATACTTGATACTCACAAGCAAACACATTAAATTAGCCAGAGCCGTATAAGTTTAGTTGTGCATTGTATCGTATAAAATGAAGTCTCTATTCCTGTAATTTTCCATTCATTAAAAGGATATTCTACTTATGTTGAACCAGAATTAAATTATGGTAAATATTAAATGTTATTGTAATAATAATAAACGAAGTACGAAAAGCTAATATTTTAGATATGCATGAAGTAATAAGCGATTCAAAAAGTAACTTGATCACTTTAAAAATGTGTTTACATTGCATTCTATAAAAGAAGATAAGTCCCTACTTGCTGTTTACTACTCGATGACAGTTGACAAGTTTTAGCAAATTATCGTTTGTGGGCGTGATATTCGAAGCTAGCTTAACGACTTCAAAGTGCCGACACACAAGTGGACGTACTGGTTGTTATTATACTGTGTCAATAGTATACTCATTTTTTATGGTAACGCATGATGTGTGTAGTAATATCATCTACTTATAAGACACTTACATTACAAAAATGGCAGAATCGTGGTATGAGAGTCATTTTGAGATGTAACAGATACACAAGCATATCCAGTATGCTTGATTGCTTACAATGGTTAGCTGTAAATAATAGACTATTTGTTTGCTATGATATTTGTTTTTAAAATATTAAATACTTTCCTATCAGTATACTTTGATAATTTTATTATATACCAAAGACAAATTCACAACTATAATACAAGAAACATAAATACTTTATGTCTTCTAAGGTGTAATCTATCTAGTTCAATGAAGTTACTATTTCATAAAGGCTTGAATGAATTTAACAAATTACCTCAATATATAAAAGATTCTAAAACTTTAAATGAATTTAATTGCAACATGATCTCATATATTAGAAATCGTGCATAGCATTTCTGTTAAGTAATAATTCCTTTCCTGATAACTATTGATTATATATACAGGGTGGGATTAAAGTATGGAAAATTAAAAAAAAGCGAAATCAACCGGTTTTTAAAAAATGCTGAAACACATCGATTTTGTTTTTTAAAAATACACATTAATATGTGCGATTCACCTTCCTGAATCTGAACATTTAAAGTTATTGATATTATGGTATCAATATATCAGATCAATTATTCTCAGAATTTTTGTTATGCAACCTCATGATTTATTTGCAAGATCATAAAGGGAAGAGAAATCACTATTGGATTCCACTACTAAAAATCTATATTGTCATTTAAATTTTTTGTGATGACGTCATAACTAACAAACATTTACAATGTTTAGCTCGATTTTTCTCAGAATTTTTGTTATGAAACCGTATGATTTATTTGCACGATACTATAGGGAAGAAAAATTACTATCGGATTCCACTATTAAAAATCTATATTGTCATTTAAATTTTTTTGTGATGACATCATAACTTAGAAACAAATGAAAGTCAGAACACATATAGATCATTCGGTCAAGCAGAGGTCTTACGTCATAATCTGTTACCAACGTAAATTCGCAACTCTTCCAATACTTTCACGCCTAAGAAATGTATTTTTTGTTGGTATTATGATTACTACGTTTATTTGCATCTTCCAAACGAAAACAATTGTCCATTGTTGTATTAATGCAAATATTTTGTCATCTTGGCAAGTTGAAACGTCAGACTGCCAGAGAGCTTATTAGACAGCTAATATTTTATTTATATACAATATAATCTTTTTTACCTTGTTCTTTTACCTGGCAAAACCATTTAGTTTGCAATCGAAAAACTTGATAGTCTTTTGAATTAATTATGTTCAGAAAGAGCGTGATAATTCTGGATCTCCATTACGTTTAACTTCAGTACGAGAAGTGAGTCTTAAAATAGAATATTTTTAAATATACAATTCGTTTTATGATTAGTTTCTAAAAAGTAATATTTGTAAAGGGTAGCTAGGCTTTGGGTATCGGCAAAAGTACCGTTTGCAAGATATCTGCAACTATTAAAAGCGGTAACCTTCTTGGTGATCACAAGATCCTGCTAGAAATAGAAAAAGGAGAGTTACTGACTTAGACAACAACCAAAGATTCGCATTACGAGATGCAATATATGACATGTTTGAAAAGAGTCGGTATCCTTCATTAATTTTATACATGTAACAATATGTTACTGACCTTTACAAAATTTTTGCTTCTAGAAATACCGGTTAATTTGGATTCAATTTTGAAATATGTAGGCATGTAATATTAAAATAATTATTGCAAGTCTCGAAATACCTTTTAGAAATTATACCATGTTGTTTTACGTTGTTCAAATACCTATATAAGAAGAGACCAAACAAATTTAGAAGGTATTAAAGTGGACCAATGAAGAAAACGGTTTTGTTTTGATAAAGAAAATTAGGTTAGTTGTTAGTTAATAATTGGGTTTTCTATGGCTGATCTATATTAAAGTTTGTAAGAGAGAAATTAAACAAATTTCAATTAAGAATTTTATTTTCTTTGCGAGATATCAATCTCATTTTTATTTAGTTGTAACTACATAGCCAAAATACACACCATTTCACAAACACTCCTAACGTAACCTAATATTGAAACTGAAATGTCAGAAATTATTGGCATTTTCAACTTAACATGTTTACAAAGTCACGTGACTAATGACGTAAGCCCTCTGGTTGCCTGAATGGTCTATATTAATGTATATTTTTAAAAAACAAAATCGACGTGTTTCAGCGTTTTTAAAAAAACCAGTTGAGCTTGCTTTTTTTTAATATCTATACTTTAATCCCACACTGTATATACAATGTGTAAACTGTTTATTAAAAAAAAAAATAATTTTTTTTTCTTCTATAAAATTTGTATTGTTATAAACTATTTCAAAAATATTGTTTTGTATTTGTTGTATGTTTTTAAAATATTGTGTATATTAGGACTATATTGAAAATAAAGGTTCATTCATCATTCACTTTTTTGGAAAAATAATTGAGACTATACAAATACCAATAAAAAGGAAAAACCATACTAAAAAAAAATGTTTTCGGCAAATTTCAATCGAAAAATATAGAACTTAGAGAAACAGAGTTGGAGACGGTTTCATTGCTAATAAAAAATTTCTATTAAATACAGGTTTTCAAACAAGGTCAATAAGATTTAAATTTGTAATGTTGTATTAGGATGGGATATAAGCATCTGGATAAAAATCTTTATAGTGCAATTAAGAAATATTTTTGTAAAATTATATACGATAGCAGTAGTAAAATTAGTAAAGCATAAAACTACTATGGGGCAATTAAGTGAATACTACAATGTAACACAAGTAGGCGCTTGAAAATGGTGGGTTTGGTTGGACTAACCATGTCGACAAAATGTAAAGTGAAAAAGGGTCTATTTAAAATAAACAATGTGAATTGAAGAAATTGTCAGTAGTGTGGCAAGTTTTATATGCTTATGTATTTCTAAACTATATGTCCTGTAACTTGTAGTGACGGTGCTTATGAAAGATGAGCCTAATCAAGGGTTTTTCAGGCGAGGTCACCTAAAATGCACGTCTCTAGTTATTATTTATAATTAATCAAATGTAATATTTAAGAAAACTAGTAAAAACACTTGGGTACTTGGCAAAACCAATCTAAGTCCCATGTTACACAAAATGAGTTATACATTGTCATAGCTTCAGACCTGCTTTTTCACATGGTGTACTCAAAATGTACGAAAAAGCAGTCCAAGTCACCTAAAACCGGCTATAAATAATTGCCATTGTACGAAAAAGTAAGATAACTCCACTTTCAACTTAACTTTACTCAAAATCATAAAATGGTGACTAAATCGTTTTTCCCCTGTACCCTTCACTTGCTTTATCTGTTGTTTTACACTTAACTTTTTGTATTATTGCACACCATTTTCTATTTTCTTAACAAAAGTGTTTGTAAAGTGCTAAATAAATGACAGGGAATAACCTAAAATTTTAATTTTATTAGGCTAGAAAAAAATATATATCTTAATTTTGATTGAGAAAGAGATAAAACCTGATATCCATATTGCAGTTTTGAGGTTATATATTCTAGGACTCTAAAAACACCCAGAGCGACTGGGTTGTTGAAACAGCATTCGTATATTACACTAGATTACACGTTTTATGTTCGAGAATTAGTTCAGGTAAGCAAACGAAATAACCCTAGTTGTTGAGTAGGGTTAGGCGCGATAGAAAAAAAAACAGTTTACATGAGTGGTATTTCTATCATTGTCAATTACACACAAGACAAAAAGAAGTGGTTTTTATAACTACAATTTAAAAATTATTTAACAAGAAATGCATATTTTACTTGATATGAATCAAATAAACAGTGATTAATGTTATACGCGAATTCATTTATTAGGATTTATAGATCATATCAGTCAATGTAAACAAACATTTGCATTCTAAAATTCATTAACCCGATCATAAATCTGATAGGTTTGATTTCCCTAATCAGTTAATTTCCAAAAATGCCTTAGGTAAAACTAAGGTTTTACATGGAAAGGCTATAAATCTTGCAAGCATATACATTTAAACATATACTCCTGTCATTTTTAAATTCGTCTCCTGTCAAATTTAAATTATTATCGTTGTTCTATAATTTTCAATTTATTAATAAATTGGTTTTCTCCACGACCACGATGGAATTTGTAGATTCTGATATTAATTTTGATAATAAAAACTTAATATTCTTACTCTTGTTATATAATAAATATTCTAAAGCTCTACCCTACTTATGTGTTTTGCATGTATTTCATTCCATCACTAGATATGGAATGAATATTCTGTAACAGTATAATAAAAAAACGGTTAGCTTTGATTTCATTGTTTTACATTAAATATCATACTTTTTAAGGTTATTGTGCTTGTTTTCAAATTGTAAATACTACTAAGTTTAAATTTTCTTGTGGTCTTGGAGAAAGCACGGTCTGTTACTCTGTTAGAATCGAAATTTGAACCTCGTTACAGAATATACTCGCTTTATAGTTTATCTTATTCTTTTATTTCAACTTATAGTTTTCATGTTTAGTTTTGTACTGTTCGCATTTTTGTTTGTTTCAATGGGTTGCATTTAAAAATATTTTGAGCAAGAGAGTAATAATAAAGAATAATTAAAAAATGTGTTTTAAATGTTAAATTAAATTAATGCACCTATATGTGAGCACCCTTATATCTTTTTTATTTTCTATCCAGTTTGAACCAAATTTTTTTCAAGATTCAATGAAGATAGAACACATTTATGGTCTACAACTACCAAAAAACCATTCACACCCTTCAAATGCAAAGCCACCTGCGATACCAAAATGGAAAAAATCAAAAAATCATATCAGGCATTTTTTTTATTGGAAAGTTTTACTCACAAAAGTTTTTCATAATTGGCCAAAAAGCTTTAACCCGAAATTTACCGAAATAATACAATTAAAATAAAAAAGAAACAATATTTTATGGTGATCTAGTCGATACCGTTATTTAACTAATGAAACACTGTGTTTGATTTTTGTTTGTGCTTTAGTTGAAAGTACCTTTATTTAACGATAAAATTAGAGATGCACCGAAACTTTCGATTTTGCATCAGTTTTCTGCTAATTTTTAACAGATGCGGTTTTTGTCGAAGCAGCAAAAAATTTTCGGTATTCGAGTTGCCGAAGCAAATTATTTTTCTGTCGCAATCTGACTTTTTGAATGCATCTTAACTGCAAAATTCAATATTTACGGGTTAACCAAAAAAATTTGTTTTTAAAATATGTATCTGCATTTATTTAATGGGAGATTCTGGGAACCGTAATACGTAAATATTTGATAGTTCTGTAGTTTTTTAGATCTGTATAGCAACTTTATACCTTATTTCATTTGTTTCTTGAATTATCTTGTTGTAGACCGGCACTGGACATCGGCCGTTGTTCAAGTATAAACATGGGCATCGGTCCATCGGCAAAATTCTGTCATCAGTCGAACCCTAATGTCTATCATCTATCATTAAAGCAAATTATGTAGGAAATGTTTTACTCAAGACATAACTATTTTCATTTTGCTGATATAATTTTGTATCCAATAAAATCAATCAAAACTCAAAATTTGTATTCTGCTTCAGCTGAATAATATTCAGTGCTTCGGTTAATGTTAATGCCAATTATTCGGCATTTGGCCAAAATCTGCTTCGGTGCATCACTAAATAAAATATTGTTTTTATTTTTCATTTTAATTGTATTATTTCCTAAAGCATAACGTAAACTCCATGACCAACTTCTGAAAATATTGTTTTTAAATTTACTGGACTTAATAGTTATTTCTGTATCTAGTGCGCGAAATGCTACTTTGGTGGTCAAGAATGAGTCTTTTGACGAGGCGTAGCCAAGTCAAAAACTCATTCGAGACCACCAAATACATTTCGAGCATGAATTGCACACATTTTTTCTACAGCATTATTGAAATAATCGAAAAAGTAGAAAATACATCATAAAAAATACAACACAAGGAAGTTTTTATTTTAACACAAAGTGGACAGTTTCGTTGTAGCTATGGAAACGAATTGCTGAAATGTGCAAAACCAATGTGGCATTTTGCATTCGGATATTTATGAAAAAATGTCATCATTTTTTGACAGCTGTAAAAAATTTTTGCAAATGATCTTTTGTTAGTGCAATTATTGGTTTAATTTAAAAAAATTAAATATAAAATAAATTTCCGAATTTAAAATATGGACATCTATGAACAACGAGCATTTATGGCAACTATTAGTCAAATTCAAAACATACGAGTGTAAATGGTAACTGAATACTAAAGCATTGCT
Organism: Agrypnus murinus; assembly: GCA_929113105.1. NCBI lineage: Eukaryota > Metazoa > Arthropoda > Insecta > Coleoptera > Elateridae > Agrypnus > Agrypnus murinus. The sequence goes on from OV816025.1 coordinate 205,489,993, forward strand.
CAGTTGACGTATTTTATTTGAGTTCGGTAAAAAACTTTCCAGTCATACTAGACCGTAAAATCGCATTTTCCGGACTGTAGTCGCTATCATAAATATGGATAATATGATACAGTATAAAATAAAATAATTTTACGAGTCAGTATACCATAAAACATTGTACAATGCTCGACCGTTACACGAACCATACAATACATACGTAAAGTTCTAAGTAACAGTCTTGCAACGTAAATTACTATTATATCATTGCTCAATCATTCAACATAGTGATATCAATAATAAAGAAGAAATATATGAGAGCAAAATTTATATTACAAAATTCTTAAATTACATACTTGTTTTAAATTTGTTAGTGTAAATTAATATACGAACAAGAATAAGACAAAATTCGGGTACATTCTCAATACTTAATAGTTCATACAAACATTAAAAATTCTAATGGTGATGCTTTTATGACTGTCGTAAGATAAATTATGTAAAAAGAAGAGTATGAGACAAAAATTCGTGAAGTGGATCACGTACGTATTTATCAGTGGTGTAATATTTAATGTTAATATGAATTTTTCTATGCCATTTAATAGTAGTAACCTGATCTCTAATTGATTTTATAAAATTATTGAATTAACAATAACATTCTTGTGCAATAGTTTAAAAAAAATTTATTATTTCTAGGCTAACTTCGACACGAAATCTCCGTATCTCTTATGCCCACTTAGAATAATTTATCAAACATAATATTTTTTTAAACAATTTAAATGATTTATATCAATTTATATTTTATATTGATTTACTAAAAAACTTCTGAAAAAAATCTTTCCAATCCAAAGGAAATTGGATTTCGGTGGAATTGACTGAATTTTTGATATGTTGTAGCTAGTGGCTTTGTGATGAAAAGTCTCCGTGGGCACAACCCTCAAAAATTAACCGTTTGACCACCACGAGGTCAAATTGGGAAAATACCGCACAAACCTGATGGAAATCGGATTTCGGTGGAATTGGCTGAATTTCTGATATGTTGTAGCTAGTGGCTTTGTGATCAAAAGTCTCCGTGGGCACAACCCTCAAAAATTAAACGTTTGACCTCCACGAGGTCGAATTGGCAAAATACGTCGTATGAAGGGTATATCTCGCATGCAAGGCGCAGTTCGTTATTTTGCCATATATGTTCACTATAAACGGAAAATATATTAAAAGTATTTTATCAACATGGAAAATTGTTTGTATATAGTTCTAGTAGTTTATAATAAAAGTTTGATTTTTAAAATAATAGTTTAAAACTCTAATGCAATATTTTCCTTTTAGTGTTTTTTAAAACTTATTTGACTTTACTGTGAAACATTTAAAATACTCCGTAAGTATTAAAACTCTGAATGAACGTGAAAATCCTGTTTCATTTAAGATATTAAATATTACGTATTTAATATAATGGCCAATAGAAATCGAATGCAGTGTTTTATTTGTAATCAATATTTTCGCGTGAATGAATTAATTCCACTAAATGGTGACAATAAGGCAATAAAACGAGAAATATTTGCTAGAAATATCATGCGCCTTGCATGAGCTATTATGTACCCTTCATACGACGTATTTTCCCCATTTGACCTCCAAGAGGTCAAATGGTTAATTTTTGAGGGTTGTGCCCATGTAGACTTTGGATCACAAAGCCACTAGCTACAACAAATCAAAAATTCAGCCAATTCCACCGAAATCCAATTTCCATCAGGTTTGTGAGGTATATTCCCAATTTGACCTCGTGGAGGCCAAACGGTTAATTTTTGAGGGTTGTGCCTATAGAGACTTTTCATCACAAAGCCATTAGCTACAACATATCAAAAATTCAGCCAATTCCACCGAAATCCAATTTCCATTAGGTTGGTGCGGGGTCCTTTGCTAGGAAATTACAGAAATTTTCATAGTGTGGCACAAGTATGTTAGCGTCATAGTCAATAAGACTTTTAAGACTACATTATAGTCTATACAGTAGTGGTGTTCTTATGTTTACGCTTATTGTTGCTAAAATTCACATACACGATGCGACAAAGATTGCTGTGATTTCCCTAGCAAATTTGAATCAAAAAGCTTTTTTTTAGAAATTATTAATTTAATTTAGTAAAAGTATACAGAATATAAACTGATTAGGAAAATTCAAATTAACATTAAATATCGTACCACTAACAAATATGTGATCCACTTCATGAATTTTGTCTCTCTTATACTGTGAATAAGATTTTATCATCTATCCTGAATGTAATCTTTTTTACAACAAAGGATTTTTATTTGTAATAATAATATCGTGTTATGTTAAAAAACTGCAATACATAACATACTAAAAGAAGGAATTCATAATATTTCTACAATTTCGTTATAAATTATAAAACTAATTTGTAATTAATTCCAATTAAACATGGCGTAAAATTTCTTTTCTAATATCTTTATAAATGAATGGGTTAAAATGTTAAAATTTAAAGAATCTACTTTGTGCAAAATAATCACAAAAAACCAATTTCTGTTCATAATATTCAGGTTGACGAAAACAAAAATCTACTCTATACTTAAAACAGTACATAGATTTTTGCAACCTTAATACTTTCCTTAATGTTCTTTAAAATCTTTTTCTTTTTAACTATATTACATAATCACAATAAAGTTAAGAGTAAAATTTAAACTGTGTAAAGTCTTCTGTTTGTCACGGAGTTTTATGTGATTCACAAAGTGCCTTATAACTCTCTTCATCAAGATACCAGTCTGATGCTGCTGCACACCCAAAATGCATAACATTCATACAACCCCGTTTAACACAACACACATTTGCTCCCCTGTATCGACATTTGTTACAAACTACATTACATGAAGTCCACACAGCTTCTTCAAGTCCAACAATTTTAGGTCCTACTAAATAAACACCCGGTGACCACACTATACAGTCTTCATGCGCCCATACTTCATACACTTTATCTTTAGTTTCTGTTATACCTAAATAAATATCTACACTATCAGTTCCTTCCAATGAACTACGACTATCATAAGAATCAGAATATTTTCTTTTGGATTTTTTTGTAATCACTTTATTATTAGTAGTTGTACTAACAGCTCTTGCTACCTTCTTACTACGAAACTGTTGATCATAAGGATCATCTAAACGTCTTTGATACTCTGGCGAATCTGTAGTTATGATGTATGGTCCAAATAGATCTCCGGGTGGTGGAATTATAACAGTTGCGTTAAATCGTGATGGCCCAGACAGATTAGGATCTGTGGCATGAGGACCTCTCTTGCAAAATACACAAATCCATGTTGCATCACGAGTTTGTGCATCATATTTATTACTAAGAGTGCTGCAATGTAAACCTCTGGATCGCACTTTATGCCGATATTCAGTATCATCATGATACTTTTTGGATTTGTGTGATTTCTTATCAGCATCCTCATCATTTGTTGGAGTATTTACAATATTAACAGAAATCGGAGACTCCCTTGGACCTCGGATCTGTATAAATGGTCCTCTGGATTTACTTGAACTTGCATTGCTTCCTGAATCGTACGCATAAATATCTTTAATAATATCAACTTTCGTAATAATCTGCTTATTAGGCATACAAATCTTTCCTTTATTTTTCTTTGAGGCTGATTTGCTTTTACCAGGAGATGCTTCACTAATAGTTTTCGACTTTTTATTAGCTGCAAAAACAAACATAAAATTAATTATACCATTCATAAGTAATTTATTTACACAGTGCACACAAAAATTAATGCATAGGAGTTCTGTATTTAAAAAAGTTAAAGAAATACCAAGTATGTCATTTGTTGTATGTATTATGTAAATATACACTGCAGGTAGAAACTAGGGCTGTACATAATAATTGAACGGACCTTCGAATAATTTTTTTAAATAATCGATTATATCGATTGATTGATTAATCGATTATTTTAAGAAAATAATCGTACGTAGTTCCGAATAATCTATTAACCAATCAGTCGATTTAACCGATTAATCAATTTCTTTTTAAATCTAGTTTTATTATTGATGTTCATAATCACACAACCATTGTTGCTTGTCAAACTTTGGTTGAAGTAGCATTAACAACGACCATGAATTGTACAAATTGTTTCTCTACTAATGCACAACATTGCTGATGTATGATGTATTACTTGTATTTATACTATGTTTAAGTACAAGGTATGATCAGAGCACCAAACTGTGACCAACCAGAACATACATTGCATGACTGTACACAAATTGAAGCGGATTTTTAAAAATAAAATTTATATAAAAATATACTTTAGCAAAATTTCAGTAGACGTTACTATTTATGTTAATTCAGAAAAGGCTTTATACTATAATATAGAAGACACGAATTATTATCACAAGTGATTAATCGGACCTACGATTATATTTTTAAATAATCAATTAATCTATCAATCATTTAATTCGATAAATCAATTAATGGATCAATCGATGTAATCGATAAATCGATTTAATCAATTTTTTTTCTAATCAGCCCTAGTAGAGACTACAATCCCAAGACTCGGGATCCCAGCTATTTTAAAATATTATCCCAAAGTATTTAATAATATTTACATGTTAAATTATATAAAATTGCTCACACTTACACTTATAATACAATATTTGTGTATGATTGCACTTTTTTTTTTACTTTTGTAAGTCCTTGGTTATATCATGCGTCGATGCCTACACGACTTGCTTCAGTCTGTAGTCAGATGATATATTGTTGTGGAATTGGTAGATTTGGGTTTGCTTATGTTTAATTTCCATCATTAATCTATGTTTGTAGAATAATAGAATGTCAAAATAAATGTAATTCTTATTTTTAGGTTACAATGTCAAAATAAATGTCTTTTATCAAATTTTAGGTTACAATGTCAATGTCAACTTTTAGTCATGTCATTTTTAGGTTAGAATTTCACATGTTAGCACTGTTCTTCTATATTTTATCTAGTTACATTAGAAAAAAAAATAAATGATTATTCAATTGTTATTATTGATTGGATAAAATAAACACATAAAAAGGAAGTTGTGAATTTCTTTGTAAAAAGAGAAATAATAAAATAAGCAAATTTATAAAATAAATAAAAAGGAAGAGAAAGAAGAAGAAATCATTCATTAAATATAAAAAAGAAGATAAAGGAAATAAATATAAAATATAAGCTAATAGTAAACTTATAAGAAGAATTTAATTAATCAAAGAAGATAAATGAAATTAAAATCAAATATAAATAAATATTAAACTTATAAAATAATGATAGTCAGCAGTACCGCAGAGTGGTTATAGTGGATTTCTATCGCTTAACATAGTTAAGTCGAGTTTGCAGCGGTCAGGACTCGGATGGGTAAACCACGAGCGCAGTGTACTTGCCTATATGGCTCCGCTGCCTCGTCTCACACGCCCATATCCACTCTGCGGCTCGGTGTGTCTGACGCCTCGACACCGAAAGGTATATGAGGTTAAAGATTATATATATATATATATATATATATATATATATATATATATATCTTCTACCCAATTGAGCGTCCTCCTATGTAAAAATCCAATACCAGTGAGCGTCCATGGTCATTGAGCGTCCGATAGACGGACGCTCACTGGCAATCCCTGAAAATGTCACAATGTGATCAGTTGGTTGCATACATGCTTTTGCAATAAAAATCTCGGGGACGTTGGGTGACACATTGGTGTGATAGATGTTTATAATTAGTTCAGGCTTCTGCCGCATATAAGCGCGGTGAGCGTCGAAGTGTATATGATATACACAAATAATACCTGCAGCGTTCAACTGAGCGTCCATCTTTAGCTCCTCCCCCGTTAGCTGCTCTTCTTAATACATATTCATTTCTATGCATTAACGAGCGTCCGTGAGCTATTTATAGAAACAGCAGCTGTTACAGGAGGGAGTGTAGTCGATCGATAAAATTCTTCAAATAAAGCCGGTTTGGTTTACCGTGATTTTATAGGGACACATATATTTTATTTTATTCATCATACAGGAAAGCCACATTTAAGTACAAAATATGATTTAAATACATTATGAAGATATATCCTGCCTTGTTTGAGTTTATTATGTATTATAATTATGATACGATAACATTTTAATATGTATAATTTGAAAGAAGAAAAGAATATTTTATTATAAACACATTGTTATCTATATTTGCTTATATTTTAATTCATATCAAACAATGAGAATCATCCTAAAGTTAATTGTTGAATAGAAGATTTAAATCTATTTAATAAAATCCCAATAAATTTAAGACCAAATCTACTATAATCATTACCAAGTCACGTACTTCTAGGTAGAAAGAAATTATAACCGTAGTTGAAAGGATTAAAGGGTATATTAAAAATACCAGAGTTTCTAGTTGATATAACTGGAATTCTAAAGGTAGTTTTTGAGGAACTTTTAGATAATCTACCTCATCATTTATATTCAAAGCAGAAAAATTAAATTAGCTTTCGATCTTGATTTCGTGAAGGTCGCACAGTCGCTGTCTTTTCGGTTAAAACCACCCTTCATAAAGGAGTAATTCTTTTTTACTGGTAGAAAATGGCTGTCCGATGGATTTTGATAAAACCCACATTCATATAGAGCTGGTGATGTGGCGTAACAGTTCATTTATGCATAAGTCTTTCCCCAACTTTCCTGAGTGGGTTCGGACGAAACCAATTTGGAGTGGAACTAGAATTTGATGAAATTTTGATTAATTTTAAGATCTTGTGATGGACTAAGCTTCTAAGCTAGCATTTGATCGACGTTTGTAAAACTTAGACTGCGCTAAAATCTTAGATTACTTACAACCCTATCCAGGGTGTAGAAATAACGCATAAATGAACTTGGAAGGATTTTTCCTCTACAGAACAATTGTACCGAGTTTCATCGAAGTCTATAATAACTATTTTCCATCCATAAAATTGCCACACATCGTAAAAAATCATTTTGCAGTCGCTCTGGTGGTTTGGGTAATTTGGAGACCATACTGAAGAACCACATTGCAAAAACAGATCTTACCAATGCTATGTATACAATTCTTCAGATTGATCTTCGTATTGAACTTCCCTTAATGATTCTAACTTGCTCTTAAACACATCTTGATCTCCTGATGTGATCGCCAAAGAGTACAAACGTTGAATTGGCCTCAAGAATTATTTATACGCGGTATTCAGAAGAGCTACACGAACATTTCCATCTTTTACAGGGACAACCTTTACAATCCTCGCTATTGGTGAATTCTATCGCTTTACATTGCCACTTCCAACTAGAACAATAATTCGAGAATAACATTCTTGAATCTTTCTTCGGTTTACGCTCAACTAATTGACTCAAATATTAACTGCAAAAGTTTCGACACAAATCCTCCTTGACTCTTTGGTGATAGGCAAATTTCCTCTCGGCACTATTAGAATCCAAATAATTTAACCCTGGGCTTCCCTGCTGCCGTAGATCTTGCAAGAACATGGCTGGGATGAGAGGAACCAAATCTTCAGTTTTCAGAAATGAATAACAATGGTCTCGAATTGATAACTGATTCACAATCATATAAAATCGCTATTAGTTCTTCATAATTTAGTAAAGTTCTTCATAATTTTTGCCCAACACTCGTCGCAACAGTTGTTTTAGAGTTCTCATAAGACGCTCTCACCAACCACCTCCCACCAAGCAGGAGTCGGAGGAATAAACCACCATTGAATTTATTGGACAGCTGACACGGATTCCACGACTTTCTAATTCACAGTTTTAAACAAATTTGTCCAATTGAACAAAGTTTATTGCGTTTTCGCTACTACAACGGTCTTCCCCTTCTTGTTACGACGCCTAAAACTCTGCAAGATGGAATCAGTAGACAACAAACTTATTAATTCCAAATGACTGCTACTAGTCTTTTTGCATCAAGTCACACTTCTCACATTTGGAAATAATGGCACGAATTGACTTCCTTCCCCTCAGAATCCTATATCTTTGACATAAACGAAAAAGTAGCAACTGTGTTTCTCCATAACACTGCTTCAAATGTTCCTCCCTCACAAGGGCCAGTAACACTGGATGACCGATTGGCAATAAAATAGGAGTCCAAAAATCCTCCGTGTCTTTCCTTCGTTCCAGTTTTTGTTTTGACTCTTAAAAGTCCAGAATTATCTCTTAAGACACTTAGTTCAGGTATTTCATTTATGTTTACTCCAAAACACTGCTTCTACTACTACTACTAGTATTACACGCCTCTCTGTTAACTGTAACTGTCTTACACGCCTCGCAGTTAAATCACTGACATTTAACATGCCAGTTTTACGATTATCTTTTCCATTGCGGAAATTGTTCAAAAATCTTAGCATCCGAACCACTATTTTGACAATACCTGAACATTTCGAAAAATAATTTCTTCTATTGTGACTTCCAATTGTGACAGCCAATAATTGCAATCGTGGGATTGGCAACCTTTTCAAAGGTGCAATTCTTGTCTTTGCTTGTAGGAACTTCAATTCCACTTGATAATTGAGTTCTCATCTCAAGAATACAACGGAAGAATATGCAAAACCACTACCATCGCAAAACGTATGTAGCTTCCATCCATCCTTGGAAATGCATAAGATGACAAACATCGAGGGATTCTGATTGACGGCGGCAATTTCAATTCGCTCATCCAATTTTGTAAACTTTGTTCCCAACTCTTGAGGTAATACTTCAATCCAACTAGTTTTCATTCCCCAACTAGATTGAAGTAGAATATCTTTATACCCAAAACAGTGACATGTGAAACCAGTGGGGTAAAAAAAAACCTTTTGAACTACAGATAATATGTTTCGTCGGGTAGGAATAGGAAATGGTTCTTAAATGTTCTTGACATCACACAACAAAACATCCTCCTGCTTATCCTAAAGCAAACCAAATACTTGAGAAATGTTGCATCCACTCTGAAAAGAATATTCCCACAACCTTAGATCGATCGATTTGGCGGTGGACAGTAACTCAGTCACATCTTTGACGAAACTAATCAAATCACCTTCCGAGTCAACTGAAGTGATACAATTATCCACATAGAAGGGTTTTTGATAATTTCTCTCCAGTTAATTTTAATTCTGGCGGTGCAATTTTTAACATGAAGCTCAATCACTGCTCCCAATAGGAAAGAATTACAATTCACGCGGACCACCACACAACGATAAAAAAAATTCTTACCTGTCGACCTTTCTTGTTCCTTCACCAGAGAAATTTCAAAAAATCACAATCGCTTTCCTTTAGCGCAATTTGAAGAAAAGCTCTTCCGAATATCTAAGATAATGCCAATTTTTTCCCTAAATCTCAACATGGATGGAACGAGTTCAATCAAATTCGTTCCTTTTTCCAGACAATCGTACAAGGATGGCAATTTTTCTGCCTCGCTGAGCCGTCGAAAACAGGTCTAACTTTAGTCGTGACACAAAAAGGCTTGAAGACAGACGATGAGGCAAGTACCAGCCAATGTCATTAAACTTATTATTTGGCACTTCTTCAACTACTCCTTCTTCTAACCACTCCATGAATACGTAATTATAATTCTTAAAATTCCCAAAATCATCCAATTTCTTTCTTGTAGAAATAAGTCACTTTTTTGTCATTAATTTGGTTTCTTTTAATTCTGGATGACCATGTATCCAAGGCAGAGTCACTATGAACCATAGGAATTAATGAACACTGTTAGGAAGTTTATTCTTAGCATCTATAGTGCTTTGATAAGAAACAGTTTTTGTTATCATGTTACAATTTTAATATGTATCAATTGACAATAAATAGCCTGTCATACAATCTATTTTATCCAGTCCACTTAATTCAATTTGAGCCAGTGCGCTTTTATTAACAAACACAGTATCCTGGAAATGTTATTTTGGCAGCAACTTTCAAATGCAGTTTAGAGTTCGTCTCTCCAGTACCTGTAATTTCAATTGTTTTCAATGTCCAAAGATTTGTAATTGACGATTCTTGGATCAACAGCGACGACACAATCAAAGATTGAGCTAGATTGGCGATGTTCAAAAGGCACTCTTCCCATGAGAGTCCAGCGCAATTTATTCTCAATGGCAAAAAGTACACTCTTCAACTGATGACCTCGTCCTGTCCACAAACTGCCAGAAACATCTGATTCAATTAGAATTTCAATTTGCGTACATACGTTCCCGACGTCAAAAATCCGAATCTTCTTGTTATTCAATTTTCTACATCAGGTTCCTCTTTTCACATGAGGAACTTCTCCACAAATGACCTCCATGAATGACATTTTGTAGAAAATTTTCCATTTACAGTACTCAGAGTTACATCAAATCTCATGTGCTGTTTCTCGGACTGAACCCCACCAAAGAGCATATGAACAATTGACTCTGAGGATACAACCGGAAGTTTCATCTCTTCAGCAGCACTTCTCAAAATATAAGACCTTTGAGATCCTATGTCAACGATTGCTCTTACCTTCCGTTCACATCCTACTCCGTTCACGGTCATCACTAACGTTTGAAGAAAGACATCACCGGCACAAGATTGATTTAACATGGCTGAACTTCTTGACTCTTGGACTCTATCTTGACTGACTGGACCATGGGTGGCAGCATTTTTGTGAGCTGGTAGATCACCGGCACAAGATTGATTTAACATGGCCGAACTTCTTGACTCCTGGACTCTATCTTGACTGACTGGACCATGGGTAGCAGCATTTTTGTGAGCTGGTAGATCGGAACGCATGACTTTAAAATGCTTCTTTCTATATACAAGACACATGACCTTTGATTTACATAATTTGGATTGATGGCCGACTATAAGATAAGAAAACAACACTTCTTACTTAACAAAACTTTCTTTTTTTTACTCGGATCCATTTTCTGAGTTTGAAAGTAATTATTACTTGATGGGATTTCGCACAAAAACATATACAATTTTTTACCCCCACCGTCGTCACCCGAGAACAGTCCAGCAGCATTGGAACACTAACACTGACACTCCTTGTTTCCTCCCTCCACTACAATTTATTCCATTGCCAAATCCATCACGAGCCAAAGAAATCTTTTCTCACCTTCAACTTCATATCTTAAAAATTCCATAAATTGATTGAGTCGATTCTTTTGACTGACCACTCCATCCTCTCCCAGTTTTGAATTTCTCGCTCTATTTCAGGTCCTGAGCAATTCTTAAGGTAAGGTAATTCCACAAGTGGAAACAATATGGCAGCGTAGTTATCACTTGTCACTCCTATTGGCTCAAGTGCTCTGAGGCGAGATTGCAATTATCAAAGATGGACGTCAATTTCCAAGTACCGCGGAAGGATGACGAATTCTCAATAACTAGTTTGAGTAGTTCACCTACATAATCTCCACCAATAAATCTTCACGACCAAATCGACTCTTTAAGGATTCAATCACCTTTACATAAGTTTCCACCGATCTTTTGCCCGAGCTCTAAAAACCATTGAGTGTACCAAATACTGTACCTTGTCACTGTCATTTATTTCCTGAACCTCATGAATTTTCTTGAATTGAGCCCAAAACTCCAATCACTCATTCAAATCTCCATTGAATGTCTTCAATTCTATCTTCCGGAGTCTGAATCCATGAACTGAATGAAATGAGGATTTAGAAGACACCCTACAATTCTTTCCAGCATTTGAATGTGCGTGGACATTCACAACGCTTGTCTGTGTGATTAATAGACTTTCTACTTTTGCATGTACCAGATCAATCTTATCATAGTATTCTTCAATTACCAATTTTTCTTCACAGTACTCCTTATCTGGGATGTGTGCATCCAATAAGGTGTCACAAACTTCATCATCAAGATCGCTTAACTCCTTGACCAATCTTCCCAATTCCATCATTGAAGCGTTAATGGTATCTTGTTCCATGGCTATAACACCATCGCCATCCAACATCAAGTTTACCGTCGGTGTACATGCGGTACGGTCTGGCACTCTCTTCTTCCGACGTCTGTCCATTTTCGTTTTCTCCAAAATATTTAATCAACATCAATCCAAAATACTAGAGCAATCACGTCGAGGTCCCCAGGATGTGTGGCGTACGTAGATTCTAATCGATTCTCTTTCTCTGTCACGTAGTATTTGTGAAACTTTGGCGGTTACCAATGGCGTAGAGGCGAAAAAGGGTAAAAAAGTGTGATAGAGTGAGACAGTGATAGGAGAAGGTAGAGAGTGTTGAATGGTGGGATAGTAAGTTACATAGTGAGAAAGAGTAGGGGAGGGTAGAGACTGATAGTTTGGTAGTGAGTAGAAAAGATGGAAAACGGTTCAAGAGAGCCGAAAGGGTGGATGAAGGTGAATGAGGTGAGTGAGGATAAGGTGGAAAGAGATGAAAGAAAGTCTAAAGAGATGGGAGTAGATGAATAAGGCTGATAACCGTGCAAAATGGTAAAAATGAGTAAGAGAATGTGAACGAGCGGGACATGGACAAGGACAGGAAAGAGTCCTTTAATTATAGTTTTCCTTGTAGTCGCATTAACAGTTCTTTTGTATGTCTATTACTCCTTTATCTGCGAATATATTCTACAGGTAAGCAAGTGTACCTACTTATTTGTACTTGCAGTTACAGGCAGTGCTATTATTACTGAGGTATCGATGCAGCTCAGGTACCGACTTGTAGTTCACTTGCGAGTGATAAATCAGCAGAAACAACTTGTAAAGCAGGTATCTGCGCATTTCTCTGGTACGAACTTATGCAAAAGTTGAGAAAAATGGAGATAACGCTTGGAGAAACACATGTAAGGCAACATATTTATGCTACTGCTTCTGTAACTGATAAAAGACATGTTCAAATCAATTTTAAGACTTGATTTATTGTTTCTAGCCTTATTTGGTGAAACTCCATGATCAATTGCTAAATAAAACTGATTAGTTAATACTTTTACATATTTATTATAATCTACCTGACAATTGTTTCGACTGTTTAGACCTGCTATATTATATCCTATTGGACAAACACTTCGAAGTTTGGACATACGATATAAAGAGCACCTACGTTGTTACAGAGGTGAACATCTAAAAAATATCTACGCCAAACGCCTTTTAGAACAAAATCACACAATGCCTTCCCAAAATAATATTAAATTTCTACTTTTTTGTTAATAACAAACGCAAATTAGACATTTTAGGAACTTTGGAGATATTATACAAACACAAACTCTGGGTACATTTAATGAATGAACAGATCGAGCTCAGTAATTCTCCGTTACTAGAAGTGTTAGATATTTAATATATACTGTTTATCTAGTTATCTATTTTTTGCATTTACCTTAGCGACATGTTTGTTTATATTTACATTAGCTTTGATAATGACAGCTCAGCTGTTGAAACAATTGTCAGATAGATTATATAAATTTGTGAAAGTTTTAACTAAATAATTAGTTTTATTTGTTTCGCAATTTTAAGAAAGTTCTTATAATAAGCATTTCCTTAAAAAAGTACGTGAAATAAAAGTTGTATTCTTATAATAACATTTAGATGTTTTGCATCTTCATCGAAGCTAAGACATAACAATTTGTAAAATATAAAAATCAGCTGATTGACAGTTTTTTTCTATATCCAAACAAAACAAGACTAAATCTAATAACAATCTAATATTTAAATGTACTGTTGCTAATCATAGAGCTAACCTACTACTATTATGTTATTAAAGTCGATTTCAGCAAAATTAATATTCATATTAATGATTGATCTGATTACTCAAGTAATTGGAGAGAGAAAGACAATTGTTTTAATAATAGTTGCTAAGGCTGGTTACTCGAGCGATCAAATACCTTCGATGCAATTACCAAACTTAGCTTTAATTTGTTTTTCCCCTTTTAAAATGTTTTAATTGTAATCATTAACAATGCATATTATAATTTTCCCCTTTTGTAATATATAAACGTAATATATTTATTTATAAAGGAATGGGTGCATTATCTTAAACATCATAATAAAACTAACAGCCAGCTGACTGTCTATTTAAAATTCGCTACTGTTTGTATTTACAAAATATATAGAATACATGAATACACTTCTCAAGTGCAAATTCGCGTTCCTGGAAAACCCGTCTTATGACGTCATGCTTCGACGCGACATGCATCCGAGCCAATCAAATAAGAGAATCTAAAAATAGATGTTCTAAAAATAGACGGACGCTCAATGAAACACTAAGTAGTTCATGACGCTCAGTGATCGCTTAAAATGATGTACTACATATACACGGTGTATAAGTGTGGACGCTCAGCTACAAACTTTCTATACTGACGCTCAATGGTACTACAGATAAATATATATATATATATATATATATATATATTGATGCCTGTTAAGCTGTCACCTCCGTCATACAGAGGAGACGGCCTGACTTCCGGGTATTCCCGTGAATATATTGCTAAAAATTTGTTATATTTGTGATGAGGGGAACCTCTAGAATCCGAATCTCAAGAAAGGGGAAATTATTTCCCTTGTTTTATTTTGTCATATATAGAGTATACAGAAGATACGAACCGACCTCCAAAATGTATATATAAGAAGATACTTATAGTTCGCTGTTACCTCCAGCAGCGCTGCCAAGTGTTCGGAGGTCAGAAGATACCACCATTATGTGCAGTTATATATACAGAGCGTTGACTTCACATTCCATAGATGCACATTTCATAAAAAGGTTCTCTTGTGGGTCTCCAGATGTTGAAATCGGGTGGTTTAAATTGCTCGCCGAGGGCATTTTAGTGGCCAGATAACAAAAGAAAACAAGCGAGCATTCTCGATTTACTTATTTTTTATTTTTTGAGTTATAGTAAATTGTCGTTTTTGTATTTCTTATGAATTGTTATTAAAGATATTAAAAAGCCGTTTCGACATTATTACAGCTTTATGAGTAGCACTGACTAGTTGAACGAGGCTTTTCTAATTATAATCATTGATTTCTGGTTTACTTCATAAAGTTGTATTTTTTAAACGAAAACTTTAGTAATTTGATTAGAAATACTTAGATCGGTGATATATTAGAAAGAAATTTCTTTCTATAATGAATTGAAAATATAACAAAACCAGAAAAAGGGAATTCTTTTGTTATTGTCAATAAAAGTCAATAAGAACGCAACCAGTACCAATATTGCGTATAATTAGTATAGCACATTTTTGAAATTTAGGTGTATTAGACATAAATCAGTTATGTAACGTAGTATTTGTATAAATATGATATTCTATAAAGTTTCTTTTAATCTCGGGAATAACGGTTAAATTGAATATGCTTTTATCCAGATTCCATTTCGATTGAAATAAAGGCAGATACTCTTTTAATTTTTACTAAACTCGATAAGAGTTTAATATAAACAAATTAAATATTGTGTTTTTTACAACAAATGCTTGTTGTTTCCGAAGTCACGCACGTATCATGTAGGACCATTGAATTTCCCGTGATTTGATTAACAAAAAGAGTTACCAACTTTATTAACATTAAAACAAATCGAAACACAACAAATTAATCAACATTTTTATAGAATTTTTGCTTAAGACATTTTTTCCAGCATTACTTGATCTAACGAAATACAGAATACGTATGTTACACTGTTATACATGTACCTACCTCTTGTAAATTTATGTTTTAACTTATGTTTTAAATAAAGCACTTACTAACGACAAAACATGAACGTTTTATGGAACGTGTACTTTAAGTCCACATTAAAGACAGGTTTAACTTAATGTAGTCTTTTTTGATAACATTGTATAAAGCATAGATAAATAGTAGGTATATTGCGTTATCAGAATTAAAAGTGGCAGTTTATTTGACGCTTAATTATGTTAGCAATCGCGGCTCTCCATTTAAAACAAAATACCACTATAAGCTTTTGTTTGAAACAATGTTTATCAACCTTGGCACAACCTTAATATCCGAAAATGGCCTACTGCTAGACTAAAGTAGGGATAATAATTTGATACCAAGCTTGGTCTCAGACATGGAAAGATCAGAGTTACCCAATATTGGATGTTATTGGCTAAAACCTATACGTTATGCAATGTTTTGGACAATAAATGACACCGATATTGCAATAAAACTAAAGTTAGTCTTGGACCGATCTTGAATGTTAATGTAGTACCAAGGCTGGTAATTGAGAAACAAAGCAACTATTACACAATTCTTTTCCTTTAATGAATGCTAGTGCAAACAAGCAACGAAGTCTACCATTACTGTTTCGCCGTAACTGAATGCAAAGTCAATTTTTGTGTTGGATATAAAATGTTCATTAACAAAATAAATACGAAGAAATCGAAAATTCGTATAAATAATTAATGTCTTAGACTCTCAACACATATTGAGACCGTACAAACCTAACACTTTCATAGTGTACGTCTTCTTGTGCAAATATATATGTACAGTCGGTAAGTCAATATAGTTTACACTTTAGTCTTGCCAGTGTAAGTTTAAGTTCATAAAAATTCAGTAGGTTAGCAACCACTAATCCATCTTTACAATAAACCACATTTACAGAAATCTAGCAAAATATAATATGAATATTGACCCAACCTTAGCCGAAGGGTAAGAAACCAAGATTTTGAATTTTGAAGATTGCTAAAACTGGAGTTAGTTTAGCGAACCTAAGATTCAAAGTTGGCTAAGGTTTTGGGTGATAAGTATGTAACCGGCAGTTGATATGTAGAGATTGACTAAGACTAGCTAAAGCAAATTAGCGAAATAGTATCTGATATTTGACTTCAGTATATTCTATGGGTAACTGGCATTGACCTAACGGGTGAAAATTGGTTGAAGCTTGGGCAAGTCGTAAGGAACCCTGATTCGGTTTCTGAACATTGGCTCCGACTTGTACAACGTTTAGTGAACCGAAAATTAGTATCAGGTTGTTGATTAACCCTCGAGTGACAATTAAACAACCGAGACTCAGAATCTGAAAATTGCTTGAAACGTGGGTGAGAATCGGTGCGTCCAACACACCGCTGGAAATATAGCGCTGCAGCAGCTTTCACAGCCGTCTTAGATTTAACAATCACTCAAGCAATAATATTGTTTGAAGTACATCATGATTTTATACATATACCTACATACAAAACGCTTAAAAATAAATACATATTAAACATGAGTTAGAGAACCAAGATTCGATATCTGAAAATTCGCCTACACTTGGATCAATGACGAGAAAATGACATTTGACTGTCCAGTATTCAGCCACGCTGGGGTTTATTCAAAGACCTTTGTTTTAATTTTTTTTCTTCTAATAAAAAATTGTTGGTATTGCTAGACTAAACTTCTAATCATAGTGAGGAGGTACTTTTACCCTAGTGGAAAAAAATAGTATGTATTATTTGGATTTAAAGTGACTTTGTTTGTTGCTATTTACGAGCGATAAATAACTCCGCCTAAATAATAGATAAATAATAATCTTATCATGTGAACAACTCCGCTATAGGGTAACTACAAGTACTTTACTTAATTGGGCTCGATTCCTATAAGGAATCTAGAATGACTTTAGGAGAGCTCACGCATCCTAGCTGCGATGTGCAAACGGGTTTTCCAAATCAACTACGTATGTGGATTGTTTGACAATTACTTTAATTGTCATATATAATAGCATAAGTGGTAAAATTGTCGGCAAAATTTTCTTATTGTTACGAGCGTTTGTTGCATAGCAATTTCTCGAGTGACATTGTCACTAAAAACCACAGAGACGTCAGTCGAGTGGTTTTTGATCAATGTCACGAGATGAATTGGCAACAAACACGAGTAAATCAAAAAGAAAATTTTGCCAAGACAAAATTTTACCACGTATGTTATTCGTTATGACTATTTCGCGAATAAACAACACAAAGAATAAAAATATTTAACATTTATTTCAATGAAACGTACAGTTTGTGTATACTATTTTTGTAGGATCGTTACTATAGCAAAAAAATTGTCGGTGAAATAAAGGGTAGGTTGCTTATTTGAACGTTTTCATTGGTAGAACAAGTTCGGAAAATTTTATAAACAAAAAATTGTCGCCGGAATAGAGAGAATTTCGTTCACAGGATAAATTTTTATTGGTTCGTATAACATTGCGTAAAATAGTCATCATAATGCATCAATCCTAAATCCAAATATAAAATGCAGGGAGACAGAATTGGGCGATGAAGATTTTTCACCTATCTCTGCAAATGAGACTTGATTCCAACTCTTCTTATTTCATTATGTCGAGCTGTTAACAAGTGTCTAGTCCTCATACTAAGGTCTTCCTTGAACAGTGGCGACATAGATCTGGAGCTCATGTCCATTTCCTTCGCCAACAAACGAATAGGATAGGATGTTAGTACAGGATCTTTTTACGAATAGAATGTTATAAAAAGAAACATTTTTGATTTATAGTTATTTATGTTATAAATCCGGCAATGAAACTTTACAGAACGAGTTTGATCTCTGACGGAAGACAGAAGTCGCGTCTGAAATCTTGAAACGATAACTAAGGAGAATCATTTACAGGACCTATAACGTTTTTTTTTCATGTGTTGCAATTTTTTCTCTTTGAACGAAAGTTCATTCATCCCCTGCTTTATAATAATCTAGTCATACTATATAGTATAGTAAATGTTTGCAAAACACATGCCTAAGTTCTTATTTTTTTACTATCTAAAGATAGAGACTTGAGATCTTTTGTAATGCCGTCAGTACTGAACCAACATAAAATGTAATATGTTTAAAATGGGAGTTTTAACCCTCGGGGGGTTGAAACCCCCATTTTACACTCCCAATTTAATATATCGGGAAGTTTTCCATTAACTTGAGTGAAATTCATGTTGGGGGTTTTTGGTGTTCCTGATTATGAGTCCAATGAGAAAATTAAGAAATACAAAATGGCGAACTCAAAATGGCGGTATTTGAGATTGAAAATGCGATTTACGCCCATGTTTCTATTGATTTTAGAGAAAAATCCAGAGTCAAAAAGTGTTTAGAATATAATCTTGCATAGGAATACACTATTTTGGTTACCTTATTATGTAACCCCCTTCAATCAACCCTAGTGGTCTTCTCAGTAGGGGAGAGTGAAGGGGTTACACAATAAGGTAACCGGAATTATGTATTCCTATGCAGAATCACATTCTAAACACTTTCTGGCTTTTTTCATTTTTCTCTAAAATCAATAGAACCGGCGTAAATCGCATTTTCAATCTAAAATACCGCTATCTTGTGTCCGCCATTTTGAATATTGTGATTTTCTTATTTGATTCATAATCAGCGACCTCACAGCTCCCTCCAACATAGTTTTTGCTCAACTTGGTTGAAAACTTCCCGAATTACTAAATTGGGAGTTTAAAATGGGGATTTCAACCCCCCGAGGGGGCGTGTCCCTATTTTAAACATATTACATTTGATATTGGTCTAGTACTGAAGGCATTACAAAAGATTTCAAGTCTCTATCTTTAGATAGTAAAAAATAAGAACTTAATGCAGAAATTGACTCTACTACTAGGGCAGAGCGAAGGGGTTACATAATAAGGTAACCAAAATAGCGTAGTCCTTTGCAAAATCACATTATAAACACTTTTTGATTCTTTGAATTTCTCTCTAGAATCAATAGAAATGGCGTAAATCGCATTCTCAATATCAAAGGCCGTTATTTTAGGGCCGCCATTTTGGGTCTGCTATTTGAATTTTTTAATTTTCTCATTGGATTCATAATCAGCGACCCCAAGAACACTCCCAACATAAACTTTGCTCAATTTAGTTGCGTTATTAAATCAGGGGTACAAAATGGGGATCTCAGCCACCAGGGGAGGCGTGCCCCCATATTAAACATATTACATTTTATATTGGTCCAGTACTAAAGGCATTAGAAAAGATTTCAAGTCTCTATCTTTAGATAGTAAAAAATAAGAACTTAATGCAAAAATTGACTATACTAATAATAAAAATGCGACACTTTATGTTAAACTGACGTTTGTTTAAGCATTTCAGTACCGTAAAGCTTTATGTCAAGATTATGACGTAAGGTTTTATTTTCCGCTACATTTGGAATTTAATAGAAAATATGTTTTAGTCGTAATTATGTAAAAATATAAACAGTTAATATTTTTTACAAAATGAGTATTTCAGATTTATTCTTTCCTTCATCAAATGTAAACATAGTTAGAATGTCAATGAAAACTTTATTAACCGGGTAATTTGGTGAAATTTGCAAACTACATACCAAATGTTACATTATTTTGCTTAATAAAATTATTTTTCTTTGAAAATTTATTAATTGCAATACTAAAAATATTGAAGATTTTAAAGATTTTAAATCTTTCTTTGTGGATGCGAGAATGAATATATCATATGTCATATGACAATTCCTAAAATAATAATTAAATAATAATAATCCAATAAATCCGAAATGATCATTTTGTAAAAAGATGAATTTTTTATTTATACATAATTACGACTAAAACTTATTTCCTATTTAATTTTTTTCATATCTCAAAGAAAGTCGTTTTCAATTCAAAACTTTTTAAATGAAATAGAAATTATTATTTTATTGTTCTTAAGTATCATTAACTATTTAAAAATGACGTACAATTCAAGAGATCCCTTAAATTTTCTGAGTAGCTTACAAATATTTATTTAAATGCTGCTACTATACCCAAAAAGTGTCTGTAAAAATTCAGGTAGCGTGAAATGGCCGAAACTACGCCAGGGGTACTGGTTTCGATGGAATTCTATATACCTGAGTGGTTTAGGTCTTGTACACAACGTTGCCAATGTGCGGAGCCTGCAACGTACCGTACATGATACAAAAAACAACATATACAGGCGGAGGTGACATCGTATTGGCAATTATACAACTAAGAGCGACGGCAACGCCAGCGATCTACAGCTGAACTAAAAATTAAATTTGTGAGTATAAGTGTGACGTTATCACCTCCAGACAAAAATTTGAATTTAGGCTTCTAACACCATCTATATGCTTAAACAGTCGAAAACAGGGCAAAACGTTGTCACCTCCGAAAACGGAGGTCACAACGTTATATATGAGGTGACAACGTACGCTGGTTACCTACTTTGGAGGTGACAAGGTACCCTTTATCAATATATATATATATATATATATATATATATATATATATATATATATATATATATATACTTATAAAATAATTTGAAGAATATAAAAAAAAGAAGAAAGAAGTGTAAGAAGATACGCCTAAGTTATTGTATGCTGATCCACAACATATAATATATAAAAACTAATTTAAAGAAGAAAGAAGTGTAAGAAGAATATGTCTAAGTTGTGTAGTGAACTCATGTAATATTCAATGTATAATCCCTGAGAGTATTTATATTTTTAGATTATATGCTGATCCACAACAATATTTCCCTTTCAATGAGATTTTTAGCCATATTTTTTAAAAATGAGAATTCTAAAAAAATTCTTGTGGTCATAAAACATTATTTTCGCACAACATTCTCATAGGCTGTACCACAGCCACACTCGTTTTTTGTAGTAATTTGCGAGTTGGTTGGTGTTCGTGTTCATAAATTTGACAGATTGACTAAGTACAAAGTTGACTTCACGACAGACTTCAAACATTTGCCTCAAACCAAGATTGTATTAGTTTAATAGTACTGACATAATTTTCTTTGTCAAGTGTAAGATATAAATATTGTACCTTAATACATCGGTAGATAATTTTAGAATATTTATATTTATATGAAATGTGTTTAGAAGATTCACGTATTCTACGAGACACATCAGAAGCCTGTAGCCTACTACCTAGTTAAAAAAGTAAAATATCCTGCATAACATAGATTATCGTTATAGTCTAGAGGTGCATGTTTCAACAAGGAGCTAGAGCAGCAAAATGAGATTGTGAATACAATGAATATGCTTAGTGAATCTCTATAGTCTTCGATGAACATGGTGTTGCTTGTCATCAAGATCTGTATGAAAATAAAGAACAGAAAATAAGGAATTTGCTTAAAAGCCAGAATATATATTATACCAGTCATCTCAAAAAGAAAATTGGAAGAAATATTCAACTTGAAGATGCCAAACTGGCTTATGAAATGTACCTGCAGAATTAAAGCATTAATTGCTAATAAAAGTGAGTGCTAATGAAAAAGCAAAATATGCTCGATTACAACTGCGAGTTTTGTGTGAATACAAAATCTTCAATTCTGTCAACCCAATTTGTAGCATTGTTATACATCAAATATTCAAGATATCACATTGTAGGTTGTAAGAGAAAGGAGGAGGGTCCCTAAGGCTTATTTTTGGCTCCCTTCAAATTTTGAAAAAATCATCTGAATAAACTTTTTATTGTTGTTTAGGCAATATTTGCTCAATTCTAGGATAAACGAAGGTGACTTGAACCATCATATCATATAGAATCATACTGATGAACTTATAAATATACTAAAATATGCTTTCAGTAATAAGCTGCTATATATTGGTAAGCATCAGATTTAGTTTCCCCATCCCTTCGTCTCACTTTTATGAAGCTCTCTTCCGTAAGTACGTGTGCACTATCGGAAACATAAACAATTTTTAAATTAATTGTATTTTCATGCATCACACTAGAGTTCTTAATATAAATGATAGATATTGAAAATGTAACTTAACATCCGGGGTGGACTGTATCGATTGTGATTGAACATCGGAGGATTGTTTCTAAATATTTTGTTGATTGTTGAAATCGGAAATAATAATAAACTACCCTCAATTAAAATGCTTACACACTTTTTTGCCGATTTTCTTCCTCCTCCCCCTGTCACAATTTAGCTATCCCTCTCTCCCCTCGAGCATTAACTTCTATATGGATGACCTCGTACCGAATCAACAGCACTGGTTGTGAAATCATATTTTGGTATTTTTACCTGATTTGTTTATAAGAATAGTTATGTAGCCAAGCACCTTCATTTAGCTTAGAATTGACCAAATATTGTCTAAAAAACAGTAAAAAGTGATCAGGACATTTTTTTCAAAATTTGGAGGGGCTGAAATAACTGAGTTCAAATAAAGAATGCAAGCTCATATAATAATTAGTGCAAAAAATGCATTTTTTTCGGGATGAATAAGAAAGTTGTCAGACAGGTAGTAGAGTCCGGCAATCTTATGAGTCCCAAAAAGGCATTTTTTGTATTAATTAATCATACTATTTTTTTCTCCAACCGTTTTTAACTAGCAAACTCCATGAAAGGATTTGTAGAACAAAACAACATAAAATTAAATTGATTTATATTTACTGCAATTTGTTACTGAATTCTTGTTCCATGGTAAAAGTGGATAACTTTAGAATATAATTAAAAAATGCATTTTCAACCTTATTTCATTGAAAATCTGAAGAACTTTCAAGAGGGAATATGAATATGCATTTATAGAAAGGAGTTAGGTTTGGTTTTTGTTTTTTCGAAATCATTACGAGCTGTAACTAAGATTTAGGAAATAATTTAATATTTTGTTATTATTCAAGAAAAGATAAATGATTATTATACCGACTGTTTTATAAAAGATGCATTACGCTGTAACTCTGTTATTAACAATTCGATCTTGAGCAATAGCTATAATAGTTTTAGCTGCCTTTGTGTTTTGTTATATTGGTTTATGTCACTAGGTAATAAAATTTTCCATTGTTTTATATTCCAGGGCACACTTCATTTTTGCTCATAAAGCAAAATTCCCAAAACCATTCTACAAAATCAAGTTACAATATATTGCAAAAGGTATTGAAAATACCAAATATAGATAGAAAAATGTGAAGCATACCAAAGAACATTTGAGCAACTACAAATAAGAGTTAATTATCCTAATACATATGGTAAGTCAACCAAATAGCAATTAAAGGACCAGAGCTTATTATATGTTAATATTGAAAGTTTACTAGCACATATAACACAACTTGTTTGGGTCATAAATCGGTGGAAACCAACAATTGTATGCTTAGTTGAAACACATATTACAGAGGAAATAGAAGAACATGAAATATACTTCGATGGCTATAAGGCTGTTGATACATTATCAACAAGTCGACACACTGGTGGAGCTTCTATCTATATTAAAGAAGAAATACAATATAAATCAGTGATCAACACAGCACTCGAAAAAAATATGTGGATAATGGTAAAAAATATAAGATTCTCAATGTTTACAATTCTCCTAATTCAATTTCTCTCAAAGAAATTATTTTTTTTCTCAAAGAAATTAAAAACTGTCATACAGAAAAATGGACTGTATGAACTTGTTCAAGACTTTACAACAGTGACACAGACTGGTGCAACAATGATTGATCTTATAATTACAAATAAAAAGGATATTGAACATCAAGTACACCACACACCAAAAATTGCCCGATCTATTATGATTTATGCTATTAAAAAGTAAATACAACTTAGCAGCAAGGCAGATACTTATACTCTAATGGAGTAAAAATAAATTGTAATACAATTGAACAAGTTGCAGTTTTTCAAAAATATATTCAATTTAATTGAGATAAAAGACATACAAGTTTATTATTATTACCGAAGCTGATATATTTTAGTGAAAATTAAGATATGATTTACAAAAAAGGTTTGGCATTACAACAAATTACATACACTTGATCAAGTATGAGCAAAAAGTAACTCCATCAAAGGCGCCTGTGGAATTTTGAACTCATGAGTATTATAACACAGGACAATCTTAACAGCTGTCACTGTCAAAGCACTCTATTATTTTGTATAATTTAATTTCCTGGTGTTATAATATATCGTATGATCCAAAAGTCTTTGGATCGCAAGAGCCATGGAATGTAAAAACCATCTATAGAATCATTTACTTCTACTGCCCTGAGTTTTTGTGAACTGTCATAGCCACCAGTGTCAAGAAAATACGACGTGCCGACAGCGTTCCAGGCCTAGTGGCCTATTGCTTTAATTCGATCCCTCCATAATTTTCTATTTTTTATTAGTTCTCTCCAATCATTTAGTTCATAATTTTGGATATCTTCCTGTACATTATCCTTCCATGTTATTTTTGGTCGTCCCCTTCTGTTCTTCCCACCAACTTCCATTTCAAATATCTTCCTTGTCCCATCGTCCTCTGACATTCGTAGCAGGTGCCCCAGCCATCTCAGCCTAGTCTTTTGAATGTCTGTAATTATATTATCTTCTCTGTATAGGTCTTGGATCTCTTGGTTCGTTCTTCTTCTCCAAACATCATTTTCTTTGACCCCCCCCCATACATTTTTCTTAATATCTTCCTTTCCCATACTTCTAGTTGATTTCTTATTTCTTTAGTTAAAACCCATATCTCACTGACAAATGTTACTGTTGGCCTGATTGTTGTTATATACAGTCTGGTTTTTAACATTCTTGGTATGGTTTTGTCTGTTAAAATGTTATTTAAAGCACCCATGCACCTTGATCCTGCAGTTATTCTTTTTTTTACATTTTCACTATGTCTGCCACTATTAGTGATTTGATACCCCAGATAAACAACACTACTTTTTTGTTTAAAACTCAAGTTCTCTGCCCCTACTTTTATTTTTAAAACTTGATTATTATTTTCATTTCCATTTCCCAATATCATATAATCAGATTTCTCTTGATTTACTTCCAAGCCAGCAGTTGTTGCAGCTTTATAAAATTTTGCTATATAATTTATATATAGAGCCCCAAATAATACACAGAAAATGTTAGGTTAGTGTACACTATTATTATTTCTTGTGCTTGCAGTTATTTTAAGTATTACTTAATAACATTTATAAAAAGAACACTTTATTATAGGAATAAACAATAGTTTAATAACGAATAAAAACAGGAACACGAATCAGGTTCATAAAGGGAAAGAAAAGAACTTGTAACAATAACAATTTTGGTAGGTAAATTTTTACAATAAAAAAATTATAAGATGTTGAAAATGTCTTCCTTGTTCTTGAATACACAGGTTAACATGTCGGCCCATGTTAATAAAAACTTTTCTTAGAAGACCAGGTGTTCTCGAACGGCAGGATTCAATAATTCGTTCTTGTAATTCCTCTAAAGTTTGAACTGGAGATTTAAAGACCGTATTCTTAAGCAGTGGGAACAAGAAATAGTCTAAAGGACTCAAATCACAAGACCTAGGTGGGTAACGACCTTCTGATATTAACCTTTTGTCATAAAACTGCCTTAAATATGCTAGAGTTTCTCGAGCAACATGGGGTGGGACTGGCATTATCTTGTTGAAAGTACCCATTATTAAGTTCATCATCGCGCAATTGATTGATGAAAGGCTCAAGTAATTGATTTCGATATCTTTCAGCAGTTATGGTTTCTTGAAAAAGTATTGGCCCTAAAAACACCAATCTTTGGACTACGTAAAGGAGCCTCACAATGAAAATTAGGGTTATTCTCGCTCCACATATGCATGACTTGTGTATTAATGTATCCAGAAAGGTAAAAATAAGATTCGTCTGTAAAATATGTTAAGTTGAGGATATCATTATTCATATATAATAAACAGCCTTGGTAGTGTAATGTCTAGAGTGCTGGACTTTCACCCAAGTGGCCTGCGGTCGATTCCCGGTGCCGGCAGATCTGGTTAAGGTTTTCTGCAGTTTTCCTTAGTTGTGACACAAATGTGGGATTTGCGCTGTTCCATCTGTAAGTCGGCTGCAGCCGCACTTAGGGCCTACGTAATAATAATAATCGCGCCCCCTCCCTCCCGCACAAGCTTATAGCTTCTGGGGCCTGGTTTCCAGGCTATGGGTTGTAGCAATTATTATTATTATTAATATGGTCATTAAACCAAGTACAGTACAATACTCTTCTGGTAATCTGGTGGCAGTAACTCTGGATACATCTGCATTTTATAAGGAAACATGTTCAAGTCATGTTTAACAGTGGCAAAGACAAGGTAGGTTCTTCTTGCATACGTTGCCTAACCTGATCAATAATATCCTCGTTTCTAGCCCTTCTTCCAGATCGAATTCTATCACTTAGGGCCGCACAATTCGCCGATTAGCCGGCCGCCACCAGTTCTCGGCCGCGTTAGAATAAAGCTTTTAATAATAAAAAACCACACATGAAAATTATAGGTTTTTTGTTACTTATTTTCGGCCATGTATATTTTAATAAATATAACATACTCAGTACCCCTAGTGGCAATAACGGGAAGCTAGTGTTTAAGTTTACAATGGCCGCTGACTGACATGTGCGCTCTCGAATTTTAAGTTTGAGTTCGAAAATTCCTAATGTAGTGCTCCATTTGTAACAGTAACTATTTGATAAACTTTATTATACATATTACTGATTATACATATATCATGAAGTAGGATATCATTATTATTTATTTTAAAACAAAATTGTTTAAAAATTTTTAATAATCTAAATTATTAAAAATCTAACTTTAACTAAAAGTGACGAAAAGGTATTAAACACCTGGGAGAGGAAAATATTAAGGCGAATTTATGGAGGAAAAGAAGTTAATGGAGAATGGGTGAGAAGAAGCAATCAAGAATTAACGCAGCTATATCAAGAACCGGGTTTAGTCACAAGCATAAAAATACAGAGGCTGAAATGGATTGGGCACGTAACAAGAATGGAAGAGGGAAGAGCGTGAAAAGAGGTAATGAAGAGAGAAGTACAAGGAGAAAGGAGTAGAGGCAGGCCAAGGAAGAGATGGATAGAATCGATAGAAGAAGACCTTGAAACTCTAGGGATCAGAAATTGGCATAGGAAAACAGAAAATCGGAACGAATGGAGAAAAGTTATTAACCAAGCCGTGGGCCTTCAAGGCCATTAGTGCTAATACATATATAAATAGAAATTGTATCAAAGGGTGTGCGAGTTTTTACGTACATTTTCATTCTCCACGGCAAATATGAATAACGTGTCAGAGATATGTTGTGTCTATGGTATACGAGGAACCCTTTCAAAAATGCAAAGGAAAAGAAATACTACCTAGCGCAATATCGACCGAAGAATGGAGACAATACTATGAAGTGTAAAAACAAGGAAAATATCAAAAAGGTAAAAGAAGAGAAAGCAAGAATAAGAAAAGAAAGTAGAAAAACTAAAAGAATAAAAACGAAAAACAATGATAATAGAACAGATAGAAACGGAACAAGATGTCAATATTTATAAAAAAATCATTGGTTAACTTGTGAAACTGAATTTGAAAGAGACACCGAATATAATGATAATATTGCGATTTTTGCCCGCGGTGGTATCACCCAAAAATGTCGGGATCGGACATTTGACCACGGCGATAATACCGCGGCCAAAATACCGTACCGTCAAAATACCGCAAAGGCAAAATACCGCTATTTGTAAGATCTTGTGCAACAATATAAAATCATTTATTCCGACGATTTCTTCAAATTCCGTATTTGCGAATGTTTCAAGCCTGGTTCAAATGGTTAGCATTTTCAACAACTTGGGAATTTTTGTCATTTATTTATGTAATATTTGTCATATGAATGAAGAAGCACATTACTAAAAACGTATGCAATTGAACGGATTTCATAGTTAATAACAAAAATTCACAAGGTCTAAAACACTACGACAACCAAATTAAAGCAATTTGTGCCATTCTCCAATAATTTGCATATATACACTATAAGAAATCATAGGAATAAATGATTTTATATTATGTTGCACAAGATTTAACACTCGCGGTATTTTGTCCTTGGGATATGTTAGTTCGCGGTATTTTGTCCGGTGGTATTTTGGCAGCGGTATTATGGCCGCGGTATTCCGGCCGCCGTCAGATGTCCTACACCGCTAAAATGTACCCAATTTCTGGGGATTTCCTATGAAAAAGCTAATAAAAAAAGCTATGTTAGACTACACATGCGATTTATGTGATTAAATGTGAGTTTGTTAACCAACTGAATAATTTTGAGTATTCTTAGCGTGTTAGGTTACTTATTTCTCCGCGCGTCTCGTCTCCTTTTCCCGGCATCAGTTGTCATCAACAATTTTTTTTTTGTTATTAGATTTTTATTGTTAAACTACAAAGAGTTATAATTATGTTTAAAATGTTAAAATTAGGAAATCTTTTGAAGAAAATAATGAAAATAATATTATTATAATAAATAATAATAAAAATAATTAATTTTAATAAAATAATAACAAGTTTTTAATAAAACGTCTTTTGTCCTAAACATTAATAGTATTAGTATATGAACCACAAGGTCTCTTTCTGACCCTACAAATATTTTAGTTATGTGACATATATTTTCCGAAAAAATAATTATTTAATTTACAATTAATGAAATTGTCTCTAAAAATGGGTACCTTTTATTACATATTGTCCAATAAAAACAAAAGTCTAGCACTTAAAAATATACTATTTTACTGTTAATATGTATAAATAAATTTGCTATTTGCTCGTTTTTAAAATATTTAATTTGGTACTGTAGTTTACGAGCAATACTCTTTCAAAGTGAGGGCTTTCTAGGAAAAAAAAATAAAGAAGTTTGTGTGAGGGCCGAAAATCGGGTAAACACATGCCGAGAAGTGGTTAAAGTCAGCTGAAAACTAGTAAAACTGAACTTTTCAAAATGTTTTATTTTTTATGAATTAATCCCTAATTTGAAAGATACCTCGTTTCTTAATTAGAAATATAAATATTTAAGCTTTTTAAATATTTAAGAACGACAAGCGATTATCAGTAATTTCATATTGACAAATAGGCCCAAACTTTAGATTTCGCTTAAACCGCCGACAAATGGCCATAATTAATTTGTCTTTAGAATATATTAAGCAGCAATGGAGCAGGTTGCAGGTTGAACTTTGAACTGTAATAACTCTAATCCTACAGTCAAATCAAATGAAACTTGCCACAAATTATTTTCAGTATATTGTCTATATGTTTGCGAAAAATAATCAAAATCACTGTTGTAGAAATTTAGTAGTTGATATTTAAAGATTCCATGTACGCTATATATTACCATGGAACAAAAATTAATTTACAGTGGTGTAACTCGCCAACAATTCAGTCAACAATAATCAAACTTGGTATAAGTAATACATGATCTATTACCTATATGCTTGCAAAATATTATCTAAATCCGAATTACAGAAGCTGAGTTTTTTAAGCTTCAATATGTCCGCGTTGGTATGGAGTAGCAAGGGAGAGAATAACATTTTTCTCCCCTTAGTACTAGAAGTACTCAGGTAGGAACAGAATCGTTTTAGGTTATTTACTGCCGTCCTATAACCGTTACAATGCAAGTTAAAACGTTTGAAAAAACCAGGTTGGCTTATACGATATACTCCTTTATTCAAGACTTTATAATTAATTTCAGTGACAGTGCTACTAGTTCCTCCGATAAAAAATGTAGTTTATTATCCATGTTTATAAACTTTTTTAACAAAATCCAATTATATACAGATTTACTCTAGGTGTTTCATTTCAAATACAGTCCATATTTATAATTGCTACCTAAATTACATTGAAATATAATAATATATTTTTTTTTCTAATTAATTCAAGACTTAACTTTATTTTATTTATGTATAAATTAATTTCCTTAAATCGTACGCATACTAAGATACGGTATCCTACGCCAATGGAGAATATCCGCATCAATCAGATTGAAATTGGGCATGCCCAAAGTATTCCTACCTCTCGCCAAGATACGTGGCACTTGCTATAGCTATGTTGAATTATAATTATACAGCGCTATTAAATTAAATTGCTACATGTGCATTTCCCTATGTTGCATTTGAAAATAATCGAGCCAAAGCATTATGCACACATAGGCAACCTATTATACAGCACGCTCGATTATACGGTTTACATATATTGCATGGTAAATAAATAGCACTGTATACTCAAATTATAATGCAGTACAATAATTGTGATAGTTTTGTCAAAAATTACAACACTGGAAACAACATAATTTATATAACTTATTCCATTGTAAAATTTTTTTAATATAATACTATGGCATTAATTTTTGTGTGCAGGAGATTTAAGAAGCTTTTTTGTACTTTGCGTTCACAATGGGCTCATTGTGACACCGAAAACGATTTCATAATATATTATAACATCGTTTTTGGAGACTATTTCTTTTGTAAGTTTGGTAAGATTTGTTTTATATTACATATAAACACATTTAATTTTAACACATTCTAACCTCAGAAAACGTGAAAAGTCATTTTATAGTGTAACCACATGTTAAACGCAAAAATCACTCGATTGTAATGCAATGTTTTTAATAGTTTGAATTTACAATTTCTATAAAATTAATGACACAAAGTATAAAAATAGTATATTATACATGTTTTATAAGACGTATTGTAGCACTCGTTCCTTTGGAACACTCCTCCCTTCTCTCGTCGTGTCCCAAACAACTCGTGCTACAATAGACCATCTTATACAACGTACATCAAAATGTGAAAAACACCTACAGCTGTTTATACTATAATACCGATATAAAGACAGCACACTGCTCAAAAATGACCTTACTACCGCTTTAGTTTTATTGTCTACAATACTTACCTTTTTTTCTTTTAGGTGAAACTTCTACTGAAGCAGACTCACTAGATCTTCGTGCCTTTCCACCTTTT
The DNA here is from genome assembly GCA_929113105.1 of Agrypnus murinus. Taxonomy (NCBI): domain Eukaryota; kingdom Metazoa; phylum Arthropoda; class Insecta; order Coleoptera; family Elateridae; genus Agrypnus; species Agrypnus murinus. Next base: position 205,521,480 of record OV816025.1, read on the forward strand.
GTCCTTTTCGCACGTTTGTGCGAATTTTGACTTGAGCTTAAATCGTTTGATGTTGATGTAACACTATCATTAAACTGGCTAGTTGAAGCTACAATCTCGTCTAATTTCAACAGAGAATCTTCGGTTTTAGATTCTTCTAAACCTAAAGTCTTGTAATCATCATTATAGTCTAATGACATCTTTTCTATTTTTGAGGGTTCGACCACATCATCAGCAATTCCGGCAAACATCTGCTCTAATTTATTTTCAACCTCAACAAAACTGCTTGGATCTGTTAATTTCTTCTGTGCCGGAGTTTGAATGATCATAGTTGAATTTGTAGATGTTTCACATCTATTATTATCTTTAGTTGGTTTACTATCACATTTTACATTTTCTTTAGTCTTTATAACACTAACAGAAATTGGCTTAGAAATATTTTCACCTTTGTGAGATTCTGTGGAATTTTTATTTATATCTGATAAACAGTTTGTTTCTTCTGGAGGTTTCATTGTAGCAGTCTTCTGTACCATAGCTGCAATATTTGCTATTGTTTCTGATTCTGATGATGTTTTTCTTCGACTTCTAGGAGGCAATGTAGGACTACCTGGAGGTGCACTGCCCGATCTTCGTCTTTCCATTTGAATCTCTTGTGGAATTATATCTTCTGCATGTTGATCTTCTATAATTTCATGTTTTACAGAATCAATTAATATCGAGTTGTTTTCACTTTCCACAATTCTTTCTATTTCTTTAGATACCCTAATAGTTTTTGCAGGTTTTCTTTTTCTTCTGGACTTACTACTATCAGTACTATCTTCATTACTGAAAGGTGACGTTACATCATCATCTCGAAGATTTGTAGGTGTAGGAGCATTTAAAACACTACTAGAATTGCTATTTTCATCATGCGAACTACTAGTAGTAGCAGGTTGAACAATCACAGAACTTTGACATGGTTTTTCCTTTTCTGGTTGCTCTTGTGAATGTTTCTCCGTCTGGGATTGATGCTGCCACCTTTCTGGTTCAACTGAAGCAATTTTCTCAGTAATTACACTCATTACTACAGGTTTGTCTATTTTTTCAGTTTTATCTAGTACAGGATTTAACCTTTCTATGATCGAATCCATTCGCTTGGCAGGACGCTTTATACTTTTTGGACTGTCTTGTTTTTCATGAAGTCCAGGGCTTGTTGAAATACTAGGACTTATAGGTAATTTGATTCCAGGACTTGCAGGTGGAACCGTTTTTAATATGGGACTAGCAGGTTTTAAACCAGCTCCGACTGTTTTAAGTGCTGGACTAACAGCAGACTTTAAACTGGGACTTGGAGACTTCGTCAATTCCACTGCTTGAATATCAATAGCACTGGCTGGTAAACTGTTTATTTTGTTGGCATCACGTACACTTAAGCTAATGGGAGTTGTAGGTAATTCTCCATTTTGACTTCCATTCCTTTGCAGACTAAGATCAACACCTGGTGAATGTCTTGCAAATGGCCTTTCTGATATCATCTGTTCAAGATTGAAAATATGTGAATGAGATACACTTTTAACAGGCTCTGTTGTAGGTGTATGCCATGTTGGTTGATGTATCAATGGATGCTCATTTGACATGTGCGCATGTTGAGGCTGCCGAGGGTAATAATTTGGAACCTGAAGTCAAAATAAATAAAATAGCAAGTAAAAAGCAATTTGATCAGTATTTAAAAAGTCAGTAAAAACATATTAGAAAATCAATTGTCTTATCTTTTATACACAATTTAGAAGGAAGTATTTACTGTAGTACTTAAAAAAAATATTTTGTCGCATAGACATGTTATGTATCATATTAATAAATATAACATGAATACAACAATTTTTTTAAATACTATACGTAAACTGTTTTTCAATATTTATTTAGTGACAGAAAATAAATTGCATCAAATGAACAATAAATTAAAAACAAGGTGGACAAGTTTACTCTAATGACATTGAATATTTTCCTGTATAATTTCCATATCTATCTGTTTGCATTATCTATATGATATAAAATATTAATATGTAAACATCACTTTAGCAATTTATTTAACCGAAATCAAAATTAAAGGAGTGTGCATATAACTTGTGTACTGTCTGTTGAACATTCTACATACACTAAAAATTAGGAAAAAATAAGTCAACTAATTCAACTTTAATTTTAAATTTGGCCTTTGATTTTAATTAGTGACTTTGGGGTAGATCACGTAATCACACACTGCAGCCATTCTTGTCAACAGTAGCTTGTTGGAAAGATTTTTATTTTATATCAGCATTGGTTGCTTGCAAATTAAACAAGAACAAATTGAACAAAAGTCCGAGCACATAAACATGAGGGTTCTTTTAATAAGAATTTGGTAGAGTTTAATTGCCATATAATAATCGATGAGAATTAAAACAAAATAATAATTTTCTTAGACAAGAGTCTTGTATGAATGATTTAATTAGATAACCGCAATAGTAAATTTCTCATGAGGGCGGGGTATAATTAAGTGGCCTCTACGTAGTTGTCATGCTATGCAAATAATTTGGTTATATTTTTAAAGTTTCGTCCTTTAGTAGATAATGTTAAAGATTTGACAGCAATCTGTCAAATGCGTTGTTGTTAGCAGCTCTTCAAATCAAACGTGTGTTAAGTTTTTATTGCAATGGGTAACGTTGAGAAATGTGCTGTCAATAAATGTCTTTATATGAAAGGTTTAAAGAATGCAGAAATATTGGAAGAGATGAATAATGTTTTGGGTGATTCTGCTCCTTCATATACACTGATAAAATTGGGTGGCTGAGTTCAAATGCAATCGTAAGAGTGTCCAAGATAAATATCGTTCGTGGCATCCTAGAAGAGTGACTACTGCAGAAATCACAAAATACACGATATGGTGATAAAAGACCGACGGCTCAAATTAAGTGAAATAGCCAGTGCCATGGACATTTCAAAAGAGCTGGTGTGCTATATTGTCACCCAAGAATTAAGGATGAAAAATTGGTAGATGAAGTGAGTGCCGCGTTTACTCACAATAGAGCAAAAACGTGTGCAAGTACAAATATCGCAAGAATGTTTAAATAGTTTTCAGAAAAATCTGTCTAATTTTATGCAACAATTTATTACCACGGTTTGGCTGCAAACAAAGCCATTGCCATGAAGTCAGCTGGTAAGATCAACAATAAATAAATAAATGGTAAGGTCGACAAACAATAAATGGAGAATACTACGCTAATCTTTTGGATAAGTTAGACCCCTGCCTGGGACTATCACCTATTTCCAAAGCTTAAAACTTTTTAGGTGAACGGAGGTTTTCCATGGAGCTTCTGCGGTGCGATAAGAGCATTGGAACATCGTTGGAAAAAGTATATTGAAGTGGTTCGAAAGATTATATTGAAAAATACAAATATTTTTGTAGGTCATCCCGCCCTCGTATTCCCTACCATGGCAGAAATTATTATTCATATCATATCAAACACAAGGAACAAGAATATGGCCATAAGAAATTTGGATTTAAGTTGCCGTGCAGAGGGCGCTCATTTATGCCCTTATACAATTATTTTAATTAAATGAATTGCATCAAAAAACAAACGAACACCTTCTCTTCGTAAAACTGGGTTTAATACTAAAAGGACGACAAGAGGCTGTTTTGTCTGCAAGTAGTCTCAAATAGTGGCAATGCGTTTACAAGAATCTGATTGTCAAGTTAAATTTACTGACAAATAACAGCAAAGAACAAGTGATCAACATTTGTACAAGTAACACCGTTCTCCTGTTTGGCAAATATTCACGAGTGATGAATATTTGTCAAATACACGAGCCGTAGGATCCAAACCTTTATACCAGTGACAAAGAGAAATGAAATGAAGACCCTATTAAATAATTCAAATTATTTAACGAAAAGTTTGTTTTTTACATTTTATTTAACAAAAAGTTTTATCAACACGTGGACACTGGACATTGAAATAAACCAAACTGTAAACAATGCAAGAAATACTGGCAAATTACAAGAGAGAGCTCTGACAGGAAAGCACTGTAGGTCACCCAACAGACCTTTTCTGAAAGTGTTCTACATTGTGGTTTGTCAGTACTTTTGCTTTTGTCTATCGATCGAAATAAACGAGTATACAGTATATAGATAGGAGACTGGCCTTGATTCGTTCCCTCAACTACAAGGTAATAAAACTAAGAAAATAAAAACTTTGATAGCATGCCGTGAATGCTGGCTGCATTTGCAGAGTTAAAAATGATTTAAAAAACTTCGCTATTATTTCTTAAATCACTGTGTATTTTATGAAGCTGCCTTTAGTAGCCGTTGTCCTACCAGTGGGTGCATCCAATATCTTTTTTGTTTTCTTTTCCTACAAAGCCGCACAAGAAGGAATGAAATACATGCAAGCTCCATAAAATCGATTTTCAGACTAAAGATTGGAAAGGGAAAAGTCTCGTGTCACAGGCTATTTTTTAGTCGCTCGTGTGAACGTTAATGTGACTGCGTGGTTGGGTACGCATTTAATTGCAAGGAGTCACAACTAGCAATTTTTCTATCGCATGACTGGAAGTCGCTCATTTGGCCAGGCCCTTAAAATTATTAAAGAAAAAAATAAGATTTATAATGCATAGTTAACAGCTATTTCCAAACAATCATTCTATAAACTTTAAGATTGCATGTGCATCACAAACGGAAGTTGTATGAATCAATCGAAAAATGCACTAGTCAAATCAAATATTATGGCCATGTATATTTACAATTTTATCAGTTGGGTATGGTCAGTTGGGTAAGATCGGCGTTGGCGGAGAGAACTGTAACGGTGAACCTAGGGGACTGTTCAGTTAAGTCTGGAGTAACTGGAGGATACCTGCAAGGCAGCTGCTTGTCGCCCCATTTATGGTGCCTAACGGTAGAAGGCTTCTACACTCAAGAATGCAAGTAGCCTGCAGGATTATAGAAAGATGGTGTGAAGAGAAATGTTTGTCGGTAAATCCACTTAAGACGGAATTGACTCTCTTCACTAAAAGAAGAAAAATCGAGGACTTCCGGGCACCCATAATGTATGGAAGACCACTGGCACTAGCACAAGAGGTTAAGTACTTAGGGGTCACTCTCGATAGCAAATAGTTGGAGGCCGCACTTCGAGAAAACTGTAAATAAGTCGGTAGCGACTTTATGGCAGTTGCGCCGAGCGGTGGGTAAGAACTGGGGAATCAATCCTCAAATTCTGTATTGGCTCTACACACTGGTAATAAGATCCAGAGTCCAGTACGGCTCAATAGTCTAGTGGCCTAGTGTGGAAAGACCAACAATTTCCGGAAGACTGACAAAGGTCCAACGATTAGCCTGTCTGGAGATTATGGGAGCAATGAGAACAACCCCAACGGCCGCACTCGAGGTTATACTGGGTCTACCGGGCCTTGACTTTTGGATAAAGAGAGAGCCCATGGCAACCCATCTCAGAATGCAGGGTTTTGGAGTAATCAAGGTATATGCACTGATCATGCAAAGATTGCCCAGGTGGTGGCAAAGGAGCTACCTTTGTCAACATACAGGGTAACCGAAGCAGAAGAACGGCTAAGGCTAGAGAGAAGGAGTACTCTTTCACTATTCCAACTAGAGAACAGTGAGAGCAAAAACAAGTTGAGTTTCAGCCAGATGCCTTGATGTGTTACACTGACGGATCTGGAGTAGCAGAAAGGCAATCCTCTGGAGCAGGAATTTATGTAGAAAATCGAGGGGTACAAGAAAGCTTCGCTTTAGGAAAGTTTACCGCGGTTTTTCAAGCAAAAGTTTACGCTATTCTATCAGTGGCAACCAAGGATGAGATTAGGACAGCACCAGAGAGGAAAATCTACATCTGCTCTGACAGCCACGCTGCACTAAAGGCAATCTACTCATCCAGGACGAGATCAGCTCTTGTCCAGGAATGTGGGGATGCTTTAGCAGAGTTGGTAAAGGAGAAAGAGGTGGAACTGGTTTGGGTTCCAGGACATACAGGGGTCCAGGGCAACGAGAAGGCTGATGAACTGTCCAAACTTGGAGCCGAGGACATCTGTCTTGACCGGAACCCTTTTTGGGTATCACAAGGCAGCAGATCTCGATAGCCCTAATGGAGTGGGCCTACGAGAGTAGTAAAAAGAAGTGGAAAAGGTGCAGAGGCTGTCGGCAGGCGAAGGACCATATATAGGGATTCGACTTAAAGAAGTCGATCTGGCTAATGGGAAGAAGCCGAAGAACTGTAAATCTTCTGATAGGAATTTTGACAGGCCACTGTAAACTAAGAAAACACCTATCTTTGATAGGAGTAGAGGAAGACCCCATTTGCTCAAGATGAGGGAGAGATGAAGAAACATCCTACCACTACCTGGGAGAATGTGTGGCTTACCAGAATCTACGTTTTAAAACGTTTGGTGTAGCTACGCTTCGAAGGGAAGAGTTGCACTCCTAGCGTGGATCGATATCCTAATCTTTATTGGGAAATCGGGCAGGTTTGCAGAGGGAGAAGAGGTTTTTGAAGTAGGTGATAGTGGAGGTGGTTAGGGGGATGACAAGAGGTTGGCAAAAAGGGCTTATGACGGCCTTCTTGCTAGACTTCAGTCTCCCCATAACAGCTACTACTACTACAATTTTATCAAATAATATTATTAAAAAAATATTATATCTGGCATAACTTGTGAATTTATCTTTAATATTTTCTTCTTATAATATTTATTCGATTTGCTTCTTGCTAGATAAAAATATTATTTTACATTTTTGCTACAAGCTGATTTTTGGTTAACTTGTCAAAAACTAAAAACGTCAAATCACATTTGTACGCTGATTTGTTAGTCGATTTTAGTGCACACATGTCAGTGTCTAAAAACCATCTAACAGGGTGTTGCTTAGCTAGAACAGTATGCAGATAATATACGTTGCTAACTGTTTTCATCTGCTGATAAAATTATTTTTGAGTGAAAGAGACGTTTTCAGTTGTCGTTTATTAATTGATACGCATAATAATCTTAAATGTTATAGACAGTACGTACTTATTAATTTGCTTGATAATTCTGTGTATTATTCTGTTGTTTTAATAATTTCTAGCTTCACTTTTATTTGTAATATAAGCAGTAACAAACCAGTTAGTGCTAGAAATGTTTATTAGGTGAACCCTCCTTATTATTCATGAAAATGTACAGATAGTCGAAGGTATGTTAGAACAGAGGTGCCATGGGTACCAGTACTTGGTAAATTGGGCTTATACTATACTTATTATTAACATCTAAATAAATACTTTTAATTGATAAATGCAAATAGTAACTAATCATATTCTTTGATAAAATATTCTTCTAGAGTTATATCAATCATTCTATTCTATCGACTATACAATTGTTACTTTAACAAATATTAACCTTAAAATCTCCATGAATATTAATTTGTTTTTAAACAAGTTTTCCTAAAAATTGCAGTCATCAAAGATACAAAACTTTTAATATGAATTTAAAATTGTTTTAATGAATATAATAATACCTGTAAGTGGTTCCAGGCAGTATTGGGAGAGGGTGCCTGCCTACTATGAGGGTGATGTGGTGGGCCACCAGACATTTTGGCAGAAATTTGTGTGTTTGTATTATTTAAATCTTGATCACTTGGAACCTTTGCATAATAAGAACCCCATCTGGTGGCATAATCGTCTAAAAATGGATTACTACATCCACTTGATGAAGTGCTGCTAGCAGCTTCCGATTTATTTTTATTCGAATTATTTGATACTTTGAGCTGATGCTTTATAATTAAAGAGCTCTCTCTAGAAACATTTGATGAACTGTTTGATGCAACACTAGCAGTAGTAATAGTGCAGTCTTTTGAAGAAATGTTTCTTGCTTCTCTTGGATTGCTCAAATAATATTGCTGGTTAAAATTTGAATTCTTATTACTGTAAAAGTCTGTACATCCACTTTCAAAGGTGTTTGTTAAAAATTTAGTCAATGATGGATTCTGCTGTTGAGATGAAGAAAATAAATTAGATGACCGGTTTATATCACCAGTTGGAAATGATCCAGTTTTATTATTATTGGTAAACGTAAGATTATTTTTCAAATTTGCTGAACTGGGTTTTGAAAATGTATTAAGTTCAGAGTTCTGCTGATTTCCATTATTAGTGTTATATTGATAGCTGGTAGAAGCATCAGTGTTAGTAGTTGATTGTATAAAATTAAGGAACGATGAAGTGGAACTTGCAGATCGTGAAGTCTTTTTATTGATTAAGCTGGCATCCAAGGCAAGATTGCCATCACTTTGAGTTAATGATGCATGTAGTGTGTTTGTTTCTTCTGGTTTAGATGTGTCCCCACCTGAAACATACAAAAATAAATTAGTATTCAGTAGTGGTGGGTTCGCGATACCACCCGCGTGTCACTACACTTGCGAGTCGAAACCATTAGCCGTGTTAGTGTCAACTCCTTCACAACTCTTTAACGATACTTCGCATTTACACATCATGCATGCGCTAGTTCATATAATATAATTGAAACGAGCAGTCAAGATTCATAGCTAATACGTAAATCATAAACTAGGGATTAAAAAACAATTAGGTATATGAGTAAATTCTGTTATGGTTATATATTTATGCATTAAGTACATTAAAAGACATTAAATTATTTATACACCGTGTTCGTTCTAACATTTGCTATAGGAAATTAGTATGGGAAATCTGAAATATGTCAAATAGTTCGTTCTCGAATAAAAAATTTTTAACTCAATGCCATTTTTTCGGGAGACTTATCAACTTTAAAAATTTACTGTGACTAAATCACTTGCCTAACCAAGAAAAGTAAAGACAACTCTTGTACTTAGGCACCTTTATATTACAAAATGAGCATTTTTACATAAAAACAAATAATTTACCTGTGGCCTAAACAAAATGATTGTTTTTTCTGAAGTTTTCTTATTTAACATAAAAAGCTTAACATAAACTTTTTTGTAAAACTTTATCAATGGAATATGACGACGCATATAACCTAAAACATACAATATTCATCAAGGTTTCAACTTCTCAGATCATCCCAGAATATGCTGAATGGTCCCTTTTTGATGCGGAAAGGTAACAGGTTGGATATAAACTGAAAGCAAATAATTTTGCCCGCAAAATTTCTTTCATTCATGGAACATCACAAACATCTGAATGTTTGTGCAGGACGGTGTTCTAACATACATCACACTGGAGTCAGCAAGTGTGGGGTTTTTTCGGATGACTGGCTGGGGCAGTGATGGGTCAACCAACCAATAGTTTGGCTTGCATGTTCCACTATGCAATTTCTTTATTTGTGATTATACAGAATAGTCCGTTTTGTTACATTTTCAGTTAAATTTTTAAAATTATATATTATGAATCTGAAGAATACAAATCTTCTAAAGGGTCAAGTAATTTTCAGTAACTTGTGTTAATCTTTCCCATTTTTTGCTCTTTTGTTTGTAAGTTGCTTTTTTGTAACTGCCTAAATCTAAACATGTATCTAGATACAGACAATTTCTTTGATCAATTGATTTTATCAAAATACTTGCGAAAGCTTATAAAAACTCTTATAATTAAACACACTTGTATCAATTAAACAAATTAACGTTCACTTATGTTACATGACTAATTTCAAAGTCAGTAATTAAAATGTATTTAATTTAGACTTAACCTATACAGAAACAATTATTTATTTACAATTATTAAGTAGTGCATCTGCAAATCATTAAATTATATCTTGGATGTTCTTGACATAATTTATGAAATTGAAATTTATTACTAATATGCTAGGAATCTATGTTCACACCCACTGGTGTTTGTAGTAGAATTTATTCTTGAAGTGTTCGTAATTATCCTCAGTGTAAATTGGATATTATCAGTAACAATTTATCGTTTTAGTATATGATCAAAGCAAATCATGATTTTCCAAACAGTAAAACAATTTTTAAATTGCTATAATTTAAAATTATTAATTTCTAGATTATTAAACGGCACTTTGTATTGTATTTATAAATTAATAAAACACTTCTCTAAATTAAGAACTATACAGATATGCATTTAGTGCTATGCCATCCGAAAATCTTTCCGGATAGAAAACAAGTCCCTTATTACCAAACAATTATATATTTTATTTGTTATTTAGGCATTTTAATACTTCAATAACACAAATACAATTATTTCGCAGGTAACTGTGTTTCTAATCATACTTTATCTGTTACTGCTTTTTTAATAAATTTCACATTTACACAATAGTTATTTGTTTAATTAGTACAAAAAAAATGCATGTTTTTTTGGATAATTAAACATACTATTTTTTCTACAACCGCTTAACTAGTAAACTCTGTAAGAGGACTGTTTAGAATAAACAACATAACGTTAAGTTACTTTTTATTCACTCCAACTTTTTAAGGAATTCTTGTTTCCGAGTAAAAGATTAAGAAATACTCACAAATGTGTAATCTTCACTCCAGGGACGAACCTAAAGAGTTTTTTTGGAGCAGGGGTAACTTTAAAATTGCCAACTTATTACGATGAAAATACCAACTACTAGTAATAAAATACTTTTATTTGTACCTAACATTGAAGCAAAATTAGTATTTTACACAAATCTTATTTTTATTTAAAACTCTCCAACGTGTATGCATGGCAATTAGATTAAATTTAAAAAAATAAATTGTTTTGGACACATTTTCTTATCTTCTCATTTGTCTCAAATTGTGAAATTGACAACTCTCGCTCAAAATGATCAACTTTGAGGGGGGAGCTTCCCCTCCCAGCCACCCCATGAGTTTGTCCCTGCTTCACTCTCATTTTAATGCAAATTCGAAGAGATACGCTTAAGAGGTTAGAATTGGTTTTTGTTTTTGTGACCGTTGAGAGCAGCAAATAAGATTTTAATAGAAATATCGAATTTCTTTTTGTTTTCTGTCTTAAGAAATTCATTTAATAATATTATATTAGTATCAAAAAGCAGATAAATGATTATTATTTAATTGATAATTTCTAATTATTTCGCATTATTGGTATAAAATAAAATGTTTTAGAGCTCCACGAAAAAAATGACAAGCGTAACATCAGATTACTTTTTGTCCTAGTATGGTAACGAGTAACAGTACCTAAATGGTCTACTTTTTATACAAAATAATTTGATATTATAGTGTCACATTCGTGCTACTGGAGAAAAACTCATATTTATTTTACAACTGTCCATCCAACAGAGATTTTTGCTTATGGGAGATGTCCGTTATGAGAGATTTAACTGTATTTTGTTTTTCTCAATGTGATATTTATAGTACAACCAGAAAATGAAAAAAATAAACTGGAGTGAATCTAGCAGCCGCAGACTAGCACTCGGAGTTGATTGTGAACGAGCCTTGCTCCCAAATTGTCAAATTTAGACAGTTTGAAATAAAAAAATAGTCATTACAATCTGTCAAAGTTTATTATTAATTATTTATTGTTAATTATTAAACTATTATTAATAAATAACCTAATAGCAAAAGTGTGCATGACATTAGTTGCTGCTTAAAAGATTTTTCACAACTTCAATTAATATTTATTAATTGTAGTTTAATAATTTTATTAATAATTGGAGTGGTGAAAAACTTTTTAAATTTGGCAATTTGAGAGCAAGGCTCGCTCACAATCAACTCTGACTGCTAGTCTGCGGCGGCTAGATTCACTCCGGTTTATTTTCTTCATTTTTTGGTTGTATTATAGTGTTATTGTTGCTGATTACAGAGGTGTACCACAATCAAATGTTACTTGTAATTTGGTAAAGATAGAAGATGAAAGCATTAAAATCTTGCATGAACATGAAGAAGTCATGTAGTAGCATGTTGTATTCTACACTGACTTGGAAAAAGTTCATACATTGCTCTTATTGTCAAAAAAAGCATGGTACAGTCGAATTCATAAAAAAGGAAACGATTTTCGTTCCATTTGTACTTTGAACGTAAATTATTAATTAAAATATTACTTTATATATTTGCCGACATTCGTAGATTATGTAAATAAAGCCTTATTAATAATTAATCATTGTTAAAATTGGTAGTAATCGAAATTAATATAAATTACATATTTGATACAAGAGTCGTTTCCTTCTTTGTGAATCTGACTGTACATTGATGAGTATGATAAAATGAACAAAAAGCACAGTAATTTAAAGAGTAACAAACACAAAAAGTCAAAAAAGATGAAGAAACAAGGCAATGTGGGTTTGTGGGTAAAGAGGTGCGAGATTGTTCTACCGACAAATGGCCGCTCACGATGGAGTCCACTTTATAATATACAATCAGAGGTTTGTAGAAATGGATTAGCCCGCAGTTCTATACTGCAGAAACTGATAAGGTATTTAAGGATTCAATTTCCATAGATTTCCATAGGCGAAGAATTTATGATATGACAAACAATGACATCACATTTATATCTAGGAGCATGATTTTACTTTTCCATTCAATGGCGGTTTCAGGGGGGGGTAATTGGGTAATTACCCTCCCTAAGAATTTTTCGTTCGCTTATTTATTTTTATTCTTAAAAAATAACCAATATTTCAAACAAACAAGTTAAGTTATGGTAAATCTAGTCGGCAATCTATGACGAGGAATTTTTCCAAAACTCCTGGAAAGTCGTAAGGAACTGATACACGAGACTCCCGCTAATGTAGCATGGTATGTAAAATATAAACAAAATGAAGTTGACTGCTCAAGCGCGCCGTGCCGTAAGACTTTCTGCCTTGGCCTTGGCACGGGTTCCCTTTTCTAATACTACTCGACATACGTTGATACTATTCATCTCTTTGGTATCCTTAATCGTTACATTGTATTACATTAAAAAAGTGCGAATCGCATTTCTTAGTTCAATTCATAATATTTCTTGTCTTACTTGGTTTTAAATGTAAAAGATAGAAACCGAAACAGTTTGCAGAATTGCACGTCGCATATAATAAATAATTAAATTATTAGTGGTTACTTACTAATTACGTTACCAATTTATTATAATTTAATCAATTATACATAAGGTAAGTTTTTGGATTGTAGGTGTTATTTACTATTTAGTGTTGGGACTGATCTAGATCAAATTTAGAGATCTTTGATCTGAGTTAGATCTTCATAAATTAGATGATCTTGATCTGATCTCATTTCATTTTTTTGTGATCTTTTGATCTAAATTTTATATTTAAGATCAGTTCAAAATTATTATTTTTACTTTCTTACACTCTTTCTCATTATTTGTTAAAAAAGTTTTTTCAAAAACTATCTTTTGTCAGTATATCGATAACTTGTATAATTGTGCATTGATACGAGGTGTTGCCCATACCAGATATTTTTATATTTTTAAACATATTCTAGAAATAAAATTCCTGGCTACAAAAAGTGTACAATATATTTTTCTTCTTAGAAATTATATCTTATTTACTGTTTATTTGTTTTTTTTTTGCATAGAGGCCTGCGCTATTTTTTATATCTGTTTATATTACTTTATTTACATTAATTTAATATAAATATCAGAATGTAAATGTAATGTATTTATTGTTTATGTTTAATTTTTGCTAATTGTTATTTTCTCCTTTATTAAATCGTTTAAAAAGATTACTTTTAAAAATATGATATTATGATCTGATCTAGATACAATTTTATTAATGGATCTTCTTATTTTTATTATTTTTATTTTTAGTACAATTAAATTAATAAATAAAAATGGATAATCGAAAACGAAAATTATCTACGTTGGATTCATTTGTTCAGAAAATTAAAAAACTGATAATTCTTCAACAAATAAAGATCAATTTATGTCAACAGTCAATTTAAATCATCCATCTACATCTACATCGACATTTATCGAATACGGAGGAGAATCTTCAGGATCTTTATTAGGTTGTTCCCAGCACGAGAAAAGGGAAATACAAGAAGAAGAGCATACAACAACATGTACATCTAGTAACGTTGAAATTTACATTGATATAGGTAAATTTAGTAATGTTAATGTTGATGAAATTGTTCTAAATTATTCTAAATTATCAGGTAAAGGTGGTGTTTTGATAAGTCATGAAAATACTAAGTATCACAAAAATTCAATTGTTTATGCTGAAAATTTTATAAAATCATTTAATAACCCTTCACGAGATATAAGAAATAAACTAAATATTGAAAGACTTAGACAAATTGAAGAAAATAGAAATAGATTAAAACCAGTAATCGAAAGTATAGTTTTTTTGGGGAAACAAAATATTTCCTTACGAGGTTCTCTCTTAAATACAAAATCTATTACAAATGAGGGTAATTTTCGTGAAATTCTACGTTTTCGAATTGCAGCTGGTGACATAACTTTAAAAAATCATTTAGAAAACAGTCAAGCAAATGCCACCTACATAAGTAACACGACTCAAAATGAGTTAATTGCTTTATGTGGAGAAGAAGTTAAAGATATTATTTTAACACAGGTTAAGAAAGCAACATATTTCAGCATAATGTTCGATGAAACCACCGATATTAGACATATTTCACAAATGTCTTTTGTAATAAGATATATGAAATCTGAGTGCTCGGAAATTAATGAAGATTTTGTGGAATTCATTGATTGTCATAATGATAATTATAATGATATTACTCATGAGCCTATACTTAGTGGGGATATTTTGGCAAAAACAGTTTTAAAATTTTTGAAAAATCATGATTTAAGTTTTAAAAATTGTGTCGGAATTGGAACAGATGGATGTTCCGTTATGATGGGAGAATTGAAGGGTGCTGTATCTATTTTGCAGTCAACCTTGTCCAACGCATTTAGAACACCATGTTTCAATCATGCTTTAAATTTGTCCATATCAAAATGTATGCAAGTACAGGCTGCTCGTAATGCCATTGGTACCATTAAAGAAGCAATTTCATTTTTTAATGCCTCGTCCAAAAGACACCATGTGATAGAAGCTGTAAATAATTCATCCTTAATTAGTCTATGTGATACTAGATGGTCTGAACGACATGATTCTTTAATAAAATTTAGAACATGCCTTTTAAACATTGTGGAGTCATTGGAGTTAATCTCGCAATGGGAAGAAAGAGAATCTTCTAATAAAGCTGAATTGCTAAAGAATTCGATTTGTATACCAATGTTCATAGTTACGCTATGCTCTTTGTCTGATATTTTTGGCAATACGGAAACTTTGAGTAAATTATTACAAACAAAATCAATGGACAAATATTACGCTAATAACTTGATAAATAACACTATTGATGTTTTATCCAATAAGAGGAAAAATGCTGCCACATCGTTTAAAACAATTTATAATGATGCAGTAAATATTTTAAACGAATTACAAATTGAAATGACAAAACTTCGAATTACCAAATATCAGAGAAATAGACCAAATGTGGATCAACCTATTATAGAGAATTATTATCGAATTAATATATATTTACCTATACTGGATAATATTATTGCAGATCTGCAATACAGATTTAATAAAGACACAATGAATTTGTTCAATTTTAACACAATAATACCTAATATTTTATTGACAACAACTGACGAAGATTTAGATGTCACTTTAAAATCTATTGCAACATATTTAAATAAGATTTTACCTGAAAATGCAACATGTGCAATAGCAATTAAGTCTGAATTGGAATTTTGGAAATTACAATGGCAAAAGAAAAATGAACTAAAAGAACAATTACCAGAAAATGCTTTAGATGCTTACAGAGAATGTGACGCCAATATTTACCCAACATTAAAAGTAATTTTACAAATATTATGTACTCTGCCCGTTAGCGTTGCTTCTGCAGAAAGAAGTTTTTCTGCACTGAAAAGATTAAAATCGTGACTGCGAACCACTATGTCTCAAGAAAGACTAACCGGGTTAGCTCTATTACATATTCATAGGTATATGGATATTAATATTGAGAATGTTATTAACAAGTTTGCTAGAAAACAAAGAAAAGTAGATTTCATTATTTAAGAAATATTATAAATCTTTTTTTTTAAATAAATTTAATTATAAAAATCTGTTTCAAATTTTACAGAATATGTTATTATTTTTTATAGGTCCTATATTTTATTACTATATAATATTCTTTTTTTATACAAATTATATTTTTTGACGTTGTTTGATTGTTTTATATTTATGGAATAAAAAAAAAATTAAAATTTTTCTTTTTAAAAAAAAATTAAAATTTTTCTTTTTTAAAAAAAATTACCCCTCCTAAGCCAGTTGGCTGGAAACGCCCCTGTTTCCATTTGAGAGATATTAAGTTCAAATCAAATTACATTTGTGCAAAGATAATTGATGGGTGATGATTGTTTTAAAAAAAAAAGTTGGTGATCAAGTTGTGCAAAATCTAATGGGAGACATCAACAGCAAAATTTGACATTTTTAACAAGCACTAATTCGTTAATTTAATGTAACCATTGGACAACTTTTCATTTTATATTAATTAATTATTTAATATTCGAAGAACTTTAGTTCTTTGCGAGAATCTTGATTTGTTATTTGTGTAGGCTTTCTCAAATATATTTCTGTACTTTTTGAGAGGAGTACTTGGATGACACTATCAATAATGGCGCTATTTGGAAGAGGCAGTTTAGTTTGGAATACCTAATAATTTTCCGCTTAGCCCTTTGTGGACTTTTTAAATTATAAGCGTATCAAGAATCACTATCACCAGATAACACATTCTAACTTTGGAAACTAGAACAAAACTGATAATAGATAAGGATTCAGCATGCCAAAATACACTTTATAGAACATCTGAAAAATCACTTCCTGTGCAGCTGGCCACTTCTTGATTAAGTGAAATAAGATAGCCTTCTGACAATGAATCCACATCTGTGCTTACTTTTAGCATAACTGCTGTTTTGTCAGAGATATGCAGGTCACATGGCTCAAGATATCACATGACTGATCGACATACATATATGTATACTCTTTAAAAGTATTTGTGATGCTAATTCTAAATATTTATATTTAGTGATTAAAGTTACACAGATCAAAAATATGATCAAATGTTACAATACTTTGAAGTGAACGGTATGTATGCCGTAAAAAAAATATATCTCGAAGTCGATTCAATCCTTATCTGTTATTGATTTTGTTCTAGCTGTTACGATTCCAAATTTAGGCAATATTGGTCAAATTTCTATAACTCAGAAACTATGTAAACAGACAAGCTGAGAATTATTTAGTATGCCAAGCGAAAATTCTTGTTTTGAATGGCACCAATATCGAGCCGATTCTGACTCGCTCCTCACTCTTTATAATAGCTTTTTCTAAATATCCAATAAATTTGTAAAAATAGAAACAGAGAATAAAGATTTTTAAAAAAATACTTATTTAATTAAAAATAAGAATTAAAAAAACAAAAAAGCCCCCCCCCCCGCTTTTCCGCCCAGCAGCAATGTCTTTCTTTAGTTTATTATTGATTCAAGCCACTACTTGAGCTACACATATGAGCAAGCTATACTGCTGTATAATAAAGATAGTACATAGATATTTTTTAAGAGCTAAATGTAATTCTTTTCGGACATTTTAGAATATTAGTACAATTTCACATAATAAACATAATAATAAAAATAAATAGATAGTCAACTTTATATACTTTGGAAGATTTTGCAATTTTTTAAAAGCACAGATTAATTATATCCATTTGGCCTTGAAATGTACATACGGAATACGCATTGTCTTAACACTTTCACGGCAGGTTTTATGTATCATACTATTGTTGTATTGCCGGCAGTACGGCAGAGTGGTTATAGTGGAATTATATCGCTTAACAAAGTTAAGTCGTGTTTGTTCCGATCAGTACTCGGATGGGTAAATCACGAGCGCAGGGTACTTGCCTATATGGCTCTGCTGCCTCGTTTCACACACACATATCCACTCTGCGGCTCGGTGCGCCCGGCACCTCGATACCAAAAGTATAAGAGGCTATAGATTATGTATGTATGTACTATTGTTGTACTGACACGTGACACCCAGTAAATAACACAGAAACATAAACGAACATTATATAGTTAGGTTTTTCTAGATTTGTTCAAATATACAAAGTGACATGAATCTTGAGATCCATTCAACATATTATAGAGTACTGTAAAGTGTGTAGCCCTTTGGTTACAAAAAAAACATTTCTATTAATTTTAGAAACACTTGTTTAAAGTTTTTGAAATTGAACCTCGATAGTTCTGAATTCAAGGTTGATGTTAAAATGTAATAAAAATAATGAAAACGGTACAGTGTAATAAAATTGTTAATCCTTATAAAATATGAAAATATAAATTTTGTTTTGTGCACCATTTTCATTATTTTTACGCTACATTTCAACATTAACCTTAAATTCAAAACTCTCAAAGGACATGGCACTATTTAAGTGTAAGGCCGTCTGCAAATTTTTCTGCAATTTTGATATGTTGTAGCTGATACCAAAAGAAGACTTTTTTATCGTTGCGCCAAAGTTCTATGTCTACCGGGTCTACTCGAAAAGTGAGGTCAAAGTTTCAAAAACGGACATTATTGAATAATGATTTTCCGAACTATTCTACGTAAGTGGATGTTACATTAAACCAAATCAATTAGTTTTTGAGCTAATATCTCAATAATATTGTATTGAACAACCACAATCAGCATGTTAAAGGTGCAATCTGTAAAAGGTTTAAGATTACTTTCCACAGACACTCTGTGCAATGCAGCATTAATCGGACGGTTCCTTTCTAGATAATTTCCACTTTTTCAAAAATTGCACAGATTTAACGGCACTGTTTTTTTAAGTATAATATTTGTAAAAAACCTTTTAGTTGCTAGATTTTCTTTCGTATCCTGCTTCGGAAAAATCATTATTAAATAAAGCACGTTTTTGAAACTTTGACCTCAGTTTTCGAGCAGACTCTGTAGACATAGAACTTTGGGGCAATGATAAAAAAGTCTTCTTTTGGTATCAGTTACAACATATCAAAATTGCAGAAAAATCTACAGAGGGCCATATTACACACGCTATGTCATTTAAACTTCAAAAACGTTAAAGAATTAAAGTAATTGACGAATGCAAAGCCTCCTATAAAATATAAAAAAAGTAAATAGTGAGTGACATCGAAAGAGAGAATTGCTACAAAAAATATTCTAAACAAATCAGGAGTTTCTGAAATTCAATGTGTTTATAAATATATAGGTCAAACTAGTAGAAATTTTCTCATTAGGTTCAATGAATATATCAGATCTTGAAAAAATAAAAAAAACTTGACTATAATTTAGCCGTGCATCTTTTAACATATAATCACACTTGCTCCATACAAAATTTCAAAAGTTTTACGCCTTCAAAAGAACGGTTCAAAATTGAATTTCTTAGAAACATACGAAATAAATAAAGCCATAAAACGTAATGACTGACAGTCTTCATTCAGATATTCTGGAAATACTTGTACATACCACGTATTTAGAGGTTGCTACCCTAGTCTTTATATATTCTTGTAATTTCTTTTAAGTGTTCAGTACCTATTTGTGAAACTTAGCCAAGTGTTTTTATTTACTTATTACAATGTTTCACCTAGCGCCAACGACATATTCAATCAATCATAATAGAGGTTATGTTGTTTTGTTAGTTGACATGTGAACATGTATTAGATTTATACCAAGTTCGTTTTTATATGTTCGATGTCCATGCTAACTCACACAATTTCAGAACTAGCTGTGTCAGTGCAGTATTAGTGCACTGCAACAATGCACATGCAAAAATTATATAAACATAACCTCACTAATATCAATGTCATTCAATTGTCAAATTATACCTTTAAAGATCTTTTAAATCTCTAATTCACCTTAAAAGTAAAATATTATCTGTCTGAGTAAATCATATTATATTATTCATTTCCAGTAACAGCTTATATAAATTAAAAAAATTATTTTTTTTCGTTACATTTTATATTTCATATTATGCTTTTCTAAAATTGCAATATTGCCAACATTCTAGAATTATTGTAACAAAAAAATTAAGTCATCGCCTTCTCTGAATGTCACCTAAAGATTTGATGACTAAGTTTATTAGCAAAGACTGTTTCAGGGATTCAAGCCAGAAATCTCTGAGAGGTCAAAATAAGTCCAAAAAAATTGCATTTCCAAAAATAATTTTTGCAAATTGTTTATAAAACCACTCTTGCCTCTATTAATATATAGCTAGTAATAAAAAATGACACTACTAATCAAAGGGTTGAATTATTATCATTCTTTATCAGACAGTTCAAAAGTTTAGAAAGTTGTACTTTCTAAACAATTACCACTTTCATTATTAAATCTTCTTCAAAATAATTAAGTTAAGTAAAATAATTACACATAAATCTTGCTGGTACTTTTTCAAAAATAAATAACAATAAATAATAATAAACTAGAAATATTACCTGAAGTTTTTGATCATCAAATTAAACAAAACACATCATAAAACAATAATAAAGTCCTTAAAAGCATCTGGAACATTCAAATTAATTGCTTTCCAATATCTTTTAGTAATTACTTTCCATACACCATTCTAACAAAATAATACACACTGTATAAAATTTAATTTCTACTAATAAGCATACAACTTAAAAAAAGAGACAAAAGCAACAAAATAAACGCAAATAGTTCGTTATTAAAGCGTTTAAAATTCCTAAGATTGTCAGGACATCACCAATCTACCTCCAAATGTGATACAAAAAAGAATTATAACACGCGAGTATATAGAAAAAAATTAAAGAGGGTTTAGGTGGAAAGCCATTATAAACTAAATCGATGTTTGAAAAATAACACCATATTATTAAATGCACTTTGCAAGGTCGAGCATGCTTAATAGTCATAAATCTAGGAAACTTAAATGAACATCAATACCTCTAAAACATAAAAACAGACCTAAATAATTGCGTCGAGTTGTCCAAACACTAAAAAATTATGACGAAAATATTTTAGGCAAGGCTGTAAATGCAGCCGACTCGTAACAATGGCGGACCCGGTTTGTACAATTTTGTAACCGACGTGCCATCTATCAAATTATATACGAACCTTAGCTACACACGACCACAATTTCTAATGAATCAATAATAGACAAGTTCTTGTATGAACTGCCACATCTTAAAACGTGCAAAAGTAAAACACAGTTTTAAGAGCGTATGTCTTACCTTGTTTACAGCATTCCAGGATGGATATGTCGAAACGGACCTTCTTGATTTGTACTTCCAATAAATTGTTAATTAACAGATTAATATCGAATCAAGCATGCACATGCTGTAAAACAGGCGCATGCGAGTGACAGAAATACAAAAATAAAGTCTGACATTACCACACCACTGTAAAATGGGATTATCAAATCTACCAGCCATAGTTTCTTATGTTATGCAATTGCGAATCCATTTTTTCATAGACTTTTATATGTTAATTGCTTCTGACTGACTAACAAGACTAGTCTTTAACGAATTCAAGTAGAAATTTTATTGAATTTGTATTATTAACAAATGCTATTTTTTCTCATTTTACGCGCGTTTGTTTAAGCATGCGCCAATCAACGCCCTTCTACTGCGAAGGTGTTGCCAACATTACTTGTTTGACAGCCAAAATTACCACGTATTGAAATTAAAATTATTAATTGTTGATATGGCGGCGCAGAACGTTCGAGGTGTTTCTAGAGTATTAGAAAAATTAGAAAACTCTATAAAAGATGGGAATTATTACGAAGCTCATCAAATGTATAGAACTATTTATTTCAGGTAAATGTAGGAATCAACATTAAAACATGGTATAATTCTCAAACCGTAAATTGAAATATTCTAGACTCTTCCAAAACATAACCTTATTGGGTTTTTTTATTTTAGATATCTTGGGCAGAAAAAATACTCGGAGCTATTAGATATGCTGTATAAAGGTGCTCTGTTGTTTTTAGAACATGATCAGGTACCTGTCAGAAGCAATGGTTCGTCATAGTAAATGTTTTAATACTGTGTTTTTAGCAAATAAGTGGTGCCGACTTAGCTATATTGTTAGTAGAAGTTCTAGTCAAATCGGAATCTACAAACTACACAGAATGGACACCAAAATTGTGTAAAATATTTGCTAAGATCAGTACTAATTATCCTGAAAGAGACGCTTTTATAACTAATGCTATTCGTTGGTCAGCTAAAGGAGGCACACAAGGACATCCGTTTTTACATCAAGTGAGTAATTTAAAAAGAAATTGGTTTGTAAGAAAGCCAGAAACAGTGTTAAGCTATAATTTCTTTTTAAATACCTCTTTATCAACTTTACGAGCAGTCATGTTAAATAAACGTCTAATGGTAGATGCATTTATAGGTATTGAAATTACCAAAGTAATTTACTTAAATGTGTTAAACACTCGAAATAATTTTAATATGACTGCATGAATCTTAAAAGATTACTATTTCAGCATTATGTTGTATTCACAAGTACTGTAAAAAGTTGAAGTATACCTTTTTAAGTTAATTCTTAAATTAAAAGGTTTAAGTATTAAAGAATAACAGTCATCAATATGTGTATAATAGTGAGTGCATTATGTGACTAATTTAAAAATGTATTTCATTGATAAGTGTGACTTTATTCAGATCAATTTAGCATTGCTTTGATTGGATATTTTTTATGACCTTGTGAACTTCATTTTTTAGTACCTATTATT
This sequence comes from Agrypnus murinus, assembly GCA_929113105.1. Taxonomy (NCBI): domain Eukaryota; kingdom Metazoa; phylum Arthropoda; class Insecta; order Coleoptera; family Elateridae; genus Agrypnus; species Agrypnus murinus. The sequence goes on from OV816025.1 coordinate 205,544,080, forward strand.
AGGTTGAATTAAGCATAACAAAGCTATTGTTTATGTGTGGCACTACGCGACAGTATCGGCTTATTGCAAATTTAATAGCTTTCAATTTAATTATGCAATTATTTAACTTAAACTTTGTTTTTGTATATAATGTACTCATTTTTAAGATTAAAAGCTTGGGAATCCGAAGCCACAATATTTTTTATGTTGTAAATTATAGGTAAATGCTTGCTTTTTTTTAAATGTCAAAATAACAGAGATTCATGCAGAAAATGAATGAAGCCTTTCAAAAATTGAAATCTCTGACATGTGAATCGTTTTGTGTGAAAGGGAGAGGTAAGTAGTTATACAGTATTGGCATGGATTTTTTACTATTATTAAGGGTTTAGCTTCAATAATACTGCGACTGTTATATAATCTAGTTTGTTAATGATTAATAATTACAAACTCAACATTAATATTTTAAACGTAGTTAGTACTTTTTAGCATTTTGTTGTTCTAAACCAGCCCTTTTGAAAGAATTTTCCTATTTGAAATTTCAAATAAAAGTTCTTGCGGAAAGGCTAGTTTCAGTTTGGAACAACAACAAAATGCTAAAAGAACACTGTGGTCATTTAATTGGAAGTATGCAGTATAAACTTCAATCTGTGCTGACAAAGTACTATGTTTAAAATATTAAATGTTGATTTTGTAATTATTAGTAATAAGTAAGAAGAAAAACTCAAACTGTGGTGTAAACTTACTAAAACTGTACTTCACCCTCACCACACACACTTTTAGTCACTCTGGACACGTGTTTCAATAGCTAGGCTCATCTTCAGCAGACACTGAAAAACTAAACTAGAATCTAAAAAATTCAACCTTATATATGTACCTACAAAACTTTTATTATAAAGTTACATTTTTTAGATTTTAGTTTAGTTTTTCTGTGTCTGCTGAAGATGGCAGCCTAGCTGTTGAAACACGTCTCTAGAGTGATTAAAAGTGTGTGTGGTGAGAGTGAGTGTTTTAGTAATAATTTAATTATGAAATAAATAAAGATTATTAAAAGTTTCACAGTTTTATTAAAATATACCTGACAATATTGTTTCGACAGCTATGCTGTCATTATCAAAGGTAATATAATTATAAACAAACACGTCGCTAAGGTAGATACAAAATAGGTAACTAGATAAAATAATAATAATAATAAAAATTAATAATAAAAATCATAATTAAACATCTAATACTTCCAGTAACGGAGAATTACTGAGCTCAAGTTGTTCATTCATTAAAGGTACCCTGAGTTTGTGTTTGTATATCTCAAAGGCTTCTAAAATGTCTAATTTACGTTTGTTATTACAAAAATGTAGGAATTTAATATTATTTTGAGGAGTCATTTTGTGATTTTGTTCTAAAAGGTGTTTGGCGTAATTCGATTTTTCAGGATGTTTATTTTTGTAATGACGTACGTGTTCTTTATATCTTATGTCAAAATTTCGAAGTGTTTGTCCAATATATACCGAACTACAAAAATAACAATTTAAACGGTAAATGCCCGATTTCATGATATCATGTGTTCTGTCTTTAGCATTAAATAAAAATGAAAAAGTGTTAGTGTTGGTTTTAAATGTTATTTTATAATTGTTGGTTTTTCTTAGTATATGTGCAATTTTTTCTGATATTTTGCCAAAATATGGTATAGATATGTAATTTGTGTCTTCTGTTTGATTGTCAATGGGATATATTCTTTTGATAGCTAACCTATAATCTTTTTGTTTAATTAAAGTGTCAATCATGTTCGGATTATAATGATTTGCATGTGCTAGTTGTTTAATGGTTGATATCTCTTTGCTAAAATCTGATTTTGTTAGTGGAATAGTTAAAGCTCTATACTAAGAAAAACCAACAATTATAAAATAACATTTAAAACCAACACTAACACTTTTTCATTTTTATTTAATGCTAAAGACAGAACACATGATATCATGAAATCGGGCATTTACCGTTTAAATTGTTCTTTTTGTAGTTCGGTATATATTGGACAAACACTTCGAAATTTTGACATAATATATAAAGAACACGTACGTCATTACAAAAATAAACATCCTGAAAAATCGAATTACGCCAAACACCTTTTAGAACAAAATCACAAAATGAATATACAAACACAAACTCAGGGTACCTTTAATGAATGAACAACTTGAGCTCAGTAATTCTCCGTTACTGGAAGTATTAGATGTTTAATTATGATTTTTATTATTAATTTTTATTATTATTATTATTATTTTATCTAGTTACCTATTTTGTATCTACCTTAGCGACGTGTTTGTTTATAATTATATTACCTTTGATAATGACAGCATAGCTGTCGAAACAATATTGTCAGGTATATTTTAATAAAACTGTGAAACTTTTAATAATCTTTATTTATTTCATGATTATGGAGTTCCACAAAATAAGGCTGGAAACAATAAACAAGATAATTTAATTAGATTATATATTGTAGTCACAGGATTATTTTTGAAGCTAAACCCCGAATAATATAAAAAGCTGTAATAATTTGGCCAACACTGGAGGATTTTTACGATAAAATGCAGTTACGTCATGTAAAAACGTTTTACAGCAATTTTAACTGTTAATTGATTTTATTAAGCTACCGATTTACTTATTATTTTTAATGATGTCCGAGATTAAATACAATTCAAATTCATTATCATTAATAAGAATAACGACTTGCAACCTAATACGGAAATGCAGTAATTGTAATAATAACAAAAAAAAACCTATTTATTTAGATGCTGTCATTGTATAGTCCACTTGCTGACACATTTATATATTTATTACTACCTATAAACAGTTTAAATAGTAAACATCTTTTTGTTTGAAATAAATTAAAGGAATGATCAGCATAGAAATAATACCTCCTTCAGACACCAGGACCGTTTTCAGTTTGCTTAATTTTCCGGGTGCCCAAAGATTTTTAGTGAAAATTTATTTTTTAGATAGTTCGGAATTTTATGCATTTTTGCCTTCTTCTTTTATTCATATGTTACCATATGTTTTGTTTCATAAGGACTGTATCGAAAAGAAAGTTGACACCTTCAGACTCATATACCTTTTATAATTATGCAATACTTTTAATAATTTTATAATAAAACAACACTTTAATATCTAGAAAATTTAATAATTTACAGAAATATAAAAAAATTATTATTATTTTGCCAGTTATCTGACTTTATTTTTTAGGTTACGTATTAAGTTTTGCACGACTTCCTTTGTGACTGCTTTGGCGGCCTTATTCAATTTTTTTTAAATCTTCTAGGCTAGTTGCAGCTTCATCGTTTTTCTGAAGATGTCGTTTAATAATAGACCAATATCTTCAATAGAATGCGCTTCAGGGTAGTTTGGGGGATTAGGCTTTTTCTCGTCAGAATTGACTTTATGCTGTTTACACCATTCCCTAGTGGCCGCTGCATAATAACATGCATCTAGGTCTGACCAAAATAAAGTAGGGACTGTATGCTTTTTAATCATTGGCGACAGTCTTTCTGGAAACTTTCTTTTCAGTATAAATCTGCATTCAAATTTTCTTGAGTAAATAAGAGACTAGATTTCATGCCGCATTTCATATGGCTTGCCATACTAGACCTTTTTCCCATGTTTTTCCATAAAAGTTGACTTGTTCTTTTTGCTCACTTATAAATTTTTCTTAATAGTGTAAAATTGGGGCATTGACAATGTTTTATAATCAAATTTTAGTAAGTCTTATCGTCCATTATAACACACTGGTTTTTCCTTGTTAAGAGGTTGTCGTACAGGTTTCTTGTCTGTTTTCTTACATCTACAGATTGTTTTTCGTTCCTTTCAGATTTTTTGTTTTTTATAAGATTTTAAATTATACTTTTTCTTTATTCGCTGAATCATTCCTATTGATGTTTCTGCTTTTTTCGCAGTGTCGCATACTGACAACATTGATTTACTTTTAAAAATCTTCAACACCTAACTATCTCATCCTGGATTAGAGGATCCATTTTTAGGACCAGATTTCGACAGCTTTTCAAACTACAAGCCTTGCCAAACTTTTTAATATTAATTAATGACACTTCCATGGCCAACATTGCGTCTTTTAGCCAACTGTCTTTTAAAAATTCCTTTTATTCTGCACTACTCATCCAAAATTGCTTTTCTTTCATTTATATTAATTCGTGTCATTGCTGTATATTGTACACAAACTTGAATTTTTTTTCATATGAAGCGGTTGTCGATATACAAATAAACAAATTATTATCGAAATTATTTTTAAAATATTCCACAGCTTGCTTTTGCGATTGTTTAAAAATGTCAACTTTCTTTTCGATACAGTCCTTATGTTATATATATATTTTTTGTTCCTGAGATTTAGCTCATTGCAAGTTTTTAAATTGCTACCTTGCTATGCTACAAAAACTGAGTATTGGAGGTCACACAAATAATTCAGTACATAATTATTTAAAAAAAAATACGAGGACCAGGAAAACTGAACCCCTTTAACTGAAGGCGCAAACAGGGGGAAAAAGAATAGTACAATAAATTGGGTTGAGCCAGGAAGTGAGAGCAACGGAAATTGATGATAGCTATCTAAGCTACAAGTTGTCTCGATGCTAATAGTATTAGGCACTTCTGATAATAAACTGTGATAATTTTATAAAATGAAATGTAATGTTAAGTAAGTAATGTGTAAGAAATTAATTAACTTGTTAAAATGTAAGATTGGGAGTAATAAATGTACAAAACACATTAGAACAGGAAGAGGTGGTTTGAAGTAATGCTTATGCAGTCTCTTCTTGGTGTCAGGAGGGCCACTTGTGTGGATAACACATACGCCCTTAATAAAAATTTTAAAAAAGTTATAAAGCAAAGGGAAACTATCATCATATCAATGATACCGTCATTGTATGTTCATGTAAAGAAGTTTCGGATAGCCTCAAAGCATTATTTGGAGAAAAGTTTATTATATGGTATTCACGAACATTTTTGAATATTATAGTTGCCCAGTTTATAAATCAGGTTGAATTACAGTGTACATTGTACAAAAAACTGAAAAACCGGTGATCGCTATTTTTTCATTGTTCTTTAGCAAATAATCGCAACTGTACATACACTATCCGCAAAAAATTTAGGAACACTGTCAGACGTACAGATGTTTTATATATAGTGCTAATAGGGTCATTTCACATTTTTGAAACTTAACATTTTTATATTCTATATAATTAGTAATAACTCTCATATTTTTTCAAAATTTTTATCGCAGCCATTAGAGAGATGTTCAATTTACAATTTTAAATTTTTCTGTCCTTTTCTAGTACAACAACGTCAAAGTCCTCGCATGTGCTGTATTAAAACCAAATATGTAAGTTGACAATACAAAATTGTTTGACACTCATGTTGTGTTTATATTTACGTACATGTGCTGATAACTTGAATCATCTGTTGTTTTATTATATGTGTTCAGTAAAACGAGTATCGCGACAACAGTATTTATTAATTAGCGGAAAAGGGAATGAGACTTTTATTAATGTATATGTAAATGATTAAACAAATGAACATGTTTTATTAAAGGTTTATTAATATCTAATATGGATTTTAAGAAGTGTTTCGTACTGTTGTGTAAAAATGATTTTTAGTGAGTTGGGAAAGACTAGGCTCACCATTTCGCATTCCATTTTCATTTTCTGCTTATGTTGCTTTCAAGACCACGTACAAGTTTTAAAAGGGAGCACTCTCTAGCGGTTGGTACCTGAACTGAAGCAGTATTAACTGCACTTTTAATCAGTGCAGGCAACATTTAACGCAAACATAAATAGCTTGTTTTTTAATGTAAGCAGATTGTCAACAAGATTTCCAGGTTGGAAATTTCGGATTTGGTGATTACATAAAAGAGGTTAAGAATGGGTTAGGAAAGACATTAATGATGTGATAAGAGCCCAAATTATAATTTTGCTTCAAGAAAAGGAAATAATCCATGAAATAGCAAAGAAACTCCAAGTGTTTATTCACACGGTTTGGGAGGCAGCTCACCTCTATGACCAAACAGGGAAATTCAGCAATCATCATCTTTCTGGGAGGCCTTGATGCACCTTAGAACAAGAGGACAAGTTTATTGTAGTAACCAGTAAATGTGATAGATAGAAAACATCCCCAGAAATAACAGGTGCACTGATTGCAATGCGGGAGAAACTGATGAGCATATTAGGATTATAAATAACTGCCTCATGACAGCTGCAGGCCTTAGTGATTATAGCACAAAGTATTTATTAATATGTATGAATAAAATTTTATAAATATACAGTATAATTAAAAATTAATTTATTTATATAAAATATACAGTCAGACGGTTGACCGAATTTTGTTTTGTATGTTCCTGTATTGGATGATCAAATTATGCCGCTTAGTGCGGTTTGATACCTACAGGAGGCACCACAGTTATTTGATGGTGTTAATGTTATTTCCGAGCTAATATATAAGTTCGGGTGATATGTGTAGAAATCGCAGACAGCTGCTCTAACTGAGAAGAGCCAAAAGTTCGAAACAGCTGTCTTAGGGTGCCGTCTGTGGTTTATACACATATCACTTTAAAATTGTGAGTATAATAGTCATCCATTAACAATTTTTAAATTGTATATGGGTCATTCTTACTGAACTCTACCACCGGCTAGGTCCAAAAATTGGCACAACTTAGAAAGGCCAGCGTGGGCCCATTTTAAAGCTTAAAACCTCTACTTTCGAATGTCAGATGTCTCCTCTATGAAAAAATTTATATTTGACCCCTAAAACAGGGTAAAAACGTATCCAGTTCCAAAAAAAATTTTGTTGAAAAAATTAGAAAAAAATATTTTTTTAACGGCATCGCATTCTTCGTCAAAGAATACATAAACTTTGTCCACTGCGTTTGTTCCTAGAGTGCTTCACTTTTGAGCAAAATTGAGAACAACTATTTGCCATTTATAAAAGTTTATCATTTCTTTTATCGAAAATGGTGTCAGATAGAAAAAAAAATGATAAGAGTAAAAAATGTTTTTACTCGATGAATACAAAAAAAAATTACAGACGATTTAAAGCGATTTTGAAAATTTTTATCATTTTAGAGTTCGTATTATCAAAATCTTGAAATCTGAATTAGATTCAGATCAACGAGTTTTCCACCTCTAGTCATAACACTAAAATAACAACCTTTGAAGTTTACATTCAGGAACTTTAATTGTACAACTGTAATTGTTGAATCACTACAAATTTTGATTAAAGAAAGACTGCTATTGAAATTAGAGCATTATGGGATAAACTGTTGCATTGTATATCAGGTATCACTCAAATCAAAACTTTTCTATAAGAGAGGGTGAATGATCAAAGGCTGAACTCAAAAATCAAATGAAGCGGGTGTATCAAAACAGTTTATTTACCAATAAAATTGTACACTTAAGGAAGTTGCTTCAAATAGTGGCTCAAACGATACTAGTTTTATTAGAATGCATGTGAAAGCAGTTTAGTTATTATTTATATATGTTTTTAATTATTAGTCTTTTTAAAGTCAGAGATTAACTTTTGACTGTCTAGTCCAAACTCAAGAACGTAAAAGAATGATGAAAAAACGATTCTTCTAACCAGAAATATCATTTCAGTTTACTTTTTTATTAATAAAATTGTTTTTCTAAATTTGGGCACTCTTCATTGTTAAAGAATTTGACCCATTTTTGATCAGAAGCAAGCGCTTTGTATTTTTCATTAGTGTTAGCAAGAAAAACTTCAATTTACAATACTCCTCAAACAGTAAATCTTGATTTAGACCAGTAATCTTAAACTTCTCCAGAATTTGCAAAATTAACTGATGCATTATCGGCGGAGAAGTCAGTTGTATCGGTTGGGCATAAATTGTTTCCTCTGATTAAACTTAATAATTTAGATGCAACGTTTTTTGAGGATTGGAATACCTTTATTGGAAGCGTCCGTACTTATGGAGAAAAATCAATGATTTTTCTAGATCAGCCAAAACATTTTTACTACTCTCTGGACCTAGAACATTTTGAACAATTTTTGCAGCTTTAGTTTTTCCGCAACTATATTTTTCAGATATTTTGTTATGCAGTTTGCCAACAGCATAAAAACACAGTTTAGGCTATAAATTGCGATGAAACTACCGATTGGCATTATTGTTATGTGAATTATGTCATAATGTTCACTATCTTTGAAAATTGGGATTTTTGCGTCCCGCCTACGGACACCTGACGCTCGGTGGCACGTTTAATATTGACCAAATCGGCTGAAATTTTCCACAGCTCATTTTTTTGACATTTTAAAGAGATCTAGAGGGGGAGGTTAAAGGAGTTAAAAAAAATTTTAACTTTTGCAAAATAACGGCCACCCTAATGTATATGTATAATATTATATTCTCATTATCAAATACAAGTAATATTACATATTGTAGTTTTAAGCTTTTTTTAATTGTAATTTGTAATGCACATAATGCATGCGATGTACCTCTGTTATTATCTATTGTATTTAACAATAATAATTAACAATCACCTGTCAAAGTTTCATAGTTTCGCTTGGATATCTTGTTATTTAAATTTTGAATACATTGCTAAGGATGTTACTAAATGGTTGAAGAAAAAACTATTTTAAGTCTTGTATTTCTACTTGCTAATAGCCATCTATCACACCTCTTTCAAATTCAACTCGTCTTTTTACCATTTTTCAATTCCTTTACAGCCCTAGCTGCTTCATATTTTGATTTTTAAATGATAATGTCTAATTCTTGATAATCTCTGTTTCTGTATAGTACCAGTGCTTGTATTTTTGTTTTTGATATATTGTACTAAAGTATTCTTTCCACTTATCTAAAAGTTGGTGATTTTGTAATTTTCCTTCTTAATTTCTTCTACGCTTTACTTTCCCTACCGAATTCTTATTTGCACTAACTGATTATGTTTTTGTTAACAACTTTTCTTGTTCTCATTTTTCATGTACTCGTCATTCATATCTACTTCAAATAGCTCGAATTATAAAGGCGATATTTTAGCAAAATATTTAAAAGTTTAAATAACTAATAAAGTATTTGTCTTTCTGGTAAATGTAAGATTAAAACAGTAACTTTTGTTATGCATTATGTCGTATTTTGTGTTTATGCATGACCGTAAAAAAGTTGGCTATACTATTAAAGGGAAACTTCTAAACAAACCAAGGAAATCATTCAAGCCTCCTGTGAAATTGGTACATATGTTTCTTCTTACGACCTAGCTCTATCTCATAAAGAATAATTCATGTTAAACAGTGAAAATGAAAAAAAATCCTAATAAAATAATATGTCAAGTAATAACAGTAATATGTTTGTAGTGCAAGCATAAAGTCTGGAACTATTAGAATAGAACTGATTATTTATGTTGTATTCTAATTGTCACCTTTAGATTGATAGCCTTTTGTTTTTGAATTATGACGTCAACGATGCTTTTTTAATAATGAATTTGGACAGAGCATGAAACCTTAAGAACAAATATGCTGAAAAACATGACATTCACACCAATCAAGTAGTATTAATTCATTATTATTATCATCAGTAAATAAGGCATTAAAACTTAAAGATTAGAAGCAATTATTTCAAAAATTTCCAAATACAATGTTATGGGTTTTCAGTATATTTGGTATTAAAAATTCATGCTCTGTTGAAATTCATTATAAGACATTAAGGTTTCATTTCAAAAAAGCATCTAAAGGTGACAATTATAGAAAAATATGTTTTTTCTTTTAAGACACTCCGCTTCTGTTTGCTTATGTCGCATCCCCACCTAAACACTCGATCGTGCATTTCATTTTTCTTGTAGTTGCTGTAAACAAGAATATGTTAAGCATGTTTCTTACTTCGATCCCCACATCTCACTTTTCTCTGTAGCTCCATTCAATAGCTTTAACGGCTGGTTGGTTGCTCTTGCTGCTAAGTTGGAGGAAGAAATGAAAGAGACAAGTGGTAAAGAAGACAACTCCGGAAAATTATGACCGCGGCATCCAGAAGGAGAAGGAAGACACCAAAGCAGGCAATTTTTCATGGATGCATTAATTAGTTTTGTTACATTTTATTTATTGAGTTCATTCAATAAATGTTTAAAAATGTTAACCTGTGTTGAGTATTATTTTGAAATGTTAGATGGAAGGGTGTTATGTTAATATATATTTTATATTAAATGCAGATGCTGATGTTCTCAATGATTTTAAACTAATGGAGATTGCCTTTATGATGTTTTAATTTGTTTGGTTGGAAATGAAAGTTTGACTACTACTTTAAAACTATTTTAAGGTTTGATTAATGTTTAATAATACTATATAGAAGTAATACTTATACAGGGTGGTCCAGACCACCCGTACACCCCTTTTAAAATGCAGGGGATTAAAGATTTTTAACAATACGATGGGTGATCTTACTAATGCCGATGTGCTCTATCGAATGACGCCAAAAAGAAACCCCCCTCACCCCCCCTTGTAGGGGATAAGGGGGACAACTTTAAAAATTCAAATGGGAATCGCTAAATCTTATTGCATATTTAGATTCTACTCATCAAAATATGAATAATTTATTTGAAACATTTTTTTATCTTGGCAGCAGGTGACGCTGTAATCGCAAAAACCGACTTTTTGCGTTTTCCGCCGTCTCTGGCATATTTACAGGTGCAAATAACAGTTTTTCATATATTTTACTAAATAGTGATGAAAAAGCTTTGCTAATGTGTACTTTCATCAGAAAAGGTGTTTTCGACAAACAGATTTCTTATGTTGTACGTGACAACAATTTTTTTCTGAAATTTTTAGATCGTTTTTTAACCTTAACGTCTACTTATTTAGATATTGCTTTTCTTTATCTGAATATTTATTTTAAGCATACGTAATTATTAAAAATGTAATCTGCTCTGCATATGGCAAAATAATATTTAAATCATACTAATTTAATATTTAATTTTAACAGAAAATAACTTGCTACAATTCGTTACTTCGCAATTCTATTTAAATAGTATGTAATTGTTGAAAATCGACTGTTCAAATAAATAATTTTGTCCGATTGCATTATAAAGTACTGTTTATTGTATTGTATTGCGCCAGTAAACTGGCTTATTATTGTACTCGTAAAATAAAGTATATAGTAGTAAAATAAAGTATGACAACTGTATATTACATGTCAAATTTTCTTCTGTCAAGAATAGATGTCAAATTTATAAACTGATTTTTTTTGATAATTAGCCAATTTTAGGAATCGAACATAAAGCTTTGTATGCAACTCTTACATAATCGGACCTTATAGACGCGTCCTTTTTATAGGCCTTGCTCCATTCGTTCGCTCGGCCATAAACGAGGCTTGTCTATAAAGTCCTACTTTATGTACTTGTTACATAAATAGCTATTTATTTCAGAATTTAAAATTTTATTTGTTTAAATTATTCTTACTTTATGGCCTGATTGGATGAGATATCCATATTTCATCATTCATTGCTATACGCTAAAAGAAAGATAACCACCGAAATTTAATAGTGAATTACAAAGTGAAATTCTCGTCGGCAGATTTTTGTAATGCGTGACTTGACATGTTTTGAAGTAAAACATCTTCCCCAGTAGAATCTTGGAAAATGTTGTTAGAATGGAACACAAATACTAACAACATTTAAAGCAAAAAAATATTGTTATCACGTACAACGTTAGAAAAAAAAATCCGTTTGTCAAAAACACCTTAGGTAGAGAATTTGCGTTTTTCATTGTAACGTAAAATCTTTTCTGATGAAAGTACACATTAGCAAAGCTTTTTCATCACTATTTAGTAAAAAATATGAAAAACTGTTATTTGCACCTGTAAATATGCCAGAGACGGCGGAAAATGCAAAAAGTCGGTTTTTGCAATTACAGCGCCACCTGTTGCCAAGATAAAAAATGTTTCAAATAAATTATTCATGTTTTGATTAGTAGAATCTAAATATGCAATAAAATTTAGGGGTTCCCTTTTAAATTTTTAAGGGAATCAGGGGATTTCCATTGTGGGGTCATTCGAAAGAGCACATCGACATTAGTAAAATCACCCATCGTCTTGTTAGAAATTTTTAATCCCCCACATTTTAAAAGGGGTGTACGGGTGATCTGGACCACCCTGTATATGGCTTTGATCACTCATAATTAAAATTTTTGACAAAAAATAAAAATTTCCTTAAACGGTACCATTTTTACTGAAGCTAGTTAAATCAGTTTTCATATTTACGAGACAAAAAAATGATATTAATCTTAATATAAGATAATAACGGTTCCAATGCTCATGAGTTCTGTAATGCTGCTGCGTTTTCATCAATTAATGTTGTTGAAATAATGCCAGACTTCATCAAAAGTATTATTGGGAAACTAAAGAAACTTAGAACGTTTTCGTCGTTATACAAAGCTTCAGTACAGTTCGCCTTGCTGACGGATGGACACGTTAAGCAGTCCGTCCCAACAAGCACACAAACACCTGCCTGTAATTGTCGTTAAGAATAACACCGCCCTATATCACGTACAAGTATATATTCATACTTCAGTGGTTTGCCAATGTTAATTACAGTTAACATTTATACATAATATAAATAATTTGTTTAAATTGGTCATCAGTCACGGACAAAAAGTGCGCATAACTGTTAAGTAAATACATCTACAAATTTGATCAGTTGTTTTTCTAAGAAGTTAATAGTTGTAGAAAGTTTTGCAGTACCCGATGAAATACTGTGGTAATTATATTCACAGGAAAAGTGACACAAAAGTCAAATTGCAAAAATCAATTTCAAAATTCTGTACCGTGTGTCACGGCAAAAGCTTTAAATATTTTGCTTGGAATTAAAATATGTAAAACTAAAATATATACTAAACAATAGTCATTTCCATAATTTATAAAATGTTATACAGCTTAGATTCAAAATTGTCTATAATATTCCAACAGTACAAAAAGTTTGTGCAACTTGTTAGCGAGTCACATGCTGATCAGAGCCATATGTACACTTAACATAATTTTTCAAATATTAGAGCCGTTACTGTAGTAGTCATCATGAAATTCCATCAAACCATAAATATTAATGTTTTTATCTACGACTAATAGAGAAAAATACACATTTCACACAGTCTAGTAACCATAAAAATGACCCATTGCTTACAATTTCTAAACTGTACTGAAATTACCGCATTTTCAGTGGTTCTATTAAAATGCCATAGATGTCAGCATGTGCCATATTTCTAATTATATGAAATATATAAAGTTATAAATTTTAGATAAAGGTTAATTTATTTTGTTTAAGTAATGTTTTACATTAAATTATATTTTGAATGCAAATCCATATAGAAAAAAATCAACCCAGGTGGGAATCAAAACCTGGATCTTCAGCTCTTCGAGCGAGTTCTCTACCTCTGAGCTACTCAGACAACTACCAGCATATAAAATTATCACAACATAAAGTTATTATAAAGTTGTTATTGAATTAACATGAATTGATTAATTTTAAACATTATTATATTGACAGTATACCTGCAAAACCTTGTAAGTCGACAAACTAAAATTTTGTTAGCATACTGAGACATGGAAGGAATCACAACTCTTCTGGAACCTTACAGACTTACAAGTTATTTTAAATGCCGCTAGGCATTGCAGGCAAGTGGTCTAACAGTCACAATACTTTGCACAAATCCGCAGGGACCTCCGATATTATCAGAAACTTGAAAAAGTAATTTTTAGACAATTAGACTTACGAGGTTTTGCAGGTATACTGTCATATACTTGTTAATATCTATTAATAATATGCAGTAATATTGCTAAATTACAATAAAAACAATGAGAGCTTTTATAATTTGCTACATTTCGTATATCCTGATATGTAAAGTACGTAGGTACATACAGCGAGCAACTTCCGGACATCCTAGCATCTCACCCGGGCCACTTCGCTAGTGGCCGTAATATGTACGTACCACGTGCACTATAATACATATATTGTTCTAATGGCTTTAATCCGTAGATTTTTAAATAAATAACTGGTCTATTACATGGAAACCTAAACATGTTTTGGGAATTTATTACATTCAAACGAAGCATTAGATATTCAATGTATTTGTAAAATTGAGGTTATGATTTACTTACATCAACAAAAAAGCAACAGCAGAACAACATGATGTCCAAAATACATTTGAAAATGTGTATGACGTCTAAGAAATGGTAGACTCCAACAAAATCTCTATTATTAACTTAATAATTTTTAGGTGAAGGTTAATTTTTATTATGTTTAATTAATGATTTACATTAAATTATATTTTAAATGCAAATTCATATAGAAAAATATATCGCCTCGACTGGGAATCGAACCCAGAACCCTCCACTGTCTAGGTGGTATCTTTACCAACTGAGCTGCCGAGAAATGACTATCAACAAGGTGACAAATCTTCCATATGAATTAGATATTTTTGCAAACATACAAAGTAACTAGATATATTTTTTCTGAATATTATTAATTCTCCAGTTAATAACCAGTTTAGAACAAACAAATTGCCTAAAAAGAAAGTGTGTGATACGTACACCCCTTAGCAGAAAAGTTTTAAAAACGTAACTCCTGCCTTATGGTACTATTCCTTTTGGAATTTTATCTGGTTAAACCTATTTAATAAACATTGTTAAACTTGGCCAATAGTCCCTTCATTGTTCTTATACGCTTTCATCTTATGTAAAGTGATTTATATGACTCACTCACACTACTGTGATAACCACAACATATCAAAGTAACAGCTCTAAATTTCTAAATATATGTCAAACCAAAGGTTATGGACTATATCATAGATGGTGCCACAGTCCGGACTGCTTGAGAAGGCCATAATGTTCGATGAACAAAAAGTTCGTCTCTGAATTCGTGAAGTCTGTCTGTCTGTCGCCTTTTTCCATGTTGACTTTTTGGAATCTTATAGTACATCAAATTCTAAGAAACTTTTGGTAGAAACATTTTTTTTGTATCACTTCGGGAAAGTGGTCAAAATGACCACCGAAAATTTCGGTAAATTTTTAAAAAATAAAAAATTTTGTATTTTTTTGAAAATTTACGAAACAATAAACATTTTTAGCAACAAAAAAATTCGGAAAATTTTAGGACTTAGAATCTTAGTTTTTATGACAACTAATGTGTTACGTCAACATTGGTTTTCAAAAATAAATTAGTTTATTAAGTATACAGTTGTTTTTGTTTGTCATGGCAATGCTAGCTCTGCGCATTCTCACTAGTTACATTTAACATTAGTTAGTCATGCACATACAAGGAAGTTTTATAATTAAAATATGAGTTTCCAAGAACTGTGACATACCTATGTTTAATATGTATAGTCATTGCGTGGATTTTATGAATAGGGTCGTTTCACAATTTTGAAATTTAACATTTTTACTTTCTATATAATTAGTAATAACTCTATGTATTTTTTTCAAAATTTTTAGCGCAGCCGTTAGCGAGATATTCAATTTACAATTTTAAATTTTTTGTCCTATTCTACTATAACAACGTCACGTCCTCGCATGCGTGCACTGTATTAAAACTAAATATATAAGTTGGCAATACGAACTCATTTGACAACTGTTGTATTTATATTTACGTGCATGTGTTGATAACTTGATACGTTTGAATCTGCTGTTGTTTTATTATACATGTTCAGTAAAACAAGTAATGCGATGGCCGTATTTATTAATTAGCGGCAAAGGGAAAATGTGAATTTTATTAATATACGTAAATGATTAAACAAGTTAGCATGTTTTATTCAAGGTTTATTAATATTTCATATGGTTTTCAAGAAGTGTTTCGTGCTTTCGTATACAAACGTGTCTTTGAACAGTACTAAAGTTTTATTTTATTTTAATTCTTTTTAATTTTTTACCGGGATCGGAAAAACGTGGTGGTTGGCCGTTGGAAGAACTAAAATTTTATTATGCATTTCTGGTACAGTACAGTATATTATCTAAACGCTTGTACTATAATTTATTTCGTGCATGTTTTTGCTTGTAGTTTGTCTAAAGACGGTCTTCATTATCCCGTTTTCTTTTAAGAGAAAACGTGGAACACGCACGCTTTGCTTAAAGTACAGCAGCTGATTTGATCGGGTCCCGTCTCACGTTCCGTTTATCCTTTCGTCGCTGGCAAAAATTTCCAGTATTGCCAATGTTACGAATGCAAATCGCGTTCCATCTTGAATAGTACGATGACGTCAGCGGTGTAGAAAAGGACGGAAAATATTTAAACTTTAAATTCGTATTATTAAGTTATCGTAATACATTTATCGATTTTATGTGGACCTGTTCAGTAGATAACTGTTATACTAATAAAATATACAAGTTATGTCAAAATTTAAATTCCATGCAACGACCCTATTCCTAGATTGTCTAAGTTGGTAATGTGATTGCCATTGTACTATTCCGGCAGCAAAATTTCACACGATTTTTTTCCCTTTTTAAGCGGTCTCATATCCAGTGGCATATTGTATTTACGTCAAATTATTATTTTATTTTTATTGCAATAGTTATTTTTGATGCTCCTATGATATTGTGTCAAAGTTGTGTCATATCATGAAATGCCTACTTGACAAAAATCGTGCAAAATCTTCCTGCCGGAATAGTACATAATTATCATCTGTCCAGCTAAAGATGAGCGCTGGTCATCGATGCTCTCTGTCTGGTAAAATATTAAAAAATTCCTAGTCAAATCAACATGCATAGTTTAACAATTATTAATTTTTACCGTGTTTACGAAAATGTCATAGCAGGTGATTTTTTGAGGTTAGGGATAAGGAATTTTGGACGTTTCTAACCTTCTTTTAGATTTTAATTTTAACATTTATACTTGTTTTAGAAAGTTTTAAAACATTTTCAGTAAGAAAATAAGAATTAGGTTTTCACGAATGCCTATTAGTACTGTATGTTCTCTAGTTTTACAGAACTACCAAGTACTAAAAAACAAGAAATCACTTTGACTTATATTTAAGAAATTAACTCATTTCTAACAATTGTAATAGTATAGTACTTCAATATAGAGAAATATATTCTTTTCAAATACAGTTTTACATTTAACAAAACTCAGCTATTTAATATTTTAATCGACTTAAATGCTATTAAAGTACTTAATTATAATAGAATTAATATTAATTTTGCTTATCCAACTCTTCTCTCGTTTATTTATTATACATATTAAGTACATAAAACGCAGCGTCTATCTGTCTGTCATTCACTCATTCTGTATGTTCGCATTTTCTGAAACTATACAAAACATAGACTATAAAATCAAAACATATCAAATGTCTTACTTTCACTTATATACAGTTCCTGTGGCGACCATTTTAGAAGAATCTGCTAGGTCTGCAGTTTTCAACTTCTTGCCTTATCTTTTTTTACCTGGAGTAGATAAAACTGGCTGGTTTCTAGTACGAGCCCCCCCCCCCTTTTAACAGTTGCAGCACTAATTTCTAAAGCCTCAACTGTTCGCTGCAATAAACAAACAATTGTACTACAATATGATCATAAATAATAATTAACGTTTCTTACCTCTTGTACACAAAATAAAGGAAGTAAATTTCCTTTTTCCCTCTCGAACTATAGTTTAGTAAATTGAACAATAACTGGTGAGACCGCGAATGCAGTGTCTTCCCTTATACTGACATAATATGAATATGTATTATAGTAGGTAAAATTGCAATTTTCTACCAGTTCTGAGAAGAAGTGTTGCTTATTATTATTGAAATGCCAGAACACTAACAAAAAACATGTAAATAAGAAATAGCTTCAGCAAATGTTACCTATGCTAATCAAATCTACAGTCTACATGTATCAGAGATACCTGTGACATGTTTTACAATAAAGTGACATGTTCATAACCGCATACAGCATTGCCTATAGTTTTGGCATTTTTTTTCAGAAATCTGTGAAATACCTTAAACATTCCCTAAAATTGATCAACTTTATCTGTAGTGATGACATTAAATTTTTCCACGATAATTTTCCCAATAAATGTAGTTATTTTTACTGTTTTGTGGCAATATGTTTTTTTGATCAAGAATTTATTTGTAAGGTTGGCCACTCTGTATTCTACACTCTACAGAGCTAGTCAAATCAAATTCCAACAACCCAGAGAAGTGCTAATGTAATACTATCTTCGTGATACTCGTAGATAATGAGAGTAAAGCACAACAAAGTGCTTTCTGTGATAATCTCTTGCAAAGATGATGCAGAGCTCATCTTTCGGTGGACGGATAGCAGTAATTTATAGCAACTTATATTGAGGTCACAAATAATCAGGGTTGGGTAATCCACCAATTTTTGACGAGGATTAGGAATTGAGGTTTAAGTTTTTGAAATATTTTTTTGGGATAGGGATTGAATTTTTAAAAATATTTTTTAGGATACGCTATTAAGAATTAGATTTTTAAAAATATTTTATGGGATTGGGATTAGATTTTTAAAAATATTTTGTAGGATTAGGAACTATGTAAGGATAGATTCTTTCAAAATATTTTTGTGATTAAGGATTGGCGATTAGATCTTTTCAAAATATTTTTTGGGGCTAGGAATTGAATTTTATAGTTATTTGTTTCATTACTCATAAGGCTGCCAGACTCCGCTAACACGTTGTCCGGCAACTTTCTTATTCGTCCCAAAAACGCATTTTTTGTACAAATTAAACATACTATTTTTTCTTGAACTGCTTATTTTTAACTAGCAAACTTGGTGAGAGGATTGTTTAGAATAAACAACATGACGTTAAACTACTTTTTATTTACTGCAATTCTAATATGTGTAAAAAGTGGCAAGTTGAATATTAAGAATTAATATCATTAGGAAATACTCACAAACGTATAATCTCACTCCCATTTCGTCGAAAAATTCGAAAAAATATCGACAAGTGTTGTCTTAAGATATATGTGTTTACTGTTAAATAATTAGAGGTTAGGATTGGTGTTTGTTTTTGCGACGTCGTTCCAACGTTTCGAGCAGCAACTAAAATCTTAATAGAAACGTCGAATTTGTTTTTGTTTTTTATGTCTTTAATTCATTTAGTATTTTAATATTAAATTAACAATATTTAAATGATTATTATTTAAATAAAAATTTCTACTTATTACTTCGCATTATTGCTATAAAAGAAAATCTTATAGAGCACCGCGCAAAATAGATCATACATAACCTCAGACTACTTTTTGTATTGTACAAAAAGTGATTACTCTTTGTACAATTGCTATGGTAACGAGTAACAGTTCCTAAATGGTCTACTTTTTATACAAAATAATTTGATGTTATAGTGTCATATTCGTGAGGTTGGAGAAAAAACTATTTGCTTGGAATTAGTGATTGTTTGGTAATCCCTAATTTTAGACATAGATTCGTGATTACGAAAGCCAGATGTGACCTTGTTAACATCATAGTCGAGTGTGCAATGCCGTGCATTCTGATTAGTGATGAACTGCTCATCCTTATTCTATGTGTATAACTACACCAAATTGTGGGCTTAACTACCCAATCTGAAATCAAATGCCTCAGCCTGATGATTAGTAATCTGATAATGAACACGACATATAGTTAGCATCTTAAAGTGCACAGTAGTCATGTGACTATAGAGTACACAGTGCATAGACATATACTGTATTTATGCCAAGCAGATGAGGTTACAATGTGATGATAAACAATGCTGTAAAGGAATTTAACTACTATTGTAAATGTTTTACTTGAATTTGTAAGTAATGTATGTAAAATTAGTAATGTATTAGCTTTGTATGTAAAAACAAATGAATTATTATATTTGTTATATTGATTGTAAGGTAACCCAATTAAATACTTTTTGAAATCTCATTAAAATTTTTGTGATTCTGACTTATCAATAGTAAACCACATATAATATTTTCTTCAAATGTTTTGAGTATGAATTAAGTACATATCTTTTAGAATTGGTTTTAGCTATTGATGGCAACCAAGATACCAATCAAGTTTTAATTTGTGTATTGAATTTATGATAAATAATAAATTGCCCCATCCATCTATCCTCAAAAAATGTCCAATTCCAACCTAAGAATTAACAAAATATAAAAAAAAAATAAATGTTGCTATCATAGTAGGACAATTTAATAGATGTAGTAATTGTGTAAAAAAAAATCGTACAATATCTTGAATTCCATGAATGCAGATGCCAATTTAGACATTTGTTCCTTATATAACATTTTTTTGATCATAACTCATATTAAGACATTTTTTGTTGTAGGGAATAGCACAAGTATATTGGAATGAAAAGAATTATGTCCACGCCAGACACCACTATTTATATTCAAAAGACGGTCAAGGTTGTGCTAAATTACTTGTAGAATTTCAAACTACACAAGGTTACAGCTGTGAAGAAGACTTATTTATAACTCAAGTAGTTTTACAGTACTTGTGCCTAAGAAATCAAGCGACAGCTAATCAGACTTTCAATAATTATACTAAGGAACATCCGCGAATAAGAAAATCTGGGCCTCCATATCTATTACCGTTACTTAATTTTATTTGGTTTTTACTACAAGCAATTGAAAGGTATAAACTTATTTACAAACAAATTACTTACTTATTTACAACAAAAAGTTAAAACTCAAATGTTCTTAATGTTCCAGTCGAAAATTATCAACATTCACAGTTCTTTGTGAACAGTATGAACCGTCCATTAAAAGGGATCCTTGTTACATCCAATATTTGGATAAAATTGGACAAATATTCTTTGGGGTAAAACCACCACAGCAACAGCAAAGAGGAGGCTTCTTTGGGAACTTTTTGCACAGCTTTCTTAGTGGTTTAGATGATGATAGTGATGAAGAGAGTACAGTACAAGCTTCCACTTCGTCTGTGAGAGTTTTGGAGGATAATACAGAATTGGACTAAAGCATGAGTACTCTCTTGCTGGATTACTTTATAAATAGTGTATATTATTTCGGTGCATGATGATTGAAAGTAAGGATTATTTTTACTTTCTAATAATTTTTATGTTTACAGTTTATTTAAATGACTACAGATTAAAATATATCTTATATACACGTGTAACTCTTTAACATATTTTATTATAAAGAAAAACTCAAAGAAAGAATTAATAATAAATGTATAACACACCGTACTTGATTTTTAATAAGGGATTTTTTATTTAAAAGTGATGTAATGATATTTTTGCTTAAAAAAAATAAATACTGCTGAAGTCTTACAATAGCAGATAATAATTAGTGTGATATGAATAAATAGTGAAACTGCATTAAAGTGTATGGTGGAGAGGGTATTTAGCATTTAAATTCTTATAGTTTGATACATGAAGCCTTTTACCCTCATTCTTTGATTCTAAAAACAAGTTTTCTGTAATAAATAATAATATGTAAGATCACTTTGCTAACTGTAATGATTTAAAATGTTAGTTAAAAACACAACACATGCACAGTAATTATATAATATTCATGAATTGTTTTAATTATTCGATACTACTATAAAATATAAGATTTTTTTGCACATTTTAATAGAAGTTTATAAAAAATTCATGTTACTACTGATTTGACGTATCATGCTGTCATGATATCATTTGTCTGCAAGAACAGTGACACAACTAAAAAATTAATAAAATTGAGTTATTGCTAGCTAAAGTGGAGTTATGACGGATAAATTTTTTGAATCATTTTTCATGAAAATCGAAATTAAAGAAATTTGTTCACATGTGTTCATATCATGCTGAGACTGGTTGGCTACCATTTCATTATTTTTAACAAATGGCGCTGAATAAAAAGTTAATATGAGCTGCGGTATAGGACAATACGCCGACTGGAGACAACGCTGTCCGACATGGGTGTGACTGTGGACATTGGTGTAACTGTAACTATTGAGCAGACTCAACTACTCAGACAGCATTATTTTAACGTGGCACACCTAATAATTTAATTACCATATTGCAGAAGCTACCAGTATACACTGGTGGGAGCAAGGTATGCCTATCTAGACTTTTATTAGCTCTCCAGGCTAGTACCAGAGTTATAAACATACTCACTCGTCGAGACCCCTTCTCCCGGCATAGAACACGGCCTGTAGTCCACTGGTTTCCCCCCGTGTGTGGGAACACTGCTCAACCGAAACTAACCTCAATGTGGCAGACTTCGACGGTTATGTCACCCTGGTCTACCAGTTATAGGCCTGGTGTGGAACCCTGGTGTCTACCATTGGAGAAGTTGTCTTTAGGCTGTGTATTCACATCAATGGTATGCAGTTTCCCATCGGCCGGAGATTTACCCCCCCCCCACCCGACCAGGATAAACCTCACTCGAATTCCCTTCCATCAAGCTTGGTCAAACAGCGAGTGACCAACAGTGCACCATAAATGACTTCACCTTTAGGCGAGAATCCAATCCACCCACACTGTTACTCATGTTAGCAGAGCTTCCTCCACAACGTTAATGAGTCCTCGTCGAGAGCATTCGCGAGCATCTTTACCACACATTTATTACTAGCTTTATTGCCTGTTACCCAGATTCCTGGGATTGGGTAGAGTCCAGCCAGTTTTATGGATGAAGGAGTGTGGTCTAAATCGCTCACCAAGACTGTGGACACTTTTGCCGATTGGCCATTTTGGACACTTTATCGACCGTGGACACTACGCTGACCCTTAATAAATTTAGCCATTGGAGACTCCCGACCGTTGACACTACACCGGCTGCAGACACTAACCTAACTTAAGGTTATACAGTGGCGCAGGAAGTGTAAAATGACTGGTATTGCTGAACCATACGTATAAAAAGAAAAAAAAGGTTATAATTATGTGATATTGTGCGATAGATATGAAAGAAAAAGTGAGTTGCAGCTGTCTCTATACGTGCTTGGCACTTATTAGTACTTAGGACGGTATAGAATGAAATAAAAGCAACGAATTCAAGAAGATGTACAACACAAGATTTCACAGATAGCAGCCAACCATACATTTGCGAAGATACTGAATTTTCAGTTCGATAACAAACGTAGTGACGTTTGTTGTGATTGGCTACAATTTATGAAACCTTGTGTTGTAAACTGAAAAACAAGTTAAATGAGACTTGTATAGGTACTTAAAAAATCAGCTGTGCACACAGGTGATTGTTGGGTTGCCTAAATATATCAGGACCGAACTTAAACTTAAACTGAAATATTTTTAATGCAACTTATTTTCAAATTTCATCAAATTCAAATACCTATACGAGTCTCATTTAATTTGTCTTTCGGTGTACATCTTGTTGAATTCATTGCTTTTATTTCATTCTTTCTGCTGTAACGTCCTGATGAGCACTGATATGTGCAAAACACGTGTAGACGGCTACAACTCACTTATTCTTTTATATCTACTAGTATGAGATATCCTATGATTATTTTTATTATATGATTATTATCTATTTTTTTGTATATTTCATTTTTTGTCATATTCATATAGACTATATAATTTAAAAAGTAACTTACCTTTATAGTAATGTATGGAAGGAGTTGCTAAATTAATTTTTCTTAAGAAAGGGATTGCACATCTATAAAATCATCGCATGTTATAATCGTTTATTAATGATAAGGGTATTACAAAATACATTTTACAGTGTCAGAAGATGCATCAAACGCATTTACTCGGAACAATGTCCTACGACTATTTCAATTGGATTTTTATTCAGAAAACATTTCACGTTCACAGATGCAGTCTGTGAAAGAATAACTTTCTTCAGAAACGATTTTCAATTTGTAAAAAAATATAACATAAAATACAGAATATTATAGAAAATATCACAGAGATCATCTTTGTGAAGACCATATCAAAATCCATCAACAGGTTAATTAGTTTTAACTTCAGAACTTTACTTTAAAATCTGCATAAGAATTGTAACTATGAACAGCTCTTAAGGGTCAGCCAAGTGTTCAGCGAGAACATTTATTTTAAGGAGTCGGTGTAGTGACGATGGTTGGCAAAGTGTCCAACACTTGCAGTCGCCATAGTGTCCAGTGCTTGCGGTCGACATAGCGTTCACGGTTGGCAAAGTATCCAATATCAAAATTTATTTTAATGGTCGGCATTTGGCATAGTGTCCGCGGTCGGTGAAGTGTCCAGTTGCCTGAGCTGCTGTCTGCTGATATGTCTGCACTCTGACTTCAAGGGAAATTAATAAATGGCTCTCTGACCTGTTCATAGATGAATACAAATTCAAGTTCAGATGCTGTTGTAGCTGATTATAATAATACATATTTACAAAACGTATTGCATATGAAAAACTGAATTAATTTAAAATGCAGATATTAAAGATGAAAAAAGTAGAACTCCTTTTCACTTCTAATGAACGGATAAAATGATGTTCAGTTTTACTGATTTAAGTGTTCTGATGTTCACTTTCAATGAATCATTGGAAATGATTAATAGAAAATGATCCGTCAGAACTCTGCTTAAGACTTAAAAAAACTGATTGACTCTTATGTAGAGAAGTGACACTTACCATCTACTGGTTATTATTGGATCTTCAGTTGTGACACTTTTCTACATAAAAGTCTTAGCTAGCAATAACTCAATTTTGTTCATTTTTTATTTGTGCCACTATTCTTGAGACTTGATGTTTCTGATGATATGATTTTTATTAGTAGTTATATGATTTTTTTTTATTACCTATTAAAGTTTGTTGTCTGAAGCAAAACTATTTGAAGTTCAGACATACACAGTGGAGATTCTGCACAAAATCTATAAATTTGTTGCTTAATGTTAAAAACTCTAAAGCAGGCAGGTCTTTTTACTTTTTAAAAAGACACTTCTTGATGTAAAACTTGTTTTTTTATTGGCATTGAAAGTCATTTAAATGACGAGCACAATTGTTTTTCCCAAATTTTGATAGATCTAGTCCAACCAGTTGACAGATGCTCTTTGTAATAAATGCTCAATAATTTCTGGACTGGTATTTACTACATAAACCTAAAACTTTAAATCATCTAATGTCTTTAATCTATTAACGTAAAATGGCACTCTCGATAAGCAAAGTTATAAGCTGAACATTTAACCAATTTTATTCATAACAGTAACACATATCAACAAAATCACTTATAAATATGAAAGTTAACATTACAATTGTTAAAAATCGGTTGATTAATACCAGGGAATTGATCTTTGTTGACAGATAATGACAAATTGATTGTTTGTTTTATGACGAATGATGAGAACCATAACAACGAAAACCGCCTCCTAATCTTTCTGCAATTATTCTAAAAATTTAAATTTATTTATTTTTTTAATTTCTAATAGCAAGATTGAATAAAACGCTGTCAACTCAACTGTCAAAACTGTCACTCACTTGTGTGTCGTTCCACACTCGGCTTCGCCTCATGTGTAATCTCGACACACGCGTGAGTAAAACTTTTAGTTTCTCCACTTGTACTGTAATATACTATTCTAAATGTACAGAAATGCAGATAAACGTCCAGTACTAATGTTCATCTTACATGGTGCAGTTGCATTTATTTTTATTGTGTACAAGTGCTGTGACTGCAAATTAAAAAATGTCTGAAAACTTTAAAAATGTTTCTTTAAAAGGAAAAACTTCCTATTCCTAAACATGAAAAGAAAATTATAGTCAATAATTACACAAAGTTGTGGAAATAAAATCTTGAAAAAAACAATGGAGGGTATCAAAAGTGAGTTGCAGAAATTTTTAATTATATAACATTAAAAACAATTTTTTACATTAGGAAGTGTCTTCTTTTAAATGTAAAAATTTCCCAAATAACAAATTTATGAATTTTGTGAATGTATTATTAATTAAAAATAAAACAGCATTCAAGTAGTGTTATCGCTAACTTTTTGTTAAAAACACTTTAATGTTGTTTAATGTGTGAAATGGCTTTGCATTGTGTTTAAAGATTAATTTATAGTATTCTATCATAGACTTTGTACTTATTCATTCTTCTTGTTCAACAAGTTTTTCCATAATAACACAGAACATTTTTTTTTATTCAAAATCATATTTATAACCTTTTTAGGTTTTTGACTTTTATATAAGACTTTTCTCTAAGCTCTAACACGCTGTCCTGCGTGGGCGACTACTTGCGGGCGAAGCGAGCGGAGTGGCCGGCGCGGATTTATCAAAATTAAGCAAACAATGCAGGTATCCTATGTGGAGTCGCGTCACCCGTAACTCGCTAGATGCAGATTTCAGGCGGTTGACGCGATCAAATTAGTTGATATTTCCGCCTTAACTGCATTAGTCACACCTGAATTGTTGGCATAGCGGGTAATGTTTTGATTGAATTTAATTTTAAAAGGGAAAAAAAAGGGTTTTAATAATAAAATAATTTTGAAATAATTCTGAAATAAATTTGAAGCCAACAAAATCCTTATGGAAAATGGTTTTTACCAGATTGCTCTGAAACTTTGGTAAAAGATAGTTTCGAAGTGTCGATCAAAAGTGTCAATGGACAGAAAGTTGAAAAAATTATAGTTTTCGAGTTGCAGCAGTTTCAAGTTGACAATTTCTGCACCCCGTAAAATCCTTTTGAGAAATGGTCCTTGGCCAAAATTCTTGAAACTTTGGTAGACACCAACAAATTATAGATTAGCCATTTGAAGTTGACAATTGTTGCATTATTCAACTGCAAAAGGCTGTAATTCACAAACTATAATTTTCTGCGAGATTCTCTCCAAATAAACAATCTTTGTTGAAGACCTTTTCACCGATGCATTTTTTTAATTTTTACAGTAGTGTAATTTTAAAATGTATTCTCGGACATTCAAATTTTGCGTCTGTACCAACCAGCCCATTTTTACCATACTTGGGTATCATAGTTCTGTTTTTTAATTACGAAAATGTGCTACTACATAGGACACTCTGAATTCGCTTCGTCCGCACAGCCATTCGCTCGCTTCGCCCTGGTCGGCCGCTTCGCCACATTGGTAGCTCACGCAGGACATCGTGTAAGTACGTATATCACTATCCTAGTGATTTCAGCTAAATTTTAACAGAGATCTTTTCCAAGACTTTCTACATATAATAAACCAAACATAGAGTTAATATAAATGATCTCCCATTTGTAAGAATTTTAAAGATAAACAAAGATATATTTACCAGGTGACCAGCACAATATATTATAAATTAATTTTGATGAAATTTGGAGGAAACTAAATGACACAATTTAGCAGTGTACAGAAATCATACAACATCTAATTTATCAAAAAGTGATGCCCACATTAAAATTTTAAATTGAACACATTATTTATTTCTAGGTATTTTAAACCTACATTATATTCTGAATCTAAAAATGCCTGTCTTCCATATGATTATCTTTATCACCAGGGCCAGGCATTTGCTTACAAATTGTGTGGCCAAGCATATAATTCCGTGTAATCACACGCATAAAATTCGAGTCATTTCTCGCAACTTCATGTACGTGACTGCATGAAGCTGTGAAACTGGACTACATAACTGGCAACCAGATACCTCACCTTTGCTCTAAATTCTGTTTTTTAAATTTTCTGTTTGTATTTTAATAACTAAGCTAATAGGAGTTTTAGCGTATTTAGTCATTTGTTATTAAATTAGTTGTTTATTAGTAAACCAAAAATATTTCATGCTGATATACCACTTCATGCGGATCCAGAGAATTATTTTGGGGGGGGAAATATTTGTAAAATAAAAAATATTTATTTTAATACATAATAATTAAACAAACATTTGTTTCTATTCTATGTATATTTATTTATAAATTTTGGGGGGGGAATTTCCCCTCCGTGAATCCACACCTGGTTAAAATAAATTTCTTATGCAATATTTTTAAGATTTATTTTTTCCTAGTGAATTATTTATTTTTAAATGAAATTTAAGATAAAAGCAAATGATTTTCTAAATTCTTGGAAAGATTTAATACATAAAACTTTTCAAATAAAATAATTTACTTTATCTACCACGACTATAGAAAGTTACACATTCCCCACAATCTAGTAACTGTGAAAACGATCAATTGCAAACAATCTCCAAACTGAACGGTAAAGACTTTGAGGAAGGAGTTCTCAACAATCAGTAGTTCCATTAAAACTCCATAGCTGTCACCACTTGCAATATTTATAATATTATTAATTATTTGAAATATTAAAAATGTTATAAATTTTAGATAAAAGTTAATTTATTTTGTTTAATTAATATTTTACATTAAATTATATTTTGAATGGAAATCCATCTAGAAAAAATACCGTCAGAGCCGGGGAATTGAACTCTGGATCTCCCGTCTTGTAGCGAGAGCGTAAGCATTGAGCTACGGAGACGCTTTTAAATGGCTAGGTTATTTCTCATTATATAAAGTTACAAAGATTGTTATTCAATTAAAACGTAAAATTGATTAATCTTTTACATTATTATATAATTGTTAATGTAATATTATTTATTATTATTGTTAATTTACAATAAAAACATTGAAAGCATTTATAATTTGCTACTAAATGCGAGAATATGTGGACATTTTGAAGCAACGGGGTTAATAACTTTGACAATTGAATTGTGATTGTTTGTATAAAATTATTTTTTGAAAACGAGTACATACGTATTATTACTATTGTCTTTACAAATTTAATGTTTACTTTTGTCGTTTTCGAAATTCTAGATGTATCATGAGTGAATCCGATGATGGGAAAATGGGGTGTACACTTGTACACCTCCAAACATCGTGGAAGCTGTTCACATTACATCTCTTAATTTTAGTGGAGTAACGCTAAGCAAAAAAAAAGCGTTATTTCGGAACCGGTCCAAACTACTTTGATTTGAATAATTTTTTTTTAAAGTCTTGTAAATATAAAATACTAAAACCTTTACAAATTAGAAATTGACGCTCAGAACAGGAAATGTGGTGAAACTCGAATAACCTAAAACCATAACCAAGTGGTCCCGCACCGGTTCCTCCACCATCTCAGAACAGGATAATTTTTGGTGTGTTATTACATCTATGTATTGGTAGTTCGAAGCCACTATTAGTTTATTTTTATTAGTTTTGATTTAAATACGCAGCCATATTTGTTTCGTGGTGCACGACGTTTCTTGCAGTTTTCTATGTAAACGAATATCTTGATATCTCAAGAACAGTTGGTCGTAGAAAGTCGCGGTAAAAACCATTGCATTGTTCACATTTCGAACTACATTTGTTGTTCTAAACATAAATGTTGTAAGATGCTTCCTTATAGGCGCAAATTAAGTTCGTAGTTTAACGCTTTTTTTTGCAAGATTTCGGCTTTTTAGAGTGTCATATTTCCAGACAATGGTGAAGTATCAGCACTCATTATTTTTAAAAAAGTACACAGTTAAGGATAGTTTATGTTTAAAATATTTCAAATCTGAAACTTCATTATTTTGGTATTTATGGGCTTTTGAAATTCTTGTTTTCTTTATTTTTCAACAACTTTGGACCTCAACATCTCTTATGGTCATGGATGGGTTTTCTTTATATTACGTGCATATGAAGCAGCATATGATGGCAAACTGTGGTAAAAATTTTAACTTTGTTATTATCATGAGGACAGAGTTCTGCTCAGTTGAAAACTGTAAATGTATTCCATTTCCATTAGTATTACTGAGTAAATGTACTTTATTCAGGTGCTAATAGTGGTTTGGGAAAGTAACATTATTATTATTACTATTATTATATAGTTATATGCTATTGATAGAAGTCCTTGCAGTGATAACTAAAGTTATTAATATAAGAAGGGTGCTTTTTCTTTGTATTTTCTTCCGTGGCCGATTTCCCTCGCAATCCGTGTAAATTGAATGACAGCTAACATGAGCATAACTCTGTTCTCAAGCTAATATCAAAGTTACCATTTTCACCATAGTTTACCATCATATCCAAATAATATAAAAAAATCTGTTTATGCCCTTCTGAGATATTAAGGTCCAAAGTTGCTCAAAGATGAAGAAAAATACTTGTGGAAATGGTATACATTTACAGTTTTCCAACATCTTCACACTTGTGAGAAATTGGCACTTTTCTGCACTTGTAACACAATGTACTATTGTTGTACTGATATGACAGAATTTATACCCTTAGATTGGGATTTGATAGATTTGTTACTATGTTACTAAAGGCATGGTCCGTAAGCTAACTGAACGCGAACGACGTACTGTCATAGGTCTGTAAAATGAAAAATTGAGACTACAAAATTAACCATGATTTACGGACCATGGTTCCTGAAAAGAAGCAGTCAGAATATTTTACTAGAATTATTCTCCAACATTGATTGCTCTGGTTAAAAATGCATTATGACGTTTTTTTTACAGTTATCCCTAAATTGAAAAAGTCCATTCAATTCAATTGTCAATCGATTGCAATTAAAATCACTCTTATTACTGTTACTTGTGAATATCATCTGGGCCATTCCATAAATCTACCAGTTTTCACACATCTAGCTATGAACAGTAACATTAACCGCTTTGGAAAACCTGAGTGACTTACGGACCATATCTTAAATAGAAAAAAATTGTCACATAACTAATCAACACGTAACGAATTGGAAAAAGAAAACAGAACGCCAAAATGCATGGACTATTTTTAAACCTTAATAATATATTATTGGTAAAACTTAAAACAAAATATAACAAGGAATAATGTTCAGCATTAATGGAAGATTATTTAGTGAAATATTGCGTGCCTTAAGTGAGCTCCTTCATTATCAATGCACTATAAGTTTGTCTAGAGTTTGCAGTTTCTGCTTATATAATTTTCCTTTAAATAGCCTCAAAGAAAAAAGTCTGGATCAATAATATCAGGTGACCTAAAAGGCCAGTGAAAGTTGGCTAGTAGCGCCATCCTGTTGAAACCAAAACCATTCCAACTCAAACAAAAAATAGAAAAGTTCTCATCATATTTGCTTATCTTTCAGAGGTAACTGTCACTGTTGCACTGTTTCTTAAAAAATATATAGCAGGCAATAATAAATTCTTGAAGATAAAACTGCACATCAGACTGTAACCTGAATTTAACATGGATTCAATATTGTCCAGTACTGACACACAGTACAGTTTTGTTAGTTAACATGATCACTTAAAGAGAAGTGTTCTTCATCTGTCATAAATAAAGTTTAATATCTGCAATGTTGTTTTCTGCAATGATGATGTTGTTCCAGGAATTTTTAAGAAAAGTGGATGCGATTTTGCTTATCATGCTCTATTATTTTTGCACACCAGTGATCTTGTATGTATGAAATTTCATTCTATGTAGTATCTTTTATGCCAGTGGTTCCCAAAGTGTGTGTCGCATATTTATTTTGAGTGTAGAAACACAAATAAACAACATTACACCACAAAAGATAATGAATTTTATAATAAATTGTAACAGAAAACATTAATGTGATATGCACCTGTTTTTCGGAAACCAACTTCTCAAGTCTGGGCTCCTGTATTCGATACACCTACAATGATAACGTTTTCAAGTTTAAAGAAATTTTTGGATTTTATTTTAATTGCTTTTGTAGACAAAAACCTTTACATAAATATGGCATTGAAAATTTTAAAGCTCCATGCAAGCGAACAGAAACAGTCTGTGAAAAAAAAACAAGCCAACATTTTACCTGAAATTTCTTGAACATAATTGCTCAAAAAAGGATTTTACTAGTTATCCATCTATGACTGCCATAACTATTTTGAGTTTATTCTGGAAAATAAGCAAAAAGCTGGTGTTTTAACCCTTTATAGGGCAAGAGACATATATTATTAAATATGCAATTTTGAGTTCAAAAACGGGTTGCTAGAAGGTAAAAGCATAACTTACCATGAACTAAAAAAGATTTTAGGGCTTTTTATTTTCCTTGCCGCAAACATTATACAACAAAACAAATAACAGAGTGAAATTATCATATAATGCGAAATCATTTGTAAAGAAATTAAATCCGAACAGGTAATATTAAGTTTGCAATTGAAATTCAAAGAAACCACTGAAATTTAGCGATTCTAACCTTACATTTACTAATTGTTAAAATTTGGTGAAATTAATTAATTTAATATCAACTTGAATTGTTCAAACAATATCTAAAGTTATTTCGCGTCAACCTAAACAGTTAAAACAATTTGTGATATTATAATACCAGAAAAAAACACAACATTCCTTGCACAAATAATTAGACGTTCGGTGGTACACATGGATACCACTAAATCAAATTTATACCGTTGTCGGCGCGCAATTCAATTTATGGTATATCTTTCTACCACTATCCATTCAGAGCAAGTGTATAATCCGTAAGGATCATATTTAATGTTTATATAATGGCGTAGACGCCTGTAAGTGCACGTGGTACATATTTGTACCAGTGTCCTATAAAGGGTTAAATTGTGCAAACGTACTTGCATGTTTGCGAGCACAAGCTATGTATCTTCCGTATTGTACATAGCTAATTCTCCATAATTTCTTGAACATACTGGAATGAATCACATTTCTCCTTGCCAAGCAAAATTGATCAAAAACTGATTTTTTTATATATACGTTGATTTTATCTCAAGCTGTTATGATGTTAACATCACATCCTTGTAAACTTTTATTCAAAGCAGTTGCAGGTTAATAAGAAGTTCTGCTCTTAACTGGAAAAGTTCTGTCAACATGTTTCCCCTCAAGCCATCTTACTTGCATGTGATAAAGGATATTTTTGTATAAAACACCCATTTCCTCACAAATTTTCCAGAGAATACGTGTTTGCAACACTTTTTTTTGATAGAATTTACCAGTTTGCAGACATACTTTAATTCTGAAATCTGAAGACATTATTCTTTAAAGCATTCCATCTCAGATTTTGATGCAACAGCTTTTTGATGTAAAAAATAATACAGCATTAGGCATTTATGTTTTGTAATCTAGCAATGAGACTACTTCGATGTTCTGTCATAGCCTTGGCACGTCGGTATATATTCAAATTCAGATTTATTCAGAATTTTAGTAATAGATAATATTTACAACTGTGGTATAACATTTATTATTTGCAGTTTTTTAGTTTTCCACTTTTTAATTACCTCCTAAACCTAAGTTTGTGCTGCAGGAAATTACTTTAATTATTTTATAATTTTTATTCTGCTTACGTAAATTGAATAATTTATTGTAATAATAATTATTTCAATGACAAGAATTATAATACAGTATATTATATTAATTATAAGATATATTGCTAAGGTGTAAGTGTGTGTGTGATACAGTGAATTTTTTATATATTTTTTATTTCTAGCAAGAAGGCAAAAAGAAACATTTATTCAGAGAGATTACACACATAGACTGGGCCATAAATAATGATATTATAGAATTTATATATGTTTGAATAATAAATTTTTTTAATTCTAGTTTTTGTTTATTTTGATTTAATTGTTTTATATTACTTAGAGTGAGGTTACAAAACTTAGGTCAATACAAAAAACGTATTTTTTTTGTAAATGAGCTGATTGAGAAATTGGTAGAGTTTTTTAATTCTATAGCATGAGCAAAAAGTAACTCCATCAAAGGTGCCTTTGGAATCTTGTACTCCTGTGTATTATAACACCAGAAAATTATACAAAATAGTCAGAATCCTGTGACAGTGACAGTTTTTATTAATTTGATATAGTATTCTGGTGTTATAATACACATGAGTACAAGATTACAAAGGCACCTTTGATGGAGTTACTTTTTGCTCATACTACAGATCATTCGGTCAAGCAGAGGTCTTACATCATAATCTGTTACCCACGTAAATTCGTAACTCTTCCAATACTTTCACGCCTAGGAAATGTATTTTTTTGTTGGTATTACAATTACTACGTTTATTTGCATCTTCCAAACGAAAACAATTGTCCATTGTTGTATCAATGCAAATATTTTGTCATCTTGGCAAGTTGAAACGTCAGAGAGCTTATTAGACAGCTAATATTTTATTTATATACAATATAATATTTTTTACCTTGTTCTTTTACCATACCAAAACCATTTAGTTTGCAATCGAAAAACTTGATAGCCTTTTTAATTCAGTATGAGAAATGAGTCTTAAAAAATCTGTTTCTAAAAAGTAATATTTGTAAAAGGTAGCTAGGTTTTGGGTATCGGCAAAAGTGCCATTTGCACGGTATCTGCAACTATTAAACTTCTTAGTCAGTAAAAGAGTCAGTATCCTTCATTAATTCTATACATGTAACAATATGTCACTAACCTTTACAAAATTTTGGCTTCTAGAAATACTGGTTAATTTGTATTCAATTTTGAAATATGTAGGCATGTAATATTACAATAATTATTACAAGCCTCGAAATACCTTTTAGGAATTATACCATGTTGTTTAAATATATAAGAAGAGACCAAACAAATTTAGAAGGTATTAAAGTGGACCAATGAAGAAACCGGTTTTGGTTTGATAAAGAAAGTTAGGTTAGTTGTTAGTTAAGAATTGGATTTTCTATGGCTGATGTATATTAAAGTTTGTAAGAGAGAAATTAAACAAATTTCAATTAAGAATTTTATTTTCTTTGCGAGATATCAATCCCATTTTTATTTAGTTGTAGCTACATAGCCAAAATACACACCATTTCACAAACACTCCTAACCTTACCTAATTTTGAAAATGAAATGTCAGAAATTATTGTCATTTTCATCTTAACATGTTTACACAGTAAGTCACGTGACTAATGACTAAGCCCTCTGGTTGACTGAATGGTCTATAGTTGGGTAGTTATGCTGAGAACTCTGAAACTTGTTAATAAATTAAAACTACATACTTATAACAGTTATAACTTACTCATTATAAAGCTGATCAGTTGAATAGTTAATACGTTCATTTTTTGAAAAACATTACCTTCAGTGTTTTTCACAATTAAATTCTACCACAATTTTCCCTCTAAAATAATATCTTAAAGTATAAAATTTTGGAAACAGTCTTCTCAACTTTACTATTGCCTGGTCAATGTGAAAATTACACTTTAGCTGTTAAGCAACCCCAAGATACCTTATAGTCAACTTGACTAACAGAGAGACAGTAACAAGCAGTTTTTGATGTAGGTGGATATGGTATCTTTGCTTGGCTGACCAGCCATGGTTAAATAAATGAAATGAATTTTATTAAAACTAAGAAGACTATAGTCCAGCCAATCTTTAATAATGGATAGGCCAATTTGCGCTTTATTAGATATACTTCATCCCAGTCACTACAAACAAAAAAGCGTCGCACTGTCATCAGCATATGAAAGTTAAGTTTTATTTTATTTGATTTATGTCATATAAAAAGTTGATATAAATTAGGAAAAAATTAATGAACGAAAACAGTGTCTAGCGATGTTTTCAAAATAATTACAACAATCATTAATTGCTGCTCTTTGATATCTGTCAGCTAAATAATTTAAGCAAAACAATTAAAACTTGCCCTTTTATTCTAAATATTTGCCGACGCTGCAGCTAATATAGAACTATATAGAACTCTTTGCCTAAATCCAGGAAAACCACAAGGCACTTAAAGTTTGTTCAAGTTGCTTGTGACCATTTTTATCACTTCTATGATGGTATCTGAAGTGCTTAGATTTTACCTAAATCCAAAATGTTTTTGTAAAAAAAAATATGTATCTAAAAACTTTTCCAACCTGTCTTTTATACATTTTTCCATTAATTTTGCTAAATTGTTGATCAAGGAAATATTGGTTGATAATTGGACACAAGCGTCTTGTCCACAGATTTAATAGTAGAATTTTTAAGAACCTTGGCAATTCAACTTATCAAGTAATTTGCTTTCTTTGATTTATTCAAATGCATTTGTTCAAAATTCAAATGCACTTAATCTGAAATACTGAACTTAAATCTTAAGAGCAAAATTAAGGTTTTTCAAGTTGAAGACTAGTTTAAAACAATGATCAAAAAGCTTGAATTGTGGCATTATACGAGTTTTGAACTGAACCTAACAGACTATAGGACTTTTTAGGCTAATGGCTATTATAATATTAGTCATTTATGCTAATAGGGCATAAATGGGATGAAGAAAGAATAAGAACCAAAACTATGACTTGCTTCCACCCAAGAAGAATTGTCTGAGAAAGATGCATCACCAAGGTGAGACATTTTATGCAGATATGACTCGAGTTCTGTACATGTGCTGCATGGAATTGCACGCTCAACTACATAATCAAAAACTGAATGCTTGGCCCTGACATCACTTATTGCACAACATTTGAAAGATTTACATTGTTTGTAGATATGAATATGTAAATGAAGAGAAGCTAATAGAAGCATCCACAGATTCTGCTCTAAGATTATAGTTCCAGGGACAGTCTCTTCCAAATAGCTACGTTCATTTATGAAGCGTATTTTTAAAGTAAGTACCATTTTTGAGTAGTTATTCCATGTATGTCAGTTGGCTGCTGTCATTCATTAAGAATCCAGAGAGGACATTAACACAAGTTCAGAGTATGTTAACGAGTTGTCAGTGCGTTTAAAAAGTTTAAGATGACAGAGCGGCCCGCCGACTGAAATATGTCTGTTATACGTTTTTTGAATGCTAGATATGTGAAAATGGCTGACATTCATCGTCAGATTTGTGAAGTCTATGGTGAGAATGCTATGACTGATGAAATGCTTAGAAAATAAGTGTGAAAATTCAACAATGGTTGTGACAATGTGCATAATGAAGCAAGGAGTAGTGGACCGTCTGTGCTTACTGACGATTTGGTGCTCATGGTCGACGCAAAGATTCATGAGGATTGTTCACAATTTCAGTGGTTAGTTTGTGTTTTCCTCAAATCTCAAAATCTGTTCTGTCAATATTGTGACAGAACGTTTGATGTTTCGAAAATTGTGCGCACGCTGGGTGCCGAAAATGCTATACGCTAGAACAAACGTGCTGAGGTTGCGTTAACCTTTCTGACTCGCTACAACGAAGAAAGCGACCAGTTTTTGAGTCGTATTTTTACAGGTAATGATACGTGTATTGGGACTGTCAAGGAGTTTTGCTGGTTGAATTTTTGCCTCAGGCACAACAATAAACTCAGCATCCAGCAAACGTGGCTATTTACACAGGCAGATGACTTCTTTGAAGAGAGTATACAAAAGCTGGTGCCAAGAAAGATGCCTCAGCAGTGGTGGAAACTATGTAGAAAAATAGTTTGAACTATGGGAAAACTGATAAAAATTTTACTTTTTCAAAATACTTTTTTGTTTTCTTTTAATCGTAAAACGGTACTTACTTTAAAAATATGCTTCATATGAGCAGATTTTCTGGAACTATTGAGGAGGGCTATGAAAGTATTGATGCCTTTCATACTGACATACTTGTATGATAAATTGTTCTCTGGTCTTGTTTAAATTAAAGATAAGTGTAAGATTCATTTGAAAAACGTAGAGACAGAACTCAGAATACATTTTCCATTATTAAGCCCGATACAAGAAGGCTTGTAGTGAAATACAGCACTATTTCTCTCATTAATATATTTATAAGCACTATTGAGCATCTTTAAATAAATATTTGATGCGCTTTAGAGTTTAAATCTTAAGTGAAGTCTTAGAAAAAGTTTACGACAACCAAAGATATTTAAAGGGGGGGGTCCTTTAAATATCTTCTGATCTAAAGATCTGGAAAACTGATCTAGTAGCTGCAAAAGACAAATAAACAAAACAAAGTTAATTTTTTTAGTATTACCTGATCAGTTTTGAATAATTTAGGCATTTTTGGACATTTTTGTAACCATTGAAACCAAAATGATTTATATTTAGACTTAGAATGTATAGTACGTAGGTTCATAAGGGTAAATAGAAAAAATTGAATTATCCGTGGTGTGTGAGATGGCAGTATTATTCTTTACTTGTGGATTTAAATTATTAATTCTTTAAATAATAGAAATATATAACGCCATTTTTTTTCTTATACCACCTTTACACCAGTGATGCCATTAGATCGAGGGACGTGGGATATTTTCAACGTGTGTGTGAGTATCTGTGTGAAACAACGGCGCGGTGTTGAGCCGAGCGTTACCGATACACATGGATACTCACACACAAATTGAAAATATCCCACGTCCCTCGATCTAATGGCGTCACTGCCTTACACTGCTGGTATTACAGATTTCTATACATGTCTTCCATTATTTACACGATTGAAGGGTCATTTTGCTGAAATGCGGTATTTCTGTAAAAACAACCTTAGTATGTCCCTTGGACATTGGAAAGTCAACACTTTCCACCAACGTGTCATAGAGATATAAACTATTCTCAAACAGATTCCTGAAATGCCAGTTTTGAAAGCGTGAATTTGCAGTATGCCGTGTAACAGCATTGTAGTCTGTTGTCAGTTCGTGTTGCTGTTCAAATTCTTTTGTTACATACAGCGTTGTTACGGCCGACCCTTCAATTAACCTAAAATTATTTCAACAGTGGGTCACCTGGTATAACATAACAGATATGCGATTTATTCCACAAGTATAATTATACAACTCGTGTAATAAAATTGTCTTGAAAGAAAAAGAGGGGAAGTTGTTACTTATTTATAATTTTCTCTTATAATGAAGATTTAGTTTTAAACCTAATTATTAAAGTTCTAAATAACAATTTATAACACCACAATTTAAATAGTATTGTTACAACCTGATAATCTCTACTCAATACTCACGGTACCATTCGGCATAGCACGTTCTTATTGGTCAACATGCTAAACTAAGCTATAAAAGATGTGCTAGAGAAAATTAGTAAATATTATGGCTTAAAAGTGAATTAAAACTATTATATCAATAGTATCAATATTTTTGTACCTATAGTCAGTATTTATTTTAAAATTGCTTTGCCACAGTTTAAAAAAATCAACTATAAATGTAGACAAATAAGAGATGATGCGCATCTTTCATCATTTGTTATAAAAACACAAAAGAATTAGAAAGTAAAAATAAATTGGAGCGATTTAAGATAATACACAAAAATATGGCAATTTTTGAAGTGAGAACTGTTTTTTTGTGTATATACTGGGTGCTGCATTGTCAGGCACAACATTGGAAATCGCATGTTATTCAGGACAGATTCAAGTATTAGTTTTCCTAATATTTTAACAAAAGATTGTACCTAGGTTTTTTGAAGAATATTCAAAGAGGAGTCTGTTTGCCTAATTTTACTTCTTTCTGTTCTTAAAACTACTCTAAAAAAATATATTCACTGATTTTTGAATGTTGGCATAAAAATCACATCATAGTTTCATAAAACTTGCAAAAACTAGATTTATCACAATAAATGTTTGACAAGTTATAAGTATAGCATTAGAGTGAGTGGGTTGACAGATTTATTCAGTTATTGTTTATGGAGTACAGATAATGCGACTCTTATGCTGAAATTTGTAAATATGTACTTACATTTTTAAGAATTGATTTAAACGACACAATAGAAAAAAATGACATTAGGCAAATGGATTCTTTGAGTATTCATCAAAAGATCTAAGTAACATTTTTAGTTAAAGAGTATTCATTCAAAAGATCTAAGTAACATTTTTAGTTAAAGATATTTAAGAAAGCCAATACAGTTTGAATCTGTCCTAAATAAAATGCGATTTCCAATGTAGCATGCGACAACGCAGCACCCAGTGTAGATAAATATAATTAAAGTTTGTTTTAAGATTCACTAAATTAAAAATTATTATTTAAATGTATTTAATTAATTTTATTATTAAATTTAAGATATCATTTATAATAATAAAAATTAATAAATAATTCGTATTATTTTTAAATTTGTTTTATTTAAGGTATATTCAATAGAAATACAATTCAGTGCATGTTGTAATTTATTGTTATGTCCTTGTCATTCCATATCACCCATTCCATGAAAAAGTCAACCAGAGCACAAAAATTGGAAATTTTTTGTGAGTCAAACTTTGCTTTTCTACTCTTTGCACTTTGCAAATCTACTTTCAAAAAATTTTTTTAAGTAAAAAAATGGCACTCTTTTTTTTGTTTTACAATTCAAAATATAAAGAAGAATTTAAAGTGCTTTAAGCAGTATGAATTAATTAATAATCTAATCTTACTAAACCCCCAAACATATTTTCAGTACTGATCAAAGTTAAATGACTGTGTTTTTTGGACTTGTTTTTAATGACTTGGTTTTAACTTTACAAGTTAATTATTATTTATAAATTTAACAAGAATCATTTATTTTAACCAACCTGGTATATTACGATATAATGTCCCTTCTTAAAATACTAATCCTTTTATTGGTAACACTGCGACAGAACCTGTCAGCTGACTTCTTGTTTATAAAATCGATACGTAGATCGATGTCAAAAAATAAATTCAATCAGAATTTATTTAAAACAATCACATTCACTTTTAATAATTGTTGCACAATAATTAAATCTTCTTTTAAGAAAACGTTCAGGTAACACTTTAATTTCTTTTTAAACTTTATTTATACAATGACATTTGCGTCAAAACATATGATTAAATCTAACCTCAATACAGATATATTTTATCCGGAGCCAGGCATAGCGTTTGCCTTCTACGTTTTATCGATTCATTTTGTTACAATTTGCCCCAGCTTATATAGTTTATGCCAGAACAAAAGAAAACTATGACACTTTTTCCAAAACAGCAGAACATCGAGCAAACTTGTGACGTCACTAATCCATAACAGCTGACAAAGATGATCACTAATCCTAATTCTGTTATTATAGGATTGTAGCTCTTAATACAAAGATCAAAAAAGTATCATACATCTATGGTCCAAAAATGTATCGTAACGAAGATATTCAAGAAAAACATTTGACAATGTACAAAACTCATTACGATCTAATTACATATAAAATTTAACAAATCAAGGTTCATCCTTTACAAAATAGCTACAGGAATACATGATATAAGTAATATAATTATTTTCTCCAAAGAAACATCTTTACAATTTAATACAAACATAATTTTTTACAGTACGAACTGCAGTAAATAAGTCAATTGATGCTTATACAAATGCCAGCTTAAATATTAAGTCAACGTTAATCAATTTATACTTAAAATGTCCAGCATATAATGCTCTAAACACTTACATCAAAACAATGGTGAGAAAAAGCAGGATAAAATTCTATAAGAGTCGTATCCACACGAACGACAGGATTCAAAACCTTCAATAATTGGAGTGACCAGAAATCTTATAAACAAATTCAAAGATTAATTGTATTGTATCAGTCATAATAAGATTGACCTAATTAATCCATTTTCAGCTAATTAACAATGTGAAACTGAGCTGGTCTCCTGGAATATAGAAAAATCTATCTGACGTTAAATATCGTAATGTGTAAATTTCAATATCGAAATTACTTCCTCCTAACAAGTGAAAAACCATCCCAAATGTAACATGGGTTGCATAAACATAATTATAATCAAGCAATCTAACTAATTTATATCCTTTTTCTAAAATTGAAACCTATTATTATTATGCATGAGAAAGCTAGGTTATGTTTGCGTGAAATCTTTATTTTTAAGTTTTTAATTTAACCATTAATGAACCTAACTGTAGTCCTATCTATACCCTTTATATTAATTATGCCCATGACATAACATATCCTTCTTTTGATTTATATCCGATATAAAAATATTTGTATTAACGTTTCTGTTCGATCGTTACTAAAATTTTCAATTCGGTGAAATGATTACACCGCAATATATTTGTTCCTTCAATACAAATTTAACAGAATGTATATAAAGTATTATGAACAAAGGAGTTGCAAACACAATAGAAATAAGTACAGTTCTGATGATAAGAGCGCAATACTATAATCATAACATTGTGAAAACAATTTATAATTATAAACAACTGATTTATAATAATTAGTATTCTAAAAAATATATATGTATAAAAAGAATAGTAAAAAAGGCCTATTCATTT
This sequence comes from Agrypnus murinus, assembly GCA_929113105.1. Lineage (NCBI taxonomy): Eukaryota > Metazoa > Arthropoda > Insecta > Coleoptera > Elateridae > Agrypnus > Agrypnus murinus. Next base: position 205,585,901 of record OV816025.1, read on the forward strand.
AGAGGGACCTCAACTGCATAGGAATCCCTAAGAAATTATAGATCGCACAAGTTTGGCAAGTAGCATTTAGTAATATATCACAGTAATCTTGGTTATCTGTAAGTAGCTCTAGTATAGGATAGGTAATATAAGAAGCCAGAACAAAATTCCATCACTAACTGTCTGCCAGAGCGGAAAACGTTCCCATGTTAGTGCGAGCGAGACAGTTATATAGCGGCCTGCGGGTTCGAGAGAGAACGTACATGGAGGGTAAAACGGGCTAGATATATGTATATAGTCCAGTCGCCAAGTATATATTGCCTTGCAGACAGTCGTGTATTTTGATTTTTGGGTAGGTTATATGCAGCCAGGCACTAATTAAAAAGTTTTTGACCTTCTTGTAATACATGTACGGTCTTTGGTATGGCGAACAGACCACTAAATTTTTCGACTTTTTTTGGTTTTTGCTCAATAACTCTCCCGGTATGACCTACAAAAAAACTAGTCATAACTTGTAGAGCAGAAAATTTCCTACAATTTACCCCTGTAACATCTTTTTCTAAACCTCATACTTACCGAAATACAGAGCTCCTATGGTACGAGACTTCTTCAAAAGTTACGGAAAACTATCAAAAACACAGTCATTTAACTTTGATCAGTACTGAAAATATGTTTGGGGGTTTAGTAAGATTAGATTATTAATTAATTCATACTGCTTAAAGCACTTTAAATTCTTCTTTATATTTTGAATTGTAAAACAAAAAAAAGAGTGCCATTTTTTTACTTAAAAAAATTTTTTGAAAGTAGATTTGGAAAATTATCGTTTAGGTGGCTCATACAATATTAAAGGCGAAATAAAAAGCAAAGTTTGACTCACAAAAAATTTCCAATTTTTGTGCTCTGGTTGACTTTTTCATGGAATGGGTGATATGGAATGACAAGGACATAACAATAAATTACAACATGCACTGAATTGTATTTCTATTGAATATACCTTAAATAAAACAAATTTAAAAATAATACTAATTATTTATTAATTTTTATTATTATAAATGATATCTTAAATTTAATAATAAAATTATTAATTAAATTAATTAATTAAATGTATTTAATTAATTTTATTATTAAATTTAAGATATCATTTATAATAATAAAAATTAATAAATAATTCGTATTATTTTTAAATTTGTTTTATTTAAGGTATATTCAATAGAAATACAATTCAGTGCATGTTGTAATTTATTGTTATGTCCTTGTCATTCCATATCACCCATTCCATGAAAAAGTCAACCAGAGCACAAAAATTGGAAATTTTTTGTGAGTCAAACTTTGTTTTTTATTTCGCCTTTAATATTGTATGAGCCACCTAAACGATAATTTTCCAAATCTACTTTCAAAAAATTTTTTTTAAGTAAAAAAATGGCACTCTTTTTTTTGTTTTACAATTCAAAATATAAAGAAGAATTTAAAGTGCTTTAAGCAGTATGAATTAATTAATAATCTAATCTTACTAAACCCCCAAACATATTTTCAGTACTGATCAAAGTTAAATGACTGTGTTTTTGATAGTTTTCCGTAACTTTTGAAGAAGTCTCGTACCATAGGAGCTCTGTATTTCGGTAAGTATGAGGTTTAGAAAAAGATGTTACAGGGGTAAATTGTAGGAAATTTTCTGCTCTACAAGTTATGACTAGTTTTTTTGTAGGTCATACCGGGAGAGTTATTGAGCAAAAACCAAAAAAAGTCGAAAAATTTAGTGGTCTGTTCGCCATACCAAAGACCGTACATGTATTACAAGAAGGTCAAAAACTTTTTAATTAGTGCCTGGCTGCATATAACCTACCCAAAAATCAAAATACACGACTGTCTGCAAGGCAATATATACTTGGCGACTGGACTATATACATATATCTAGCCCGTTTTACCCTCCATGTACGTTCTCTCTCAAACCCGCAGGCCGCTATATAACTGTCTCGCTCGCACTAACATGGGAACGTTTTCCGCTCTGGCAGACAGTTAGTGATGGAATTTTGTTCTGGCTTCTTATATTACCTATCCTATACTAGAGCTACTTACAGATAACCAAGATTACTGTGATATATTACTAAATGTTACTTGCCAAACTTGTGCGATCTATAATTTCTTAGTGATTCCTATGCAGTTGAGGTCCTTCGCTCTAAATGAATAGGCCTTTTTTACTATTCTTTTTATACATATATATTTTTTAAAATACTAATTATTATAAATCAGTTGTTTATAATTATAAATTGTTTTCACAATGTTATGATTATAGTATTGCGCTCTTATCATCAGAACTGTACTTATTTCTATTGTGTTTGCAACTCCTTTGTTCATAATACTTTATATACATTCTGTTAAATTTGTATTGAAGGAACAAATATATTGCGGTGTAATCATTTCACCGAATTGAAAATTTTAGTAACGATCGAACAGAAACGTTAATACAAATATTTTTATATCGGATATAAATCAAAAGAAGGATATGTTATGTCATGGGCATAATTAATATAAAGGGTATAGATAGGACTACAGTTAGGTTCATTAATGGTTAAATTAAAAACTTAAAAATAAAGATTTCATGCAAACATAACCTAGCTTTCTCATGCATAATAATAATAGGTTTCAATTTTAGAAAAAGGATATAAATTAGTTAGATTGCTTGATTATAATTATGTTTATGCAACCCGTTACATTTGGGATGGTTTTTCACTTGTTAGGAGGAAGTAATTTCGATATTGAAATTTACACATTACGATATTTAACGTCAGATAGATTTTTCTATATTCCAGGAGACCAGCTCAGTTTCACATTGTTAATTAGCTGAAAATGGATTAATTAGGTCAATCTTATTATGACTGATACAATACAATTAATCTTTGAATTTGTTTATAAGATTTCTGGTCACTCCAATTATTGAAGGTTTTGAATCCTGTCGTTCGTGTGGATACGACTCTTATAGACTTTTATCCTGCTTTTTCTCACCATTGTTTTGATGTAAGTGTTTAGAGCATTATATGCTGGACATTTTAAGTATAAATTGATTAACGTTGACTTAATATTTAAGCTGGCATTTGTATAAGCATCAATTGACTTATTTACTGCAGTTCGTACTGTAAAAAATTATGTTTGTATTAAATTGTAAAGATGTTTCTTTGGAGAAAATAATTATATTACTTATATCATGTATTCCTGTAGCTATTTTGTAAAGGATGAACCTTGATTTGTTAAATTTTATATGTAATTAGATCGTAATGAGTTTTGTACATTGTCAAATGTTTTTCTTGAATATCTTCGTTACGATACATTTTTGGACCATAGATGTATGATACTTTTTTGATCTTTGTATTAAGAGCTACAATCCTATAATAACAGAATTAGGATTAGTGATCATCTTTGTCAGCTGTTATGGATTAGTGACGTCACAAGTTTGCTCGATGTTCCGCTGTTTTGGAAAAAATAGTTTTCTTTTGTTCTGGCATAAACTATATAAGCTGGGGCAAATTGTAACAAAATGAATCGATAAAACGTAGAAGGCAAACGCTATGCCTGGCTCCGGATAAAATATATCTGTATTGAGGTTAGATTTAATCATATGTTTTGACGCAAATGTCATTGTATAAATAAAGTTTAAAAAGAAATTAAAGTGTTACCTGAACGTTTTCTTAAAAGAAGATTTAATTATTGTGCAACAATTATTAAAAGTGAATGTGATTGTTTTAAATAAATTCTGATTGAATTTATTTTTTGACATCGATCTACGTATCGATTTTATAAACAAGAAGTCAGCTGACAGGTTCTGTCGCAGTGTTACCAATAAAAGGATTAATATTTTAAGAAGGGACATTATATCGTAATATACCAGGTTGGTTAAAATAAATGATTCTTGTTAAATTTATAAATAATAATTAACTTGTAAAGTTCATCCTAAATAATAAAAATCTATTTGGTTTAGTTTATTAGATTCTTTTGAGAATTTATTCAATTTCAAATAAATAAAACAATCAAATTTCTTTTAATAAGAATTTATTTTATTTTGATAAACATTTTTATTAATAAATAAAATTTCATTTGTGTTGGTTTGTTCAAACGAATGACAGTACTGATCCTATGTCAGATCACTACGATTATTTATAACGTTTGAGCAAACCTGAGAATTTATTTCTCATTCACCAATTGTATTTTCTTGAATAACATTTTTTTTATTTTCATTTTGACGTTCCATTTTTATTTTTGTTTGTTAAATAAAGTTTTTGTGTTTTCAATTTCACATATGTGTTTAATTGATATTAATACAAGTATCCAGCGTTCTTTTCTTTTAAATTCAGAGTTTAGCAGCAGTTGTCCAGCTTGTAGGAGCTTTAGTGTTTACGATATAAGTTTTTCTTCCTTTCCAGGCATAAACGTAAATAAGAGTCTCGTAATTCAAATATTTTATGCTTTACTGAGCAAACCTGAGCTAGCTGAGAGGAATAAAGAATATCTGTGGTGTATTCGCATTTCAATCCACCGTATACAATTTATGTTTATATTTGGAATGGTGGACATATTGTATTGTATTTTATTCTCATGTCAAAGATACCGCAATATATTATTATTACCTCTCCTACATATATTTTATTTATTCCGTCAAAATCTCAAGACTTTTAAAATAACAAAAATGGTATTTTTCTAAATAAACATTTAAAGCGTTCTGTCAACATTTAGGAGTGGGGGAAATGTATTGGCAATAATTTTTATAAATAAAGAATACTATCGAAAGTAACAACTATTACTTTAAATAAGTTGAATCTTATTTCTCACCCTCTTAGTAATTGTGGGGTAGTTTTATACTAAATATTTGTGTATTTTATTTATTTCATTTTAGCTTTTGTATTATATTAACAATTATTATATAACCAATTAGTTACATAGCCGTTCTGTATCTTCACGTTGTCTTCTGTCCTCATGTGGTGCTCTTAACACAGCTGCATCGTTATTTTTTAAACAGAAAAATACGGCTCATGAACGTCTAAATATATTCATCAGGTGTGGCAACTAATACAGGTTTCAGCAAATAGTAGCGCTTGTGAAAGCAATAAGGCCATTGAAGTGTTTTAAAGTTGCTACCTTTTGGAACTTCTAAATACATGTGTTCCATCAATGTACACTATGACTTATTTATTTCTGTCGTTAGGTGTGGGACTATAAAATTCGTTTTTCGAAATCTATGACATGTTCAATAATAAATTGTTCCTGTTAATTGCTACAGAACCTAAGCTTTCTGGAACAAATTTATTACACAAACAAATTCTAACAGTCCCTATAGCTAAACTAACTGCATGATAGTTTTACAACAGTTGCTTCGCAGTAATTATAGAGGTCTTAAAAGTTGTTTTTACTCATCTTGGCCATTCATTTGAAGTTGTTAGAAAAATTATTCTCCGATTTGTAAGGCTTGCTCATACACGTTACAGCTTTCTGCCGTACCACTCTGTAACTTCTAAAGGAGTCATTACAATATTACGTTTTAATTGTACAGAATTGGTCGACGATATTGTGGGAAAACATGCCATTTTCATTAAAACGTTCTTCACAGCAGAATGCATTTCTGGGAATAAAGATCTGCTTAGGGTCTTTTATTTGGTGTAAGCACCCGCTGACTGACAGATTCTTATGGAGGAGAATTAAAAAGAGGTTTATCCTGGTTAGAAGGTGTAAATTGTGGCCAATGGGAAACTGCATGCCACCAGGTAGTTGTGTTCCAGATGCTATTCGGATCACCATATGACTTAACTGCAGGATGCAGCTGTGATCTGAAGAAACTTGTTGTTCATAAAATCAGTAAAAATGTTCTCGTGTAAACGCCGGAAAACACTTGCGTTTAGTACTAGGTTTTAGTTTTAGTGCCTGGATGATTTAATGAAATGTTGTGTAAATTGTACTATTCTGAGAAACACTTGCTTTTAGTACTCGGAATTACTGGCACTTTGTAACTGAGCCTTAACCTCGCTCTTAACTACGGCTTACTTTGAAATAAATTTTCAGGTGGTAAGCTAAAATAATGATAAAACCAACTGTATGCTTACAGATCGCTGGTTCAAAATTGTTTATAAAAACATACAAATAGATGGATAATAGAATTTATGGACTGTATTTAATTGGTTTTTGTACATTGCAAATTCACAGTTTGTTGTATTTAATTGAAAAAAAAAACATTGACAAAAGCTATCTTTATATCACAGCTTCCTCATATATTAATGAATAGTAACAAAATCAAATATATTTAGTAACAAAATCAAACATAGCCCCCCTTTTTTGAAGGGAACTTCAAAATAATAAACATTACAAACAAAATAAATAGCCAAGGAAACTGCACTAGTTAGGTTCCAGAACTTCATCTTCCATGGGCAAGGCACACAAATGTCTTATCGAACAACTTATAATTCCTCTTGACGTGATCACTGAAGCCACTCTGGAGACCCCATCAGGGCCTACAAACAATTCTTAGATGCGTCCCAAAAACCATTTGTTGTGTGGTTGCTTGTCGTTTTTGATTAAAACGAGAGCGCCTGCTTTTAAAAACGTACCAGGACATCTCCACTTATACGATTGATGGAGTTGACTGATATATTCTTTTCAAATCGTGTCCAAAATTGTTGTATTTTCTGTATATTTTGATAACGTGAAAGTCGGCTTTGAACAATATCTTGTAGGTCAGGTTCAGGAATAGCAGTTATGGACCTACCAATCAGGAAATGAGATAGTGTGATTGGTTCAAAATCATTAGGATCATTTGACATTGCATATAAGGGTCTCGAATTTAATATTCCTTCAATTTGACTGAGTAAGGTAGATAATTCTTCAAAGGTAAGAACTGTATTATTTAGTGTTCGTTTGAGGTGATGTTTCATACTCTTCACTGACGCTTCCCATAATCCACCAAAATTAGGACTATAGGGAGGCGTAAAATGCCAGATGATGTTAGATGATAAGATGAAGTTAGATGCATAATCAATTATTTGAGTTTGATTGTTAATAAGAAATTTTCTAAGAGATTGTAATTCATTATGTGCACCTCGGAACGTGGAACTATTATCGGAATATATATGATTGGGAATTCCACGTCTAGAGATGAATCATTTAAGACAGGCTAAGAAACATTCAGTTGTCATATCGCTAATTAGTTCCAAATGGATGGATTTAGAGACAAAACAAATAAAAACACATAACAGATGCTAATAATAGTTGAGGTCCCGGGTGTAATAGTTGAATGTGTTTCTGAACAAAAATATGTTTAGTTAAATTGTGATTTGACGATAATAATATAGGACATTTTATATTGACAGCTAGAGATGAAAATTTGAGTCGACCACCAACTCTTAATATACCTTTGCCGTCAAGGAATGGTGCTAATGAAGATAATTTATGTTTTAGAGGTAAACTTTCCCCTTTTGATAAAATTTTAAAAACCATAACTTCTGAATGATTATTTTGGCAATAATTATGCATGGACTTGCCAATCCTAAAGTATGGTAGATCTGGGAGATATCTGATAGTATTTGACGTTTAGACATGCTTTGTGAAATAGCCGAGTCTGAAGTATTATAGCACAATATATCTGTATGAGTCAGCAGTACGGCAGAGTGGATATAGTGGATTTCTATCGCTTAACTTAGTTAAGTCGAGTTTGCGTCGGTCAGGACTCGGATGGGTAAACCACGAGCGCAGTGTACTTGCCTATAGGGCTCCGCTGCCTCGTCTCACACGCACATATCCACTCTGTGGCTCGGTGTGTCTGACGCCTCGACACCGAAAGGTATATGAGGTTAAAGATTATGTATGCATGTATATCTGTATGACTAAACCATTGAACTCCTAAAGTTTTGGAGCATTCATTTCCACCTAATGGGTCATTATCGCTGACAAATTTAGAAAAAATGTTTTCATTATTAGATATCCACTTTCGAAGAACCAATCCTGCAGATTTTAAAATTGAAAAAACTTGTTCACAAATCGAAGTTAATTGATCGATGTCATTAGATCCTGTCACGAGATCATCAACATAGAAATCGTTAAGTATAGTGAATGCAGATAATGATCTTTATTTTCTAAGGCTAGGGCTTTTAAACATTTTATCGCTAAATATGGAGCATAACTGGTACCATAGGTCATTGTGTTTAATTGATAAATAGAAAGTTCTTGATCTGGATTACCTCTCCAAATTATATATTGAAGCGGCCTATGTTCCGGATGCATTACTATCTGTCTATACATCTTCATAATATCGGCAGAAACGACAAAATCGTAAGTACGAAAACGAAGAACAATAGGGAAAATATCGTTCTGAATCTTGGGTCCAACAAATTGTAAATCATTTAAAGACCAGCCTGAATCTGAAGGACATGAACAGTCAAAAACCACTCTGAGTTTTGTTGTCAAACTTTGTTCTCGCAGAACACCGTGATGAGGAAGATAATAAAATTTAATATTGGTGTCGTTTTCTAACGAAACGTCTAGTTTGCTCATATGACCTAAGGAAATATATTCATCAATAAAATTCTTATATTGAATTCCAAGTTTTGGGTTTGCAGCAAACTTTCCATAGCAAGAAATCGTTTGACTGCGATATCGTGGGAATTACCTAACAATTCTGGGGAATGTTTTAAAGGAATCTTTCAATAAATAAATATCTCAAAGACTTTCTTTGAGATATTTATTTATTGAAAGATTACACTTTATTCTCACTTTGAGTTCCATATTACTATAAATATATTTAATTATATTTTATAGTTTATTATGGTTTTAAAGGAAACTTTACAACAAACTTGCCATCTCTATCATGGGCGGTATTAGTTTCAAAAAGTTCTTCACATTTGATGTTATCTTCGGACATGACAATGTCACTTTGAACTTTTTCTAGTGCCCAGAAACGTTTTAACTGTTCATCTTCACATGGAGATGATGTTCTAAATAGGTTACAAATCGACTTAGAAGAAGCAGGGGCTGAACCACAGACAATCCATCCTAATTTGGTATTTTGAAGTATTGGTAGATCTCTGTCCAATAATATTCTACCTTGTGTTATTAACTCCCAAAATAGACCAGCGCCAATGAGAATGTCTATTTCTCCAGGCTCTTGAAATTGTGGATCTGCTAGATGAACGTTATCTGGAATGTTCTAATTAGCAATGATTACCTTACAAGCAGGTATGACATCTGAAATTGTTGGGACAACATAACAAGAAAGAACTACTCTAAAATTGCTACAATGGGAAGAAATAGTGGGATTGCATTTTTTTGTTAAGTTTGAAATTGGTTGTGAGAGATTTTTGAAGAAATTAATGGCAACCTTAACTTAGCGCAAAATCTTTCAGTAATCAAGTGGGATTAAGCACCACAATCTAACAATGCTCGACCAAGAAGAATCTTACCTTCATTATCTTTGACACCAACAACAACTGTTGAAAGCAATGTCTGTGAATTTTCCGTGTTCGGTTTAACCAACAAATTCGTGTTAACGTTTGTAGCGTCTACTTTTACAGGTATGATACTTGAATCGTTCTGACAATGAGTCTCTTTATGTACTAATGTATTATGACGTAGGTTACATTTTCTACAAGACCCAGATTGACATTTGTTACTATGGTGACCTGTTTTAAGGCAATTGGCGCAAAGGTTTAATTTGCGTACTGCTTCACACTTATCAAATACATTTAATGTTAAAAACTTTGAACAAGTATACAGTGTGTCCGGAGATAGAACGCATTAATTTTAAGGGGTGATAGAAGACAGCAAAAGGAACAAAAAAGTCTTATACAACTTTGTTCTAGAATGTACCACTTTTTCAGAAAAAAATAAGAAAGTTGGAAACTTTAACATCATTTTTCCACGTTAAATATAGCACTTTAAGTATGGGGCTTTGTCGGCAGATGTATCTCATCTATCACAACAACAAACCTTAATAACGTTTTATCCTATCGTATGTCGTTTCCGCGTAAAATTGAATTCTTTTTACAATTACAAATTCATTTTTCTCAATTAAGAAACATGACAACCTTGTAAAAATTATAAACCATATGCTCCAATTTATACAAAATGCTGATGTGGATGTTTCTTGAACTTGAAAAAAGCACGTTTTGCTTAAGATTATTTGGGTCAGTGCCTGATTGTTGTATAAATAATACTCGTTTAATGCTATAATGCGCGATAATGCTGAGTTTTAGGTTTTTGAACTTGGAATGATTTGTCAATGCACGAGTTTGTTTATTTAATAACAGTTTTTAGTACCATTTTAGAGCAAGATAAGATAAATACTTTGTCAAAAAGCTCTTTAAATCATAGGCGTCCGGTATATCTTGGCTGATTAAATTAATTAAAGTAATAATAATTTTATAGAATTAACTGAATGTCGTATTAAATTAATTGATGTTTTTGAGGAGAATAACTAACGAATTTCAGAATCGCTAATTTTGCAATGGCAACCGGTCACTGTGGGGCGAGCCTTAACAAAAACCGCGCAATGAGGTAAAAATCCAACTTGTGTAAAGAATAAAAAATATATTGGCGTTTGATTATAAAATGTTCAGGGCATTTAGAATCGGTGACAAAATTTAAAAATCTTTGTTATTAATAAAAACTTTGATGCTTAAAGTTGTCACTACTTTGAACTAACAATTTCTCGACATTTCCAGGCTGAGATTTAAAATTAAATTACTTTTCTTGTATGGACCTTATTGAAACTAAAATTAAAAATGATAGTATTTGCAGCTACATAACTTAAAAAAACATGAACATGTGTTGTAGCTTTTATTTTAAAAAATCCTAAATTGTAAGAGCTTTTTCTTGCTAAAATTCAAATTCTGCTGAAGTTATAAAAAAACGCCCGCATATCCCCGCTTTAAAATTTTTGTTAAAGAAAGAGCCAAAGCATCCTGGTTATTTTCATACAAAAACCAAATCCAACTCGAACCAACTTAAAAAGTTAAAAGCCGTTATTGTAGGCACTGCAAGAAATATTTACCGGTATTATTCTAGGCATAGTTGATGATGATGCAACATTGTGTTTTTGCACCATTTATCTCAACTGTTAGAAACAACTAAATACCACGCCTTAAGAAGTTGGCTTTTTTAAGTGTTACCATGATCCCAGATCCCTAGGTACGCAGAATGGGGTTTTCTAATAACTGCAATAATAATTTAACAAAGCTGAAAGCATCATAACTCATAACAAACAGCATGACTGAAACCTTTTAGTAAAATGGAGATTATTTACGAATGAAATATTGGCAATTATTGTAAAACGTTATAAGTACTGTTATTTCTTAAGGGATGGTATTCTCGTTTATAAATGCTGACTTAAAAATATTACCTAAATTCTTAATTGGAAACTATTAATTGCGCTTACTGAATATTGCCCTAAAAATTCCCATAACTTAATACATGTTAATTAACAAATTGCATAATCAGATGCGGTATTGTTTTCGTTAAATTGATTTCTGTATTCCCCCTGTTTTTTAATACGCAATTACAAACGTTTCTTTAAATGGCTTCATTGCACTATGACACTTAAAACAATTGCATTTTTAATTAACCTGTTATTTGGGAGTAAGTATTCATCCGTATAACGCCGCCGCTGGCGTTATTATTTATTTCAAATTAACACCAGAGAAAAGTGCTGCTTGTAACCTGATCTGAACTCATATTTACACAGATGTTGATCATATCCTGACCTAGATTTCTTATTTACTGTTTTTAAAAACCTTTTGTAATAAAAAGCTATAAAACGTGCTTCATTTAGCTTTTTCAGCAAAACAACGGCTGTCATCGTACGTTTGTTTAGACTAACCGATCTTAATTCTAAATCAAGTTCAAGACCTTCAGTTGCAGAATGCGATTATACTTAAGCAAGGCTGCCAGATATGGCAATGGTTTTTTCGAAATTACTCGAAAGCCTATTAACATAGAACAAAAATTATTAAGACATTTTTGTTCCTTTTGATGTCTTCAATCACCCCTTAAAATTAATGGCTTCTATCTCATGACACCCTGTATATTAAATGTTTGCCTTTGCAAAAATTACATTGGGAATTCTTGACTAATAGTTGGCAATGAATACGATTATTCGATGCAGTTGACTTAGAAAATTGAGTGCTTGAGTTATGATTGCTGCTATGATCATACAACGTTTCTAATATATCAGCTTTGACTTTCAGAAATTCTAAAAATTCATCGAGAGTGGGAAGTTCTCCAACGCATCCATATTCCTTCCAGTCTCGATATGTAACTTTATTTAATTTGTTAGAAATAATGTATATGATAATAGTATCCCAAAGCACGCGTTTATTAAGCTTTAAACCTTCCAATGCAGAAAGATGTTTGGAAATATTATCTAATAGTTGTCTAAATGAGCAGCAGACTCCTTATGCATTAATAGTAAAAATTGATTTGATATGATTATTTATCAAAACCTTTTTATTGTCGAATTGACTGCATAACAAATTCCAAGCTACATCATAATTACCTTCTACAAATTCAATATTATCAATAATTCTTTTGGCATAACCTTCTAAAGAAGCTTTTAAGAATTGGAATTTCTGAGTATTGTTTAATGAGGAATTGTTATGAATAATAGATATAAAAGAGGTCTTAAAATCAAGCCAATTCAAGTAATCACCAGTAAATGATGGTAATTTAATTTTTGGTAAGACAACACTTTGCAAAAGATCATTTTGCTGCGAAGTTTTTAGAGAACTGTCATTACTTGAATTACTTGGAGAGGTGACAGAATTGGAATGACATTTAATAAAATTATTTAGAAATGTCATTGCATTGAAATAGCGTTCATGAAAATTCTTACGTTGGGCATAATGAATTAGTAATTGAGAATCCTCACACAGGACTTCAATTTTTAATTGATACTTTTCAAATTCTTCTATTAAAAGTTGACCATTTGAATATCTAATTTCAACATCTGTCAAGCACGGTTATATTTCAGAAGTTTTAACCACATTGATGTATTCTTCTAATAGAGATAATTTCTGCTTAACGGATTCGCGAATACGAATCAGTTGATTTAGATTTTCAGACATTTTGAATGTCTTCACCTCTGAACAATAATAACACAAGAGTATCTGCTATGTATTGATACTCTAAACAAATAATAGATGCTATAATAGAAATATAAATTGCTACAGTGTTTAAATAAATAGCACAAATTGTTGAAAGGATACTATCATTGAATACTGACCCTTATTGCAAATTGTCAAGAATATCCAATTTGATTATCACAGGCCCAATAGATAGTGGATTCTTATAAGAGACCATAAAATCCTTGAATGGGGACACCATCTGCACGGCTTACCAAAATTGTACCCACAGACGAAGGACCAAAAAAATTATGTATGTTTACAGATCGCTGGTTCAAAATTGTTTATAAAAACATACAAATAGATGGATAATAGAATTTATGGACTGTATTTAATTGGTTTTTGTACATTGCAAATTGACAGTTTGTTGTATTTAATTGAAAAAAAAACATTGACAAAAGCTATCTTTATATCACAGCTTCCTCATATATTAATGAATAGTAACAAAATCAAACACCAACATTCATCATCGTTGACGTAATTGGGCTACTGAGTTGGCAATCAATTTGCAACTTGTCAGCACTTTATCGGGTGGACTCGAGCAGAATGGGAGACCTCACTAATGCTCTATAGTACAACCAAAAAATGAAGAAAGTAAACCGGAGTGAATTGAGTCGGAGTTGATTGTGAAGGAGTCTTGCTCCCAAATTGTCAAATTTAGACAGTTTAGAAGTTTTTCACCACTCCAATTATTAAACTACAATTAATAATTATTAATTGGAGTTGTGAAAAATATTTTAAGCAGCAACTAATGTCGTGCACACTTTTGCTATCAGAAGGTTATTTATTAATAGAAGTTTTAATAAAGTTTTGAAAAACTTTGACAGATTGCAATGACAATTCCACTCATATGTAAAAAACACCATTTGCTAATACAAAAATCGTAGTTTGCTATCGGCCAAATAGGAAGGAACAGAAATGCAACTGGATAAAAAAAATCGATAATTTTACGTTACCATGGCATTGTCATTTATTGTTTATTATATGACGTTGCGTCAGTTTGAAACTGTCAATTGTTAAAAGTAGATTTTATAGTTAAAAAGCAAGTATTCTTAAACAGTATGTTAAGGTTAGGAAATATCTGCGAAGCAGAAATATGCAATAAGCGAGATTGAAAATTCTAATCCTGAAAATACAAAAAAAATTAATCATCCATTCCAATTTAATCCAACATCAACTACATAATTTACATCAGTAATGGAGTCAACGTCAACAGAACAAATTATATACAATTACAATAACTGTGTTTTTAACAATTGTTCTTTCTAAAAACCATTTTTCAATATTTACTGTTCTTCTGTTCCACTGTTAAATAAAGTTTAATTGAATTGAATTCAAATATTACTTTATTCGTTCATGGAATTGTCTTAGCAAACACCATTCGAGCTCAGATTTATAGCCTGATATTTTTTAAGTTTATTTTCTCGTACTTACTTTCATATAGGTAATTTAACTCGATCTGTTAAAAAAACAGCTCTCGTTAAATTACCAATGAAAGTAAGTACTCGAAAACAACCATTAAAAATATCCGGCTAAATCTGAGCTCTTATAGTATTACCCCCGACTATTTTATTGTTTCAAACTGTCTAAATTTGACAATTTGGGAGCAAGGCTCGTTCACAATCACCTCCGACTGCTAGTCTGCGGCTGCTAGATTCACTCCGGTTTATTTTCTTCATTTATAGTATAGTCATCCAATATAACCTACTGGTTTGCTTTCTGTGTGCAAACTGACACCAGCATTTCTTTACCAGCATGCATAGCTAGCAACAATGAGTTCTGTATAGATTACAGTCGAAGTTTAAGAGAAACTGCTGGGTGTTTGTGTAAATTATACATTATAATCAATTAAATGGAATTATTTCATTATTACAGAAGTATTGTAAAAAAATTCAATTATTTTTCATTATCTTTCTTGGGGGTTGCGCAAACCATAGCAAAAGCTGCCACTGTTCCTTTCACACTAAAGAATAGAATAGGAAGCGTCTGAACTATCATTTCTCTATGTGTCACCTTCGTTTCAGATTTAATAATGCTGAAGGTACTTAGGAATAAATAATACAAAAATATTTAAAAATTTGTCAACTTTTATTATAAAGTTTCTCAAACATGTGATGCACATATGTATGGCTTAATTTAAAAATATGAATATACACATTAGAAAAAATAAAAATTTAAGATAGAATAAATTACCCAATTTGATATAATATATTAAAAGAAAGTAGTATACCGAAATTATTTTAATAGTCAGGATAGCCTGGCAATGGGAATGTCTTGCTGAATGTTTCTACTTCATTCCTCAAAGCAGCTACTTTATTTTTGAATGTTTCATCTTTTTCTAAAAGATTTTTGAAATCCACGAGTTTTGGACCAGATACAGCACTTGCTTCCTTTGCAAGTTGTAAACCTCTAGCAATGAAATCAACTACTCTATCTATATCTTTTTCTACTAAACCACGAGTGGTGATTGCAGGGGTGCCTAAACGGAATCCGGAAGGATTCAAGGCACTTTTATCTCCAGGAACAGTGTTTTTATTACAAGCAATAGAAATTTCTTCTAGAATTCTTTCAGCTTTAGCTCCTGATATACCAGTGCCTCTCAAATCGACAAGCAACATATGGACATCGGTTCCACCAGTTGAAATCTTATAACCCCTTGATTGCAAACCAGCTGCCAGATGTCTGGCATTTGCAACTACTTGTTTTTGATATTCTATAAATTCAGCTGTTTTAGCTTGTTTAAAAGCTGTTGCAATACCAGCAATTGCATTGTTGTGTGGACCACCTGAGGAAATTTTTATTAAAAATATTGGATACAAGAAATCCTTGTATAAAATAATATACCTTGCAGTCCAGGAAATACTGCTTGATTGATTTTTGATTCCAAATCGTACATAATCTTTTCTCCTTTGGCATTTGTAGATCTAACACCTTTTTTGAAGAAGATTACAGCAGCCCTAGGCCCTCTTAAACTCTTGTGTGTAGTGGTGGTTACAACATCACTGTATACAAATGGGTTGGGTGTTACATCTATAAATTTAAAAAGTAATTTCAACTTTAGTTCATCTAGAGGTATTTACAAAATGAATGTACTGAAAACGATTATTTACCTGCAGCTACAAGCCCAGAGATATGTGCCATGTCTGAAAACAAATATGCACCTACATCATCTGCAATTTCTCTAAATCTTTTATAATCTAAAGCTCTTGAATAACAGCTGACACCAGCTACAATCACTTTGGGTCTAAAGCATTTTGCAGATTTAGCTAATTGATCGTAATCAATTAATCCAGTTTCAGGATCAACCTGAAATTAAAGAAACAAAGAGTTAATAATGTACCTATCACAGATATTTGTCAATATCTACCTTATATGGCATTGATTCAAAGAATTGGGAAGTACAAGAAATTTTCTTAGTAGGTGTGAAAAAGCCGTGTGTAAGATGTCCTCCATCAGGAAGATCTAATCCCATGATGCGCCCATGTGGTTCAGCAATAGCTGAAACAAATAAGCTAAATAAGTACACGTCTAAACTTTAGAACATTTACTGCTCTACTAACCTGTATAAACAGCAAAGTTGGCTGGGGAGCCGGAATATGGTTGTACATTAACTCCCCATTCTTCTGGGTTCAAATTGTATGCTTCTAATGCACGTTTTTGAGCTAACAATTCAACTTCATCGATGTATTCATTTCCTCCATAATATCTGTAATAAAAAGAAAATAAAAATTTGTGAAAGTCAATTACCAAGAAAAAGTGTACGTTTCTAGGTTATGTCAATCTCAAATTTATTATAGTAAGGTTAGTTAATTATTAAATTTCAAAATATTGCAACTAGGTTTCTTCATTTGTAGGGGAGAGTCGCCCAAATTGAATCGTCTTCTAAATTGAACCAGTCGATTATCTTTTTAAAGACTATATTGCTATGCCATCTATCGTTGAAAATGGTAACAGGACGACTACAGAATGAGCACAGTGTTCCTGCAAATATCAATGTAATTGCAAATTGTATGTTTAGGCCTTCATTTATGTAATTTTCTCCATATGTTTCGTAAAGGCTGGTGCAAAAAATTGCGGAACTGTTTGGAAGGTGGCAAATACCATTATTTTGTTATACTATTTTAAACAGTCTGGTGCAATTTTGGCGTTAATTATAATTTGGAAAAAATTGAGTTTAAATTGAATAAATCAAATGAGTGTTGCCTGAATTGAACTTATTAGTGTTGCCAAATTTGAACTGGTTAGGTTCATTGAAAAGAAAAATGGCAAACAGTTCTTTTGATGATTTGACAAAGTCGTGTGCAAAAGATGCTTCATGTCCTTATTGTAACGATATAACTACCTGAATTCACTTGAAAATGAGTGCACGGTGCCTAAATAGTGCATAGTGGGCCTACGAAGAACGTTCTGGGGTAGAAGATGAGGATTTCCATGTTCCAGTCGCTAGACTTACAGGTTTATTGTGATTTCTAGTATAGTATTGCCCAGTGTCATAATAAATAATAAAGTTTTTTTTTGTTTTATTATTTAGAAAGCTGTTTATTTGAATATCTGCGTGGTGGTTCAAATTAGGGAACTCTTGGTTCAATTTAGGAAACTGGTTCCTTAAATTGAACTGATTGCACATTTTTAAATTTTTTATTTTAAGAGAGAATTTATGTTTTTTCAATATATTTTTTAATTGAATATGTAATAAACATTATAAAGTATGCCTTAGTGTGAATTTTAATTTAAATAACTGACGATGATCTGAAATACCATGTTTCTTCTAAAAAAGGTTCAATTTGAGCGACTCTCCCCTATGTTCTGGTTTTATAATTTGCTTTATTAATTACTTCAGCTGATTGTGTTACATACCAAGAAATAATAATTAATTAGATTGTGAAACTCGAAACAAACTACGTCTATTTTTATTTATGTACCTGGAGTTGCATCAAGTAAGAGTAATAAATAAAATAAATCCACAATAAATCCTTACTTAGTTCGATTGTGATGTGATAATATATGTAAGACATTGTTTTATTACAAGACAAAAAGTAAGTTATTATTGGGCACGTTTCCAAAAATAAATGACATTATGGGTAGATGATGATGCATGCAACTAAAGGTGAAAAGGTTTCGAAACAGCACAATGCGCAGAAACCGAAATATACGTATGAGCGTTCGAAATTGCATCGCACGTGCATATCTTTCTTAATGCAGTAGCGTCGGTATATTTTCATTCTGTCTTGTTGCGTGTGCGTTTGGAGGTTATAGGTGTGTTTACGTTTGTTGTTGAAAGTTGAAATCAGTTTACAAAACAGTTCTTTTCAGAGCTTCTGCATATTTATTTGCGAATCGTAGGTAAGTTAATAACTGCTGATGCAGAAGATACGAATATCACATAAATATTTGTTGTAGTTAGATTTCAACGTGAAAAAGTAAAATGCCGCCAAAGTCCAGTGTAGGTGTACGTGGAAAGGTTCTGCATTCCCAAGCACGCGAAATTATCGCAAACGTCATCTCATTTATGGAGAAAGAAGCTAAGGATGGTGTAACAATTCCTGTAACTCGTTTTAAAGAAAGAGTTCTGGCTGCGACAAAAATAGGGGAAAACAGTTATCGTGAGATTAAGAAAGAAGCCAAGCAAGTTGCTTCAGGCGAAAAAGTCAAGTTTTCCAGTCCGAAGAAAAATCGTAATAGACCTAATCCGAAGAGTGACCTACTGCAAGGTGAATTAGAAACCATCAGATCGATTATTCACCAGTATTATATAATTGAAAAGAGACACCCAACGTTAAAAGGTATAAAACGAAACAAATTATTTTAATTGGTGTATTTATAACGCAACGTGGTATTTACAGGAATTCGTAATAAGATACTGAACTCTGGGATAGAATTTCAAGGTAGCTTATGTACTCTGGGAAAGATTGTAAAAAAGTTAGGTTTCCGGTAAGTTATTTTATAAGAACCTAACACATTTTATTACATATTCTAACTATTTATATATTTAGCTGGCGAGAAACATTGGACAAGCGTAAAATTCTAATGGAATCACATGATATAAGATTAAAGCGCATCCAGTATTTGGAACAATTACAGCAGTATGTACAAGATAAAAGACCCATAATATTTACCGATGAGTCCTACATAAACAGTTGCCATACTAACAAGAAGACATGGAGTGACGATTCGGAATGCGGTTTTAGAAAACCTATTGGAAAGGGTGCACGTGTAATAATGGTGCATGCTGGCGGGGCAGATGGTTTTGTAAAGAATGCATTACTCATGTTCAAATCAGGTGTGATATTACTCTGAAATATTTGTGAATTTTTTACATTATTATTTGTTATTATAGGAAGTACATTTGGCGACTACCACCAGGACATGAACAATGCAAATTTCATGCTGTGGGTACGCAAGCAGCTGTTGCCTAATTTACCCAAGAGAGCTGTGCTTGTGATTGATAATGGAGGATCCAACTTCAGCATCGACAAAACAAGTCATGATTCAATGGCTTATCCAGCGAGGCATTCCCCATGATCCAAACGGCACAAAGCTTGTATATAATTAAGCAAAGAAAAAGCACATATAAGCAATATATTCTTGATACAGAATTAGCCCAACATGGTCATGTAGTATTAAGATTACCACCATACCATCCCGAACTCAACCCTATTGAGAAGATATGGGCATTAGTTAAAAACCATGTAGCAGCAACGAATATAACTTGTAGACTGAATGATGTCATCGAATTAGCACAACAAAAGTTTGAGTCAATCACCGCTGAAGATTGGGCAAAGGTGTGTAGGCATGTGGATCGAGTTGAAGAGTACATGCGTAAAGAACATTTACTTGATAGTGCGTCAGATGAGTTTCGGTTCACTGTAAACACTGGGGATTCGGATGACGATACATCAGAGGGAGAGTTTTCTGAGGACGATGTAGATGTTGGTATTTCCCCACTGGAAATGTTAGAGGAACCGGGGCCTAGCACCAGTACACTGTAATCCATGGGATTATAATATAACACACAGATTGTTTTATAAACGATGTTATAAATTATGTCACATAAGTTGTCAAATGTTTTACATGTAGACATATTTTCATATTAAAATAATTAAAACTCATCTCTACAATCACTTCTTTTTTTAATAAGAACGTATTATATCCCAATACTGTCTAAAAACCTAAATACCCTAGTTTGTCGATATATAAAGAAAAGCAAGGTTTTCCATTTATTTTGATTTCTTATTACTTTTACTAACACTGAAGTAAATTACATTATCAAATTTAAACTTTTAGAAAACCCAGAATAATTTATAAACTTAAAATTTTATATACAGGCTTATATCTCACAATTATCTTTTTGCTACTTAGGTGAGTTGATTTAAGCTCCAACCCCTTCAATTGAAAGTGGTTATTTAAAGATTATAAAGTGTACTTTGAGATTTTCATAACATTTTATGTGCACATATTTTTAACCCCTTTTAATGAACAACATACGCGCCGTCACTGTACTCGCAGGTGACGTTCGCGCAGATTTTGATGAGTCATTGTGATGTTTCGAAACCTCGCGCACTCTAATACAATGCAGTCTTTTAATTGTAACATAACCTCTTTTTTTTAAATAAAATTCTGCTAGAATGCACATCAATTTCTGGTACACTCCAATACATTTCTTTGAATCTAACATTTCACTATTTGAACAGAAAATAAGGATTTATAACACAGGGAATAAAATGAATGGCTGTTGTATAGAGCGGGAGCCAGCGTCAAAAAAACTACATCAACGTTTAATGTTCCATTTAGAGTCACAAACTTGGCTAAAACTGGTGTCCTGAATGTACTAGCTTTAACCACATTTTCACTTTAGGTAAAATTATTTTTAATTATTTAACTGCTGGATAAAATATTTCATTGAGTAGTTGTACAAGTAGTTCCTTTGGGAACAATTTTGACATAAATGTAAATGTGGGGATTATTTTTTTTATAGAAGATATCTTTAAATTAAGATACAAATTTCTGCGGTTATGCCATAACAATCTAAAGTAATGTAACTTAGTTGTTATTTCATGGTTGGATATTTTAAAAATATATAAATAATGTTAAAAAGTTGTAAGGGTGAATTTTATAAAGATAGGAAGATGTAACTAGGCAAATTAAAGTAATTAAGTTAAATTTAGTTATTTAATAATTGCATTTGAAAGATGATTTGATCGACAAGTTCCAGTGAATTTATCTTGTTATGCCAATACAACTGTAGGGCATCATTGAAAAGGAAATTTTTTAGGCTATCTATTTATTGAAATTGTTTAAACAAAAGTTAATAGTTGTAAACAAATATGTGGTTATGTGGTATTTAGTTCTAAATTGGCTTTTGTTTCTAACTAGAAAAATCACCATAGCAGTGTTTTGTTTTCAAAAGGATATAAAAACAGCAGCCATTTTGGTGACAAACGCTCTGTTATTTTCAACATTTCAAACAGTGCACTTGTGTTTACAGCAAAATTTTAAAATTTGAAGGTTATGTTGTGTTTAGAAATGTAAACAAACCCAAATGTCAAAGTGTTAGGTTATACTGGTGAAATGTCAAAGTGATTAATAATTGTTGAAGTTGTTTGAATTTGACTGTATGTTTTAATAATAATTACTTTTAATTAAATCAATATTCAGTGCTGTGAATTTTGTAAGCGAAGTAATTTTCTTTTTCGTGAAGAAAGTTTTTTTAGATTATAAGAATGTCAACCTTCGTTATAAATTCGATAATGAAAGGGAATTTATAAATTAATTCATTAAAGGGACTTACCTTATCTCACGAAAGCAGTTGGTTTTTAATTATTTTATTATTACCATTTAATTTGGACATCATTTGTAAGAGAGATGAATTTCAGTATTCCAACCATTTTTAACTATAAACCATATGTACGAAAGAGGATTTCTGTTTTTTTTTATTTCACACCTACACTACTAACCAACTGCTAAGGTCATCTGGCCCCCATCTAACATGCAACAAGAATACACACACCCATAGTTGAGGTGACGGAATTTTCCAATTAGAAAATTCCCGTCGCCCCAAGTGGGATTCGAACCCACGACCCTTGGAACACGAGTGATGCACAGACACCACTCGTCCACCGCCGGCCCGGATTTCTGTTTTATTATTACATCAGTTGGTAATTTAAAGGTTTCAAACTTTATTTTTTATTGTTCTATTTTAATTATTAGTTGGGTTATTTTCTGTGTTTTTTGTTAAATAAATTTTTTCATTTCCATTTTAAGGAAGTTTTTGAAATATTTTTTTCTGTACTTTATGTTTCTTAGATCCATAAGTATTTAGTGCCATATATCAAAGCGATCCGCCTGTTGAGTCTTCGTTGTGGTAAGATTGAAGCGTCACAACAGTTATTATTTTAGCCGGAGCATTTTCTTTTATGGTAAAGGTAGGTAGTTTATATTTTGTATATATCATCACTGTGCTTTTACAGAAGTCCGTTGCTATATAGCCTGTTTGTATGGTCATATGATAATAATTATCCAACCATCGTACTCTAGTTTTATGACCATAGGGGTCTTGGTACATTATCTTAGAAGGTATATCCTTGTAGTATTGGTAGAGTAATAACAGACATGTAGATTGTATGAGATATTTATTTATTACTGTTGTTGATTATGGTTGTCATGGCAATATCCCTAGCATTTAATGCCTTCCTGATGGAATATGTATGTAATGATTGGTTGTGGCCACTGCATGAATTAATAGAAGATCATTACATAACACTCCCGGTAGAAAAAAGGCTGAATATGTATCAAGGAATAAGCCACAAGTCAGAAGTGCATTTAATGGATTCCTCAACAAAAAAAATACCATACATTAATGTCGTACTTGTATGTACTGGCATGGTTAATGTATACTAACTACAAAAAATTTAGGTGGTTTGCATCTTTTCAAGAAATCCTTACAAGCTATGACAATAAAAACTTATGCTAGTAATAGTAATGCTAATCAAAGAATTAAAAGGCTTTATTAGATTACTTACAATCCAAAACCAAATACTCTCACTCCTTCCAAAAACATTGCAGATTTCTGGTTACTGCAAGATGATTCCCAGGAATCTCTTGGACTAGTTAACCTATTCAAGGAAGAAATGCTTTCTCCTTGAGATCAAATCTCACGCGATCCGTCACATTTTCAGAATCCTAACCCCCCCAAATAAATAACGATAATAAAAAAGTCATTGGTCAACCACCAACGGAACACAAAGATACCATTTCAAATGCACCTATCCCCATTGATAGTTTCTGCTTTATTAAACCTAATCATTCAGTTCTTAACTCTTTCGCTGCTACGCTTTAAATTGCCTGCAACCCGCCTGTGCTACGTTAAAAATCCTCAAAACGTATAAAGACGGACTTAGCACTGCTGCACTTTCTCGCACGTATATCTACGTTGATAGCATATTGAACTATAATATTTCGCACGTGTATATACGTTCATAGCATATTAGAATAATGAAATCTATTCGGACATATACGGAAATATATTATAAAGGATATTATAAATAATAACAATAATGATATTTTAGAAAATTATAAAGGAAGGGGCAAGGTTCAGTAAAAAATTATATAAATATATATTTTTTCATTATTTTTTTTAATGTTAAAAAATAATGAAAAAAGTGTTACTTTCATTACAATTTTTCGTTAAAAAAAATCAAAGTTCATAATCAATATGCAAAAAACATAATTATAATTTGAAAGATATTATTACCTTCATTTTCAACTTTCCCGCCGTTTAGAGATAAACGGCCCTAACCCTATAATATAGATAAACTAACCCTATCATCGTCATCGCTACGGCGAGAAGAGTTTTCCCCAAATTCTTTATCAGATGATTCAATAATATCAGAATCTTCATCAGCAGATTCTATTGTGCTATAAATTTCATGCAAATGTTTTGCTTCTTTATCATCATGTCCAACATAACCACCACTCATTTTACTACCATTATAAATGAAGAACACGCCATTATAAAAACCGCAGTTGCACGTGAATGCATCAACACAAATCAAACATATTGGGTATCAAATAGGGGTCTTGGTACATTATCTTAGAAGGTATATCCTTGTAGTATTGGTAGAGTAATAATAGACATGTAGATTGTATGAGATATTTATTTATTACTGTTGTTGATTATGGTTGTCATGGCAATATCCCTAGCATTCAATGCCTTCCTGATGGGATATGTATGTAATGATTGGTTGTGACTACTGCATGAATAGAAGATCATTACCGTACCATCGTACTATGCCATCCCCCATTTATTATAGAAATACATAGTAGTTTATTGAAAATAAATAAGTACAGCAGTTATAATAGTATATTGCAAGCACATAATGATTACAAGTTTGTGGTTATGGTGTGTGTTTCTGCTTGTTTACATAAACATGATGAATTGTATGTTCTTTTTACTTTTCAATGTGCTTAGCTAATCTCACTTTGTCTTAGCTTAGTACATCTTAGTACTAAGACGACCTGTGGTAAAAAGAATACACCTATTAATATAAAGCAACAGAGGGTGCATGCACATTTATTTACAGTTTTGCACTGCAATGCAGCATTTATTTATTATTAGAATTGTCATGTAGAAATTTGAAAGGTGTCAATACAAAGGTGTTACATACGTAACAGATTTCATGGACAGAATGTTTTTAATCACCATTACTTTCCTAGTATTTTTAATTTAACACTTTTCACTGCCAAAAATATTCACAATTGCATAAAACACAACACTATGATGAAACTCACATCTAAACATCACTGAATATGCCAGGAGGCCTAGACAAAAGTAATGAAATAAACAAGACCAGCAGCTGAAAGCCTGTGCCAACATGTTAAAAGCCTGCCTTAAGAGTGAGCTCAAGTAAAATTCAGTATAGGCGTTTCAATGATAACGTTAGTTCGTTGTAGAACAAAATCCTTTTGTCCTATTAAAATGAGATTTTTACAGAAGGAAGAAAATGTAGATATCTACAGATGTACCTTGCGACTTTTTGAAAAAATATTTGTAAACCCGTTATATTGCGGTTGCAAATTAGGCTAATTTACCACATTGTAAAATTTCACCGTTACGTAAAAAAATTTGTATTTTTGTTAAAGTAGATCTATTACAAAGTAAATACTAATTTTATAATTTTTTACAGAATTAAGAAATAGTGATTAATAAACGTTATGTTAATGACAAACAATACTTAATTCAATTCCTAATTTACTTTTCAATATTTATCTGGGCCACTGTGGGCCAAGCTCAGATACAAGGGCCAAAACATCTGGACCTAAGAGTCAGAAACTATGTTAAAAACGTGTTTCTTTATTACTGTCAAACAAGTACAAGGCTATATTTGTATGTAATAAGAAACTGAAATGTGTAGGTTGCTATACATAATTTCACTTGTATAGATTTACCTAATATGTTATAAAATACATGAGTGATAATTAAAAAACCTACTAACAAAAACATCTTACTTGCTCAAAAACATCAAGACGTCTTGTTATTATTTTATAAAATATATGACTTTTTATACGACTTTAGAATACTATTAGCAAGGAGAAGCTACTTATTTTTGTCATCGAAGAATTTTTGCAAGTATACGTGACTACACATAAGACATAATATTCAAAGCGCCGACAAAGCCACCCGTCTTGCTAACAAAATACTTCTACCCCCCCCATTAGTTTTTGAAAATAACATCTGGAAAAGTTGTGCTTTTACCGAATGACTAAGTAAATAAAATAATTTTGTTGAAATTGGTCATTGGCAGATTTTCTATGAGTGAGAACGTACCTATAGTATTGAAAAAGTTTCTTTTTTTCAAAATAGTGCGTGTGTGACGAAATAATTGACATAAAAACTTTTATTTTATAATATTTATAAGCAGTAATTGTGTTACATTTGCTTCCTCTGTTCTACTGGAGCAGGCAAGTATGTAAATTTCTTATCTAACAACGTTGCTCGAATTAACCTTATGCTAAAAAAGTATAATTCGCTAAATTCTGATGTTTTATTGCTTTATTTATTCAATTAAATATTTATTTATAATAATCAACTTTCCGATAGAGTTTGAAATCATTTGCAAACAATAGATAGGTACTTCGAGTGTCGTACAGATGCAGGTGGTCATTTATAAATAACACAAAAAGCGTTTTCTGGCAGTATTGTTCATTTTACAAAAGGATGAAAGTTATGCCTTTCTGCAAAACCTAAGAAGAGAAAAACTGACAATTTAAAAAGGCGGCGTCTTTCTCAAAAAGAAAATGTAACACCTAACCTGGAACATGCAGCTGGAACCAGCAAAGTTCTGATAAAAGACAGCAATGCCGAAATTGATAACGTTTCTAACACAGAATTTGAAAATACCGTCATGGAATATAATGACATTGAAACGGAAAATACTGTTGGGAATCCCCATGTTTCTGAAAATACACAAAGTACTCATGAGGGTATGATTAAGGATAAAAAGCATTTGATATCTGGTTACAGAATTATATAATTTGAATATTTTTTTAAAACACTACAAGAGATCTCGACGCAACCACCGTTTGGGTGTGGTTTGGCAGACATGGTGATTGAAACCGAAAAACAACTAGGATTGACGTCTTGTTTTAAACTGCGTTGCAAGTTCTGCAACATCGCAAAGTATATTTACACCGACGTTGTGGACAATGACCAAATGAATATAAATATGTGTGCTGTAAGTGCAAGTAATGCCGTGTATGTCACATCAAACTTTTATTGAATGCCAAACCAAATTGCATAGAATATGGACTATGGAATTGGAACATGAGATAAGCGAAAATGCAAAAATAGCAGCTGATGCTGCAAGACAACGAGGAGACGTTGATAAGGATAACATTCCCTTATTGACAGTTGTTGCCGACGGGACCTGGGGAAAAAGATCATTTGGTCGTCATTCTAGTTCGTTGTCTGGCGCAGCGGCAATAACAGATTATCATACCAAAAAATTATTACATCTAGGTGTTTTAAATAAATATTGTTTGATATGTTCCGTTGCAACAAATAACGGACGTATTCCAAAAAAACACATATGTTATAAAAACTATACGGGCAGCTCTAGTAGTATGGAAGCATCAATTGTTGTTGAAGGGTTTCGACAAAGTGAAGAGCTGCACGACATTCGTTACGCTACATTAGTAGCTGATGGAGACAGCAGCGTTTACTCCAAGATATTAGAAAGTAGACCATATATAGATCTCACTGTAGAAAAAATTGAATGTACAAATCATCTCCTCAGAAACTACTGCAAAAAACTAAGTGACCTCTGTACGAATACAAAATATCCGGTCAGTCAGCGCAAAGTTATATAAGAAAACATTATGCGCTTATGATCAGCTGTGACTAAAGCAGTACAATTTAGAAAAACACAAAATTATGATTTAAAAGAAAAAACGCAAAATTTAAAACGTGATTTATTAAACTCTCCTTTTCATGTTTTTGGTGAACACGAAAGCTGCGACAGATATTTTTGTAAGGGTCCCAAAGAAAATGAAAAAAAGGTTTTAGAAGATTTTCGACAAAGTGGTGTACTGTCTCAGATATTGTCTTTTGTAAGTTATTTGGCAAACCATTCTAATAGTCTGATGCATCAAAAAACGAATAATTTAGTAGAGCACTTTAATTCACGAATTATCAAAAAGGTTGGTGGAAAGAGAACAAATCTGTTTCATCGAACATTATACAGTACGAGAGTTGCACTAGCCGCTATTGATTATAATACTGACGGACACGTACAATCACGAACAAGAGAACTAAAAAATAATTCTTATTCTGAACAGGTTCTAAAACTGGAACGCAAAAGGCAACGAAAGATCGCTTTAGCTAAAGACAAAAGACAGCAAAGGAACAGATATAGATACCATCGCAATGCACAATCTACCATTGAAGATAAAGATAATGGTCCTAGTTGCACTAAACCAGATATGCCACCAGAAGTATTTGCTAGAAAAAAAGAAGAATTTCTACAAAATTTAATTGCTACACAAGAGGACCAGTAGTCCATAATGGAGGAAACTGTTGACCAATCTCAATCAGTAAAATGGAAATAATTACGAAAGAAAAGGATAGGTGCTTCCATGTTTGGTAGAATTTGTGGAAGGAAACCATATACTAGCTGTGAAAAAATTGTAAGTGCAATGCTATATAAAACGTCAGAACTTCGTACACCTTCGATTATGTGGGGAAAAACCAATGAAAAAAACGCAATTGTAGCGCTAGAAAAAGAATTAGACAAAAATGTGCAACGTAATGGCTTGTTTATTGACATAAACAAACCATTCTTGTGTGCAACACCAGATGGGTTAATTGATGATGACTGTGTTTTGGAAGTCAAATGTCCATAAGCTGCTAAAGATATGACTCCAGATGAAGGAATATTTGACAAATTAATACCATGTTACAAAAAAATAAGAAAGGAGAAGTGAGCATGGACAAAAACCATGCATATTACTATCAAATGCAGGGCCAAATGTTAATAACAAAACGATCAAAATGTATTTTTGTTATATGGACAACAAAAGGATTAAAAATCGATACTATTGTTTATGACGAAATATTTTGCAAAAATATAGTTGAAAAGTTAGAAACTTTTTATTATAATTTCTTGTTACCAGAACTTGTCGATCCTAGAAGACGAAGAGAGTTAGCAATTCGTAATCCTGATTACATTTTAAAAGCACAAAGGGAAAGAAACAGTAAAAGGAAGCTACAAAATCAAAACATAGTATTGCAATGATAATAATTTTAAAACAAAAATCCTATTAAAGTATGTAAATAATTATTAAATTGTATTATTAAAATATGCAATCTTTGGCACAAGCACATTCACTAAAACATAAAAAAACGCAATAGCGTTATTTCCTATTTCATTGTTTTGAGGAAGTCTTTTATTAGTCTAGAGTTTAAATAGTAGTAAAGACATCAATATTTTATTTAGATATTTTTGTAAAATAATCATCTGATTATTAGTATTTTTATACATTACGTACATATAAAACCCATTACCGTTTTTAAAGCTGTTTTGGATTTACCTACACTTGCATCCCGACCTCCTTTTAAATATTTTTACAACCCTACTGACCGAGATTGAGAGGGTGTCAGCAGTAATTCAATAGAAAGGAGATTGCATTATAGTAGCCCAGTTATTTAAAGTTTTCTGAGACGTTTAATGGCCTGGGCTAAAAATTTTTACTTGAGCTCGCTCTTAACATGAAAGTTTTCAGACTCAGTTTCCAATTACCGTTTTTAAAGCTGTTTTGGATTTACCTACACTTGCATCCCGACCTCCTTTTAAATATTTTTACAACCCTACTGACCGAGATTGAGAGGGTGTCAGCAGTAATTCAATAGAAAGGAGATTCCATTATAGTAGCCCAGTTATTTAAAGTTTTCTGAGACGTTTAATGGCCTGGGCTAAAAATTTTTACTTGAGCTCGCTCTTAACATGAAAGTTTTCAGACTCAGTTTCCAATTACCGTTTTTAAAGCTGTTTTGGATTTACCTACACTTGCATCCCGACCTCCTTTTAAATATTTTTACAACCCTACTGACCGAGATTGAGAGGGTGTCAGCAGTAATTCAATAGAAAGGAGATTCCATTATAGTAGCCCAGTTATTTAAAGTTTTCTGAGACGTTTAATGGCCTGGGCTAAAAATTTTTACTTGAGCTCGCTCTTAACATGAAAGTTTTCAGACTCAGTTTCCAATTACCGTTTTTAAAGCTGTTTTGGATTTACCTACACTTGCATCCCAACCTCCTTTTAAATATTTTTACAACCCTACTGACCGAGATTGAGAGGGTGTCAGCAGTAATTCAATAGAAAGGAGATTCCATTATAGTAGACCAGTTATTTAAAGTTTTCTGAGACGTTTAATGGCCTGGGCTAAAAATTTTTACTTGAGCTCGCTCTTAAGTTTAACATGATTAACATGAAAGTTTTCAGACTCAGTTTCCAACCTGTAGTTTAAAAACTGATGATTAATTTATTATTGATATTGTCTAACTAAAACTCTTTAGTGAAGAATTTCCTATATATCACAAAAATATTAAAATTTTAAAAATAAATACTATAACTGACAAACAACGCAGTTTCTTAGCCTTTTTATACCGTTTTTGGCGATACGACATGCTTTTGTAAATTTAATAAGTCATGAACCCGTTATCATTCCACTTTTAAACTTAGGAAATCAATAAGCGACAGTACGAACTATTATCTGAAATTTTCAGAAAATTTTTGAATTTGCGCTTTTTGAGAAATTCAAAATCAAAATCTTGATTTTGAATTTAAAAGGCATTTTTCCGCTGAAGACCTGTTTTGTTTTATATCATAAGAAAGCCCATGAAGAATTCTAAGAAATGAGACTTCCCCACTTGTCTAGCTCAATTAGGTGAGCTGCAAACGTAATTCAAAGATATATTGTTTTTATGCGATTTTGAAAACTTTACATACCTGTATTTTCAAAACAGGTTGATACATGATCATCAAATTTGGTATTTTTCTTTATCTATATGAAGGCAACTACACATTACCAAATCTCATTAAAATCTGAGATGGTGAGGTAGAATCACTGAGTTGATTTGACATGGAATTACCCCTTAGCAACATAGTGGACTATTATTTGTTCCTTTTTTTAAACGTCGAGGTAAATTGTTTTTTATAATTACAAGATTGAAGATTCCACTAGCTTTTTTACCCAATGCACACACCTATAGTAACAATTACTTCTTTCTTGATGTCAAAGATGTAATACAACAGTTATAAATCAAATTAAAGTAATTGAACCCTTTAACATCTGATACTACAAAAAAAGCAGGGTTTGTCATTTAAGATTTTGTAACTAGGTAAGTATAAGAATCTTTATTTTCATCTTTTTATTCCAACTTTCAAAATATTGTCTTGCCAGTTTTCTAATCAATGAGTAGGCTTTTACTTTTTGTTTGTAAAATGTCAATTGTTTTAAAAAACAAAGAGTGATATAAAACTGTGTGAACAATGAGAAATTATAAAAACAATTAGCTAGTGGTTATCAATCAATATAAGTGTTGAAAACACTTTGTAAGTATATAAATTAAACATATTTATTAACAAATAAGGCCTATACATACCTTTGCCCAGGTAAACCCTCAGAGTATTTATTATGAAGACACGAACTAAGGCACTGTAAAACAGGTAAGGAAGTAAAATTTTCTGAAGCAATCATCTCTAATCCAGATTCTTGTCTCTTCTTTTCCTTTTGAATAATAGAAAATAGTTCTGGATCGGAATCCCATACATTAGAATTTAATAATTTGCTTGAATTTCCACTCATGTTTGCTGCTGGTTGAACTAGTACTTTTCTTATACTCTGGAAAAACAATTGACTGTTTAATGCAAATGCAACCAAAGGCCTTCTAAACATATTCATTATTATTATTACTAATATAGGTATAATTAATTTTTCTAATTGCGATTTTCACATGTTATTTTACAATCACACATGGAGACAGGCAATTTATTCATAAAATGAAGGTTAAGTTTAAATTGATCTAAATTTGTTACCAATACTTACAGAAATGCTGAACTTAGAAAATTAAAAATATCTAACAACTCGTAGGACTGAGTAACTAGTTATAAAAGAACAATCGGTTGTCCACGTTACACTTAAAAACCGAAAGCTACCATTTCTTATCAAACTTAAGAAAAAAGGTTATCGAATATAACCTCAAAATACGCAAACTTTTTCAAGAGGTCAGAAACTGTTGAGTAAAACTGGTTTAATATTTCTTCACATAAGTATTCTTTAGAAAAAATAGTGTTTTTATGCGCGTTTTAGGCTAATTCTCATTTGAATTTGCTGTTTACTTCACAACCACTTTACAGTTATTACAAATTCAAAATAGTTTCGTTACATACCTGCCGCATCAACAAGTTGTTGAGATTGAAAAAAATGCGGGAAAACATTGTTGCTTTGTTTACTATTTTTTTTAAGATTCGAAAAGCGATCGAAACTCCTGTAATACATGTGGTCCAAACCTAAAGAGAAAGAAATTTTCAGAAAGAGTTGTAGAATCGCTTTGTATGTAGGTCAATATTTACAGATAAAAGGTCATTGTTGATATGAACTGTAAAAACAAAAATACTTGCTTATTAGAATGATTAATCAATTGCACATGAATTTAACAAATGTATTAATAAGCTATAATTAACTTGTTTCTTGGGGGTATTTGATAACAGGTCGCCTTATAGTTGATAATCTGATTATTTAAATTTGACGTAATGTGTTGGATCATTGCGTCAACTTGGTTAAAAAAGTTATTTTGTAGTATTTATTTATATAAATATTTGTTTGCAAGGTTATTTTAATTAAAAAATCAATTATTCAAATCAAGAAAACTAACGATGTGTTTTTATGTATCTAAATCTTTTGGGAATTTTAGTTTTGTCAATAACAGACCAATTCTATTAAAAGTTTTTATTTAATCAGTGGCGACAATTCGATCATTATTTTTGACTACACGAAATTGTGCACTTAACTACCCACTTAGCAAGGTCGTGGTGGTTGGCTCTGTTTATAATTAATAAAACTTATGGCCGGTTTCACAAATCTTGATTTAAGTTCTGATCAATTCCAGCCAGCACACTGACGTTATAATGACGTTATTTTTAAGTGATTATTGGTCGGCGACGTCATATGACTAATAAATGATGTCCATAAGACGTCATGTTGTGGGTCGTACGTGGACGTCTTCAAAACGACGTCTTTTAGACGTACAATAAGGTCGTTTTTAAACTTCTAATATTATTAATTACGATCTATCTAGGTAACCAAAAAGTGATATATTCCATGAAATATTCTTTATTTTTATATTTGCAGAATGTAAATAGAATACATTAGATATTTTACTGTTTTCAATATTCAATTACACTATTTTTGTATTGCCAGGTTCACTAATGTACGGAAGACAAATGTAGGAACACTGTTTTA
Organism: Agrypnus murinus; assembly: GCA_929113105.1. NCBI lineage: Eukaryota > Metazoa > Arthropoda > Insecta > Coleoptera > Elateridae > Agrypnus > Agrypnus murinus. Next base: position 205,619,042 of record OV816025.1, read on the forward strand.
CTTTATTTTTTACTGAACTGCCCGTGACCACATGCCGCAATACAAACAGCAACAACGTCTTTCGTGTTTTTGTTTTGCTCTTTAATTAGTAACGTTTTTACTTATTATTAAAGTTTTTGACGTACCTACTTACATTTATAGTGTATGTAGGTGCAACTAGGTTCCTAAATACGAACTGAACTCTGTGTTTTTCAGAGTTAAGTCACACATGTCAAATTTTCCTAGTGACATTTCATATTTTGAAACTATTTATTAGAAGGTTGGTAATCATGAGAATTGTTTTAATAAATTAAACTGTCAGTATGACAATTATATAAATCTGAAATTCGGTACAATTAATACTTTATTAAAAGCTGTCGTAAAATTGATATATGTACTATAGTAGTTTTAAAAAGTCTCTACGAACAATAAATAATGAGAATGTGCACATTAAAAAATTTTACATGCATAAAAATAAACATGACAGCATAACCTAAAATTGATAACTGACAGCTGCTGAATGTTGTCACTAAAGTAAAAAGAAAGAAAAAAGTATCTTTGTTTCAGACAGCTTAGTTTTGGTCTAGAAATAGATAGATTTTGACATCCGTGTCCTAACTCTAAAACAACACAGTTGAAGTTTTCATTTAGGAACTCTAGGTGCTACTACTGCGTAATAATTGTGTGGTTTGTCACAAAGGGTTAGTATTAATAATTACTTGTTCCATCGCAATACTACACAACCTATATAATTTTACCCGTTTGACGATTACTATTAGTCGGAGAGCTAGCGAACACGACCGCTTCACAACTCCATAATGGATAAAATCCCTTTTATTATCTGTATTCGTAGTACATGAGTAGGAAAACCCTTGTCCGGCAGGGCAACCCCTCTGATTTATGGAGGAAGAGATCAAATAGTGTAGTTAAGAAATGTCACATTTGAAACACATATGTAATGGTTTTTTTAATTTTTATATTAATCAAATACTGAAAAAGAACGATAGCAAACTTGCCAGACAAATATTCCTCTGATTAGTGCCAGATCAACACTAATTAATTAATTATTTAAAGATTTTAAGTATAAGTGTAATGTCTGTCTTTTTTACTAAGTATAGTTGATTCTTGTATAATGTGATTGCAAAATGACAGGTCAAGATTCCACTGATTTCATCTCTGAAAAGTTAATAAACTTACGCCATTTTATGTATAACTGGTTGCCTATGTGTGCACAATGCTCTTATACTTTTCTTATTCTTTTAATATGTAATTAATTAATTAGTACTGATCTGGTACTAATTAATCAGAGGAATATTTGTCTCGTTTGCTATCGTATTTTTTCAGTATTTTGATTCATATAAAAATTAGAAAAACCATTACATATGTGATATGTGTTTCAAATGTGACATTTTTTAACCACACTATTTGATCTCTTCCTCCATAAATCACAGGAGTTGCCCTGCCAGACAAGGGTTTCCTACTCATATACTATGAATACAGATAATAAAAGGGATTTTATCCATTATGGAGTTGTGAAGCGGTCGTGTTTGCTAGTTCTTAGATTATATTGTTAATAAATTAATACTAATGCAATGGTTTCTTAGAACTTACTAATATTATTTTTAGTATCAGTTATTCTGCATATTGTTTTAGCAGCTTTTCAGTTAGTAAATGTTTACTTTTGTTTAATAATTATGAGTCTTTAATAGAAAAGATGTATGTTCTGTTATTGAATGTTTACTTTTGTTTAATAATTATGTATGAAATAGTATACAGTGTGTCCACGGATTGAGTTCAGAAGAGAAGAAAAATTTTTATTTTTAGTTTTATCGAAAAATGTCATTCTTGATAAAAAGTTTTGCTTGTTGTAAGACCCCAGAAAATTAAAACAAATTCATGTTTTATTTTACCCGCTTCATTTTATAGTCGATTGATTGTCTGTGAAGCCATATGAAATTGTGCAGTACATATTCAACTATTTATTTATAATTCCTGTCCTAGTCCTAGTGTAGGACGTTTTAATGGCATCATTGAACAACGGTTTAATGAGGTCGTTGAACTACATTTTAATGACGTTTTCTATTGACGTCCTTGGGCTGTGACATAATGTTGTCAGTTTTACGACAATTTGACGTCGTTACTGCCGAAAAAACGGCGACATTATGACATCAGTATGCTGGCTGGGCTCAGCCAGCACACTGAGGTTATAATGACGTTATTTTTAAGTCATTATTAGTCGACGACGTCATATGACTAATAAATGATGTCCATAAGACGTCATATAATGGAACGTATGTAGACGTCTTTTGGACGTACAATACAATACGTACAAGTTTCATTAAAAAGGTATTATTTTAGCAGGGGCCAAGGAATACTGATCATATTAAGCAGGTGGTCACAATATAATGTTTTGACTGTAGTATATAATAAATGTTATTTCCAATATTCAATTATTTATTTATAATTCCCGTCTTAGTCCTAGTATAGAACGTTTTAATGACGTCTTATATTGACATCTTTGGGCTGTGACATAATGATGTAAGTTGTAAGTGACGTAATGATGTAAAACGGCGATATTATGGCGTTAGTGTGCTGGCTGGGATTAGGTATACAACTCAAAAAAAAATACAAAAACAATCTAGAACCTCCAAGAAGTTTGATTTTTGCTATAAACTTTGAAAATTATTATTCAACTTTGTGTTAAAAGTCTAACTTTACTGTATGTAGTTATGTACCGAGCAGCATTTAACTTGTCACATTTATCTACAGTGTATAGGTAAAATATGACATCTTGCACAAAAATAAACATCATTTTGTTGCGAGTTATGTACCTAATTAATTTTATTTCTTAACATTCTTTTATTAGTTGACATTACAACCACACTTTCCGTTCAAATAATAAATAACAAAAATGAAGTAGGATCGGGCGGGGCAAAAGTAGACACTTTTGCAATTTTGAATTTTCTTATAATGAAAAAATCATAAAGCAGACCTACTAAAATTGTTAATATCTATAATAAAACATTAGAATGTATAGTATCCTTACCTTTTTTTACATAGCCTGTTAAAAACCCCTTATTAAAAAATTAAATGTGTGTCTACTAATTACCCACCAAGAGGGGCAAAAAGTACACACATAAATGGGGTAATAAAAGGACATGTTTAATATCTTACCTGTTATGTACAATTTGCTATTTCTCAGGTTATAAGCAGACATCGTAAGGCAACTTGTCTGGAAGTACAAAATTTTAGATCACTTACAATAATAGCTCTGAAGAAAATAAAACACTACTACTTGGGTTGCTTTTAAATATTCTTCCACAGCTCTTGATATTGTTTCTTCGGAATAAGGTTTTGACTGGTGTTTATAATGGCGCACTATGGTTATAATAACATAGTCTTCATTAATTTAATTAAAATAAAAACGCAAGGTGGTGGCGTGGGCAATACATATTGACCGTGATTTGAAATAAAGATGTAAGTGGTAGAGTCGTATCAAGATCTCATGGCACGTGAAAAAAAAGCGCACAAATGTAAAACTGGCCAGAAACTGCAAAAACAAAATTGCAAATATGCTTCTCTTACGAAATCTGCAGAATTACATTTTTAGGATGGTCTTTTTAGTAATGCTTTTAAAAATGCTGGGTAGTTTGTACCCTCTCCAATGAAGTAAGCTCCCCCTACATGCATTTCGCGTGCCATGAGATCCTGAAACGACTCTAATAGACTTGAAAAAGGTTTTTATTTTATTATGCTGGCAAGCGTGTTTAATCATTTTCTACAGCAGATAATTTAAAAACTAAAAGCTTGTTAGCGACAAGTTAAGTATGAATCAATGGAGTAAAAAATTTTCTATTGCTACAAAATCTCAATTCGTACCATTTGGCACTTACTTCCTTCTGCCAGATAACCATTGATATGTTTATCTAATATTCATTATACCTTTATTCGTTAAAATTTGAAAACATTCACTTAAAGTACTTCACAATAAAAGTACAAAATAAATAAACAATTCAAAATGGGCTATAAATGAACCCCTCACACCTGCTTTGATATTATTTTGTCTACTTTTTGCCCCGTCTTTAGCACAAGAAAAACAAATTCCTTTAAAGAGACAGCTCATGTTACTGGATAGCATATCACCTAACAGAATTCTAAAATAAAAATCCAATTTATGTAATCCATACATCAGTTCAATAAAAGTTTTACATGCCATTTTAAAATTTTTAACATATACAATTTTACAGGCATAACTAATTTATTATCTTTAAGAGGAATGCATTTTTCATTGTTCTAAACTTTTAGTTAATATGCTTTTATTACCATTACCAAAAACTACCATTTTTGTGTTATTCGACTACACTTATCTTACGAAGTATATTTATAACTGTCTTTTTTTACCTGCCCCCATTTGTGCTGTCTATTTTTTGCCCCGCCCATCCCTAATATAGTTTACTTATACCTATTAAAGATGTACAAAACGTATCTATTACTAATTGAAAAAATTACAGGTATAATTTGTAATGTTTAACAAGAATACACCAATCTAACAATATTGGATTACTAAATAAATAAGTAGTTTGAAATGACCTTAAAAATGGTTTTTCTGATCAAGCATTTGAAAGTAGGTTTTTGTAGTTGTCATTAGAGAATGTTTTCCGATGAACAACCAGAATGTGATTTTTCTGCCTCTTTCAAATGACAGCGTGCAGAATTGTAATTTGTACAGCATCAGTGGATATGATGCACGTATCGTACAATATCAATCACTGGAAAGGGACATCATTCCACTTAAGTTCTACAGTATATTTTTTCGTCGACTAAGATCTTTCTGTAATTGTACAATTTTGAAGACATTTATTGAAATTCTGCAGAAATTGAACATTTTCGAAGAGAGAATTTGTTATTTTAAGGCATGTTTTTTAATTTTTCTCCTCTATGAAAAATTACCAGCTCTGAAAAAGATCAAACCTGCGACCCTTATTGGGTTATGAAGCAAACATGTAAACCACTAATCCACTGAGGCTGGCTGTACTTATTTATTTTTAAATAAAAAAAAAATGTTGTTAAAGCTGCACTTTCACAAATCATACCATTTCCTTCAGTATTATTAAAAGAGGCAAAATCTGATTTTATTTATGTACCTATTTTACTTTTATTTTTTGACAGAAGTTGTCAATAAAGAAATTACAAGTGAGCAAATGAAGTCCACTTAAATTCCATTGACTGGTTGTCTGTGGGTATGAATATATGAGCATATCATATGATTTTTAATATTTTGACAGTTCTCGAGATAAAACAAATAACACCTACTACTACACATTAGCTTTTAGAGAATTAACTACTTGGATTGTTCCGATTCTCTCATGGAACAGTCTTTAGACAGAAAAAGAAATACGTATCTAGCAATTTGAGATACACAATATACACATACCTTTAATTCAACATGTAACACTATTACCATTGTGTAGTTCTGCTAATTTTGAAGGCTCAAACTCATAGTATTAGTTTTGTTTTATTACAATACAATCTTTATTGTTAAAAACCAAATAATAATTACTGAATTATGGAAATTAAAATGGAGATTGGAAATCACAAGAAGTTAAAAAAACATTAAACTTGTTGTGCAAGGAAGTAATGAAACAAAAGATAAACAAGATAGCAGGTCAGCATACCATCAAAGTTCAAATTATTGTGTTTACTTGAGTTCTTCTCAAAGTTCTCATTTGATCATACCGAATACAAAAATCACTAAAGAACAAAATCTATGAATTGTACAGTTTTTCCAGAAACATTTCCAAATGGCTTTATCCCACTTCTTCCAGCTATGTTTCAATTGTTCCAGATAACTCACCACTTATAGAATCTAAAATAAGTCCAAAGTTTGTGATGAAATGTGGAAAAAGCAGTCTAAATGGCTATAAATCTATCAAAACATAAGTGTCTGAAAAAACTTCTAATTCTTTAGATAATACATAATATGCTTAACTTGCATAAAAAATTGTGTTTTGGCTTGATAAAACTTCTATCCACTACACCAGCGTAACAATTGCCCTTCTTGAAGAGAACGAAATTTCATACGTCAGTAAGATCGACAATTCCGCCATAGTTCAGCAGAATAGACCCAGTGAATGTTTCTGAGTGTTGTACAAGCATCGAATGATGTAAAAAAAACTTGTAACTGCTACTATCATCCAGTTTAAGAAAAACTGGACAAGCGAGTCTGGAAAAGACGTACTTGAACACTCCAAATTCAAGCTTTGCCTGGCTGACGATGAAAGGCAGTATGCTATATGTCTGAAGTACTTGTCACACACTTTTTTATGTATGAACTTTTGAAAATATAATCTCTTATTAAACATACTCTTTATTTAATGTTATTTCATTATTTTATAATTTGGTCAATAAACCTGGAATGCACCTTATCATCACTCTTTAACTTTCTTACATTGCTTAATTCTGTCTTCCTTTCTTCCGTGTCTTTTAATTGTACCTATTAGTAGATAAGACCCTATATTGTCCATGACAAGACATGCAAAGAAGAATAGAATAAATAGCAGATAATGAAAAACATTAAAGAAATTAAACCAAATAGACTATTGAAGATTACTAATAACTAGTAGAATAACTAGGGGAATGGAAGAACAACATTGTTGAATTCCCTCCTTGAGATACATTATATCAAATAAATTAATATTGTAATTTAATTGTAATATAAGGTTTTGTAATCTCAGAATAATAAATTTAATTAAAATATCGTCTTAACAACAAGACGAAACTGTACTGCCATTTAATGCAGCTGCTACATATATTCGACGAACAAAAAGTTCGTCTCTGAATTCGTGAAGTCTGTCTGTCTGTCGCCTTTTTCCCTGTTGACTTTTTTGAATTTTTTTTTGGAATCTTATAGTACATCAAATTCTAAGAAACTTTTGGTTGAAACATTTTTTTGTATCTCTTCGGGAAAATGGTGAAAATGACCACCGAAGATTTCGGTAAATTTTTGAAAAATGAAAAATTTTGTATTTTTTTAAAATTTACGAAAAAATAAACATCTTTAGCAACAAAAAAAAATTTTGTTCGTCATGGCAATGCTAGCTCTGCGCATTCTCAACTGGTTTAACTTAGATTTGCGTTGGGTTCAGGTTTAAAAGCTAACAGGAAGTTAACATTGTAATAACTTATTAGATTTTTTTATATTTGTTGTAATTCATTATAGTTTGCATTGCAACTTATTCTATTTTTACTACCTATGTGATTGGATTGTAATTTATACCATGCTTATTTGCAACTTTAAATATCAAATAATTGAATGTATAGACCATTCGGCCAACCAGAGGTCTTACGTCATTAGTCACGTGATTTACTTTGTAAACATGTTAAGATGAAAATGCCAATAATTTCAAAATTGGGTTAGGTTAGGAGTGTTTGTGAAATGGTGTATATTTTGGCTATGTAGCTATGACTAGAGTTCCTAGATATAAACTGAGCTCTGTCAATTAAAGCTTTCATTCAGGAACTCTAGTTTCAACTAATAAAAGTGGGATATTAAAATCAAATTAAAAATAGTGTACATTTTCTAGTACAATTGATATCTCTCAAATAAAATAAAATTCTTAATTGAAATTTGTTTAATTTCTCTCTTACAAACTTTAATGTAGAAAACCCAATTTTTAACTAACAACTAACCTAACTTTCTTTATCAAAACAAAACCTTTTTCTTCATTGGTCCACCTTTGAATAGCTTCTAAATTTGTTTGGTCTCTTCTTATATATTTAAACAACTTAAAAGAACATGGTATAATTTCTGAAAGGTATTTCGAGGCTTGTAATGATTATTGCAATATTACATGCTTAAATATTTCAAAATTGAATCCAAATTAACCGGTACTGCAGTTAAACATAATAGAGACCCAGAATTATCACTCTCTTCCTGAAAATAATTAATTGAAAAGGCTATCAAGTATTTTGATTGCAAACTAAATGGTTTTGGCATGGTAAAAGAATAAGGTAAAAAATAATATTAGCTCTCTAATAAGCTTTCTAGCATTTAACTTGCCAAATTGTTAAAATATTTGAATCGATACAACAAGGGGCAATTGTTTTGGAAGATGCAAATAAACTTAATAATCGTAATACCAACATAAATTATATTTCTTAGGCGTGAAAGTATTGGAATAGTTGCGAATTTACTTTGGTAACTAATTATGATGTAGGACTTCTCATTGACTGAATGATCTATAAGATTTTGTGGTAATTATTCTATATACCGACCCCTATCGTACATACATACATACGGAAATACCAAGCGCTAAGGATTTTCGTTGGAAAGACGTCATAAAAACAGATAAAAATTGTAAAATCTTCTTGTCAGATGACACAAACACAATTTTTATGCCATTTTCACGTAAATACAGCCAACTTCTTTACTAACCGTAACCTAACATCATAACATTCTAACCTCAAAATAGCGATTTTAGCATTGTTTTTCTTATTAATTACCGGCGACCGACGCTATCTTTTTTCGGATTATTGTTCTCTGAGTTATCTTCTACAACTCAGTATCATTGGTTTACCTGGGTTCAGAAGGGTCGGCATATCGAATAATTAATGATTTTGAAAGTATCTTTCATTCTATCATTACATATCAATTGACATGTTTTTGTTTACCGTTCATAATTTTTAATACCAATTTTGTAAACGATTTTCATTTCATTTGTATGTTTTAAAATATTTCATTATTAAATTTATTCTTTTTTGGTATTTAATTAATAAAGTACAATTTTATTATTGTTATTTCACCTGAGAATGGCCTTTATTGTAGCAATTCAGGAGTTTTCTGAAAGAACAACCAAAAAGTTGAAATGTTTCTACAGAATTTATAATCTGGCCTTTATGGAAGTATAGTGTTCATTGCAGTTGATGGTCTAAAAATGCCTTTGCTTTTCAATTTGCTTCATGACCTTACCTAACTTAACTTGAATTAGGCAAACTAGGTCTTTTCTCAGTTAATCTTTTATTGTTTTGGTCTAAATAACAATACTACATCCTAGGGTTTGAAAAAGTTTTAGATAGTTCAACACGAATCCTTCAGAGGTCAAATAGAAAGAACGACCAGGAACTAATTATTGTCCTTGAAATACACTATTAAAGGGCATGGTCATTAGATTACTTCAAGAAGATTACTTTTTCAAAGTAGTAGAAAGTATTTACTGTCTCCAGCCTTACTTTGTGGAACTCCATAATCATGAAATATAATATATATACAAATATTAGTTAAAGTTTCACAAGTTTTATTAATATCTTAACCTGACAATATTGTTTCGACACTTTGTGTCATTATCAAAGGTAGATAAGATTGATAAACAAACACGTTGCTAAGGATAAATACATACAGAAAATAGGTAACTAGATACAATACATAACAAAAACTAAATATCTAACACTTCTAATAAAGGAGAATTACTAAGCTCAGTTTGTTCATTAAGCTTTTGAAATATACAGACATAAATGCACAGTACCTTTAATGAATGAACAAACTGAGCTTAGTAATTCTCCTTTATTAGAAGTGTTAGATATTTAGTTTTTGTTATGTATTGTATCTAGTTACCTATTTTCTGTATGTATTTATCCTAAGCAACGTGTTTGTTTATCAATCTTATCTACCTTTGATAATGACACAAAGTGTCGAAACAATTATTGTCAGGTTAAGATATTAATAAAACTTGTGAAACTTTAACTAATCTTTGTATTTATATTATATTTCATAGTAGAAAGTAATTCAGATAGTATAGTAGTAAAATTACCTATTTGATGTTTAATTTACATTATACTAATATTATTCAATATTTTTATAAAAATATACATTCAGATTTTCGAAAATATATACCAGATTAATATATTTTCAAAGAATTAAATCTTGGGATTTTAAGAACTCAGTTCATATCCAAAACAATAACATAAAGCTGTAAATATAAAAGCTATTTTGATAGTACTTACCGAGATCTTGGACACAAGAACACTTAGTAAATAAATACCTGCAATATTTCTTTTACAGTATTATGCTTGTTCAGTACACTGAACTAATTGAACAGTTACAAAACCACAGACGTTTCTGTTTATCTTGATACTAAAGTACAATGCACGTATATTTGTTGTAACTATCAACAATTAATGAATCATAAATTCCATTGCAGTCAATAATCAAATAAAAACTATAAATAAGCAGCTGTTTTTATATTCACATGCCTTCCTCTTCTACAAGGTATTAAAAATACCTGAAAACCTAAATAAATAAAATTTAAATACAGTATGTGTCAAAACTATGGAATGTTATAAATATTTCAAATATGTGAAATAAATTAATTAAGTTTCACGGTTCATTATAAAGGTAAAATTTACCTAAAATGACCTTACATGCCAAAATAATTGTCAGGTATAAAAAATTCAATAAATCTTGTAAAGCTGTTATTTTATTTCATGATTGCACTCAAACCAAATTGGGTAATAGATTTATTTTAAATTAGGTGATTCAGAATCTTGCATTTTTTAGTAAATCATATACATTTATTATTTTAGATACAATACAATTTATCTTTTATATTACATAATTCTTCTCTAGATGGAGATTGCAAAAAATATTGAAATGATCATTTTAGTCCATAGTTTTCACACACATACACACGGAGTGTAATTATGTATCTGGATCTAATTCTAAAAAGTTGTTAATCACTTAATCATCAGAAAACAATCATCTTACAAAAGAAATAATATTTAATTATTTCTGTCTATAGAGGCAACCTACAAAAATAATAGTGTGTGAAATTCAGCAACGAAACTCTAGAGCAGTGCTGTTTTGGCCATGTTATAGTCTCATCAGCAAGGGTTAACTGTCTGAATATGCTACATATCGTCCAGGCTTAAATGTAAGTAATTAACATTAATCGCATTATATGTACAAATGGTAGTAACAACAATTGATCTGGCCATTGGTTAGATAATAGAAATAACTGTTTCAATTATGGCCCATTAATTACTGAATGTTAATGCAATACACTTGTTAAATTTTTTTTCCTTTTTACAATCTCATAAAGTATTAGTAAATAATTAACAATTTTGCTCTTTCTATAACCATATCTACAGTTTCATCAGTATTAAAAAACACTACCACCACTTTTGTTTTATCTATGTTAACTCCTAGGTTATATTTTTGTATCATGGTTTTATACACCTTCACCTTATGTTTTAACTTGTTCTGTCTGCATACACTACAAGATCTAGTTCTTTCAATTCTAGAATTGCCTATTTTTATTCACATATTGTTTAATGCTGCCAATTCATATGCTTTTAGATCATTTTTTAAAAGTTTCATCAAATTTGTGTTGTAAGCCTAACATAAGGTTTTGCTTTCATAGAAATCACCTAAGCATCCTTATAAAGCTAAGATCACACACAGCTACTTTTGCAGCGCAGTTTTAGAGTTGCGGCTGCAAAAGTTTCGCGTGGTGTTCACACATATCCTAAAAGTAGCGCGCAGCATGCAAGTTTTTCTACTGCAGCTACCCTTTAAAACTGCAAGCCTAATAAAAGGCTGCAATAGTGTTCACACACAACACGCTTTTCCAGCGTGCAACCCACAGCTGCAGCATAGGTGCAGTATTTTATTATTATTATATTTTATGATTCCTTGGTGTTTCGTCTTGTGCTTGTCGGTTTTTAACAGGTTTGAATTAATAAGAAACATTAATTTGTGTCCAATATGGTGTAATTATAATAACAAGACAAAGCTAACTGCAACAGTTTATTAGCTGTTCTCTTATTATTAAGGGGATGCATTAATACAGACTTAAATTTGATACAAAATCAGGAACATCTTGGGAGTTAAAAACAAATACTGACATTTTTCTGAAAGGAAATGATCTGCTCTGTTGAACGAGGGTGTTTGTTTTTGAAATTTATTTAATTCATTAAATAAATGAAAGTAAATCCGATTAAAATGATTCCACTTTGCATTAAAATATTTCGCTATACTATTTATTATAAAAATAAAATTTCAAGATTGTCATGCTAAAAGGATAAAATGTATATGTTTTCTATTGCATCAACCAAATTCCAACTACAAAAAGTTCTTTACAACGTAATTACGTTTAGAAAAATGCATAACATAGTAATTTTTGCATTATATGAGAAACGTGACACCTTTAATAAAAAACAAAACACACTTTCATCAGAACTAGATTGATACTGCAGGCGCAGCCGCTGCAAAAGTTTCAACCAAATATATATTTTTTGCAGCCATCGCAACTCTTAAAAATCCCATTCACACGTGGCTACTTTTTGGACTGCGCGCAGCAAACAAATACTGCATGCAACCGGCTTGCATACGCTACTTTTAAGGTTGCAGGGGAGTTCACACAGGGATTCACTTGTGCTGCGCTGTTTTTTATGCTGCACCGCAGCAAAAGTAGCCGTGTGTGATCTTAGCTTTAGGTTATGAACATTCTGTTGTCTGTTCAACAGTGTTGCCAGACCATGGGAAATTCCCCAGACCTAGGTAAAGAAAAATACCAACCAACCTATTTTCTTAGCCGTATGTGTGTATACCTTAAAAATTTTGTATATACATATAACGTATTATATAGCATTCTAAAGCATTCGATGAATACTCATGAATATTTGCACATACAGTCAAAAAAATAGGCTGATTGGTATAGATCATTCTTTTGTCTAGAGAAAAAGAAAAATTTAATAAAATATCCTAGAAAAGTAGCAAACTTGTAATTTTAGCAGTTGGTGTCCTTAATAGTACACGAGCTGGCACACTTTTCCATGTCTAATTTACATCAGACTGAAACGGAATTAATTTAATTAAATGGATGGCAGACGAAGAAATTGTTAGGAGATAGTTGTAATACAATTTGATGTATTAATACTTTAAGTTCAAACTTGTAAAGTTTTGAATGATTTTTAAGCACCAAGTTGAATCTTTTTTTCACAATTAACTGAAGCCTAATTAACTTAATAAAACTATCGGCAATCATTCTGGTCGGTTTATGATTACAGGCAGACATCCTGACCCTGTACGATTTAAGTAATCTTTGGCTTATTTACTTCAAGCTGGTTTTTTTCACAATTAATTGACCCCTAATGAACATCAAGCTTTGTCCTATGCTCCTTTTGGAAAAAATTTGTTCTCATAGTTTGAAAAACATATAGTAGTAATATTTAAATTCAAAAACATATAAATCTGAATATGCATATATCTGAAATGCACAAAAAATACATGCTATCCAAAAGTGGAGAGGATTACATTAATTTTTGTAACATTAGAACACGTTGTCAACAATTAACGAAAATCTGTTATGAAAAATATATCAAAGATATGGAAAACAAATTAACTAGTGCTCCTCGTCACTTCTGGAAATTTGTCAATGAAAAGAAAAATAGTAACAACTATCCAAGTAGCATGTTCTTAAATAATGTTAATGCTTCCACAGGGAAGGAAATTGTCGATTTTTTTGCAGATTACTTTTCAACTGTATATAAAGACGAAATGTGTAATGATACTAATAATAATGTTGCCAATAATACCATAAATAAATATGATATAAACTGTCGGGGAATATTTATCACTGAAATATTTGAGAAAATAGAAAAACTTCCTAACAAATTCAATAGTGGCCCCGATAACATTCCAAACATATTTTTAAAAAATTGCATCTTTACAATATGTAAACCTCTTCAAATCTTATTTAATATGTCACTCAATTCAAGTATCTTTCCTTCAGTATGGAAAATTAGCTATAGTATACCCATCTATAAATCAGGCGACAAGGAAGATATTAAAAATTACAACAGTATATCTAATCAATCTACGACACCTAAAATACTAGACAATTTAATATGTGACCAACTAACCTGGTCATGCAAAAATATTATTTCAGTTCAGCAGCACGGTTTCCAAGAAGGGAAGTCAACAGACACAAACCTTGCTCTTTACCATCAAGACCTAGTCAGCACCTTGGAGAATGGGTGTCAGGTAGATGCCGTATACACTGATTTTTCAAGGGCGTTCGACAGAGATAATCACAAATTGCTTATCACAAAACTAGACTCTATTGGCTTTTCCGATAAATTGTTGCTATGGATTGAAAGTTTTCTAACAGGACGTAAACAAAAAGTAAAAATTTGTAACTTTATTTCAAAAGATATTACGGTATTATCAGGTGTGCCACAAGGTGCACACTGCTCACCACTTTTATTCAATCTATTTATCAATGACCTTAACAACTATATCAAAAATTGTTCATATATAATGTTCGCTGATGATTTGAAAATTTACAAAAAATTATCATCTGGTCCTGATATAACCGTATTACAAGAGGATAGGGAATAAATTAGAATTGAATATAAGTAAATGTTTTGTAATAAGTTTTTTTAGAGGTCATAAAAAATTCGATAGTGATTATAAGATCAATAATTTACAATTACAAAGAGTAGCATCTGCCAAGATCTTGGTATTAAGTTCAATACATCACTTAACTTTTCTGAACATTACATGGCTATTACCTCCAAAGCCAACCAGATGCTAGGCTTCATTTTAAGAAACTGCAGCAGTACGACAGTCGCCCGTCTCAAATCAGTTTATTCTGCGTTAGTAAGATCACATCTGGAATATAACTCAGTGGTATGGTCACCAACATACACCACATATATTAATCAATTAGAAAATATTCAAAATAAATTCTTGAAAATTTGTGCATACAAATTAAATATTAATCTAGATGTTCACAATAAATATGAAAGAATCCGAGAATTACTAAACTTAAACACTCTTGAATTCTGTAGGCTTCAACGAGACATAACTTTTACATTTAAATTATTGTCAGGCAAAATTAACTGCCCTGAATAACTAGAATCTATAAATTTAAAAACTCCGATTAGAAATCTGTGATATAATGATTTTTGTACTTTTTTATTACATTTCATGGAACTAATTATGGTAAAAATACACTTTTAACTAGAAAACTTAAATATGTAAATGAGCACAACATTGATCTTTTTACTACTTGTTTACCAAAGATTACAGAAATTAGAAATACCTAGTAAAAATGAAATTCAAAGACATCAAATGCAAATTTATGTAATTTATAACTTAATGAGTAGATTATTATATATTTATGATTGTTGAAAGCTTTTATAATTGTTATTGTTAATCTTTAAGAATTTATATTGTTATTGTAAATAATTTCAGTACTATACAGATATCATCAAAAAAAATTTTTTAAATACATTTTATATTGCAATATTTAATATCCTGTATATTAAATAAATAAATAAATATATGGACCGACTACTGCCTATCAAACTACATAAGCCTTGTATGTTAATACCTTAACAGTTTGATCTGCAACTCGAATAGGGCAGTTTGTGGGCATGCATTATGTAGCAGAACACGATATATATATTGTACGAGAGCTCAGAACGTATTAGATACTCATAAAACAGATTAGACTTTTCCACCAACCAGTGTACAAGATCTGTATGATTCGAGATGACATTGGACCAGTTCATATATTTGAAACCTTCATGTATATGAGTTCTGGAAAATATAAATTTGTTTTGTTGAAAATATAACTGTGCAGTCTCTTCTGGATCAGTCCCATTAGAACTTTCAATTTGCTTTTGCATTATAAAGCCTTCATTATTGGTATTTCAAATTTGTGGTTTTTACTAAGATAGTACACCTAAAGCTTGCTCCAGAAAAAATTGCCGCCAAGATTTACTCCCATTGTATGTGCCACTGTAGTTAAAGAGAATTGATGGGTTATCTATTTTTTGTAGTTGGCTGAGTAGTAAATAGAAACAATTAGTTGACAACTGCCACATTAAATTTACACACAAAATACACATTAAATACTAGGTCATCACGATTATCCTGGAAAAGACAGATTATGTTTTAGTGACGACTTTAAGACAATTAAAACGAAAAAATTCGCAAAAAACATACATACTTGTATTGCAGGCCATTTTATTCTTGCGGCAAACGCAGTGTACCTTATTTTTTCAATTATGTTAATGAGTGGTGCCATTTATGTCAACGAGCGTCTCGAAAAACGATTGTTGACCTTTATAAAGCTTTACAACATACCAATACTGTTTTGACCAGACTTGGGAACTTGCCATTACAGGAAAAGTGTTATAGATTGTTATAAAAGAAATCACATCAATGCTGGGTTCGGTATTTCATCTCACTTTGCTCTGAAAGCTCTATTGCTGTAGTTACAATTATTTACAACACTGGATACTGTAGAAACCGAGCTCTTCGAGTAAACAGATCTGGAATAGCGAACACGGCCATAATTTGTCGAAAAAATGGAAACCCTGTCAACTGCCCTGAATTATGCTCCAATGAAAAGTACTGGGCCCATATGAAGCAGAATTTATTAAAATACAAAACCACAAAGAAACCGCAAATTTTATTGCTGATTTTAAATATAACAGGAAGCAAACTTCGAAAATCATACCTGATGATGCTGTACAAATTTTAATGAAAGAGGTGAAAAGAAAATTGCAAAATTTTTGGATGAATAATAATTGTTTATTATTACATACTATGTGGTTGTTAAATAATAAAAATGTTCAATAAAATAGTTCAAATTTATTTGATTATGTGGGTTTTTGTCAAAACTAAGAGGCAACAATTTTTTCTGGGTCAAGCTTTATTTTTTATAAGAAAAGAGATTTATATAAAAATCCTGCAATTACAAATAATGTTTCAGACAAGGTTTGGCAGAATCAAACTTCTTCTTCTAAATTTATTAGATAATAAATTTCTGTATCATATGTAAAACTTCTTTATCTCATTTATTATGTAATCTTTAACGCACAACTAGCAATGCCCTTATTATTGTGGATCGTCATATTTTCTGTTGTAATGATTTTTCTGATTTTATTGCCATCATTTAAGATCGCCAATCAATTGAAGCCAAAATCAACAAGTCCAACAAACTCTATAGACTTGACCAAAACTTTAAGTTATGTTGGAAAGTTAATGTAATTATTATTTGGAAAGTTTTTCGTTTTCCCACAAATGTTGATTTAGGACTTGGCCGGTTTTGCACCAAGCTCTTCAATTGTCTTCCAGTTTTTTCTGTAACAATTGCTCTATTCTCTAATGTTCAAATTGCAATATAAGAAATAAGCATGAAAATCTACACTACAACTTTTTTATATTTATGACACATTTTTTTGATAAAGTGCTTGCTTTTCAAGATAAAATTAGTTAAATGAATTTATTTTATAAGATAAAGATGAGTTGTTAGTTTCATTCCTTTACTACCGACAAATTTAACCATTTCAGGTGAATTTCATCATATCTTGCAGCTTTCCCCACTTCAATTCTCTTGATAGCATCTTTAATTTCTTCAATTGTGGCAGGTATTGCTTAGTCATCTACGATATCTTCTTCTTCACAGCAGTCCTTGAAAGTACTTCCCCCATGTTAGGGTGTTCCTTATTTGTAATGATATTTTTGTTTTTCGAATTGACTAGGTCTCACCCCCTAAAAAGTTTACATTTTGTATAAGCACACTACACAAAAAATTTCATTGACTTAAGTCCTTCCCGTGCCGACAGGCCCTTAAATTGTGAAAAACAGGTTAATAAACCCTCTTTTTAAAGAAAAGATTTTAATGTGTAGAAAGTAAAATAATTCAATATAAAAAGGAAAATTAAAAATAAATTTAGATGTAATTTCAGTCCATAAGGTTAAATATGTTACAACAAATAGAGCATTATAAGACAGAGAAACTACCCCATATTAGTTCTTGATAAGGCTGGAATCTTGCCGACTACAAACCATGTCGGAACCGGGTATTTAATGGAGAGCGACGGTGGCAATACTGTTACCCTACGTTCTTAATCCTATGTAGTGAGTGTTGACTATAACCGGCTTGTCCGATACGTGACTGCCACGGTTCCGTCTCCGTCCTATAATCAGTTTTTTCTCAGTTAGGCTTCCTACATTTCATATAGTCATTTTCCAAGTCGTGTTCTCTTAACTTTTTCCAGTTTAATAGTTTGAGATTGCGAAGTAATCACTCCTAAAGTACTCTATAACACCAGAACAGAACCCGAGAGCCGTATGTCACTGTTTAGCCACCACAGGGCACATTTGCTAGAACTATTACGCTATCTGAGGCCCCTTAGTCTTAAGCTAAGATCACAGATGGCTACTTTTACTTAGCAGTTTTAGAATTGTGGCTGCAAAAGTTTTGCGCGGTGTTCACACATATTCCTAAAAGTAGCACGCAGCATGCAAGTTTTTCTACTACAGCTACCCTTTAAAACTGCAAGCCTAATAAAAGACTGCAATAGTGTTCACACGCAACATGCTTTTCCAGCATGCAGCCAACAGCTGCAGTATTTTATTATTATTATATTTTATAGCCGGCAGTACGGCAGGGTGGTTATAGTGGATTTATATCGCTTAACGGAGTTAAGTCGAGTTTTCTCCGGAAAGTACTCGGATGGGTGAACCACGAGCGCAGTGTACTTGCCTACATGGCTCCGTTGCCTAGTCTCGCACCCACATATCCATTCTGTGGTTCGGTGTGTCCGGCACCTCAACACCTAAAGGTATAAGGGGTTAAATATTATGTATGTATGTATGTACGAGGGTCATTTTTTAAGTAAGAACCGATTGCGCATCGTGTCTGCTCATTCAGTCAGGTGACGCCAGTTCAAGGTCAGCAACTCTTGGCCGGTCGTCCACTACACCGCCATTACGTTTTACGTCACTGCCAGTGCTGGTTGTGTGTTTATACTGCGTAGTTTGTCGCCATGTCTATCAGTAATCCCGCCGATTGTGAAGTGCGTGCCGTTATTCGGTTTTTGAATGACAAAACCGTTCGTCCTGCTGAAATTCACCGGCAGCTTGTTGAAGTTTATGGTGAAGGTGTAATAAATGATGGTAATGTGCATAAATGGTGTAGGCGTTTCAATGAAGGGAGGACAAATGTTCATGATGAAGAACGAGCTGGAGGGCCAACTGTCATGAATGAAGAATTGACACAAAACGTTGATGAGGAAATCCGCCGAAACAGGCGCTTCACAATTGACGAGCTTCATCAGAAATTCCCTCAAGTTTCAAGTGGAAGCGTTTGGACAATTATGACATGCTTAAAGAAACAGTTACGAACTGGTTTAATAGTCAGGCGGCAGAGTTCTTTGATGAAGGGATCCAAAAGCTGGTGCCACGGCTTGACAAATGCTTGAATGTTGATGGCGACTATGTTGAAAAGTGAAAAAATGTTCATATTTTAGTATTTGATATAATTTGCGTTATTAAATAAAGTTTCTTTTACTCCATTATAAAACTGTTCTTACTTAAAAAATGAACATCTTTGAAGTTAAAAACAAATACTGACATTTTTCTGAAAGAAAATGATCTGCTCTGTCGAACAAGTGTTTGTTTTTTGAAATTTTGTTTAATTCTTTAAATAAATGAAAGTAAATCTGATTAAAATGACTCCATTTTGCATTAAAATATTTTGCTATATTATTCTTGGTTGGTTTCGAGTTTCGGAAATACAAATTCAAATTATAAACGATACAAAATGAAACCCGTACCTTAGACGAATTTAAACGGACTGTATAAGCAATAATAAAATGCGAGTTTATAAAAGGACTAGAGAAACCCCATCAAGACATGATGGTCAAAACGCTAATTTATTGAAGGATTTCCCTATATATAACGTTTGTTGAGTGATTACAATCTTTCACGTTTCCAAAAATGATTATTTAATATTAATATTTATTAAATAAATGCAATCGAACAAAAACAGTTGAAAATACTAAGGTTACCATTCTCAAACAGACGTTTGAACGCGTTATTTAACAAACACCTCCGACTCACCCTCCCACCAACCCCAACTTATCCTCCCTTAGTTACCCCCGTCTTACTCCTTTTTCTAGCTTATCTCCCCCCGAACTTCTCTTCCTCAGATTTGTGAGATGGTGCTACAAGTGAATGTCCGACCCGTGCATCTCAAATTAAACATATTAGATTTATTTAATTTAAAAATATATAAAAATGAAGTGGTGTTGACTAAACTACACAGCGAGAGCTTCACTATATAAAAAAATGATCATGGAAATCGGCCCAGCGGAACTCTCAAACGAACTGGAACAAAAATAAGCCTTGCGTTTTAAATATATAGATTCAGAAGTTAGCTATGCAAACCCCATCAAAGGGACTTACCTTTACTTGAGATGGTTTCTTATCTTCGAATATATTCCCCAAATTTCTAATATTTGGGGCGCCAAACGGTGTCCAACATTAATAAAATCGTTTCCCTCTGCTGCTCCAATGGTTCAACATTTTCTAACTGGTCCAAATTTTCTAATCCTTTTATTACTCACAAATCAAATAACAAAAAATAATAATTCTTAATGAATCATCCGTGGTTTAAACTAATTAAATCAAGCTTTAATAAGAGCTAAATATTGGAATTAAACGAATTTTCAACATCCTGTTTTTTACAACTTCAAAAACGATTCAAAAGCAATTCGAAAGCAATTGTTTTTTATTATTATTTTCGTGGCAAACCATTTTTTATTATAAAATGGCGGTCACAGCCACGAACTCGATCGTATGATTTTGTTGTGCGTTCGTGCTCATTGCATGAACAATTATAAAAATGAAATTTCAAGACCTACATGCTAAAAGGATAACATTTCTCTATTTTCCATTACAACAACCAATTCCAACTACAAAAATTTCTTTACAACGTAATTACGTTTGGAAAAACGCATAACAAATTAATTTTTGCATTATTGGGAAAGGCGACACCTTTAATAAAAAAAAACAAAACACAAGGTCCACATCAGAACTAGATTAATACTGCAGGCGCAGCCGCTGCAAAAGTTTCAACCAAGCAAATCTTATTTGCAGCCATTCCAACTCTTGAAAATTCCGTTCACATGGGGCTATTTTTTTGACTGCGCGCAGCAGACAAATACTGCATGCAATCGACTTGCATGCACTACTTTGAAAGTTGCATGAATGTTAACACTAGGATTCACTTGTACTGCGCTGTTTTTTGTGCTGCACTGCAGCAAAAGTAGCCATGTGTGATCTAAGCTTTATGATGACCTTTTTCTGCGGCTCCTTTTAAAAATTAGTCTTTTAATAAATAATTTTAGATGAATTAAAACATACAGCTAAACAAAAATCTTAAGTGATTAACATCTATACCCAACTATTATGAAAGTTTTCTAGAAGAACTAAAGAAATTTTCAAGGATGAACAAAGACATTTTCAACATTTGTTGTGATCATCAAAACTTTTTATTTTGAACTTTGGGAAAACATTGTTGGTACAATTCAATTCTCTTCTCTACTGTTTTTCCTTGCATTCAAAATATACTTCAATCACCACAATCAGACAGAAAGAGAGAATACCTATGATGTAATTTGAAAATTATTTAAAAAATAACTTCGATACATAATAATGCAGAATTGCTTTTAAAAAAAATTCATTTAGGTTGTTAATTGTTGCTGCAAACTGGATTTTTTTGACATACGGTATGGGTATTTGAAAGCTAGACAGTTTAAAGTGGAAGTAGGCAAATTTTGCAACAATGCAAAGTTGCAAAAATGGTTATCAGATAAATATGTGAATGCACATAATAAGTCATTGTGCAAAGGTATTGTCTAGACCTCAGTTACGCATACTGTATAAGGTGTAAATCTTCACTGTCATTATTTTAGTAAAAAAGATACAATACAGGGTAAAGGTGCGGGTGCCGTATCCCTAAAACTATTTTAGGAGGTGCTCATTAAGTTAATAGAAGAGAAAAGAAAAGGAAAAATTAAAATACAATAAATTCTGTTATGTGTTCTTTATTTAGTTTAAGTGATGCTGTTCATAGTTAACAACTGCAGTTGGCTTTTATTGATATTGCAAATTATTACTTAAAATATTTTACATTATCCGACTTAAAATACTGTTATACATTTTTAATAAAGCAGCACCTATGAATGCCTTCACCTCATCACATTTTCAAATTTCATAGAAACAAGTCTGTCTCTCAGTGTATTTGATTTAATACAACTTTTAGAATGTAAAAATAAATATATTTTTTTATGTTATTATTCTTTTTCAAGTATAATAATATAACCAACAGCATCATTAAAACGTCCAAGTTGAAAAACAAATAAATATGGCAGCAAAATATAAAAATTCTTCATCATGCATAATTTGATATTATCTATAATAGATTTTATAAAGATTCTGCAATAGCAAAACTTATTTGTTTCGTCCTATAGAATAAAGAACCATTTTAAAAAATCAAATAAACTGAGGCAAACATAACACATTTTGTTCAAAACTTCTACTGGTTGATAACAAGAAAAACTTGATCACACAAAACATCATTGCAAACATTAAAAATACACGGAAGTAGTTTTTTTTTAAATTAACTAGTTGAGAAATGGAACTATCATTTTTATCAGCATCAGTACGAATAAAATATATAAATAAAAAAATTAAAGCTATACTCCACAATTAATAGTAATAAAAAGAAACAATACATCATTTGTTGAAAACAACATAAATCATCGATATATCTCACAATTAAATCAACCAGTAACCGTTAAGAACGTTAATTTAATCAATAAATAGTACTAATATACAGCTTACAAAACTCAATAGGAGAAAAATAATGTATAAAATAATTTGACAAAAATTAAACATCTTTCAAAAGGAAAAAATATTGACAGTTTTAAGAACAAACAGAACTTCCACGATTTCAACGATTATATTTGAAAAGCAATATTCCATACATATATTTCGCTACACCGTGGCAATTAATAAAATTAATAAAAACATTTTTAAACATAAATTACATTAGTTATTAACAAGTGAGTAATTAGTTAATTGTTCAGTGAAATTCACTATTAATTATTATAGACATGCATGCCATATATGTACAAGTACACTGGTGTTATACCATACCTCAAAAAACAGATAAAGTATAGCAAAAACAAAACATAAAACGTCGGGGTTTTGTTATATAAATTGGGAAATGCAGATTACAGTTGACAATACTGAAAGCTGCACAAAGCATCAGTCTCAGTTGTAAATCTTAATAGCTTTTTCCAGATAGTTGAATCGAGACCGCTTTGGTGCTTTATTCACATGCTCTAATCCTAACCATGGTTTTGGACTAGTACCTAGAAAGAACAGAGAAACCTATTAACATTTAATCATAACAATTTTTTTCAATACAAAAGATTGCAAATAATTTAATGACCAGAGACGAACAAAATTGTGGCCTTGCAATTGCAACTCTTTTGCTGACATCATTTTCATCGGCGTTACTTTAATACCTTCTTCTGGATTTCAATAAGATAAAATTTAGTATTGATATTTGAATTAAATTTATTAAAATCGTAGTCACACCACTGAATATTTACTTCTTTTAACGCAGGTAGACCTAGTGCAATACTGCATCCAGAGTTGGGCAAAATTTGACTTTTTAGTTTTTTTAAGAAACTTTATTCTTTCCTTTTTTACAGCTAATTATTCATTCATTTTTTACACTACATTATATTATATGATTATATCCCATACAGATTACAGATACAGATTTCTTTGACTTTAAAATTAAAAATTATTATGAAAATAAAATTTACAAAGTAATGTGTCTGTAATGCACTTAGAATACAAAACTGTAGAAAGAAGCCTAACTACCCAGCACAATGAGTTTTAAAAGCGACGAATACGACGTCACATTGACCGCCATTAGACACCACCTAAATCTGCTTTTCTCTCAAACTCTGACAAATACGAAGAAGGGAATTACATTTCATAAATATTCATTTGTTTAAAATATTAAATATGAAATTTATATTTTAAGATTAATTTCAAAATACTATATTTTAAAATTGAGGTTATGCAGTTTGTGTGCACATCTCGTGACAGTAAGAGCTGCCAATGGAAACATCTCATTACAAAACCGGAAACACCTACTCCGCCATATTGAAACCCCATCCCGGTCGTATGTAGTAGATGATTATGTTCCTACAGTTTTATATTGTAAGGTAATAACGGCATAACAGGATAATTCCTGTAGCAGCTTGATTCTCTTGAAAGGTAATATCAGCTGCCTGCAACGGGGTCTTTGAAAATTGGTCCTGCCAAAACTATTAAAACGTCCCGCTTGTCATTTTGCATTTAAATACAGAAATGTTCAAAGAAGTTGTACAATTTTTTTCATATTTTTAAAAATGTGATCACACCGATTTTTCTGCATTTTTAACATATTTCGTTTAGAAAAAAATAAAAATACGTTTGATAACAAAAAATTATTAAGACGTCCAAAAAGCCTGTCTTCTTGTGAGCAATATATAAAAAAATATTTGTTCTAGGATAAATACTTTTCGAGATATTTACATTTCTTTAAAGACGTGCAAGCAGTTTTGATAATTTTTTTCAGTTTGAATATTTCCTTTACTATTTTACTCGTCTCTGTTATTGACTTTATACCTAAAACTGTATTTATACAGGGTCGAAGGGATTAATTTTAAGACATCTTGTTCTAGGACGTACCACCTTTTTCAGAAAAAAATAATAGTTAGAAACTTTATAATTTTTTTTATCAGTGTTTTTAAAATCAAGATCTATTACATCAGTTGGCTGTCCTTCATCATGATTAAATGTCCAATCATTTAGACAAGCTAGTAAGTTGGATGTTGTTGATCGTTTTGATAAAAATCCATATTGTGTGTCTGGAATAACATAATTTTCTATTAGAAAAGGTGTTAGTTCCTTTACAATCCCTCTTTCCATTACTTTACATGGATTACATGTTAAGCTAATTGGGCGGTAATTTTCTGGCAGTGCTTAATGCCTTTTTGTAAGGAAGTGTAACAATTGCTAAATGCCATTGTTGTGGCAGCTTGCCTGTATTCATGCATTCATTCAATGCATTTGTAATTGCAATCAACTATGCTTAAGATAATGTGATTATATTACACCAACATAGTTTTTAATTCCGGAATATATTCACAACCAACCGTACTTTTGTCTTTCAGCCCTTATCCAATTATGACAGGAACAACATTATTATAAAATGTGAAGTCTTCTATTGCCCTCCAGTATTTCCCAAAATGGTTGGTCAACAGTTTATTTACATCTTTTAATTTTAATGCCTTAACATCTTGCTCTTTTTTTATTTGTTCCGAATTATAAATCCAGATGTTTTCCCCTTTTTTGTAACACCCTTATACGCACCTAGATCATTTTTATGAAGTAATTCTCCTCATATGGGGACATTTCCAGATGGGCAGTGTTTTAAAAAAATCTCTTGGATTGTTTAAATTTAAGGTGCCAACTTCCTAGTGGTTTAAAAACATCTTGAACAGCCTTTTTCCAGTCAAGCACTACGCAGTCTTCACCTAAGTGTATAATAGATTCAATTTTAAATATTTTTCTGGTAGTGCAATACCCTCCAGTTTCTTAATATTCTTCTCTATATGGCCGAAAACCCTATCTGCTGGGAAAAACAAATTGCCAACAGCAAACACTATTTCCAGATTTTTAACATTCGATGGTGCTTCTTCAACAAGTCACTTGCAGCACATACCAATCACGGTGGTGTTCTTATTTTGGCAAATACATCCATCCGCCACCACTAGCCTGATGGTTTTGGGTGTTTGTCCGAAGTCTATCTGTTTTAGTCTATGATACAAAGCAGATGAAATCTTGTTAGACCCTTTTGCAAATTCATTTTCCGTCCAATAGTACTTAAAGACATTTGCTTTGGTTAATTTGGCTTTTGATGAACCTTGCGCTATGATAAAACTCACATCTGTGAGTTTTTCAATTGTTAATGTTTTCTGATATTATCAATTCAAACGACAATACTGCATTTAAGGTTTTAAGATATGCGTCTTGAGATAACCACAGCAAATTTTCACTAATATCAAAAAAATATGAAATTTTGAGATTGCCGCCTTTGATATTAGTACCCTCATTTATCAAATATAAAATATTACTGAAATAAACATGTTTACTTACTATTATTTGGATGTGGTTTAAAATCTTGCAGATTAATCAGAAAATCATCCTCTGTAATAAACTGTGGTCTACCCAATGAAACAATTGCGAATTTAAACTTCTCCCACTCTTTCTCGGGCACAGCCAATTTCTTTTGTATCCGTTCTGAAAAAAAAATTACTCTTAACATTGTGTAAGTTTCATAATTATGCTGTCCCCAGATGGAGGTCACAAAAGAAAAACTTTTTTATGTTCTTTTTATGATCAAGAATACTTTATAGATTTTTGCTTTTGTTTAAATTTTTTTTAAATAATTTTAATAGTTAATCTCATGGGAGCCGTAAAATATGTGTTATAATAAAAGTAATAATCTTTGATTTATTCACATGCCTCGGTGATTAATTATTTAAGGTCCAAGTGTACCCAAAAAAAATTTAACGGTACATTCAAAAATTCTAAACAAAATCACAGTGGATTTACTTATATTGTAAATAACTATACCAAATTTAAAAGAAAATCATTACAAAGGGGCCATTTAGACCCCAATATGGTACATAAAACTTAACCGCATGATCAATAATCGTTGTTTTTTCCATAAATAATATAATAATGTAATAAGTTTGGTTTTAAATTAATACTCTAGGAATGTTAAAACATGCTTACCCAACTTGTTTTGAAAAACAATGTTTATTAATTAAATTATTTCACATTTTTTACGTGAAAAATTAATTTTAGAGAAACTGTACATTCAAAGTTAACCAAAAAAATACCACTTAAGTCTCATAGTATTTGAACTATTTTCCCAAAATTTTAAGAAAATCGTATGTATAGCGACTAAATTATTGCCAAAAAACCTGTTTTTTGCCAAGAAAACAGGCAATAATTTAATCGCTAGACATATGATTTTCTTAAAATTTTGGGAAAATAATTCAAATACTATGCAATTTAAGTGGCATTATTTTGGTTAATTTTGAATGTACAGTTTCTGTAAAATTAGTTTTTCGCGTATAACATGTGAAATAATTTAATTAAAAAAAAATTTTTCCAAAACAAGTTAGGTAAGCAAGTTTTTAACATTTCTCAACTATTAACTTAAAACCAAAGTTATCACATTATTAAATCATTTATGAAACAAGCAACACACGTTTTTCTGGGTACACTTGGACCTTAATTCAAGTTACCTACAACTGTCAAATATAATAGAGACATACATTTTTGAAACCATATGTTACTAATAGATAACTCGTGTTTTAAGACACACGTTAGAAAAACAACACTATTTATGATGAAAGAAGTACTACTTAAGGATTACCTTTAACCCTTAAAAAGGGTTCTCCATGCTTGACTTTGACCAGGAATGGTATACCAAATGTAGAAAATACTTCTTTGTGGAAATGTGCACATGAAATGAGCAATTCGTCATCTTGTAACCGCAATTCTTCAGTAGGAATTTCTTCTATCCTATAGACCTTTGTACCTCCAATTGTTAATGATTCTAAAGGTGTGTCTTCCTTTGGGCCAGCAATTACTTTATTACAGTTAACTTCTACCAGTCTAAAAAAAACCATAATTTTATTTCTTTTACTTGAAACGTGTTATATTCTTAAATACTAACCGTAATTTCCCAGTACCACCTTCAGCGAATTCAACTTGTTTTTTGGCCTCTTCTAACAGATCAGCAACAGAACCTCCTTTATTAGGATATAAAATTAATTCTTTTTCTTCTTTAAACTTTGAACCTACCCAAACACATTTAAATTGCTTTTTATTTTCTAATTCGTTAACCCTAATGCTTAGCTGCTGATAAAAAATTTTCTTTGGCGTTTTAGGTTTTGAGAAAACAAGAAGATCCTTTAGAGTTCCTTCAAAAGTACACCTTAAAGGATGGCCTGGACTATCTTTATAACTAAAATTTGTAATTAATATTATTTTATCTCCTTCTATTTAAAAACAAGCTTAATACTCACTTCTGACATTTGAAAAATTGTAATAAATACGGATCCGTACCAACCCTCTGCGCAACAGCCCTCGCAAGTTGGTCATATGTCATACGTTGTGATAATTCCATAGTAAAACCAGGATCATTAGGAATACATTTATCTACAAATGTTACTTCAACACGATAAAATAAGTCTTTAAAATAATCTAAACATGTAGGAAGGTCTGAGAGTTCTTCTCGTTCTTCTTTTTCAAAAACTATTATATCACCATCCATTAATTCATCTAATACCTAAAATAATATTAGAAATTACTCTTTGAATTTATTAATATGTAAGAAAGTATGTTATATATACTAATCAAGATAATATTCTGGCAATTAAAACATCTTCAAGGTTTTGACTAATTACTGTTTAAGAAATGCATGAAAAAATAGTCTGCTAATTGAAAAGTTGAATATATGACAACAAAATACCATTTTAGTAAAAAAACAGATTACAATATTAGTTCTCACTAGAAACTCTCTAAAAGTAATTAGAAAAACGTGTCACAAGTAGTTTTTTGTCACACGAAGATTTTCAGACTGACTGAAAGGAGGTCTGCAAATAGCTGAATGCACAAAACTACTTGTGGCGCAAGCTTTTATACTAATCTTTTTATTTCACAATAATTAAATTTTTTAATAAGATTTCTATATAAAAAACCATTTTATGATTTTTTTGTTTATGTATTTATGTTGGCAACACTGACAATTGACGTTATAATGCATTGAAGAATTAAAATAAAAGAACCTTAGAACAATATCAAAAGAGTTATATTTCCACTTTGTTTTAGCTTTTGAAAAGAGACAAATCTAGGCAAAATAGAAAAAAGATGAATATTAGTGATATTATGATGTATGATACTATTGTAAGAGTTAAATATCAAGATAAATTTATTATTATTAAAGCTAATAAAAACATTTAAAATTTTTAAAAACCTGACATTTATTAGACATTCACTAGTACAAAGATCGCAAAATAAAAATCTCCAAAAACAGCACAGTAAGAACCTCTCTCCTGATTGTCATAATTTTTATCATATTCAGTAAATACAGTGTCCCAAAACATCTTAAAATATTTCAGATACTTAAAATTATTAGGAATTTACAAACTAAATTACATCCAAAACTTTTCATATTTTGCTACAATCACAAGTTTCTTATGGTTTTTAGCTTTTGATGACTGATATGATAGTTCAGAACTTACTGGAAATACAATTATTATGTATCGTAAGGATGAAACTTGGATAGCCCTCAGAGAATACATTGACTATAAGTACTTGCAGTTTCAAGTACACCGTGGAATGGAATTTTCAACAATGATATTTCCCCTAAAATAACAAGCACACTTTTAATAAGATCAATTAATTCAAATTAAGGAACGTGAACGTTTGCTTACTTGAGCAGCCATATGTTTTTGTAAGATAAGTAAAAGTGTAGTAGCGTTAATTTACATTTATTTTGTAACTTAGTCAAAATGAAATCATATCAATAAGAAAATTAATCATTTACAAATTTATCAAAAATTAGGGAATGTTTCAAAGACAGTTATCCAAACTACTTAATATTCTAAAAACTACAATTCAAAACGTTATCACTCAAGAAGAATAAGGGGATTGTTTTATAGAAAGCTTAGAAGAGAGTGGAAAGAATTTTTTAAACAAATCCCAATGTGTCAAGGGATATAGCTGATAAAACAATTATTTCTAAATCAACTGTGCAAAGAATGAAAAAAAAAAGTTAGAGTTAAAATAGTTTTAAAGTTCAAAATACTCCGGATTGTTTAAAAAATGAAAAAATATCTGCAGATCGCAAGCTTTCTGAACAGTATCTAACACAGTTTCATTGTTGTGTCATGAATGATGAAACATAATATAAAGAGGAGATTTTAAACAATTACCTGGGCAAGAGCATTATGTTGCTAGGGATCGAGCAGAAGTACTTGTACAAATTAATATGTTATGTGATCAAATTCCCAACTAAATATTTAGTGTATATGTGATTTACAATCTGAAAGTTTTGTGACTACCAGAAATATGAATAGTAATATTTATATTGACGAGTATCATTTATGTGTGCATTTGCCTCAGGCATAATTTAAGAGTGTAAATCGTAACCGCTCGTTTTCTATTAGAAAATTACCAAAAACAGCAACCATTCTCAGAGTACGGTTAGTAAGGGCAGTTAGAATGTTCATCTCTTTATTTATATCATCATATTTTATTTCTGCCTCTGTTGTTCAATTCATATTAGCTGCTTACTGTTCATTTAAAATGGTGGCAAACGGTACGGGACGATAGGGGACGTGCACAGGATATGCAATGGGGAAAACCCTCATAGCTAGAAGAATGTTGGCGGAAGTAGGACAACACAGCTGCTTAAGCTAATATCAGCACTGATATTATTTAGAGTTAAGAACTGTGTATATGCTGAGAAAACATGATCTATCTAAGGGCCGGTATTATAAAACTTTTTACTTCCTAGATAAAATTTACTTTGAGAGTAATAGCTATTTATGTAACAAGTACATAATGTAGGACATTATAGACAAGCCCAGTTTATGGCCGAGCGAGCAAAGCGAGCAAGGCCTATAAAAAGGGCGAGTCTATAAGGTCCGATTATGTAAGAGTTGCATACAAAGCTTTATGTTCGATTCCTAAAATTGGCTAATTATAAAAAAAAATCAGTTTATAAATTTGACAACTATTCTTGACAGAAGAAAATTTGACATGTAATATACAGTTGTCATACTTTATTTTACTACTATATACTTTATTTTACTACTACCACATTATTTTACGAGTACAATAATAAGCCAGTTCACTGCCGCAAAACAATACAATAAACAGTACTTTATAATGCAATCGGACATAAATTAATTTATTCTATCAATTTGCATATGAAATTGACAGAACAAATGAATTTACTCTTAAAGTAAATTTTATCTAGGAATTAAAAAGTTTTATAATACCGGCCCTAAAAGTTCTAAATAGCAGTTATGGGTCATTCTATCAAATGCAAAGAAACAGGTTACTGCAATTTTATTTCATAACTATTTTATAAGAAATTAGCTTTAACCTGCTAATAATTGTAAAATACATTTTTTAACTGTTACCTAAAAAACTATAGATGTATAAAGTAAAATAATTCAAACCCGAGGAGCTTGAAACTACGTTCTGTGCACTATTACTTTACCGAATTGTCTACTTTTAGGCGAGTAAATTAAATAAAGTGGTCGATAAATGTCTACAAGATTCATATAATTCCTACGTAACTCTTTTTTTATAATTATGAATAATGAAAAATTACATCTAGCAGAAAAGCTTGCATTTGTTGTTTTTAGTTTGTTACTTATATTTGCATCGCTCCTGATTACTCCACAACTTATGTTCGCCATTTGGTGTATATGTTAAATATAATTTGAGATCTACCAGCAACATAACTAACATTTTTGCCCCTCCCTTGGCAATGCTTCTATATTCGCTGATTTTTGTTTCCAAGTTTAAACAACAAAACTGAGAGTTGAACTTATAATAATAATAATAATAATAATAATAATAATAATAATAATGTCTTTATTTACAAGAAAATAAATTATATACATAATAAGTTATCGAATTACTGGGCGAAGTTCAGTTAAAATCTAGGATTCAACTGCTCTACCACTTAACCCAGCATTAGGGTGGTCCAACAAAAAAGCAAAGTCGGGAATCTTATGCTCTCACCCCCTGGATTATTGTATATCGAAAAAAAAGTACCCCTATTTTTTTATTCTGAAATCGATCGATGTTTAGGGGTGCCTCAAAGCCCTTAAAGTTTCCCATGTATTTTATATGGGAAAAAATCACGTTTTCGTAGATTTGGTATAGAATTTTAGAAAATCATTATTTTTCAACAGGACTACTCTGTTTCTCTTCAGAAATGTTCAGAGAATGACATCCAATAATAAAAAATTATTTAAGAAAATTTAAAAAAATAAATTAGAAATTCGTGATAACCTATACTAAGGTTAAGCTTAAAAAACAACACTATCTTCAAATCACAACCCAGAATTGTCATTATTTAATCCAAAATAAAAGAAAGTTTAAGAAGGGATGCAAAATTGACGTCACAATGAAACTCGTACACTCATAGTTGGCATTATTTTAGCAAGTTTGGACAGATCGTGTAAGATCAACTTAAATACATTGTCTGTCAGCATTTTTAGTTTAGTGTTGTCTTCCTATACACATAAAAATAACCTTTTTGCTAACATGGGTCGCCAAAATGGGCAAACGTCTTTAGAGATAAGAAAATTAATCATTTCACATTATGATACCGGCAAAAGATTAAGCCAAATCAGTAATATTGTAAACAGGCCACGTTCTGTAGTGCAGAGCATAATCAAAAGGTATAAAGAAGACAAGCAAATCAAAAATAAAGAGAAAAAGCTCGAAAAGATTTTTTACAGACTTGATGAAAGGTTGATTGTTAGAAAAGTCAAAGCAGATCCCAAAATAAGAGCACCAAAACTAACAAAAGAGGTTGAAGTGCGTTTGGGAAGGAAAATACATCCTGAAACAGTAAGAAGAGTACTTCGAACAAATCAGTTCTACGGAAGAAGAGCTAGGAAGAAACCCTCCATCTCTGAAAAGAATAAAAGCCATAAGAATAAAGTTTGCTACAGAGTACATTGAGAAAGATTTTGACTTCTGGAAAAGGGTCCTTTACTGATGAGAGTGTACTGTAAAGCATGATGGTGGATCGGTAATGGTTTGTGGTAGTATGGCAGCTTCTGGGGTTGGAATCTGCATTTTATCGAGGGAATCATGGACCAGCATATATATATTTAGATATTCTAAAGGATAATTTAAAAAGTTTAGCCAAAAAATTGGGCCTATCAAGAAATTACATATTTTATCAAGATAACCACCCAAAAAACAAAGCTACGAAAGTAAGAGGGTGACTAGAAAAAATGCAAGACAATTGATTGAAACTCCTCCCCAGTCACTAGACTTAAAACGCTATCGAAAATTTATGGCATTATTTGGAAATTAAAATTACAGATCACCAGATTTCGAATAAAAAAGATTGGAAAAAAGTTCTTGTTCAAGAATTCCTTTTGACTACTGTGAGAAGTTATAGGTGAAAAGGTTTCGAAACAGCACAATGCGCAGAAACCGAAATACGTATGAGCGTTCGAAATTCCGTCGCACGCGCATATCTTTCTTAATGCAGTAGCGTTGGTATATTTCCATTCTGTCTTGTTGCGTGTGCTTATATCTCACAATTATCTTTTTGCTACTTAGGTGAGTTCATTTAAGCTCCAACCCCTTCAATTGAAAGTGGTTATTTAAAGATTATAAAGTGTACTTTGAGATTTTCATAACATTTTATGTGCACATATTTTTAACCCCTTTTAATGAACAACATACGCGCCGCCACTGTACTCGCAGGTGACGTTCGCGCAGATCTTGATGAGTCATTGTGATGTTTCGAAACTACGTGAACTCTAGTAAAATCTATGAGAAAGAGACTTATCGCCGTGAAAAATAATAGAGGACTCCATAAAAGTTATTAATACATATCAATGTTACCTTATTTTTATCTTCTTTTAATAAAATGTAAGTGTACGAGTTTCACCATGAGGTAGGTCATTTTCATTTTTGATAACATTTTTTTCCTTGTTTTCGATTTAGTATCTGTAAGTTATAATTTTTAATAAATCAGTCTCTATTAAGCACTCTCTTATAAATCATCAAAACTTTTTTGTTTAATCTCTATATCCTAATTTTTATTTAAGGAGAAAATCAATTTATGCAAGTGTACGAGTTTCACGGTGACCGACTGTACATACATTCAATGTATGTGTGCATGTTACCAGTGGCGGAGTCCAGAAATTAAAGGCACACCATCGCTAGGCGTAGAGTATTCGGTAAAACAGGCATAGGTATTTAAAGTAATACTGTATTTATCATTAAAAAACAAAGTAATGTCACAATAAAAAAAAAACTATAATACAAGAAATATTACAATAATAAAATAGAATACATATGCTAGATACTATTTCTACTAATAAGGTCGCCTGGTAACCATTAACCGAGAATTCAAAATCTTAATACTCTTGAAGTACATGCATTTCTGTACATGTGTTTTCATTCATTCATTCATGTGTCTCGGTACATTTTTTCTGTGGAGACAACCAGCGCTGGATGACCCAAACCCTATTGAACTACGCGATGTAAGAGAGAGAGGCGAGGATCCGAGCTTGAATTCTTTTTTCGTATTTCAACAAAAGCAACAAGTGGCGTGCAATCACCACGCTTTGCTTATTCCACTTAATTAAATTAAATAATCCACTTATTAAACTCACAGTAAGGAGTTTCTTTCAACAATTTACAAGAAATACGTAAGAACAGCAGTGTTTTAAGAGTGCGTTAGTTATTAAAGCTTACCCATTAGGGTAAGCAGTTGGCACGTAGTAGTTATTATTTACAGTAGTAAATGCCTTGTTTTAATTTTTTGAAACTCGTCCAGTATGACAGAAAAATCTATGTTTTTTGAATAATCTGATTCTATGCTTAATATTGCCAAATCGTTTAACATTTGTTCAGCTATTGTGGATCTAACATAGGTTTTTATATGTTTTAATCTACTAAAAGTGCATTCAGCAGTTGCTCTATTTGTGCCTATGGTGCATTCGGAAATGCATTTTCAAGATGATTTGAAATGATATATGGTAATATTTCTTCAGCTGTTACACTAATTTGATTATCTTTAAGTTCTCTGAATAATAAACAAAAAGACTGGTATTCAGTAATTACATCACTAGTATTTGTACTGTTTACTCGTCAAAGTACCAAACCAGACTGCCAGGCCGGGGTACAATCAATCTACACTCTTTCAGAAAATAATCACAGTATGCATTATAGAGATAGAGAGAGACAGCAAGTGGTATAGGATTCACAACTGACAGAGGAATTGAAAGCGAATGTTGCCACGTTTATTGGTTTTACATGCTTTTGGGTGGAAAAATTTGTTATGTACATCGTTGTAATACTATATTTGTAAGATATCTAAAATCGAAGAGGGCGCTAAGAACGACATTTTGCAAAGGGAGGGAGGGGCTTACTGCCCCCCTTTGCCCCCCCGTGGCGCCGCCACTGATGTTACCCTCTAATTATTCACATTTATTGTTTTGTGCTCATTAATAATAAAATAGTTGTTTCATGTGTTTATTGACTTTCAATTTCACTGCATCAAAACCTCTCTGCATTAACAATATTCGACATCAGTGGCAACATTGTGATGTTATAAAAGTGGTATTATTTTACGCACAAAAAATGAAAAAATTAAGAGCACCACACCACGGTGTCGAGGACAAACCAATGAAATTG
This sequence comes from Agrypnus murinus, assembly GCA_929113105.1. NCBI lineage: Eukaryota > Metazoa > Arthropoda > Insecta > Coleoptera > Elateridae > Agrypnus > Agrypnus murinus. The sequence continues at coordinate 205,654,440 of OV816025.1, forward strand.
CTAAAATGAACAAATGTTAAAGTGAATCAAAACAAAATGTGATTAAATGGGTCCTTCTTGGTGCTTATACGTCCACGGTTACAACTAACCAGTAGTAAACATGCATCTTAAAAAATTATATTAAATATAAAACATTGGATCATATGAATAAAATGTAGTAAATGCTTTTATTCACCATCATACAGCAATAATCAAATTATTACCTTACATGTCAAAAGTTGGGGAAAGTTTAAATTTCAAGTTCATTTAACAATTGGCATGAAATATGACAGGTCAGGTTGCAAAGTGGAGTTCATAGGTTAGAAAGTGGAATTCAGGTTGGAAAGTGGTAATCACTTTTCAGGTGAAACAACCTATGTTTCATACTGATTTTATATTAATTTATTAGCCTTCTGTTATTTAAGGAGGACGATTGTGAATAAAATAGTATACAAATAGTGGATTTCCTGGAGACGAATAAAGAGTCGGAATTCGCCTTTTGTTGGCACTGCTTTTTTTTAAATTGACCAATAAGGTGATCGACTATATTTCAAAGTCCAAATGTTAGATTTGTAAGCTAATACCCTATTTAATTGTTGTTAACAAATTATTACTTTTCCCATAAGCGGCTAATTAATAATTAAATAATTTCGTCAAATTTTTATTATAATTGAATAAAATTGCGAAGGACATATTCAGGGTTTTGAGGAAGGGGGGGGGTAAAGTGAAAGACGACGCTTTCTTAGAAAATAAAACTCAAAACTGTTTTTGTGTGCGCAAGGTGTAGGTTTTTGGAGCTGTAGATTACTGTAGAATCTGGGGTCTAAAACGGTTTAAAGTGAAAAATGGCTGGTGGGGACAAAAATTTAATAAGTGAAATGTCAAATGACAAGTAATATTATGAGGTTTTTAAAGTCGCAAATTGCAATGTTAAGCTAAAAAATAATCTAATAGATGCAAATTTCCGGTCACAAAATCGCCGCTAAAATGATATAATAAATATCTCGAAACAAGGGAAGGTATAGTTTACTATACACAGGAAGTTTTACACTCCATTTGAACTACCAAGATACAATATTTTCTTAACGCTTTAATACTAAATATTTATATAAAACATTCAGTAACCTTTACTCTTGACTTGAACATAGAATTTTGACCAAAGAAATCTGACACAATTTTTCTTTTTACACTACATTATTGACATAACGTTATTTAAAAACATTTGAAACATTTTTCCAAAAAAAAGCATAAGCTTTCGAAAATGTTAGAGCACATTCTTTTTTTACACACTCTTACTGATGCGACACTATATCTGCATTTCTCAGCAAAAGGAAAAATGAATTTCTCAAAACTTTTGAATGCAAACAAGTTAAAGAAGAAAAAGCTGAAATAAGTTACTTTTTTGAAGCGGAGATATGATGTATTCTTGCAATGTATGACATACTGATATATAGCATGAGAGTTATCAGAAAAACTGTTAATATCCAAACATTAAAAACAGTTTATTATTCTTGTTTTATTTCAAAACTAAAATATGGGATTTTATTTTGGGGTGGAACAACTGAAATTAACATTAATAAAATATTAATTCTACAAAAACAGACGATTAGGGTTCTGTTTGATATCCCGTTTGGAATATCCTGTAGAAGTTTCTTTAAAAGAAATAACATGTTAACTGTGGTTGGAATGTATATATACGAATGTTTGATATTTAATTTTAAATATAAGCACAATTTTGTTCAATATGAATCACAACATGATCACAATACAAGATGGAAACAAAATTATAATTATCCTATTCATAATCTTTCAATGTATGAGAAGAGTCCTTGTTATGCCAGTATAAAAATTTTCAATAAACTACCAAATGAAATAAAAACTATAGAAACTTTGAAAAAATTTAAAAGAGATGTTTGTAAGTATTTAGTAAACATAGAGCCGTATACAATTAATGAATTCTTTGATACAGCGTAATTTATACTGTTTATATGTTGCTTAATTATTATTGTTAGAGATAAGAAAGTTGTTCTTGGACGTGTTTCAACACACTGTTATTTGTATTTCGTGTATGCTTGAAATAAAATTATTATTATTATTACTGCACTTCAGTTTGCAGAGAATGCAACAGGGATGGCTGCTTAAATGTACAACCAATTTTGTCGTTGCCAGAAGTAGATGATGAAACTAACAGTTTTTTTTAACAACAACCACAAGTAAATAATAATTAATACAATAATCTTTATTTAAATGTGATGATGAATAAAGTTTCAATATTAAACGGAATCATAGTTAAATTATGGAGTATTGATTTATTTTAACATTATTCAAATTAAATTCCTTTCCACCAATTTAAATTTTAAATAAATAATAACTAATAATTGTAACAATCTTAAAATTTTATTGACTACTATATTAATCCATCTTAAACAGACATATTGGAAAGATTAAACATTTAAAATTTTGACCATTTAATGACCAGCACTTTGAGCTAGGTAAAAAACCCCTAGTACTATTTTTCATTTTAAATTTTAAATATTAAGTTTTTGACCCAGGTGGCCATTTTATAGCCGCCATTTTGCACTTTGGATCGATTTATTGATCGGATTCATAATCTACAACACCAAAAACCTATAAGTAATTAAACAGGAAAATAGCTTGCAAATGGAACAATTAAACTTTGAAATATAGTGGATTACTTCAATTTAAGAAAAAAAAGCATCAAAATCGTTGCCCAAAAGGCGAATATCGAGGTATTTTTCTCTATTTTTAGTATTTTTCTTCATCATTAAATTCCTCCTTGGTAATGAAGCACCTCCTACCTCAGTGTGTAATCTACTATTACTACTAATACTAAAAGGCAGAAAGTATGATTTTTTTAATTAGTAAGAATAAGATAGATATACAGTAAAAACATTTATAGACCATTCAGTCAACCAGAGGGCTTACGTCATTAGTCACGTGACTTACTTTGTAAACATGTTAAGATGAAAATGCCAATAATTTCTGACATTTCATTTTCAAAATTAGGTTAGGTTAGGAGTGTTTATGAAATGGTATGTATGTTGGCTAGGAAGTTACAACTAAATAAAAATGAGACTGATATCTCGCAAAGAAAATAAAATTCTTAATCAAAATTTGTTTAATTTCTCTCTTACAAACTTTAATATATATCAACCATAGAAAACTCAATTATTAACTAACAACTAACCTAACTTTCTTTATCAAAACAAAACCGTTTTCTTCATTGGTCCACTTTAATACCTTCTAAATTTGTTTAGTCTCTTCTTATATATTTAAACAACGTAAAACATGGTATAATTCCTAAAAGGTATTTCGAGGCTTGTAATAATTATTGTAATATTATATGCCTACATATTTCAAAATTGAATCCGAATTAACCAGTATTTCTAGAAGCAAAAATTTTGTAAAGGTCAGTAACATATTGTTACATGTATAGAATTAATGAAGGATACTGACTCTTTTCAAATGTCATATATTGCATCTCGTAATGCGAATCTTTGGTTGTCGTCTAAGTCAGTAATTGCCCTTTTTCTACTTCTAGCAGGATCTTCGGATCAGTAAGGTTACCGCTTTTACCCAAAGTCTAGCTACCCTTTACAAATATTACTTTTTAGAAACAGATCATAAAACAAATTGTATATTTAAAAATATTCTATTTTAAGACTCACTTCTTGTACTGCACTTAAACATGGTAAAGATCCAGAATTATCACGCTCTTTCCGAAAATAATGAATTAAAAAGGTTTTGACATGGTAAAAGAACAAGGTAAAAAATATTATATTGTATATAAATAGAATATTAGCTGTCTAATAAGCTCTCCCAACGTTTCAACCTGCCAAGATGACAAAATATTTGTATTGATACAACAATGGACAATTGTTTTCGTTTGGATGATGCAAATAAACTTAGTAATTGTAATACCACCAAAAAAGACATTTCTTAGTCGTGAATTTACGTTGGTAACAGATTATGACGTAAGACCTCTGCTTGACCGACTGATCTATACAAGAACATTTTATTCATATGACCGACTGTCAAATGCTGGAAGCCTACTAAACTTTTTTCTAAGCATCTTCTTTTTATTTTATGGGTACCTTAGATGAATATTTAAAAAGTTCACCAAAAATGATTCAATTGCCAGTTTTAAAAATCTTAAATTTGCTCTATTTCGTAAATGAATGATAGGATGGAAAAACATTATTTAATCTATCAATCTAGTTTTTGATGTAGAAATAGCTTTAATGGGAACTAAGATACATACTATAGTATCCGTTATTTTGGCAAAGTTTGAATTTCGTTAAGAATACCCCAAAATCTTTTTTATAGAATGTGGAAAAACCAAATTTTTGGTCAACATTAACCCGTGCCACTGAAGGGTTGAATTTTAAATGGTATTTAACCCCTTTCTTGATTTTTACTCCTTTTCCTGCATTTTTAGATGCAACTTCTTTTTACTTTTACTCTGAAATTGTGTTTCCCTACCATTTTGGGATCGCTGAAAACAAACCTAATGTCAAAAAGAGCCTATGACACATTGATATCTGTCAAAAATTGTGATGCATTTTTGATATTAGATTTGTGTTTAACGGCCATAGAATTCTTTATCTCAGGTACTGTTTGTCAAGAAATGCAATATTTTGATGTTGTCAGTTAAATGACAGCTGTTAATTGTAATAATGCATTCATAGCTGCGTTCGGTTTTACGTATCAAGAGCAGAGTAAAAAGAGTAGATCATTTAGTCACGTGACTAACGAGTATATCAAGTGCAAAATAATGTCTAATAAAACGATATAGAGTATAGAAAATATTAAGCGTAGAAGTCATACATGGCCTTAAAGAAAGACTACTGTCGTTGTGGTATATTTTGGTCATTAAACATTTTTTATATCACACAAAGTGATGACGACGACGTTGATAATAAAATTCAAAATTTTAGCGAAGAAATAATACGATCAATGAATGATAGGCAACTAAAAATTCATTTTTAAATTTCCATATAATAACTATAAAGAAATATAATTATATTAACCTACTTTGAACATTGTGTTGCTTTTGTATATGCTGAGTTATTTAGTTTTTATCAAAACTTTGAGGTTTGCATTCTGAACATTCAAATAATACTACCGAATTACCAGATGAATCATAAATTTTTAGGTTATGTTAACGTGTCATTACATTTGATCCCTTTACACCACTATCTCTACTGGAGTTAAAAGAGTCTACTCTTTATGCTCCTTACTAATATAAACGAACGTATGAGTTCATGCACTATTTGCTCCAATTCTAATAAACGAACCGATTGGCATTAAAGGTGTTGCTGGAACGTAAAACCGAACACAGCTCATGAAAGCAAGTTCGAGGTTAGTAACCTAAAAAATTTAAAAAATATATAATCTTCCAGAATAGCTTATTTTGATACACTTTTTTTGTAGTTGATAGCTTTTTAACAGCTGTCAATGTGTCATAGGTCCTTTTTGACATAATATTTTCAGCAATCTCAAAAGGGTAGGGAATCACAATTTCAGAGTAAAATATAGTAACTGAAAGAAGTTGCATCTAAAAATGCAGGAAAAGAAGTAAATCCCATGTTAAATGCCATTTAAAATTCAACCCTTCAGTGGCACAGGTTAATGTTGACCAGAATAGCTGGTATTTGGAAAAATTGAGTTTTTCCACATTCTATAAAAGATTTTGGGGTGTACTCAACAAAATTCAAACTTTGCCAAAATAACGGACACCCTAATACATACTGTATACTTTTTCTCATGAGAAATAAAGAAATAACAAAATGTATTAACACACTCCATGTATGAAAACTTACCTTTTCTAATGGTTCATTTAAATTAGTAATTTTCTCAATCATATTTGGCCTAATTTCTTCATATAAAACAAGCTCTGTATCCGGTGGAAAACCGGCCCTCTCATTAAGCAAAGGTACAAGATCAGATAATTTACTAGTGACAGGTAAATAATGATGTCCACAGTAATGTATTTTTTTCTGTTTTGGATCATATAATTTAAAAAATAACAACACGTCTGTGTCTTTGTCAAAACTAGGTAGCGCACACTGACCTAAGTCAGGTGGTAGTAATTCCAAAAATATATTCCATGGATTTTGATTTTCTGATGCATCGATAACATTCTTGTGTAAATCAGATTCCAAATCAAGCAAACTAGGACGGAGTGTTTGATTTGATCGATGGCTGAAAGGCCAGGGCCTAATTTGTTCCGGTGGATACTTGAAACTATCTGCCAACATTTCTAACATCTCGCCAACTGTTGCAGTTTTCTTAATTCTAAAAACCCTGTATAGTGCCCTTTCTGGATCATACAAATCATTTCCTTGATGGCCATCAAAGGAATCTTCTAATAGTACATTAATAGTCATGTATAAATGAGCTTCGTTTCGCTCCTTACGCCTAACTTGTTCCATTCGTTTTTCTTCTGCTAATCTATCAGCTAACTCACTCGGTATATCTGCATCTGTTACCTAATGAAATAAATGAACACTTTAAATACAAGCCAGGATTTAACAAAACATTTTATTAACACTGAATGTACATCTCAGGATTATACTAATTAAAATTATTACAAAATTACTATTACGTATATAGGACTAACAGGTTGAAATGAAAGTAAGAGTGATGTTAAAATTACAAATTTTTAAAATAATTTTTAATTTAAAAACAACTTGCATGTCCTATATTAACAATTGTGAATGTTGAAAAGAAAAGAGATCGGGGGCACTTCTTCTCATTTAAAGCTGTTTCTGTATGCTTTTAGGTTTGTTTTATAAGAGAAATCCTTCCATTAAGAATGTAACTCAGTGTTAATAAAAAGTGTTATGTTTTATTTTTTATGTTACTTAAAAATTTTATTAGAAGCAAAATTATGAAATATTGACCTCTTGTAAAACATTATGAAGTTCCGAATCTCGTATGTAAACCAACATGTAGGCATTAGTGCAGTGTTTGACTGTCATATTCATATCATCATCGTGTCCCCCATAGTTATGTTCGATTGCTTCTTGTTTAGTACACCTTGACACAACATCATCGTCAAATTTACACCACTTACCATCACCTAAAATGTGAAAAAGAATAATTTATAATGGCTTTAAAATCATGCTTGTTCTACTTTTCAGAATCGATTTAAGATTAATCACAAAAAACAAAGTTAGATTTTGATCTTTTTTAGTTCTTAATGATAAGATATTTTGCGAAGCCTTCAACATAATATGCCATTTACTTTGTTTTTAAAAACAGTATGTTTGTCTGTTAGATGCTGCAATCAAGATGATTTTATTATTATTTGCAATGCATTTTTTGTATGGCTGCCTTGGCATGTAGATGGCAATGGGAAAGCAATGCTTCCCTTTAGAATTATTTAAAGATAAAACACATTGAGCCGTATTCGCATCTCTCTATTACATTAACAGCTTGTTTAATTACCATGGTGACCAATTCTATTCTTTTCCCACCTATTAAAATTAGATAAAGCTATCTCTATTCTTGTTGATTTTAAACGAAACTTTAGTTAGAGACACCTTTAACCGTGGCTCGTAATACGGCCCATTGTCACTAAAATAGTTTTATAAGATTACATAAGATAAGATTATGGTTGTCATTTATTTAAATTTCTAGTATTTAATTAACTCAAAACTGTCAATTCAGTGCAGCAAAAAGATTCAAAGGATGTCCAACCAATAACCAGACTGAATACGAATGAAAATTTGGTTTAGATAAATATAAAACAGAAACTTTTTATTTTAAGATTAAAATCAATTTAAACTAAGTTTACAAATTGTTGCATTATTTAACTTTTAACTCCTTTCTTAGAAAGCATCTTCTTGTCAAGCACCACGAGCAACGGGTTTAAGATGACGGACGGTCTTCTTAAACAACTTCAAATGAGGTTTTTTTTTTTGAAGCCATTAATACTTTTCGGTGTTTTCTTATCCTTAGAGTATCTCTTCTTGCATACAGCTCAGAATTATTCTATAGATTTTCCTTGTGACAAGTTGGGAGAATATTGTGTCTTTGGAACAAATTCGGCATTTTCTTGATTTAGGTATTCAATTACTTTCTTTGCATAATGCGAAGTTGCAAAGAGACTCACGCTCATGTACCTACAAAATACCAAAAAATAGGAGATATGAAGAGCCATAATATGTAAGTGATTCTTCACAAAATGACCATTTTTCAGCATTTGTTAGAAGTTGGATAAATATACTAGCGTCCCAGAATTTGCTGAAGAGTAAAAGAATGTCTTACAAAACCTGTATATTGTGATAGGTTGGAAAATATTATTCTATCAATAGCTCAATATCTTCATAGATAAAATTTCAATTTTAGCGCGATTAATTGTAAATCCTATTAAAAATGTATGAGGTAAAATAGTGTGAGTTAATATACTAACAAGATTTCATTATGGGTGAAACATTGCTAGGACAATCTTACCATCAAAAACCTTTATCAATTGAAAAAATATTACAGGTGTCATAACATTTAATGATTCTACGACAAAATATTAATTCTGAATTTTTTTGTAAATGTTTTAGTGTTCACTAATAAAGAATTGCTTTAATTGTTAGATAATTAATGAATTTTTGGCTTTTAATATTTTTCCAAGATATTAGAAAACTATCAAAATCAAACAATTTAAATTTATCAAAATTCACTGCACGAGCCCATCACATTTGCTTTACTCATGGTAGTTTGCTAAGAAAAAAGTTTTGACTTGACTTTGACCTGTGTCTCAAGTCAAGTCGCAGGTGAAATCGTTTCCAAAATTAAAACCTTCCAAGGTCAATTACTCCTGCCATCGTTATCTGATACTTCCTTGTATACAGACATATGGACACTCAGGTATTGGCGATTAGGTCTTCAGTATAGTATAAAATGCCTAAAGAGCTAATAGATAAAACAAATAAAAGAGAACAAGTAATATCAACAATTCAATCTGTTTGATCCGAGTCAACAATGTAATCTGAGCCAAGATAGTTTGCCATTGTCAGTCCTAGGATCCTAAATCCTCTCTAGTTCAAAAACATAAATAGCAATTAAATATGAAGCAGCATTAGATAATATCTATGATTTCAATTTTCTTACCTCCATCTGTATCTATGACGATTCTCTGGATCAATTCAACTATCCATCTTTTGCATTCTTGTATTTACTTATTCTATTTGAACATTAATCATTAAACATCAACATTAACCTTATTTATTCTTCTTAAAGATTAATCCAAAGTAACAGGTCATCTAACCAAACCCTTTCCTTAAAAAAGTTTTTGATAAAACTCTAGTCAACATCAAGTTTTTTATCATTACAAGAGAAAACTTGAGTAATTGTTAGATATTTAGAAGTAATGGAGTGAGATTGTGGAGAATTACATGGCACAAAATTATAGACATAATTTTGATATAAATGTAAGTTCAATATAAAAAACAAAGATGCCAAGATGGATAATCGTAAGGTTTTAGTTTCAGGTTTAGAATTGTGAGGATCCTGTAGTGATACATTTTTGCAAATTATCAGGTTCCCAGCTCCCTCTGTTAAAAGAACCTGCAGCAGCAAAAACATGACACAACCAAATGATGTCAACTAGTGATTTTCATGTTTAGCTATTTATGTTTATCAGTGTAACAGGAAGCATTAAATACATAGAATTATTACTGAAGTTTGCAAATAAAAACTTCTTCCTCCTTATAACTTGATATCTCTACAACCATAACGCATACATACTACCAAATTCACAGAATTATGTCCAAATAATGTGTTTTACTTAAAAGAATCAACTGCTTACCTGTCTTGCTTTTATCAAACACCCTGTACAAACCATTTCAGAATACAAGCAAAAGTCAAATAGAATTAGTACCTACGAGGTAAGTGCCATAAATTCTCAGCCCGGCAGGCTTCTACAGGTGGCAACATGTTCAAACTTGGTTGCGTCATAGTTGAACATGTAAGAGGTCTACACTATATATATTACGGCTAGAAGCATAATAGATTTTAGTAGCCACTCAAGAATCGTGAAAATGTCGCAGCTAACGAAAATTAAGTACATCGTGGTCATTAAATTTTTAACAAACGAAGGGCACGCGCCTAATCAAATCAAACAACGTTTAGACGGCATTTATGGTGATTTATCTGCTTCATATTCCACTGTAAAAAAGTGGTCGAAATGTTTCCGTTTGGGGCAAGAATCTCTTGAAGATTATGAGCGCACCATGATGAGATGATGATGAGGTCAGCCAATTGAAGCGGTAACGCCTCAAAAAGTTACAATCATTGAAGAAATGGCAACAGAAGATCGCCATTTGAAAGTTAAGGAGTTCTATGGCGCTTACCTCGTATATCTAAGCATGTTTATTAAAAATTATACAATTAGTTATCAAATTTAGTCCATTACAGATTTCCACAACGTATTTTTATTGAATAATGTCCACCATGTAATTTTCTTATAGACCAGACAGGTAGCAATAGATTTCAATAAAAGTTCGTATATACTAGAACATCGCGTCATATCAGTATCTATAAGTTTGTATTGGACGACAAGTGCCTATCTATGGACAATATATTATGAAGTTTCGGGGTCAGAATTTGTAAATTGTAAATAAAAAATCAGAATATGGGCAATTCTTGTCAAGTAAATTCAAAGTCGACTTCAAAAACATTTAATACTTTTAGCCTTTCTAATGTTTTGCTCGAGAGATACGAGGAATAACTATTCCTTAGCTAACCTTTATATCTCTTCATGTTCACTTTTAAATTAGTGCAGACTTTATACCCTATGCAAACTACCATTTGATGTGCATCTTTTAAAAGAAGACTATCGTGGCTGGTTAGTAAGTCCTAAAGCAGTGATTGTGCTAACCAAAATTGCATCAGTATTGTTGAAGTTTTAATAATATTTTACCTTAATTTAAAACATACTGCACAATTATAACCTGTCTTACACGGTACACTTAATATTGTCTTCATTTAGTGTAGTCCTATGTTCTTTTCAAGCGGTGGAAACAGTGTAATAATTAATTTGCTTTAACTTATAAAGTATTCAAGTTAACCTTCAAAACAGCAAGTTCCTTTAAAAATTGTTTATTTCCAGATTCTAATCTCTTTTGGTTAGCACAAACCCAACAAATACATGTGCACTGCACACATACACTATAGTCATGTGATAACGTGCACTGCAAGTTAGCAACTCAGTGTTAGTGTACACTATTTGTGTTATTACTAGAAATCACTGCAAGATTAAAGAATGTGGAAAAACAAAGTAAATGGCACACACATTATTCCCATAGCGTTTGTTCCAATAGCAATCACGGAATAGTAAAAAGGATAGATCAGCTTAAGTTTTCATTTCAACATAATGAAATATAAAATGAAATAAATTCACTCATTTATATGATTTTAAACTACTCCAGGATCGCTGTTGACCAAACCAACTACCAAGTCAAGACAAGATTAAAATATCAAAAATAGTTCTGTAAAGTGCTAAACGCACAACAATTGAAGCATTAAACTTACCTCTAGGATTAATAAAAACTACATAATGTCCACCATGATTATCTCCAGAATGTACAAGTACAGCATGCAATGTATAATTTGCTGGATTTGATGGTTCTGGCTCTTGTAAGTACTCGTCCAAAGAGATTTTCTCATAAAATTCAAATCTGTCATTAAATTTAACAGAGCAATCAGTAATGGGATCATATTGAAATCTCATAAGATGCAAATGTAAAACTGGCGGAAATGAAGAAAATACAACTCCCTTTTCTGCATCTTGTAGCCCGTGCTCTCCAGCATCATATTTATTATCACCATCTAATGTTTCCTTTGCTATATAATCTTTAAATGATTCGTCAACTAAAATAAAAACAAATAAAGATCGTACATTGGCCAAAGATGAAAACAACTCACTATTTTTCTTTCCCTTTATGTTCAACTGAATGTCATAAAATGTTTCTGTACGTGTACTAGTATAATCAACATTTTTACAACGAATATAAGATATCATTTTCCCCTCAAACAATTTAGGAACAGTACCTTCCACACAAGTTCCTTTCATTTTACTTTCTAATTTATCCAACAACACCTTTGTTAAATAATTAATTGCTTTATAGTAACTGCATACAACATAAAAATATAACTTACTCTTAGGAATTCCTGCACATCATGCTGCATAAAAGAATCCAGAGTTTCCCAACCAAAACTTTTAGTCAACTTCTTTGTCCCTACTGGCTTATCACAGAACTGCAGTTCATGAAAAACCCTTTGAAGGGCTAACGCTACTGATTTAGTTGAATCATCTGATTCAGTTGGCATTTTATAAACGGCTTTTCTTAATTGATTTGTGAAATACAGGGTTTGGAGAAGAGAATTCATGTAACAAGTTGCACCTTGATTTTTAAGTCCAACGTATCCTGAATAAACAAATGTAGTGTTACTACTAATACATGTAAATGTTATTTAATTAACATATTAACTTTAATTAATATGTTAACCTATTAATATAACTAATTTAATTAACTTATGTTTAAAATAATATAAAATTATTGTTTTTGGGGAAAACAAGAATGCATGTGTAGCTAGCACCCTTAATTTCTTGAAACCAAAAAATTCTTAGAGTTCTGAATGAATAAAGTAGAGTTCTAGAGTTTCTTACAATATTAACAATAGTTTTGGTATTTTAAGCTCGAAAATCGAAAAAATTATTTTAGGTTGCTAACTTCATGCAGCTAACTTCAGAACCGTCATTTTGACAAATTTAATTTTATAATAAATGTTTTAATTGTTTATATATTTGTTAATTAAGTAGAACTATTCAGATTTTTATCAGGAACTCTAGAACTCTTACAGTTATGCCAAAAAATACCATCAGAACTCTTTTTTGAAAAAATATGGGTGCCACGTAAAGTTAGCACCCTAAAATTCATCTAGGCTTAAAATACCAGAACTATTGTTAATATTATCAGGAACTTTAGAACACTTACAATTATGCCGAAAAATGCCATCAAAACTTTTTTTTGCAATAACAAAGGTGCTGCGTGAAGTTAGCACCATAAAATCATTTTTTCGATTTCCGTGCTTAAAATACCAGAACGATTCTTAATATTGTAAGGAACTCTAGAAGTTTACTTTATTTATTCAAAACTCTAAGAACTTTTTGGTTTCAAGAAATTAAGAGTACTAACTACACAATAGTAATACAAGATTATTAAAAAAGAGTAAATTGAATTACAGTTGATTTGCAACTGCATCTTTGATGGACAGTTATTTGAACAATAATCATCAGTTAATAATTGTGGTTAAGAAAATTGAAAATTATTTAATGGGGAAATACTCATGTGTAGAAATGTGAAATATGAGGAATTATATTACAAGAAAGTATTTAGAAATAAATTACAAAAAAGGACCCCGCACGCTTCTTATGGAAAATGCCTTTCGCTCAAAGTGACTGAAAATATTATCACTTTGTAGGTCTTTTAGCAAAGAACAAAAGGCTCCATGGCCGCTACTCATGAAATGCGATATTTTTTTAGAAAAATCCAAAAAACGTTTTGCAAATCGAAAAATTGTAGCTTGCTGTATGAACGTATTTCGTGTGTATATTTATGTCAATTCATGTAAAACGGTAGTTTTTATAAACTATGTTACACGTTTCTTCATGATTTATAAGTAAGAAGGCGTTAAAAAGTAACTAAAACATTTATATTTGATTCAAACATAAACTCTATTGACGTATTTCAAAGATACTACTTTGACATATGTTTTTTGTATGATATAATAATTAAAGATACATATTAAATCATGTTTAATTTTCATTTTTTTATTATAAACGTAAATAACATAAAAAGTTTCTAAGACTTAATATTTTAGGAAGGAGTTGTTGTTATTTTGTTATTGTTTGTTATTTTTTGCTTCTGTAAATAATCTTTTGGAATGTAAATAAACGTTCATTTGAATAACGTTAACAAAACCATTGCAATAGGCTTCATCTTTTTTCACAACAGGTGAATATTTATTCAATCAGTTAAGGGTTCTTTATTTTACAAAATATTTAGTTTTTTAGTGATTAGTTGTACGTCTTAAAAAATCATGGCCCAAAGAAATCGCCGGATACCATGCTTCATTTGTGATAACGCATTGATACCTCGTACCATGGTCCGACTATCAGGAGAAGAAAACGCCGCCAAACAAGAAATAGCACTAGCTAGACGTGCTGCAAACGGCCGACCTGAGGAAAATATAACTCCCGAAACTCGCGTGTGCAATAATTGCAACATTTTAATAACGCGCGAAATAGACATAATGCAAAACGATCCTGATTGTCTGAGATTAAATGTACTATCGCAAACTAACAAACGCAGTTGCTTGGTGTGCAATGCAGAAGGTGATATCCACGACCTTACGCTTGCATGTCGGATCAATATTTTTGTAAAGCGCAACATATACGTCCCTAGGAGAACTGTATCTTGCAATGAGCATTTGAGTGATTCGGGCTTGATTTTACCAAACCTGGTGGATGGCCTAAGGTATGTCAACAGACCAGTTGTGTTGCCAGGCAAAGAGATCGCAAGATTTTTCAAGGACTTCGAGAAAAATTGAATGACACTGGTAACATGTTTGACACTGAAGAGAACTTCACGGACACTCAATTCGCAATTGTTTCTCTCATTACTAAGGAGCAGTTCAACGACCTTTACGGATATTGCGATCCAGTTCCAGTTGGAGATTGTTTGCGTTATGTGTCAAAGAAGGATTTATTATGTCTACTGTGCAAACTGAGGCATGGACTTAGTGACGAATTTTTAAGTATCGTGTGCAAATACTCTTCAAGACAAGCTACAAGCCTCGCAGTTTCTTTGGTGAAACGATCACTTGCTGTGCGTTTCGTTAACGAAAATATAGGATTCCAATCGATCACACGGGAAGTCTATATACAACAACACGTGAATGATTTTTCAAATCATTTATACAATAATGAACCAAGAATTCCAAAGGCTATTGTTTACAATGATTGCACTTATCTTAATATTGAAAAGAGTTCTTGCTTCAAAGCATTGCGTCAGTCATACAGCGTCCATAAAGGAAGACATTTGCTGAAGCCATCAGTTTATGTAGCTCCAGACGGTTACATATTAGATATACAGGGACCTTCTTTCTCAAATGCAGCTAATAACGACGCCAACATTTTAATGAGCGAGTTCAACCGTGCATGTTCGCACACTATAGCAGTGATTTGGTATTTAGGTTACGCTAGACACCAAAAAAACTGTTAACTATCCATCACTCACCGTTTTGCATAGTATTATTAGCGCACAGAATAATCTGGGTGATCCCTAGTAAAAGTAGGAATATATTGGTCATATTGGAAACATATATTCCTAATATTTCCAATATATTCCCAATTTTTGCAATATATTGGGAATTTTAAATATGATAATGTCAATGTTGCAAACACAGTTGTGGTGCTTTCACTCCAGCTGCGAGATCAATTATTGTCACTACTATTTGAAAATATAGCAGCCACAACCTTTCATTACAATATTGAAATACTTCACTCTTGAAACAATCGGATTAATATATCAAACCAAAAAAGAGATGTTATTTGCAATCGAAAATGGTTTGATTGCTTTTTAACGCCTTCTTAATAATAAATCATGAAGAAACATGTAACATAGTTTATAGAAACTACAGTTTTACATGAATTGACATAAATATACACACAAAATACGTTCATACAGCAAGCTACAATTTTTCGATTTGCAAAACGTTTTTTGGATTTTTCTAAAAAAATATCGCATTTCATGAGTAGCGCCCATGGACACTTTTGTTCTGTGCTAAAATACCTACAAAGTGATAGTATTTTCAGTCACTTTGAGCGAAAGGCATTTTCCATAAGAAACGTGCGGGGTCCTTTGTTACGAGTACAAAAAGTTTCAAGTTTAGGTAGTTAGTCAAGGTTTATAACATTACTTGAGTGATGTTGGTTGATGAAACTTGAGAAATCTATCTTATAATGGAACATTCAAATAAATAAATCTACTTAATTACTTCTTGTACCTACCTGTATGTTTTTTGCTATCCCAAGATACACCATGGGGTGCGTCAGCAACAACATGAACCTCCAATGTTATTGTATCATCTTTAATATACCCTTTTTCAACATCCAACACATCATTCCAAGCCATAAAATGAGAAAATCCCCAATCATTTTCCTAAAATACAATCATTCAATTACTTTCAAACTTCTTTATAATAATTGAGTAGCCTATCAATGTACCTTAGAATAAAACAGATGCTGTATTTTCCTAGTAAAAGGTTCCACATCAGTCCTAACAGACATCAATCGAAGCTCTGCAACAGCATAACAAGACCATGAGCTCGATTCACTTTCTCCATTACACTGAAGGAAAAAACCCAAAGAACGCTGTGGAGTTCGTTCCTGTGTATGACTTGTGCGGGGCATCACCATTATCTTCCATGGTAGATTTCTTACGTAACATGGGGGTGAGAGTACGGAATCCTAATCAAAAGATAAAGAAAAAAAGTTCATACATAAGTACATATAACCAACAAGACATTTGTAAAATTTATTTTTATAAAAACTTATTTAGAGAAAGATATGAAATTATGTAATTGGTTTTATAACAAACGATATTTATGCAAATTCCTTAGATAAGACATTAAATTTTTGATAACTAAAATGTAGTAGTAAACAAAAAAAAAAGAAAAAACAATGTTATTTAACGTTAAGAATTATTATTGTTTATTATAAAATGGTTATCTGTAGATTAGAGTAACAAATACGTATATAATTCTAATGTTCGAATGTTCTAGAATTTATGTATGCATAAAGTTTTAAGTACTTTAACAAATTGTCACTAGATTTATATATTCAGTAGTGATGGGTACTTAGTTATCGAGAGTCGCAGATTCATTTGATAGCTTTGACACTACTCACAAACAGGATTGCTTTGAGATTGTTGATAAATCTAAAAATAGAGGCAGAATCACTGCAATTATCAAATATCGCTGAAGCACATATTATAAATGCAAAGCGTCATTGAAGTATCATCAGTAGTAAACTCTTTATACAATAGAATGTTGCAAGTACTCAATGTTACAATATACCGAGTAACATTGCAAACCTATCAGCAATATTCAGTGAGATTTAAAAATAAATCAATCCGAGTAAACTGTGTTTATGAAAAATTGATTAAAACGTACAGAACATATTAAAACAAATGTCAAGTTAATCGAATCTATCACTGTCCAAATCTGTTAGTGCCGTTCAAAGAATGAGACCTATCTAATTTGCTAGTTGTCTTCAAAAGAGCTCCAGCACTGGCAATTTAACAGTTCCAACTGCTTCAGCTGCACCAAACTGGAGCAGAGAGTTGAAGTGGTTTGTTTCATCTTCATTTACACACATTCACAGTTAGCATTCTGGTGTAGTCCAAGCAAAGTGCTAACATAGTGAATGGTCTATGATGCATGTATAACTAATATAACTATCGGATTGAAGGTTGTTCACTCATGTTCAGAAATAAAATACCCTCTTTCTACTAAAACATCTTGATCTTTTGAATTAGTTGAATTTCTTTGTCATGAATTAATATGGTATTGATCTTCCTATTTTTATGTTCATTATGGAAGTGAATGAAAACTTCCTATACTACATAGTGATATGAATTCAATCTTTGGAATAATAACATTGAATTAGTAATTTCAAAAAATATTGTTTGGAAAAGATGTTGCAAACTTTCTATTGGATCGTGTATCGAAACTATAATGCTAGAAGGAGGAAGATGCACATCGCAATCTGCAGATATATTTGATTTGGCTCCACAGCTTCGGTCATATTCGAAATAACTTCAAGGTGTAGGTGTAGAAGCCGCTCCAGAACTGATTCTAACATTATTAAGCAAGAAGTAACTGGAAGCTGCTACAAACAATTCCTAAGTATCTTCAATTAGATTTTCCTAAGGTTATAAGATTTTTACAATAGCAATGCAGTTACACCATTCAAAAAAAAGTTGCGCATCGCTGCACAGTTGTCAATACTACTGATCATTTTGAAAAGTGAGGTTAGAGGCACCTGCCATTTATATCCTGATTAAAACGAACTAACATTAACTTCATTAAATAGCTATTCCCACTTCAATTGATCCTCTCCTGGGAGCCATATGAACATACATAAATGACCAAGAAGAAATCCATGCATGAGATGGATAGATGAACTTAAATTAACTGCAGGTTTAAATTGGATGTAGTTAGCGCAAAACCGGCACAGATGAAGAGGATTTAGAGGAGAGACACGTGTCTAATAGTGAATATAGAATGGTAAAAAGAAAAAATATGTATTATATCATAAATCTCTTTAGATAGGTACTTAGGAGGTGTTATCTTCAAGGTTGGGTTAAGTAAATAAACCTCCTAAACTCATTAAAATTCAATGACCCACAGACCGTAATGGTTTTCCCATAGATCGCCATGTTAAATTAAATCATACCTTTTGACTCTTGGGCGGCTTCTTAATTTGAGAGGACCAATCAATTTCCAATGTCTTTAGCTTTCAAGCTCCCCATGGTACCCAGTGCAATGTCCTAGAAATCGAACTCCAGCAACAAAAGATACACAGATGTGGCAAACATTTAACGAAATCATATGAAGTGCAGTGATGGATAGTTCCAGATGATTAGTTAGATTAAAGTTAAATGAACTTTTCCATGAAATACAGCCAGAATCGTTCGCGATTGTATCGCCAGATGTAGCAACTTCATTTGCGACGTTTTGAGACATATGATGAGGGAAGGAAATCCTCAGAGCAATATTCCAGAAATGAAACTCCAGACCCTTTTTTAAACGCATTAGCTCCCTATTATTCCCTTTCAATTCAAAAATGACATTCAAAAGTGAACAAAAGACGGTATGTAAATGCCACAATCTACCAATAAATAATTTGCAACATTTTATAAAAAATTAGAATAGTTTTTAAATACATATATGATATGAAATTGTGTCAGAAATGTGTGAAGTGACTGCATCCCTGCAAATACTTTTAAAATTATAGAATTAATACTGAATAACTCTTCTTAATAACAAACATTATTTGATGCTTTTGCAGTAGGAGTGCAATAAATAGCATGAAATGTACCACGAATTAATATTTTAAAAGAGACTGGTCAATCTTCAAACCAGAAAAAAACAGTTTGTTAATAACAGATTTAAGTATTAATAATAATCAAATAGGTAGTAACAAAACATTTACAAAAAGTATTGGAAATTTTATACATTTACATACATAGTAATATAAACCTGAAGATTGCATTTTTTTTAAATCTAAAAGTTGACCACAGGCACCTGTGTTATCAATTCAAAATCAAGCCTGATTCCAAGACTTTGAAACACATGATAGTGTATAGCAGTTTCCAAAAAATTTGTACCAAATTATAGGTTATGGAAGCTTTGATAATAGTGTTTACATGTAGAAAAGTGTCACTTTGTGGTCGTGAAAGTTTTCAACCCACAAAAATGCTAAAAATGAATTATTGTCATCAGTTACACAAATAAATCTTTTAAATTTTTCTGAGTTTAAGCCAACAAAAAATATGTTAAAAGAAATATTGCACAATAAAGATAACATAGAAATTTAAAACAATTCTGTATTAAAATTGGCTTACTGTAAGTTAAAACCTTTCATATCTCTACTACAGTAAAATATTAAATAGAATGAATGCAACATTAATACATTTTCAAAAGAACTTGAAATGTTAACTCAAAATTAACTTGAATTCTTTCACGTAACAAAATGATTCATCTCAGCATTTGTAAAAATAAATCAAAGAAATTCTGTTCATTAGTTACGGTAATTGCAAAACAATGCAATTATCATGCATAACATGTTAAATTATTATTTTGAATACAATATCAAAAATAACTTTTAAAAGACAATACACAAACAAAAACAATAATCTTATTTATAAAAACTAATTGCATTAAATTAAAATCGCATTCTCACTAGTCAGACCAAAAAGGATGCAAATGTGTATCACCATTTGCATGTTATGCATATTCAATAAACATGTGCCCTAATTTATCATTTTAAGCCTTTCAAATCTTGTCTAACATTAATAGATTATTAAAACTAGTTTTTTATTTTCTTAAATCCTTTCACTTTTTATTCATAAAAATGCCACAAATAGAATATTTGATAAATTAACACAATGGAAATTAACTAAAACTACAAAATGGTTGGTATATTAGTTTGTTGCATTTAATAAATAAAGAAAATGTTAACTGCAAAATCTAAACAATTAACCAATTAATTTCAGGGTAAGGTGAAAGATCAACCAAACTTAAATGCCCCCTTTTTTTATTTTTACTTTTTTATGTTTTCTGAACTAAAATGACATTGTTTAAAATCAAGGTCAAAAGTCAATCTATGAATTGATAGTTCACTACATACACTATGACATAGTAAGAGTTCATTACATAGTAGTAAGAACGACTTTTGACCTTGAATTTAAAAGATATTTTGCTTTGGAACACTGCATGACAAAAAATCAACTTTAATTTTGAGACTTCATACAATAATTGAATTCTTGTAGCTTAAGACATGTGTTTTTGCTTACAACAAAGATGTCTGTATTAACAATACAAAAAACAAATTAAAGAAGTACTTGTAGCGACTATACCGAAACATTTTGCGGAATGTAGAGGTACAAGAAAATCTGCTTTAGTGCAAGGAGATACAGCACTTCTACTCCAAAATGGATCCTGAATAAGCACTTAAAGTTTGTATCTATTGATCATCTCACGTTGAAACTACAGTGTGTGTTCTTATGGACAACAGGGTTGCCAAACATCTTGCAAGCAACTTTTAAAAACACTTTCTAAATATTGTAGTTGTGACTGCATAAACCTTTATAATCCCTATTGTTCGAGCAAGTTATATTGCAGACAGTCACTTCTTCTGACAGCGGTAGTAAAACAAAATTTCAAAATATGCTGCTGTTCATGTAGTGCGCATATAAAGTCTGGAACTATCGAAATAAATCTTTTATTAAATATTTTTTAGAAAAATCCTCGAACACGTCGATTTTTATCTTAAAGAAGACATATTTTAGTGTAATCGTTATTTGTAGATCGTCTTTTGTTTCCGAGTTATGACGATAACGAAATTTTTTTAAATGGAAACCCTAATTTTTTTATGATGGATTTGGAAAGATAATGTAATGCTAAGAACAAATATGCTAAAAAAGTATGATACTGTATTAAGAAATTTCCGAGATAATTGCTTTTAAAGTTTTAAAACAAAAATTAAAAAACAATCAAGAGTTCTAAGTTTTAATAAAAAAAAAGAATTCTTTGAAGAACTGTCATAAGTTTAACGCTAAGACACTTGTTACATGGATACTTGATTTTTTTATTAAGAAAATTAAACTCTTGATTGTTATTCAATCAAAGTTCAAATCAAGAATTCAGATTTTTTGATAAAAAATCAAGTAGCCATGTAACAATCACAGGCATGAACATCCTCAGGCACAAACTAAACAATCAAAAAAAAATCAAGGTAATAAAATTATTCAACCAGCTAAAAATGAAGAGTCTTTGAAAAGTAAAATGGTCACAAATTCGGATGTATCTGCTGCAATTGCACAAACAGAATCTCAATTATTATTGGATAAATATATTCATGTTACAAATGATGCTACTGCGGATCAATCCACTTCAAGAAAAGGGAATGATTGGCGCGAGGTTACTAACCGTAATAGAAGAAATCGTTCCATCATATTTGGTAACAACACTAATGGTGATGTCAAGGGTGTTCCTAAACTAGCACATCTTCATGTATCTCGAGTAGATCCATCAAACTCTTTGGAAGAAATGGTAAAGATGTTAAAAGTACATTTTCCAGAAGTGCGGTGCGAGAGGCTTGACCCTAAATTCCCTAGTGTTTATTCTTCATTTAAGGTCAGTATTTATGAGACTCATTTTAAACAAGCAATGGAACCAGAAGTTTGGCCTTATGGAGCTTGTATTAGTCGTTTTTTTTTGAAAAACAGAAAAACGGACTTTCAGAAATAATGGTTTTTAACCCAAATCTGGTGTTAATTAACATTAATACCGCTAATTGCGACAAAGTTAATTATCTAATTACTGATTTAAGTGATTTTTACGATGTATATTTTATATGTATAACTGAAATAGGTGTGAGGGCTGATATTGTTAAGACAATTAATGTAACTAGATATAAGTTAGTTGATGCCTATTGTCGAGAATCTCTGCGTTGTGGAGGAGTTGGTATATGGGCAAGAAATGATATTCATTGTATATCTTTTGATTTAAGTAGGTTTTGTGTTGAAAGATGTTTTGAGGTTTGTGCAACTTCATTTAAATTTTCTAATAAATTACATATTATTGTTAACTGTTATAGATCTCCTTCAGGAGACACTAATATTTTTTTTAGTAAATTGCTAGATGTATTAGCTTATATTTATAAACCTAATCTAATTATTATGATATGTGGAGACTTTAATTTTGACTTGTTAGGTAATGATTGTAACTTTCATCAATTATGTAACATTCTTGCCTCATATAATTTAAGACATGTTGTAAAGTGGCCCACTAGAGTCACTAGTTCGTCTTGCACCATTATCGACAATATATTCACTAATATTGAAACACAAACTACATGTGTGATAGATAATACATATTCCGATCACAGAACAGTACTTCATCAGTTTACTACCGAGAAATGTGTTAGTAAAATCACCACATTCAAAAGGATGTACTCTGAAAATAATATAATTAATTTTGAAATGGCTCTTCAATCCGAGACGTGGGATGACCTATATAATATTGATGGCTTTAATTTAGCTTTTCAATATTTTTACTCGATCTTTTTATTTCATTTTAATACCAATTTTCCAAGCCAAAAGCGTTATGTAAATGTTCAAAGTAAAAACTGGGTTAACAATGATGTTAGGCTGTCAAGTGCCAGACTCAAAGATCTTTTTTCTCTTTCTAAAAGGTTTCCAGAGTATTCTTCCCTTTACAAGGAGAGAAAAAAGGAGCATTTAATGTTGATAAAAAACACCAAAAAGAAATTTTACCAAGATCAAATAAAGAGCTCGGATAATGAAATTAAAGGGGCATGGAAAGTTGTGTCTGATTTGAATAATAAAAACAGTAGTAGTAGAAATATTGTGATAAATGATGGTTTAAATGATATATCTAACCCTGATGATGTTGCTTTACTGTTTAATAATTACTTTGTGAATGCACCTATTTTATTAACCAATGGAATCAATACTGTTACAGGCCAAGAGCCTAACTCAACAGAAGTTAATAGCATAAAAACACTGTTTCTAAAACCATATGCTGAAAATGAATTATTAGAATTATTAATTAGTAAATTCAAAAATAGTAAATCATCGGGATCAGATGAAATTCCTTCATTCATTATTAAAAGGGTTTTAAAAATTATGATATTACCTTTAACTTACTTAGTTAATTTCTCATTTTTATCGGGCACTTATCCAGAGGATTTAAAAGTTGGTAAAGTTACACCAATTTATAAAAAAGGGAATAGGCATTTATTAGAAAATTATAGACCAGTGACTGTACCCTGTGGTTTACAAAAGATTTTTGAGTATGCTTTCTTAAATCGGTTTATGAATTTTATTATTGAATACAACATACTGTCTGATCAGCAGCATGGATTTAGAAATAGTCGATCAACTTCTTCTGCTTTATTAAAGTTCTATGAAAAGGTCGTACAGTATTTGGATATTGGCAACTGCCCTGCAGCAATATATTGTGATCTTAGTAGGGCTTTTGATTGTGTAAATCATGGTAAACTTATGGATAAATTAGAATTATATGGAATTAGAGGTAATGCTTTTAATTGGATTAAGTCATTTTTATATAATCGTGTACAATATGTATCTATACAACATACTGACAATAACAGCTTCACTGTGGGTAAATCGAGTTGTTCTGCTTTATCCATGGGTGTCCCACAAGGGTCAATATTGGGACCAATTCTTTTCATTCTTTATGTAAACGACATTGATCGAGTCTTAGATAACACTAATTATATTGCTTATGCTGATGATTTTCCATTAATTATGTCTTCAACAAATACAACAGAACTATTAGATAATTGTACTAATGTTCTAAAATTAGTAAAAAGTTTTTTTAATAGCAATAATCTGTATTTTAATCAGAGTAAAACTGACATTTTGCGATTTCATTGTAGACAAAATCGATGCAATCAATTGTCATTTGATATTGATGGTGAACTGATAAGCAGTATTAGGGAAGTAAGATTCTTAGGATTGTACTTCGATGAAAATTTAAATTGGAAAATTCACTGTGATAATTTAACTAAAAAGCTTAATTCTATGACCTACTTGTTCAGGAATCTTAGAGATGTATTAGAAGATCTCCAATTGCTTAGCTTTTACTATGCCCAAGTGGATAGTCGCCTGAGGTATGGCATATGTTTGTGGGCCAACTCCTCATCATGTAGGGATGTATTTATTGTTCAGAAAAGAATTCTTCGAATCATAGCTAAAGTTGGACAACTACACTCTTGTAGAGATTTGTTCATTAAATATAAAATATTAACAGTTGCTGCCTTATATATATATGAACTATGTTTATATATATTTAAAAATCGCAATAATTTTATGAGAAATAGAGATGTTCATAACATCAACACAAGGACTAAGAATGAATTTCATATTCCAATTGCACGACTTAATATAACCAAGTACTCTCTGAATTATATGGGACTTGATATGTTTAATCATTTACCTGTCTTTATTAAGGAAAGCAAATCTTTATACATTTTTAAAAAACGACTAAAGTACTTTTTAGTTGCCAAGTGTTTTTACACAACTGAAGAGTTCTTTAATGAACAATTCTAATAAGTGTATCTTATGCACTTACAGGTTATAAGTTTATTGTATGAACTTTCTGTACTTGTGTACATCTTATTTTGTTACTATACATCTAGTCTATATTTTCTAGTCTATTATATTTGTATATGTTTAACATTATGTATGTAATTGCGACTATTCCTATATATCATTATCTAAGGGAAAATAAATTATTATTATTATTTATTATTATTATTAATTGACTTAGCGTTAAATCTATGGCAGTTCTTAAAAGAATTTTAAATTTTTTTATAATAGTGCCGACAAAAAACGTTATACTATAATTTCAGTAAAGTGCAAACTGTATTATGTAGTTCCGCGAAGTAAAAGTAGAAAAAACCAGAAGGGTTTATTGTTTACTAAAATCCTTTGCATTTGCTGCTAATCCTAAATTTTCATTTTTGCAAGTTTCTTTTGAAACAAGTTGAACAAATGAATAATTTTATCATGATAAAATCATTTTACCGTTAAAATTACGTTTGGGACTTCCTGTATTTACCTGTGAATTAAAAGATTAAAAAGATCATACAGAAGCTAACCAGCCGTTATATTTATGTTGAAAGAATTGGAAGACGAAAGAATTAAACAAAAAAGTATAAGTAATAAAATATCGGATATTTAGATACATGTACGATGTAAAAATCCCAAGTAATGTTTAATAAAATAACAAATACATGTTAATAAGACTTTCTTTTAAATGCTTCTTTTGTATGGTTACGATTACACTTTTTCGGTTACTGTTTTCAAAGGTTTAGAACTTCTGGAATCTTAATCCACATTTCTATAGATTCATACAGTGAAATATGTGGCAACAACGAAGCACAAACTCCCATAAGAAATACATTGGCTATCTTTCCTTCACTGTAGTCCCAACGTGAGACGGACAATGATAGTACTCTAAATCATCCTAAGTAACAGGTGGCATATCTACTCTGTAAGAGAAAAGAGGAAGAAGTACATTACCTCATTTGAAGAACGCAATAAAAGAACAATTATATATGCGAATAGAAAAACACTTTCTTTAAAAAGCTGACAGATGTAGAGAACATATGAAGCAACAACAAAATAATCATAGGTGATCTGAACAGTTGCATCAGAAAAAACGACTATGAAGTAGTAGGAAGTTTTTGTGTGACAATGGAAGACAATGGGTCATTTCATGTCAATACACTTTAAATCAAAATTTTACCTCACTTTCTCAGATTTTGATAAAATTTGGCAGAGCTAGGTAGCCTTCATATAGACTTAAGAAAAATATAAAATTTTATTAAATTATATCAACCCATTTTGAAAATATGGCTACAAACGTTTCCAAAAAAAAACTGAAAATTGCTCATCCGGACACAGTTTGTATTTGCTACAGCTTCGCTTCTCGTTAAGCTAGAAAGGTGGGATAGGTGTCGTTTTACAGCATTCTTAAGGGCTTTCCAATAATATAAAACATAGTATGGGTTGTATGAGATAGTTTTTTTGTAATTTCATAATAAAGTTTTTGATTTTAAATTTTGAAAAGTGCACCTTTAAAAATTTTCAAAAAATATCAAATAACTTATACCGTTGTTAATTGATATAAAAAGTTTAAATATGGGATGGCAATGGATTCATGGTTAAAATAATTTAATACTAAGGTGGCATTCATTAAATTTCGTCTATTAACCCATTTAAAACCACTACTAAAGAAAAACAACAAATTAATTTTTTTTGTGTTTTGATATTTTTATTAACATTAACTGAAGCTGTTTAATAAAAAAAAAATTAAATAATATATTAGAACATAAAACAATTTAACGTTGCGTAAATGCAACATTGGGAGCATACCACTTACGCCAATGCACAACATCGACCGGGGACACAATGCCCACTGTGAATACTACACTGACTGGCGGTTTTGAACACTTTGCCGACCGACAACACTAAGCCGACCCTTCAAATAAATTTTGCTACTGGACACTTTCCCGACCGTAGACACTTAGCTGACCATGGAAAGTACGCCGATCGCATCCTGTGGACACTTTGCCAATCTTGGACACTATGCCGACCGCAAGCGATAGATACTTTGCCGAACTTGGAGACGATGCCAACCCCTTAAATAAATATCGCTGTACACTTCTCCGATCCTCGACACAGCGCCGATCACAAACGGGAGACCCTTAAGAGCCGTCCATAGTTACAATTCTGATGTGAATACAAACATAAAGTTCCACAAAAGCTAAAACTAATTAACCTGTTGGTCAATTTTTATATGGTTTTCACAAATATAATCTCTGAGATGTTTTCTACAATATGACCTTAGGTTGTAGACTATTGGTAAAGTGTCTACTGATTGCAGTCGACATAGTGGCCACCGCTTGCGGTCAGCATAGTGCCCACGGACGGCAAAGTGTCCACCGCTTGCGGGCGACGGAGTGTCCACGGTCGGGGTTGTGTCCGATTGGCGTAGTATCCTATACCCTTTTTCGAATATAAATTTGCTTCTTGTGCAAGTATTTACTAGCACAAGAAACAACACTGTAACCACAACGGATTTAACCCATTTCACCATTTAACACCAGAAATGCAGGAACTTTTAACAATGCAGGATATGTACATTTGCATCCCTCATCAAGCCAATGTTGCGTTTACGCAACGCTCTAATTTATAGTCGTTATTTCGAAACTATGTAAGTTTTTTACTTTTTATATCAACAGTAACATTTTTTAATCTTTCCAGAACCATTCTAGATAAAAATTAAAAATTTTAATATACGAGTAATTTTTTTAACGACGTTTCTGTCACCCATGTAATAGTATTCAAAATTCAATAAATTCAGGCTGTAATTTTGATAAAATAAAAGCTGAATTTAAATAGAAAAAAATATGCTACATTTAATTTCATACTATAAAATCACACAGAAGTTATAAAAACAGATATAAATTGGATCCAACATACTTAAAAAAATTTCATCTGGAGTGTTGCGTTAACGCAACATTGGCTGGAAATGGGTTAAAACAAAGAAGGCATATTGGTCAATAATACTGTTTGTTACACAGACCTGTAACATTTTATGTTCATTTCTATTGATGTTAAATCTCTTTTTCTCGTCTCAAATTACCGTTAGGTCAGACAATATGTGAGCCTGATCATGGTTGGAAGAATTTCCAAGGGGTGGAATTAGTTTACATCAAACACTTACCGCCTACCCTAACTGTGCATATGTAGTTTCTCATTCCTAAAATTCATTTTCAAGATAACAGTCGCAACACGCAGTTGTGCCAATATTTATTTTTCTACTTTTTTTTTGTACTATATATGTGTTGTGTTTTACTAATAAAATAAGTTTTTTTGTCATCAAATTAAATCAAAGTGTTATAATTTACTTTCATACCCTTTGTGGTGGTCCTTCAAGATTCAAATCAGTTTTAAAAACATTAATTAGTTTCATTAAAAACAACTATATATCTGCGTTCCCCAACCTTTTTTTTCTAGTGACCCAAAAATATCAATACAATTACAGAAGGAAGTAGTAGAGCCTGCAATGCAAGATATAAAAGAAACTAAAGAGTATCCACGAAAAAATCTGATCATAGTTACTAATAGGCTTTTGTTTCTGTTGACATATTTTGATTTCTGAATGTCAAAATAATGTTATAAATGTATGTAGTTGTTTAAGTTTATAACGAGCAGTGGAAAATGCCAACTGAATTGGAAATAAGAAAAATTATTAGTGTCTAAATTCAAAGAAAATAAAAAAATTTCTTAAGGAGGTTACAGCGGATCTTTGCGGGGTGAAGGGCAAGGGGATATCTCCTATGCTTTTACATAGGCTCTAACAAGAAATACCAATCGATAAAAAAATAAATTAACATTCTTAAAACTGAACAAAATCATTTTATTATGAATGCCTATAATGCATTTATTAATTATTTGTATATATTAAAATAATTTAAGTCGATTGGAGTGCATTTGTTTAATTGTTGAAAGTGTAAATATAAATGTAAATAGGTTAAGAATCGTGGCAACACCTCAAAGAAATCAATCGATTTCGTTGGTAGCAGTGTTAGGTTTCAGCTTTCGATTGAGTTGACATCCTAACCTCCAAATGTCAAACCCAAAATATAAGTGGAAATATGTTGAATGTTTTGTAATTTTGTATGCATAATTACAGATGGGAATATTCTATTTTTTAACTTTTGTATAGTCTAAAGATTACAATCTGCTAAGCAGATACAAGAAATATATAAAAAGTTGTTGAGGTTTAATACATATATTTTTAAAATTAGTGTGTTTGTATTACTGATTTCGTGGATATTCTGATTGTGATGATAAATTGTATTCATCACATTGCAAAAGGTAATTTTACATTTTGCAATATTTCCGTCGAATTAACATTTGTATTCTGATATTATTAACGCAGCGACTGAATTGTTCAACATAATTTGATTAATAAAATATATGATTATTAGTTAATACAATAAAATGTAGATTATTATAACAGTCATTATATGTCATCTTTCTGTTCTGTTATTTGAATTGTCGCGCGCTATGAGGTGTTGTCACATCTCTGCTGTCTTTCCACATATGTCGTGAAAAATTCTTGTTTTGTTTACTTTAAATTATTATTGTGCATTAACTAGACACAAGATTTCAAAAATATTGGGCAGCATTGTTCTTCGAATATGAGAGTATGTCATTTTAGTTTTTTATCAGATTCCCTACATTTCTTCATCATAATTTTTCGTTAAAACCGCTAAAGGTTAAATGGTCTCCATAAGAGCCCATGTTAAATTCTGGATTTTATTTTCCATTTTTCTCGGTAATGGTACACAAGAAGATTATAAAAAAAAGTTACCGAATAGAATAAGTGTCAAAGAACTCGAGGTTTAAATTTCACGTCATTCTCTACATTTTTACATTTCGCTGTATCCTCCTTAAATCAAATTGGCAAAATTACTTGGAGTTCCAAAATCCACTGTTCAAAATGTATTAAAAAATTTTAGTAAGACTAACAATTAAAAAAAAGGGAGCAGAAGAAAAAGTGGTCCACCAGTTAATATAAATTTGTCTAAAAAGATAATAACATTTCAATCTAATTTTTCCATATGAAACGTAGCAGATGAATGTAGTTGTCAGTATGTGGAAAAAAATTTAAAAAATGCATAGATTTTAGATCTCGATTCTACCCGAGTCTCGCGACACTTGAGAGTCGAAACAATTTGCCGTGTGAATTGTTCACCCTTCACGATACTTTAACGACACTTTGCATTTACATCATGCATGCGATACTATTCTAAACTCAAGTGTCGTGACACTTGAGTTTCAACACGTGACCTCGCTCTTCTCCATGCAGCCAAGTCTCACGTCCCCACTCTCTGCTCAATGCGCAACCGCGCTTACTCTGGTGGGTATATAAGCAGGTCCACAGGGATGTCAGCTCAGTCTCTTTCAAATTCCACAAAGAGAACCGGCCGACTGACCGGAACCACCTCAGGTGAGAAATTTAAAATATAATACACATATCCTATACAACGATTATTGGGTAACCGTAAACAACCATACCAAACACATCTGAATCAAACGTATCTACCAAACACAACCAAACCCGACCAGAATATCTAAGATTTAATATATAGTAAATTTAACCGTTTCACCCTGCTTCCATTTAGCTGCACCGCAACCATTTCTAACCTTTTCCTATAAACCTATCAGTGCTTAAGGTGCTAGTTTGGCTTGGCATGATAACTTATAACCCATAAAGTCTTGAACTACTTAACTTCGATGAACAGCCCTGCCCGCATTGGCAAGCGATTTCCGACCGAAAGGTGTCACACAATTAATCAAGAGATATATGTAAAAGAATGTTTAAATAAAAGATTATTACACTTCATTAAACAACATCAAGGAAATGTATTATTTTGGCCGAATCTTGCAACAACTCATTGAAAAATTAGCACAGGACTGGTATAGAACCAATAATGTACAAATAGTACCTCAAAGATGCCAATTATTCAAATTGTCCAGAACTCAGACCTATCGAGAAATATTGGCAATTAGTAAAAAGAATTTAAAGAAAACTGAAGGTGTAGTAATTAATGAAAAACAATTTAAAATGAAATGGAAATAAAGTTCAGAAATATGCTGACGGAAAGGGTAGTGCAGAATCTTATAGATGGTGTTAAGCGAAAAGTTCAAAAGTTCAAGTTTCTTATTTTTAAGAATGTTGTAGTTTTTATACATTTTGTAGAACTACTCTACAATGTTATAACAAAGTATAGTTGTTTAATGTTTATAATTTGTTGCTTAGAGTTCCGTAACAAATATTAATTCATATGACAAGATTTTTTCATAGACAGTCTGTATATTCAAGTCAAATATTATGTTTACATAGCTTGAAAACAATAAAATGTTGAATAGCAAGGAGAAATTACTACATACAGATACATAATACCAACAAAGCCGTGGATAACACATCACCCAAATTTACTGGAAAAAAAAAAAGAACGATAGAGACAAATATCAAAATGAAAAAGAGCTAATAGAAAACTGAATACTATTCTGAACGCTATTCTGAAGAATAGAGATAATAAAATAAATATTATGGAAGAAGACTTGCTTAAGGCCGCAACAATAGTCACTGGTAAAATGACAACAGAAGCTTTACATGGTCTGCTATGGCATGAAAACTTCAGTCAAAAAACTAAAAATCATCTATTCTCTTTCACGGCATAGTTCGAAAAAATGGAGTATATGTAAAGTCAGTGTAGCCATTAATAAAGTTTATCAGAAACAAAAATTAAAACTGTTGAATTAGACTACATGAAAATGTCTGCAGGTTACAAGCAGAAACAGGCTGAGAATAGAAGGCATTTGATAAGATGGTCTGCATGGAAAGAAAAAGAGATTGGACAGGTTTAAGTTGGGATTCCTACATAGAAAATATAATGTCAGAATAGAATTTGAAGGAAAGAGACTAATTAAGGGACTATGAAAATAACACGGCAAACCCATGAAAGAACTAAAAAAAAAAGAAAAAGAAAGTCAGTCAGCAAAGTGGACATGTGCAGTTCATTCTCTTACCATTGTAGAATTCATAAACGTGGGTGATTACCTAAAAGTAACAAAATACAATTTTCAGGTGGTTGGCTCTTATGATGTTTTAGAAAGGCAAGGGTCAAATAATAATAATTTATATCCATTGAACCTTCTAACACAAATAATTCACAACTTTCTAATTCAAATCGAATTTTAATTAATATTTGATTCGTACAAAGTAGATGATAATGTAAACTATAAGAATTCACAAATTAACTTCATTCAAATTTAAGAGCAAATGGTGTATATTATTCTATATAAGAGATTAAAATTTAAATTAACTAAACAAATTTAATTGCAAAGAGTAATGAAATGTTATAGAATTTTACATCAAATTTCCAATTTGAAAATTTACTCTAATCTACAATAAGTGAAACCAAAATTACATTTACTAACACAAAATAAAAACTAAGACCACTGTCCATACCTTTAATTTGCTGAACTGTGGAACTGCAAATCGAAATGTGGCTTCTGATCGTGCTTCATCCTCTTCCATTTCAGCATCCTGAACGGTTAAACCAGGATCTGGCTGGGGGCCGAAGATGACCTCTCCATTCTGCGACTGATCCATTTCACCCCCACCGGTATCTGCCATGTATTCCACAGTAGTCACTACAAGTTCTCGATTGTCAGAATTTGTAGAAAGAATTGACATTCAACATTTGACAATTTTTTTTTAAATAAAATTAAGTGTAAATAAAGAAATGAAACAATATAGCTGTCAATATATCATGACCTCTCTGATCTGGACTTAATTAATGACAGAATTTTGACAAATAAATGTCACAGTGACTGGTTTTAGGTTAATCAAACAGCTGATGCATCCAAAAACAAACCTTATTCCTACACACTTTGATTTTTTATTAATCATAATTATTTCGACTCTGTTCATTCTGATTTTTGGAAAAACAATTCTACTTATGCTCATGGTAAATAAAACACTTTTAAATTACCGATTAAGATATAACCTTAAAGTCTGATAAGTTTTTGACATTAAAATGGAAAATTATATTTACTTCTATAAATTTTACGTTGATAATGTCCTTGATTTTACCTCACTTACTTGACATATGAACTACCGCACAACTACTCAGTTTCAACCGCTCATCCCATGTAGCGTAAAAAGTTGTGCAAGTTTTGATGATAGCACTCTATCAGAAAAACCAAAACTAAACAGCTTCATTAATTATGCAAGCGTTTCAATTTTAAGTGGCGTTTGTTTGGTCTTCTACCATTATTCTTCGTTAGTGTAAAGTTATTTCAACAAACTTTCATTATTTTTCTTTTTCTAACTACAAAGAAATTTTCCACGTTTCACTACCATAGAAAGTACATATTTCACATTCGTGTTGAAAATTCAAATTTAATTGTTTAAAGTTAGATGTGAACTATTTCATATATGTCTTAAGAGTTGCGAATGCTATTCTTGCTTTCCATATTCAGTGCGTAATGTCTTCCATTATGCCTCCATTCGTCATTATCATGCTTTTTAGGTAGCAGCATTCCGACACATTTTCAATTGGTAGTTGGTATATATAGATTTAAATAAAATTTTGTACATTAGCTCCAATTATTATTGACTTAGTAGTTTTTCTATGTTCAAGTCCAAGTATTTTAGTGAGTTCTGCAAGAAGAACTGGATAATTCACCCTAATAATAATAATATCATCTGGCTAAATCACCATTTTTAAGCAGTTTAATTTTAATTTCATTTTTCCATTCAGTGCAGATTACTACTTCGTGTTCCCATATTTCTTTATAGTTCAGGTACGATTTTCTCCAGTCTCATTGCACACTCATCA
This sequence comes from Agrypnus murinus, assembly GCA_929113105.1. Lineage (NCBI taxonomy): Eukaryota > Metazoa > Arthropoda > Insecta > Coleoptera > Elateridae > Agrypnus > Agrypnus murinus. Next base: position 205,688,272 of record OV816025.1, read on the forward strand.
CGAAGTTTTATTTATTGCTGTTTTGATTTCGTTACAACTGGGAACGTTGATGTTGGTGCTTAACTAAGGCTATCTTATTCCTTCTACATGTGTGTGTCTTTGGTTTGTGAGCTAAATCACAGGAAAAATATTCTTCTCATTTTTGAATTGGTCCTTCATCTAATGTGATCAAATCTCCTGCGTCATTTCTTAGTGGTCCATTACTGTTGTATGATTTGCAGGCTAACTTTTTAGTCATACGGTACATTTCTTTGAGGTTATTCTTTTGTGCCGCTGCTTATGCTTTGTGGGTTGTCTCTCTCTTCTCTTGTCTCTTTTAGCGGCTCTTTCACTCTTTTATTTATTTTGTACAATTCTGTTGCTTTTGGTTTCTTTTCTAGTGTTTGTTTTTTTTTATTTGTCTCATCAGTTATTAGCAGCGAAGTTTCATTTAATATCTACTCATCTTTTATATGCCCTAGAAGTTGTCCAATTTTGTGTAGTGTATTTGTAAATTCTTCCCAGCTCAAGCTGTGATTTTCTTGGTAATTTTCTATGATAGAATCTGGGTGCTCATCTTTCAATTGTTTCTTGAACACCTGAAGTATAACTGGATTTTTAAGTTTCACTTTTTAAATTATATTTGTTCTTTGGTAGTCTTGTATAATTCTTGCGTGATACTCGTAGTTTGATCTGTAGCACTTCTATAAGCAGATGGTGGTCACTTGCCATATCTGTTCCCCTTTTGTTACGTATGTAGAGTAATGAATGTCTCCATTTTTTATTTATAGTTATTGATTTGATTTTGTGTTTGTTGGTCAAGGATATCCAGGTGAGTTTTTGAATATCTTTATGGAGAAATAATGACCCACCAATACAAAACTCTATAAAGATTTCTCCATTTACATTTCGGTTCCCCAGGCCATGAGTAACCATTATTATTGTTTCAAAAGATGTGTTGACATGACCTATTTTTGTGTTCAGATCTCCCATGACAATAACATTGTCTCCTTGTTTGTGTTTCGGTATCATGTTCAATAATGCTTCGTGTTTTTTCTTCAAAATCAGAAGCCTTAATTGGTGCATAACGCTGTTATCATAATAACATGAATTGCTTTAGTTGCAAATTTACTTTGCGATTCTTTCTGAAAATGCTGTCCAATATGTTAAGTAATTTTTTGTTTCTTTAGTTATCAGAATCCCAACTCCATTTACTCTGTTTTCATCTTCTGCAAGATCTGGGTATAAATGTCTTTCTGTCTGTTGTAATCTCCCCATGACCAGTCCATCTTACTTCACTAAGTCCTAAAACCTGTATCTTGTAATAAGTCAGAGTCTGCTGGTTTTTAATACAGTTCTAATATTCCATGTTCACAATTGAGTCTAGGTCTTCATGCCACAAGTTATAAATGGTACATCGATTCTTGATACATAGGCAGATACATAGAGGAAGAAAAATTAGTCTGGGCGTGCAAAACCTTTCACCCATTCAAATCGTCAGGACTGGATGCAGCATCTTTCCGGCACTCCTGCTTTGGGGTCTGAAAACATTGCTTTGTATGCAATTTTTATACTGAAGCCTGGCAGAAGGGATTATTCCCTCACAAAATAATATCTTCCAAATCAATCTCACATCCATCCTCCTGAAGGTCACAGAGACTGTGATAGATTTATAAGGGATATGGCTCTGGTAAATAAACAACTGCATTCCAACCAGAGGAAAATTCAGGTTCATAAGTTACCAAAGGTTTTTCCAAGTTCAACTGAACTTTTCAGAGCAAGTCAAATATCTGGGAGTAGAACTTGACAAGAAACTCAATTAGAGTAAACAGGTGAAAACAAAGGTTGAGGAAGTGTGCGTCGCATTCTGGCAGTGTTGCCGTGCAATGGGCAGACTTTGGGGACCCACAGCAAATGCTGTCCTATAGCTGTACACTGCCATAATTAGACTCATGCTTTGCTATGGAGCGGTAGTCTGGTGGCCCAGAGTCAGACAAACCAAAATTTCACACGTACAAAGACTGGTATATTTGGGCTGTACAGGAACTTTAAGATCCACCACCACAGCTCTGGAGATAATTCTAGGAGAGGCACAGGACTCCTAATCCTACCTTTAATTTTTAGAAACACTTCAGTATGGTTTTTAACACTGAAGACAATTTTGCACCTGACATACATCTACACCAATGGATATAAGACAAATAAAAGAATAGGCACAGGCATCTATTCAGATGATATAGCACTAGAAGGCTTCGTGTAAGCATGACACCGTTTTTTAAAAGAAGGTTCTTACCATTATGCAGGGTGCAAAAAATATTCTGGACAGAGATAGCCAGAACAAAGAGAAGACTGACAAGTGGGTCAGGTAGGGCTCGGACCAATCTCTCATAGCCGGGTCTGGCACCATCGTTTACCCAGTTTCATACCATAATTAGACAAAAAAAATCAAGTGTCAGCACTGCGACAAGACAGATTAATGTAGATAAATGTTACTGTGCAAACTCGGTCATAGAATCTCCCTCGTGGAGAATGATGCAATTTTGTATGCAGCTATCAATAAAGAGGCTACTCTTGATTGTGGGTATGCTTTCAGAACACTGCAAACTTAACAAGCATATGCATCGATTAAGTGTAATAGACAGCCCTACTTCTAGAGGCTGTAACTAGGAGGAGACAGCAGAGCACATGCCTTGTGAATGCTCTGCACTCGTCTCAATCAGAGCATCCATTGGCTGATATTCTCAAGTTCATTGAAAGAGTGGGATAGCTTGTGCTAAGTAACCTGGGGTGTGCTGAACTTCATAAGAGGGGTAGTAGAAAACTGTGGCCTAATTGTGTGTGAATATAATTCACCCCAGCTAAAGTCCATCTCTGCCCCCCCACCCCCCAAGAAAAATGTTGAGATAAATTGTTTTTTATTAAAAAGTCATAAAAAATTGAATGGAATAGGTCCCATCCACCAGAGATGAATAGTTCACAAGATATAGGGATTTAAAGTTTTTAGATTTCAATGGGAAATCCCATGTAAATTATGAAATGGGGAATTTGAAAATAAAGCGTTATGATTGGCCATTTAAAAAGAAACGTTCATCTTTTTATTTCTTTTTAATGACAAAAGATTGACATTTCTTTTTAATTGACCAATCAGAAAGAAGGATTTTAAAAATTAATTTTGTTTTGCTACATAAAGGATAAGAAAAAATGAAAAAGTTCTTTTTTTAATCATTCAAAATGCCCAAAATTACATTGAGATGATCCCTTCCCAATGCCAAATCCGCGGTCCAGTGGTGTAAAGACCGCGGGCTCTTAAAAAACTCCATGAATTATCCCAAATGCCGAAGACCAATGGTTTCTTCCCAACGTCGAGATAGGGTTGGATTGTTCCCACGGTGGAGTTGTCATAAGAAAGAATGCGGGAACAAGGAAGTCTCTGCGACTTATGGATCCTTTTTCGTGAATTGCCACTTTTCAATGGAAAAAGCATTAGTGGTTTTGTATGGATTCGCTTGGGCATAATCATACGACCAAATCAAGCATGAAGCCACCGAAGAAGATGACCCAACCGATATTTCCAAGGATACAATCGCAGCTTGGACCAAATTTGCTAGGGAAATGGTTGTTGACTATTACGTCAAGATCCTTTCCGACAAACGCCAAATTGGTGGACCAGGAAAAGTAGTCCAAATCGATGAGTGTTTTTGGACATCATAAGTATGAACAAGGAAGAATCTTGAACGGGAATTGGGTTTTGGGAATGATTGATGTGGAATCAGATGAAGTAAGGATGATCTTTGTGGAAAAAAGAGATGCCGCTACTTTGATACCTGCAATCAAAGCTCATGTATTGTCTGGAACCATAATCCGCACCGATGGATGGTAGGCATACAGGTCCTTGGAAAATGAAGGCTTTACCCACCAAGTGGTAAATCATTCAGATCCCGAACATCGGTTCGTGGCTGGGGATGGTACCCATACCTAGTTGATCGAATCAACTTGGCGTCCAATGAAGGGTTCCTTCCGAGGAAAACCCAGGTTTGGGGACGATGAATTCCCTGACCGACTGGGGGAATATTTATGGAGAAGATATCGGAGGAAGAATAATGTTGACCCTTTTGATTCTTTGTTAACTGCAATCAAATGTTTTTATCCTTTGTAACTTTTCTTTTTATTGTTTCTTTAATTTTAATAAAATATCAAATTGTGTTTTTTATTGACTTTTAATACATAACTTTTGAACTATTCATCTCTGGGGGATGGGACCTATACCATTCGATTTGTCATCCAAAAATACATTAAAAAAAACATATACCCCATCACTTTTCTCAGGAGAGGGGGCAGAACCTTACTTTTACCTTCACCCCCATCTAATGCAGAATCCAGCGATACTTATACAGTGTGTCTATTATAGAGGGTGCGAGATGTGAGGGAATAGAAATTAGATGAAGAAATGAAAATATTCAGCAGAACAAACGAGAGATCAATTTTTTTCCCCTTCAGACTTTGCCGAAGTAACAGTATTTGTGCAAGTATTTAAGCAGTGAGTTTCTTCTTTTAAACATGCATGGCAGAAAAAAATAGCACATTGGAAACATCCTATAACCGATCTTAGATCAACCCATATCATTCATTATTATATAGGGAAGCAGTTTCTCTTCTCTCCTAATGAAGCTTCAAGAATATGAAATTATAAAACAGATTTTTAACATACGAAAATAGTTGCAAAATAGTTGGCCTACGTACACAAATTTCCAATAAATCTGATAAAAAAGATAAATTGTTAATCAAATGCAAAATAGTTGGCCTACCATCCTGAAATTAATGTTTTTTTGATCCGATATTGTTTTTATTACCTGCACAGTGTACTTACGAGTGACGTATCAATTTCTGTCGACTACTGATTGTTTATTTATTTGTCAATTTTTGTTTATGTCGTGTCAAAATTGCTCGAGGAAAGCCTGTTGCATCTGCAGTTCGTGAAATTATTGTTAAACTCCATTTAAAATCAAGGTCAGCATATGAAATTGCTGAAAATTTATCTTTACCAAGGGAAATAGTAAGAAATATAATAGCATCGTTTAAACGTACGCGAAACACCAAAACAAAGAAAAATACGGGATGCCCTGCAAGCATATCTGCAGCAGATAGAAGACTCTTCAGACGTATTGTGAAAAATAATCGGAGACGTGGATCTAAAGAACTTGCTGTTAAGTGGTCAGAATCAATAGGAAAACCTGTGTCCAAACCTGTGGTTTTGGTTTTTATAAGGTAAGAATAAATGTGTTAACTTTAATTCTTTTTTACAATATTTTGGAGTTTTTATAGACCAAACAGAAGCCATTTCTTAAAAAAGGTCAAATGATCAAAAGACGTCTCTGGGCTAAACGCCATATCAATTGGACACTTAACCAGTGAAAAAAGATTATTTAGAGCAATGAAAGTAAATTTGAACTGTGGGTGGGTGACTCGTGTAGCCGAGTGATTCGTACTAAAACTGGAGCTTTTCATCCGGATTGCTTAAAACGAACAACGAAATTTACAACATCTGTAATAGTATTGGGGTGTAAGTCTGCCCAAGGGGTGGGGAAGCTTTGTTTTATAAATGACACAGTGAATAGTTCAGCTTATCAGCAAATTTTGGAAGACTACCTCATTCCTTCAATCCCTTTATTACAAACAGAAGACGTCTGAAAAGTCTTCTATCTGCTGCAGATATGCTTGCGGGGCGTCCCGTTTCTTTCTTTGTTTTAGTGTTTCCTGTACGTTTAAACGATGTTATTGTATTTCTTACTGTTTCCCTTGGTAAAGATAAATTTTCAGCAATTTCATATGCTGACTTTGATTTTAAATGGAGTTTAACAATAATTTCACAAACTGCAGGTGCAACAGGCTTTCCTCGAGCAATTTTGACACGACATAAACAAAAATTGGCAAATAAATAAACAATCGGTAGTCGACAGAAATTGATACGTCACTCCTAAGTACACTGCGCAGGCAATAAAAACAATATCAGATCAAAAAACATTACTTTTATGATGGTAGGCCAACTATTTTGCAATGGTAGAAATGCTACAATTTTCTTCAATATTTTTTTAGCTACAAATTTTAGTGTAGATACATAATATTTTGCATGCATTATATTGCAAGCAATAGCAGTTTACAATGCTAGTATGATATTAGCTGTTGATTAACAATTTTTAACAGTTTTTATCGGATTTATTGGAAATTTGTGAACGTAGGCCAACTATTTTGCAACAGGGCTCGTATAATCACCCATAGGTAAACTTGATAGTGTGCATTGAAAGTAAATTAGTTCTGCATAAAACTTATAAAAATGCTAATTAGAAATTGAATTACAGGACTCTAATATGAACCCTTTTAAAAATAAATGTAGACTCAGCTTAATCACAAAGAAATAAAACCAGAAAGCCACAATGCGTATTCAAAATGAACCTGACGGGAAACATTCGCTTGGTGATATCTTAATACGAAAGATTAAATTCAGGTTAAAAAATTAATCAAAAACATACTTAAAATATTTTAAAGACGAAATCAAGAGTTTATACTATAGACATAAATAGGTCCTAAACATAACTGTTATTATTTTGAATTAGAAATTGTATTAAATGGAATTAAATTGTATTAAATGAAATTGTTCAAAGCAGAGAACAGAGGCTGTATATGATCAGTCTGGCTATGAGATGCTTACAAAATCGACCTGTTACAAAAATGTTCTGCTTAATGAACAGTTTGTGTTAGCGGTTAATATAATCAATAACTTGATAAGTGTTGAGGACATATGTTTATATATAAACTTTTACTCCTAGTATTTGAAATATTTTAAATACGTTTTGGAACACCCTGTAGAAAACATCTTACTTGTTAGAACAGGCCTTAGCACAAGACTATCTCCTTCAAAACTGGCATCATAGTGTTGATAAAATTGTAAAAAGCCAATCCACCTGCCTTGAATGGTATGATTTAAAGTAATTTGTGTATTTTTGTTGTAGACGTTTTAAACTTAGCTTACAATATACCTTAGCTACAATTCACCCAGAACAAATCTAAACTGATTGTTCAGATATTTTAAAATTAAATACATTACATACTTTATTATTATAAGCAATACCAGAAATATTCTTCCTTCTAACATTTATTTACCATCAAACATTAGCTTTTATACAAAAATGTCTTAAAATATAAAATTTACAAAAATTGAATCAGGTTAATTACTATTTCTGCCATTATCATTGACACTGAAAGAAAAGAACAGAAATCGTGATATAACATACCCAGTACGGTTTTCATAAATGTTTATTGCACAGCGAAAACATTTAAAGATTTTTACAATTTCTAACCTATAATTAAATTGCATGTCATGGCTGCTGTCATCTTATTTTTCATTTCTAAAATTCAGATTGGTATGTTCATCTTTTATAAAAACATTACATGATATAGTTAAACGCAAGATACAACTCATAATTCCTAAATGCTAAGATTAAAAGTGACGATTCATAGCAAGATTATTTTAATTCTCAAAAAGGTATGCAGATTTATTAACAGGTTATATGTACAGTATATTAAGAAAACCAAGCATAAATCAAATAGAAGATGTATTTTGGTGCTTACTTGGGCAGTTTGTCAATGCTAATTGAGTGTCAATAAAAATACATTAAATTGTTGATGTATATAAAAGTAAGGTTATGTACTTTAAATACACAAGCCATTTAAATTTAAGCATGAGCAATGAACAGACATCTTATAGTCCATCAGGTGCTTTTTTTTAATAAATGTTTACTTAATATAGCTATATTTTAGACCAAATAACACTTAATTTTAGTTTAAAATCCTTTCTTACTAGATTTATAAGAATTTATTAAACCCTTATAATACTTTAAAAAAAAAGGTAACCCCACCTTTTTTTCTAATATTTTGTCTATAGTAAAATATAATTACATACACAATACTAGTGTAAAGTACAATTCGTTATTTTCTTTGCAGCGATGTGTACATAAATAAAAATTAAATCACCTTCACAGGTAGTTGAATATCATAAAACTTGTCGTAATCAAATAAAAAGAAAAATAGATATGCTATTAAATTAGTATCAAAATATATGCAAAATATCAGTATATTCAAGATTAAATAGACAGCAAACATAAATAAGTTTCTTTACATTAGCCATTTTCTTTATAAAACGTGTAAAAACAAGATATTTGATCTCTGCATAAAAATGCAAAAAGGGCTTTTCTTCACTTTTATTTCAACTTTGCATTCTAAAGGTATCTATGTTCTCATCTTAACATTTGTATCAAAACTGTGTCATCGAGTTACCTCAACTTTGATCGAATACACAAACGACACAAGACAAGATGATTTTTTTTACCTTCTTGCGTTTCCATTTCTTCTACATCGTTAACATTTTGAGGGTTGATTTCGTTCCTACGGCCACCCTGACCAGTCACGTGGTGCATACTGAGGGGCGGCGTCTCCGGAGCCCCTAACTTCTCTTTCCCGCCGCCGGCCGCAGCAAAACCTTTGTTCTTCTTGGAATTTACAGTTAAATTTTTATCTGTCGCGACAGAGTTTTGAATAGTATTATTCAAATTATTCGAATTATTTTTAGTGCCGGATGAGTCGGTAGTAGTCAATTTGACAAAATGCTTACTCGCGATGCGCCCAATGTCTGCTGTTTTCTGAACCCTCTGAGCGAGGGGTATGCACAAGAAACATATATACAAATATGGTGATTAACAGACACTGCTCTCGATTAAACGTTTACTAAATACAATAAAGAGGACAGTCGGCCGATTTTTGCAGTATCTTTATTGACGGGGTGCCGACTTTGCACGTCAAGAAAATAAACAAAATGGAGGTACACTTACTTGCGCTCAAAATTTTCCCGACACAATGACAAAAACTGCTGTCACCATAAAGCCATCTATGCTGTAGTAGGAAAAATAGAAGTTTAGTGGCGAACCACCTGAGTGGATGTAGACTTATTTCGAATAATATTTACTCTGGTTTATCCATATCACTATTAAAATGCATTTTTAAGCAATTTAATCATGTAGTAACAGTTACTAATATTTTTAAAATAATTTAAAAATATTTGCATCAATCTTTTTCAACTCTTACAAAATGGTCTGCAGAGAACATATTGTGCTGTAACAATCGCGGTGAAGTGTGCGAGGGACACGCATAGGATAGGCTTGCCAACATGGGCGTAGCTAGGCTTCCATTTTGAGGGATGCTAAAGATTTTTGAAGCTAAAATAGAAGTAAAAAATTTAGAGTGACTGTTCTTAAATAAAAACTAGGGAAACCTCGTCAAAATATGACGGTCAAAAGGCTAATTCATTGAAGGATTTCCTTACATATAACGTTAGTTGTGTGATTACAATCCTTCGGGTTTCCAAGCGTGATTAGTTAGTATTAATATTACCTCCCCTCTTCCGGCTTACACTCCCCCCGACTTATATCAACCAGCTAACTCCCCTCGGACTTCTCCCCCGACTTACCCGCCCATTCTTATCATAAAATTCTATATTGAATTCATACATCATATGCTTAATATACCAGCTTTCTAAACTTTGGATGATTATTTAATATTAATATTTATTAAATAAACGTAGTCGAACAAAAACAGTTGAAAATACTAGACTTAACATTCTCAGACGAACTTTTGAAAGCGTTATTTAAGAAACACGCCCGACTTATGCCCCCCACCAAGTCCGCTGACCATTCCTTCCTACCTTAGTTACCTTCGCCTTACTCCTTTTTCCGTCTTACTCCCCCAACTTATGTCTTCCGCAGAATTACCTCCGCTCTCCCGGCTTACACTCCCCCACGACTTATCTCCTCGAACTCCTCCCCTGACTTATTCATCCATTCTTACCATAAAATTTTACATTAATAATAAATACAAAATACATTAATACAAAAATAAGTCACATTCGTAATCACACCGGAATAAATAAATACGACCTGCGGTGGGATAAGTGCAATTTCACGTTTCTAAATATTCGGTGACGTATATGCTAGAACTAACAGATTTTCATTCCTGATTTTACATTTATTTTTAGTTCAAATCTTTCTAGCACAATTATTTTTTTATTTTATCATTTAGATTACAACGTGGCCTTCGCGTAATTCTAGAAACAGTTTAGATTTTCGCCCACGTGATTTGTGATGACTCATTTCTTGTATTTATGGTTGAACTATACAATAAAGTTCACAATGGCGTGTATTCACTATCGACGGACATAAGATTTTCATAACCTAAAGCATTGTTAATGGGAACACGATATCGTTTGATCGTAAATAATGAAATAAAAATCGCTCCAGTCATTTACAACTTTTGTAACAATTTGCAAACGTATCTCACGATGATTTTCTTGTCCAAACAATAAATGCAACAGCTATAAATAAGCAATTACCAAAAGGACATCAACCTAATATTTGTATAATTTGTCTGCTTTCCATGGTTTTCAACTATGCAAACTTTTATAATCGTGTATAGTTCCAAAATTTACAAACGGTGGGTACTGAGAGGTCGCTGAAAGTAAATGGTCGTTAGAGTCACTGCATCTAGTCACCTAGGCCAGCTGGTCGATCAGAGTAACGCAAACCGCCGCCATATTGGGGCAGATAAGGGTGATTTTTAATAATGGGCAAATTAAAACCACGTTTTACGAGTTTGACATATTAGAGGTTTGATCTTTCAGAATAAGAAAAACCTTTTAAAGTAAACGTGGATTTGATTAATTTCAATACAGAACAAATAATGAACCATTTCGTGGTTCGTTTGCCCCAATATGGCGGCGGTTTGCGGTACTCTGATCGACCAGCTGGCCTAGGTGACTAGATTCAGTGACTCTAATGGTAGTTAGAGTCACTACATCTAGTCACCTAAGAGTGATTTTTAATAAAGGACAAATTAAAACTACGTTTTACGTATTTGACATATTAGAGGTTTGATCTTTCAGAATAAGAAAAACCTTTTCAAGTAAACGTGGATTTGATTAAATTCAATACAGACACAAATAATATACAATTTCGTGCTTCTTTTGCCCCAACATGGCGGAGTTTGCGGTACTTTGATCGACCGTAGCGCGTCCTAGGTGACTAGATGTAGTGACGCTAATGGTCGTTTCTTTTCGTATCCAGATAAATGCTTTGGATTTATTTATTTAAAAATATAAAACTTAAAGAAATACAGATATTAAGTAGTGTTGACTAATATACACAACGAAAGCTTTAATATAAAAAGAGATTCACGTAAATCGGCCCAGTAGAACTTTCAAACGAACTGGAACAAAAATGACCTTCGTTTTTAAATATATAGGTAAGTTATTATAGTACACTTGAGAAGTGAATCTTTATAACGTGATATTACGAAATGTGCAAAATAAAACGACAAAGAGAAACACTACAGGGTTGAGACCCGTTCTTGGAATTTTGTTTGGACAGTCCCGGATTTTACAAAAAATATTCCGCGTCCCAATCAAAGGCTGGCTTGTACCGCACTTTACATTAATTTAAAAAAATGTATATTAGGTATAGCAGCCAAAATTTGACTTTTAAGATTCTTTAAAGTTTCTTCAGATTATAATAAATAATTTCGAGTGGCGTATTTAGAAATTATTTTCGGGAGGAAGGGGGTACTCTACAAAAATTCCAAATCAAAATAGTTAAATTTTCACTAACATAGATTTTAACACTATTAAAAAAAATTCGGGGGGCTCCCCATCTGTATGCGCCTCTGCACTGTAGGGGAAGAGGGGGAACAGTGTTACACAAAAAATGTTTTTTGATATAATTCAGAACCAAATAAAAATTTTAAAATTTATTCTCTTCCTAGTTTAAGAGTTCTTGTTTCAACATTTACATTTAACTGACTTTGATTATTTCAACTTTTAGAGATATTAAGATTTATTCAACTTGGTGCTCTGTGTAACACTGTATCCTAATAGTGGGGTACAGAGTTACAAGGAAAGGTTAACAATGTTAATGTTAATAAAACAACTTACAATTCTTATATTCTTGCGTTGTACGTACGAATTTATAAGTTGAATTAACTTCTGTATTCGTTTTACGTGTAATTTCCCTAATTGACAAAATTCTGTGTTTTATTGTAGCCTCTTCTTGTATTACCACAAAGTTTCCAACATCGATATCATTTTAATGGAATAATGTATCTTTGTCACTTAGATGCAACTTGGACTGATCACTGTCTGCACTAGTGTTACATAAATAATGTTACAATGAACCCCACTATTCACTGTAACACTGTATCTCAATCATCAAAAATCTATAATCGAATAGTTAATAAGGGCACAAACAGTTTTGAGGTTAAGTTCGTGCTTCTCCGGCGTAAATAAGCTTACAAAATACTTCTTCTTCTTAAAGTGCCGTCTTCTTTTGAAGGTTGGCGATCATCATGATTATTTTCATTTTGTTAACTGCTGCTCTAAAAAGTTGGTTTGTTGAGCAGTTAAACCATTCTCTTAAATTGCGAAGCCAAGACATTCTTCTTCGCCCCACACTGCGTTTTCCTATGATTTTGCCTTGTATAATGTTTTGAAGTAGTTCGTATCTTCTTCCTCTCATTACGTGTCCTAGGTATTGCAGTTTGCGTTTCTTTATTTCGTCCATTATTTCTAATTATTTTGATAGTCTTCTTAGAACCTCTATATTGGTAACGCTGTCGATATATGATATTCGCAGTATCCTCCTATAGAGCCACATTTCAAAAGATTCTATCTTTTTCGTCATTGCTTTGTTCAGTGTGGAGGCTTCTATACCGTATAGCAGGATACTGAATATGTAGCATTTTAGCATACGTATTTTGAGGTCGTTGTTTATGTTTCTATTACAAAAGAATTGTTTCACTTTTATAAAGGTGCAGCGTCCCATTTCTATCCTTGTTCTTATTTCCTTTGGAGAGTCATTGTTGCTGTTGATCATCATTCCTAGGTATTTATATTCGTATACTCTTTCAATGTTTTGATTGTCCACGTTAAGTTGGATGTTAGGGTCTGGTGTCTTTGTAAAGATCGTGAACTTGGTCTTATTTAAGTTTAGGTTTAAGCCGTATTGGTTACTTGTTGTATACACTTTATGTAGCAGGCTTTGCATGTCTTGGATGTTTTCTGTTAGCAGCACGGTATCATCTGCATACCTTAGGTTGTTGATTGGTATTCCATTGATAACTACACCTGCTGTTTCGTTGTATAGAGCTTCTCGCATAATAGTTTCCGAATATAGGTTGAAGAGTAGTGGAGAAAGAATGCACCTTTGTCGTACTCCTCGCTTTATTTCGATATTTTCTGACAGTGTTCGGTCTATTCTAATGTTTGCCTTTTGGTTATAGTAAATATTTTCAATGATTCTGATGTTTCGTGTGTCTATTTGTTTTTGTTTTAGTATCTGCATGAGTTGGTCATGCCGAACTCTGTCAAACGCCTTTTGATAGTCCAAGAAGCACGCGTACACCTCTTTATTAACATCTAAACATCATTGAGTTAGCACGTTTAAGATGAATAATGCCTCTCTGGTGCCAACTCCGTTTCGAAAACCAAACTGTGTATCGCTTATGTCACTATCTAGTTTCTTATAAATACGGTTATGTATGATTTTTAGAAATACTTTTAGCGTGTGACTCATTAGACTTATAGTTCGGTGGTCGTTACACGATTTAGCGTGGGTTTTCTTCGGGATTGCAATAAAGGTTCGACACTAACCAGTCGTAAGGTTATATCTCCTGTTTTATAAATTGAGTTAAAAAGTTCTGTAAGTACCTTTGTATTAACATCATTAAGTAGGTTCCATATTTCAACAGGTACTTCGTCTGGGCTAGGAGTTTTGCCTTTTTTCATTTTTTGAGTGCGTATGCTACCTCTTCGTTTGTTATCTCTGGACCACTTTCTGTGCTTTCCTGTCCTACTGTAGTCCTGCGTCTGTCATCTTGGAATAATGCTTCGATATACTCTTTCCATCGTTTTAGTTTTTCTTCTGTGTCCACCAGGATGTTCCCGTTTTCGTCAGTTAGCAGATTTGTTTGTTTTTTATATCCCCCTACAAGTTGTTTGACAAAATACTTATAAATAAATTTTTAATGATATAGCTTTGATTAATTTAATCCTGAATTAAATTGTATTTGACTTGAAATAATTACTTTTGATATTAAAAAATATACATACCTTAATTTCTTGAAAACCCATCAGTGAATGTTAACCAAAATGCACCTACACTTGGTTAACACCAAAGTACGTCTAACATAAAAATATGAACAATGTTTAATATAAAGCAATCCTAAAAACATTAAGTGTAACACTGTAGTACGTGTAACACTGTTCCCCCTCTTCCCCTACATAATTTAAAATAATCGTGAAATGAGAAAAGCCTGTTGACGTTACCTGCGTACTAGACGAAACTACGTTCGGACTAGATTATTCTTTTAATAGGGGGATGTTTTACTTGTCAAGTTATTCTAGAGCGTTCCCCAGCCAGCACACTGAGGTTATAATGACGTTATTTTTTAAGTCATTATTGGCCAACAACATCATATGACTAATAAATGATGTCCATAAGACGTCATATAATGGGACGTACGTAGACGTCTTCAAAACTAGGTCCTTTGGACGTACAATACAATACGTACAAGTTTCATTAAAAAAATATTATTTTAGCAGGGCCAAGGAATACTGGTCATATTAAGCAGGTAGTCACAATATAGAGATGTTTTGACTGTAGTATATAATAAATGTTATTTCCAATATTCAACTATTTATTTATAATTCCTGTCTTAGTCCTAGTATAGGACGTTTTAATGACGTCTTTGGGCTGTGACATAATGATGTCAGTTTTACGACAACTTGACGTCGTTACTGCCGAAAAACGGCGACATAATGACGTCAGTGTGCTGGCTGGGATATCGTCTTACATTAACCTTCGTCTTTCCTATAACAGTAATTAAAAATAATATTTGTTACGCCATTATACTGCGGTGTTAGCGCGAACACGACGCGCATTTTTTATGACGTCAACAGGCTTTTCACATTCTGCTACTACTTTATATAGTCCAAGAGCCAGCAACGGGTTTGATTACAGTATTTTTAACAAGCGTATAACTGTTATGGAAGTTTCCTTTAAATATACTGAGAAGGGAATCCGACGTCTGGCAACGGTGGGTTTAGCGCCCTTCCGTCTCTGAAAGGTGGAAAAAAGTACTAAAAAAATAGTATAATAACAAATCTGGTGCTTTTCTATGTTAAAATTAATCATCTGTTATATAAATAAAAAATATTGACAAACGTCCCAGTAAGCAGAGTGCCGTCTTATTTACGTGATTTTTTAGACATGTTTGGTTGCTGATGACGAATACCCAATTATAACATTATAACGATGTCATACCAGTATGACGAAGATAGAATTATGACGTCGACAAATTACTTTAAAAAATGTAAGTAAGGCCCTTTTTACACATACGACAATTGTGAAAATTTTGACCAGAATTTTGACGAAAATCTTTCAAAATTTTTCATAAATTTACAATTACATATAGGTATTTTCATTGAATAAATAAACTAAACCTAAAAATATCTTGCACACTTAGCGCTAAAATATTACTTGATATTTAGCTTTATTATTGCTACAGAGGCTAAATCATTTTCATAAACAAAATAAACAAGATGTGATGCATACGTTTAAAAATTCAAACTCCGAGTATTCTAGCATCACGTGACCGATGTCGGTAAAGATCGTGAAAAACAACGCAACGACGGAGGAGGTGAATCGTGCAAAAAGTTGGTTGATGTTTATATCCTTTCTGCTGCTTGGTATGTACAGACATATTTCATTAAGTTGGTAAATAAAATTGGGATGGTATTTCACACATTCACGGAAAAGGGCGGAGGAAGTATAGCACTCGATAACACGTGTTGACTGGCGCCTCGAAAGCAACAGACGTTTTATGGCCGCCATATAAGTATACTAATGTAATAATAGTGATTATATTTATGTTTTAGAATTTTAAATAATAAATCTCTTTTTTCTAAATTAAGGTGTTTTATTTGCAGAAGTAGAAATAAGTTGGTCATTAAGACATCAATACACCGTTATTTAAATCATTATATGGGGATTTTACGTCATAAAATAACGTCTTTTTCACGTCGTAAAATGACCTTTTTGGGCTGTGACATTTACCCGTCTTATTAACATCGTTAGCACGTCACTTCAAAGGTGAAAATGACGTAATGACTGACTAATAATCGACGTTAAAATGAGGTCAGTCTGCTTACTGGGGTGTTTGCGGGTGGTAAGTTTATTCCAGATTTGCATAAAGTTGCAGAATAAAGTTTACCATTTAAAGTAAAATAACAATCATATATTATTATCATAACACCTTCAGTATAGTCTATTTAAAAAGCCAGATCAAAATTGTGGTGGAAACAAAGCGACAGACTGTAAAACAGGTTCGACATAAGTGCGGGAGAGATAGCCGTATGCAGACGCGTGAGTACCAGCGAGACAGCTTTATTATGCAGGCACCGGGATACAATGGCAGATACGGATACGGTGGGATACATTTATTATGCAGGTACGGGAATGATCGTCGATGCGCATATATTCATTTTGGCAACTGTTTCCATAACTTTGAATGATTATTGAATATTTATTTTAATTTCGTGACATTGAAGTTTTTAAAGATAGTATTTGCCTATGTAAAATGATTTAACACTGTTTAAATACTCGCTGGAAATAGTTTGTTATAATACTAAAACTGTTTAGATATTTTCAATTATTAAAGATGAACCTCCTCCTTGAAAAAAAATGAGGAAAAGATTAGCCAGATTTTTTGAGAACTCCAAGGACTACAGAAATTTAACAGATTCGACGTTCTTATCTACATTCAGTACTTGTTTACTACTAGATTTACTATAGACGCTCCCTTGAACCAAATTTTGCTAATTCAAAGGCTGAAAGCCTATGATGATCCCGAAGTATCCAGAGTAGGCTTCCTGATGATGGAAAGGCATTCCTAGTACTTGAGCCCCGAACTAGCAACACTTGCTCTTTCTCTCTGCCGAAAAATCTCAAACACTAAAGTCCGTGACAGCAGGGCGAGGTTCTTGCCTTGTGCAAACCTTACCAGCGAAGGTAACTAACTTGAACATCTCTCATTCTTTCTTCAAGATTTCTGAAATCAACACCAGCATCCTCAACTCGCCAGTTAAGACTTGGCCAGACCCAAATTCCTACAAAGATAGAGAAACCTTATTGCGAACCCTTCCCTGCGTGAACGGCCCAGCAGAGCGTGGTGTGAGTTTAATAGCTGCAGCAAGGATGAAGACAAAGTCTCTTTTTTTCACTCATTTGCTTGATAAACTCGGGTTTCGCCCTCGTTTATCAATAATGCACATTCGAACTTTAGGGTTACTCTGTTATTAATTGGGACGCGCCAATAAAAATAGATGCCGTTGTATTCAAAATGTCTTCGATATGCGGTAGTTGATGACGTAGTTTTTAGCGGTCGTTTTCGCTGTGTTGTATTTTAATGGTGATTGTAATTTTGACATATTAAATTTAATGTTCATATTAATATTTATGATAATTTTAATTAGAATATTGAGATTTTATAATTTTCGAAATGCCAGTAAAATGGAATTGTCATTCATAGATTCCTCTCAATATTATGTTTACTGTACTGGTGATTATACGTATTGCAACAGAGCTACCACATAATTTCTTTAAATAACTTGCTGCGATAATGCAGATCAATCTTTGGTGAGTCCTAATTACGGGCGAGCGACACGATACAACCTACTACCAGTGGTTCACCTGGGTTCAGAAGGGGCAAGCTATCATATACGAGCCCTGTCTCACTGAAGTTCACACACTCTATTTTTGTTATTTAAAGAACGTCCTACATTTTTTCTTTGATGAATGCATGAGCTGTTTCTTGTTGTTAGACTGAAGTACTGCTTTGCACTTATTCCATGTTAAGTTTAATGAAATTCTATCGAATTTCACGCCGCCCCTTCAACTCTGATCAATCTGCGGAAGCAAAGAAGCGATGAGAGGAATCTCCACCTCAGTAAAATTTTATAAAACGTGACATGAAGTAGGTGCAGAAGCAATACTTTATTCTAACAATGAGGAACAGTCAGCTTGAGGACCAAAGGAAATTTTGGGAAAAGATTGTGGGATGTACTTTGTTTTCAAATATACAAGATAAATACACTACGAAATATAACAATAAAACAACATAACTTATAATATAGGAGGTCAGTACTTTACTCTATAGTTCAACCAAAGTTCAAATGAGTCATCACAAACACGTGGGCGAAAATGTAAAATGCACCTAGAATCTCGCGAAGGCCACGCTGTAATCTGAATGATAAACTAAACAATAAATGATCTAGAAAGATTCAGTAGCAGAACAAATCCCTTTTTAATTAAAAATAAATGTAAAATCAGCAATGAGAATCTGTTGGTTCTAGCGTACGTCACTGAATTCTTAGCAACATGAAATTTGCACTATTACCTTATCTCATCTCGGGTAGTATTTGTTTATTCCAGTGTGATTACGAAAATGACTCATTTCATGTATTTATGGTTGAAGTATAGCAACAAAAAATAGCTACTTCGAAAAACCAAAAAAAATCCAGAGTGAAAATTGTGGGGCGCACTTTACAAATGTACAAACAATTATGGGGCTCTTAGATGTGTAGATTTTTTATATATAAACGTGTAATAATAATAATAATAATAGTCCCCTTTCACAGGCCATGAAGGCTCATCGAGGTATAGCAGGGTAGGCTGCTATTAATCATTCGATACCCAAGAGTGGTAAAGTGGCTAGCTTTATGCACAGACCACCTATTATTACCCCAGGTACTCATTTTTACAGGGTGAGTTGATCGGAAGTCTGAAATATTTTTAAAAATTGTAATGTATCATACCTGGAGAATCGTATAATAATCATTGTATTATAGATGTTAGAAGGTTATCGGAAACATTTTAGGTTAGAAAGAAAAGTAGAAAATGACATTATTATTATTTCGTATATAGTGCATTGCATTTAACCTTTAGGGCTTCAGATTATTTTTCTGAACAATGTATAGATAGAACTAAATATTACTATAAACGTACCAGAGATGATCAATCTGATCATGATTTTATTATTTTTTTCACAGCACATATGGCAGCCACATCTACAGCTACACTGAAGAAAAAAAAATTAACATTAATTAACAACAAGCAAAAATTTAACACCCATAATTAAAAAGTACAATACTATAGGGGACGTCAAAAAAATTTTAATAACGACTATAAAAAAAAGGCTTTCTAACTTAGCCCATTACCTATTATTAATTCTGTTTAATAATCTACTAACCCCAATTAAACAGTTCAATAAGTAAGTTGCTTACAGTTATTAAACATTAGCGGTGTATGTATTAACTATTTTCTTAGAGGCGAGTATACATCCTAATAAACCGTTAAACATAAATATATTACAAGTATAAGATTTTAACGAGTTAAGAATAACTATTATTAAATTAGGATTTTAGGATTACTGAACGTTTTTCTTGTAATACCTCACAAGTTAGTGGAGTAACGCACCACTAAAATTTAAGGTAGTCAAAAAAGCCCTAAAAGGGTGGCTTCAATTCCCATCAGGAATGTATAGCCTTTTGTATATATGTTACATTTTAAGTTTGGGCTTTTATATAGCACAAGCCGAGAGAAACAACTAAAGTTTGTAACAGATCATCACACAATTCTGTATTCCTCAAACGCAAAATTTGTCAATGCGAACACAAAACAAGAAATAAACAAAAAACAATTCCAAAGATCCAGAAACATGAAATACGAAGAACAATAGCAGAACTTAAAAATAACAAAACACCCGGCAAAGATAACATTACGAATGAAATACTAAAGATTGCAGTAAAAGAGTTAATCGATTCATTATGGAAAATCTTCAATGAAGTATTAAAAAATGAACCATTTCCAGCCTAATTTCAAATGTGTATAAAATCTTCTCTAGCATAATTCTCAAATGAATCTAAAAAAAATTAGATGAAGAACAACCAAACAACCAGGCAGGATGTAGAAAAAAAAACTACTTAACAACAACCATATTCATACAATAAAGGGTGTTTTAGGTAAAGTGTCACTATTTTTGGCCACTAATAATTAAACGAGTTTTAGAACTAAACCAATAACAAAAACTTTATTAAAGAATTGAATAAGAAGACTTAAATAAAATTATACTCAAAATGGTCCTTATTTGGACACCGTCAGCAAGTTTTTTTAGAAGTTCTTAAACATATTATTTCCAGATTCTGTTTGGTTTCCAATTGGTTTGAAATTCTTCTATAAGTTGAATCCACCTTCGCCCACAAATCTGAGAAACCTTTCATTGGTTCATTAAGACTCTTATCCTTTGCTTGACAGAAAACCCAATAACACTCAAAAGCTCAATACTGAGATAGATTTGGTTGTTATCATTTTGCTTACAAATTGCAACTTTTAGTTTTCAAGAAAGCTACCACTTTCTTCGAATAATACGCAGGTGCAAGATCAGACCATAATAAAACTGGCTTATTACTTTGCTTTCTCTCTAGAAATGGCAAAAGCCGCTTACTAAAGCACTCTTTCAGGTAGATTCTCCATTAATAGTGCCTGTGGTAATGGGTCTGAAACATCACTGTCTTCTGCAATGGCCTACCAAACTAAATACCTGCAAGCAAATTTAGTCCTCTGTGGTTCTTTAGCTTCTTACGGAATACCCTGATTTGACATAGAGCAGTACAGTTTCACACCCAGTATCTGAGATGTACCAGCAAACACATAGGTTTCATCATCAATAACAAAGAAAAAACTATCTCCACATGGCAAGCTCATTTTATAAAGCTTCCTAGAACTCTTTCTAATGCGGTCAAGCTAATTACCAGTATATTACAGGTTTTTTGCTTCCTACTTGTTTTTATACCGAGCTTGCTTTTCGCCCTCTAAACGGTGGCAGCTGATACCCAAGTGATTTCTGCTAGCTTGTGCACAGACGACGAAATATCTTTCTGAAATTGACAGTACAACTTTTTATATAACCTGGGAGTGTCTACTGTTGGTGAGCGTTGACGCAATGGTTTCACTTGGCTGATGCCAGTCTTGCTAAACTTGTTGAGGCTCGTTCTGCAGCTCTAGTGGACGCACTGTGGGACTGGAAATGATTTAAGAGTAAGCTGTCGGTGGTAATTATATTATTAGAGAAATTTTATGATAATGTCGTTGCGAAATTTGGTTTCACTTCTTTTCATTTTACAACTATTTTCAACTCTAGGCACCAGCTTTTATTTCTACGCAGAACAACATGACAAATGACATAAAAACAGGGATTGAAACTGTAACGAAAATAACTGTTTGAAAGAGTTATTGATGGGTTATTATAAAACAATTATGAAGGCCCAATATTTGTATTTCAAATCTGCATAACTGTTATTAAAGAACCGAAAAAACAAATTTCTCTCCTTTCATAACTCTTTCAAAAAGGAAAGATTTATAATAACAGTTATGGTTTGAGAGCCCGAAAAGGAGCGATATTAAAAAGTCTATAACAGGATTATAAATATAGTACTTGTAACATTTCAATTGAGAATTGAGAGTGTTAAAATAGTTTCAATATCATCTTGTTATTCATTCCTTCTATTAAGGAGTCTATTTTTTGTATTATAGTATATGTAATAATAATAATAATAATAGCCTATTAAGTATCCCGTTTTCGGGCAAAGGCCTCCCCCATAGATCTCCAGCCGTATTTGTCCATTGTCTTTGACATCCGATTCCTTCCAGCTGTTGCTTCTATCTCACCTACCCATCTTGTTCTTGGACGCCCTCTTCTTCTTTAGGCTAGTGTAGGAATCCACTTACTTAGTCACTCTATTTGTCCACCTGTCTTCAACACGTATTAGATGACCCGCCCACTTCCACTTTAATATTTTACATGTTTCTGTTATATCGCGCATTTTAGCTTGTTTTATTAGTTCACTAGTTTTTATTTTATCTGTAACTTTCACGTCTTTAACACGTATTAGATGACCCGCCCACTTCCACTTTAATATTTTACATGTTTCTGTTATATCGCGCATTTTAGCTTGTTTTATTAGTTCACTAGTTTTTATTTTATCTGTAACTTTCACGTCTTTAACACGTATTAGATGACCCGCCCACTTCCACTTTAATATTTTACATGTTTCTGTTATATCGCGCTTTTTAGCATGTTTTATTAGTTCACTAGTTTTTATTTTATCTGTAACTTTCACTTTTAGAATTATTCGTAGCATTTTATTTTGAGTTACTGCAAGATTATTTAGCTGTTTTTTAGTTAGAGACCACGTCTGTGCACCATAGGTTAATGTTGGTATTACACATGAATTAAATATTTTACATTTCAGGTTCTTCCGATAGTCACCTTTAAATATCCAAGTTAGCGCCCAGAACTTTTTCCAGCCCTGGTGAATTCTTCTTTTTATTTCCTTTTCTTGTTTGTTGTTAAATGATATTATTTGTCCCAGATATATCGATTCTTCTACAGTTCCCACTTTGATTCCCTCTAACGTTATTTGTGTTGCTTTACTATTTGTTATGATGCTTGTTTTCTTGGCATTGATGTTTAGCCCTATGGTTTTACTTTTATTGCTGAGGTCTTGTAACATCTTTTCTAGTTTTGTTTGTGTTGGAGCGAAAAGTGTCACATCACCTGCGAACCTCAAGTTGAATAAGTAGTTACCATTGATATTTAAGCCTGGATTTTTCCATTTCAAATCCTTAAACAGTTCTTCTAGGGTGGCATTAAATAGTATAGGAGAAAGCGGGTCTCCTCGTCGTACTCCTTTTGTAATTTTGAATGTGGGTCCTCCCTCTCCAAGCTTACACAAGCCTCGGTTTTCTCGTAAATTCTTCTAATAATTTCTATATACGTATTGTTAACTCCTTGCCTTTGTAATGCTTGCCATATAAATTTGTGCTCCACTGAGTCGAAAGCCTTGGCGTAGTCCACCATTGCTATAAATAATGGTATATCAAATTCATTGTGTTTCTCAATTATCTGGTTTACACTATGGAGATGGTCAGTGGTTGAGAAAGTTTGCCTAAAACCCGCTTGCTCAATGGGTTGATTTTTTTCTAGAATTGGGCCTATCCTTCCAAGTATTATATTAGCAAAAAATTTATATAGGTTAGAGATGAGACTTATAGGTCTGTAGTTTGAGATGTTATCTTTGTCTCCTTTTTTGTATATTAGAATTATCGTCGATTTACATCATTGTCTTGGGATTTCCTTTGTTTCCAATATTCTATTAAATAGCCAATGTAATTGCTCAATTATCCTTTCCCCTCCCAATTTCAGCATCTCATTAGTTATGTTGTCGTCCCCTGGAGTTTTTTCATTTTTTAATTTTGCTATTGCATTTCTAATTTCGTGTTTTTGTATTTTTGGCATAGTTTCTGGTACCTCCCTTGTTTCTATACTTATCTCATTTTCGTCAATGCTACTTTTATTACTTTTGTATAGATCCCGGAAATAGTTTGTTATTATTTCGAGAATTTCCCTTCTGTCATATTCTTTCTTATTGTTGAGGGGGTTCTTTATTGCCTGCATCCAACTCTTTCCCTTATCCAGTGCTTTTATTACTTGTTTAGTGGAATTCTTTGACTCTAGTATATTTCTAGTGACCTCTTTTTCGTGTTTTCGTAAGTCGTTTCTTATGGCTCTTTTTGTTAGTTCGTTGTATTCACAATATTAAATATTTGCTTTGGTATTCTGCTTTCTCTTCCCTTTCAGCTCTTCGCGTTTTCTAATCGTATCTCTGGTTTTGTTTGAAAGCTTACTTAGTTTAGGATATTTCTCAATCTGTAACTGGCTAGTTGCCTTCTGTATTCTCTTCACAATTAAATCATAAGCCTGTTGAAAGCTTTTCCCATTTAGGTCTTGTATATTTACCGATGTTTCTTCTAACTTTCTTTGGTATTCTCTCTTGTTTAAGTCGCATACCTTTCTGTTTACTTTTTTGGCAAATATTTGTGCCCTTTCTTTTTTCTTGTTCACCCTTATCGTCGTTGTTACTAACCGGTGGTCAGTGTCAAATTCTAATTTGTTCCTTACTTCTGTGTTTTTTACTGTGCTTCTTCTATTTGTCAAGATAAAGTCTATCACATTTTTTGCACCATTAGGTGCTTGCCATGTCCATCTTTTTCCCTTTCTTCTTTTAAATAACGTGTTTGTTATCACTAGCCTCTGTCTAGCTGCAAATTCCATTATCTTGTTTCCTTCTGGATTTCTTTCTCTGTAGCCATATTTACCTCTTACGTTTTCTTCTCCTATTTTTCCATTAAAATCGCCCATAACCATTACATATTCATTATTACGGCTGTATTCTGCTGTAACTTCTTCTAACAGTTGGTAGAATTTTTCTTTTTCTTCTTCCTCTCTAACACTGGTAGGAGCATATACTTGGATGATGCTCATTTTAGCAGAGTTATTTAACTTAATTTGCATCACTGCTATTCTCTCTGAAAATCCTTTAATACTTACGATTTTATTTTTGTAGTGTTTATTTACTATAAACCCAACACCCTTCTACCCTTTTGCTTCTCCTATATAGTATAGTAACATCCCATTCTTTCTCTCTATAATTTTTTCTCCAAATCTGCGTATTTCTGCCAGCCCTATTATATCCCATTTGAGCTTTTCTAATGCTTCCTCTATCTAACTCTATCAACCTAACTTCTCCAAGCAGTGTTCTTACATTTAACGTACCAATATTTGTTTCTTCATAATTTGGGGGGATATGGTCTCTTTCTCCCCTAATGACCAGTTTAACGGGGAGAGTTTAGTCATAGTATATGTAAATAAACATAAACTTAATAAACAACAATCCCCGACGTGTTCCGGATAATGTTTAGATTTGCTATAATTTATATATAAACAACTTGGGCTTCGCGACTGTAAGAGTATTGTATTTTTTTAAAATGTGTTTACTAAACGGGTAAACGGGTTTGTTATGGAAATAATTTAAGCCCTGTTTTACATGGACGCTGACCGTCAGCACGTTGATGATCAGCGTGATGGAATGACTGCAGTTTTAAATTGATCTCTTCGAGTGGCCCGTGAGCCTCGTGTACGGTCAGCACGCTGACACCACGCAGGACCCTGCACACTGCAGGAATAATGACACCCATTTAAACCCAATGGCATCTTTGTTAGGGGTTGCACTAGAAACAACATTCATAAAATACTTTTATGGCAAACACTTAAATTAATTTCTTTAAAATTAATTTAAAAAATTTGTATACGTAGTGACAACAGAATGCAATGGTGGGATTTGGGTTTTCTGGAATTATGATTTAGTACCTGCTTTTTTCAAACGGACAAATATCAGAAAAGAAGGAAAAGGGTAATAAAATTTGCATCAGGTTTAATATCAATTTTCATCCTGATCATGTGAACACAAAATGCCAGGCATACCATCAGCGCCATGCAAGGACTGCAGCTTTAAACTGATCTCTTCACATACACGATGACGGTCAGCGAAGCCATCCGCGTGGCCCGTGAGCCTCGCTTACGGTCAGCACGCTGACGAGCCATTGAAGAAATGCACCTTTTCACACGTATGCGGAATCAGCACGCTGACCGAGATTATTTTAAAAAACAATGTTGCGCCATTTATCCGCACCACGTCCCGGACGTTATCCTAGGATATAATTATGTCCATGTGGTCGCGGATAATGTTGGGTTTTAATAATAATAATTATTATTATTATAATAATAAATATTTGTAGTACTTCTAATTTTATGAAAGATATAACAAAAATATTATCGTCTATAAGCACTTTCTGAAAGGAAATGCATTTAATTCATCTATTAAATACTGTTCATATCATGCATCACATTCATTCCTTTTATAGATTTTTAAATATCGGTCATTCAAACAATAACTCTTATGATATCTCTTCCCTTTTTCGAAATATTTATTAAGCTAGAAATATTTATTTTCAGTCGTGGATAAAGGTCCTTTATAACTCTTAACTACAATTTATCTCGCTTTCAAAACAGTTATGTGGCCCGGACCGTTATTATTTCTCGCTTCAATCCCTGCATAAAGATCACGTGGCGGTGCATCCAAGGTTCACTAATTATAGTTGTTTCAACTTTTTAAATGAAACACCCTTTAAATGAAATCATTGAAAAAGTGTCTGAGAACAACATCAATCTATACATAGCACTAACTGATTATGGAAAAGCCTTTGATTCTATTAAACACCCTGCAATCATAATAGCCCTAATAGAACAAAAGATACAATTCAAATATATAAGACTAATTCAAATCATCTATCAAAAAAGCAAAGCATCTATCGAATTAGAAAAAAAGGGAAACCTCTTTAAAGTAGAAAGAGGCATAAAACAAGGTGGCCTTCTATCTGCCAATCTTTTTAATGGAGTCCTTGAAAACATATTTAGAAAAATCAACTGGAACAACAAAGGTATAAATACACTAGGTAACTATCTCTCAAACCTCCGTTTTGCAGACAACATGATGATTTTTTTACATTCAGCAAGAGAAATGGAAATAATATTGAACCAACTAACCAACGAAAGCAGAAAGATGGGATTAGAAATCAACACAAATAAAACATGTATCCTTACAAATAGCGAAAAAATCCCAATCAAAATAGATAACAAACCAGTACTTTATAAAGAAGCAATTTACTTAGACCAACTGATCTCATTTGAGGAAAAACAGAATAAAGAAATAAAGAAAAGAATAACCAAGGTATTCACAACCAGGGTTACTCCTGTTCTTATATATGCAGCGCAAACATGGACAACAACTAAAGAAGATAGAAATCACCCAAAATTCAATAATACGAAAAATCCTAGGAGTCAAGCTGAAAGAAAGATCAGAAAAATTTAAGCGTTCATGCATAATCAAAAAATGCAAGAAACTAAAATGAACTTGGGCTAGTCACATAATAAGACAACAAGAAAAATGGGCAAAGACAGCAACTATATGGAAACCCAATCCCAAAATTACAAAAAGAAAACGTGGCAGACCAAGAAAAAGATGGGAAGACGACATAACAACTCTAGGACAAAATTGGAAGACACAAGTAATGGACCGAACAAAATGGAAAAACCACGAAGAGGCCTATATCGTAATGGGGGTTTAACTACATTACTTTTTAGAATACACTATAAATTACCAAAATACACTAATGTATTATATTTATATTATATTATATTCTTCATTTTTGTTTACTGAGAATTCAATTTAAGTTAAATATCAAAATGTAATATAAGGCTGAATAATAATAATATACACCGTTTAGTCTAAGTTTACGTTCATGTCATAGATATAAAAGTAGTGACATAAGAGTACAACCAACTGTGCAAATAATAACTTTCAAAATTAAATTTTATGAAGAAAGATTATTTGCTTTATAAATAATAATAAATAATAAAATTTAATTTTCATATATTTAGTAATACATTTATTTATAGAATAAATACAAATAGGTTTTTAAACCAAAACGTAATTTGTTAATTTAATGAGAAAATACACATTTATTTCAACAGAAAAACAGGTTGGTACACCTGTGTAAGCGACACGCTGCATTGTCAAATTTATTTATTGTGTTTTCTAAGTTCGGTTTACAATAGTTTGTTACCTATTTTGTATTTACAATTGCATTAACTGAATAGAATTTTAGAGAGTTTCTCAAGCACTGAGAATATATCTTAAGACTGTTTCCAACATTTCATATGTGGAAGAAGATTCCATTCCAAAGAGGAAACGAACTCGAAAACAAACTACAGAGATTGATCCTCTGTAGAGGCAAATATTAGCAATGAAATTTCTGAAATACATATATAAGAACAGTACCTGACGTTATGTGTGTGGCTGTGCTCTTCAATTGATATACCACATTTGGATACAGGAGAACATGTATCACTTAATATTTTTGTGAAATAAATAAAGATTATTAAAAGTTTCACAGTTTTATTAAAATATACCTGACAATATTGTTTCGACAGCTATGCTGTCATTATCAAAGGTAATATAATTATAAACAAACACTTAATATTTTATCAAAAAAATTGAAATCCAAGTTCATGTATGAAGGAAGTAGAAGTTATTGATCCATTGCCTTACGACAAATTGGATTCGTATACTATAAGAATGACCATCCAAGACAAGGGATGATGGAGGGATGGATTGGGATGAACAAAGTCATATTGTTCATAAGAGAATAATTCTTTTAAGAACGTACACTGAAAATATGCAGCAAAAGTGTTGGATCAAACAAGAAATATCCAATTCCATATGACAACAGCGCATAGTCTGACGTC
Source organism: Agrypnus murinus (assembly GCA_929113105.1). Taxonomy (NCBI): domain Eukaryota; kingdom Metazoa; phylum Arthropoda; class Insecta; order Coleoptera; family Elateridae; genus Agrypnus; species Agrypnus murinus. The sequence goes on from OV816025.1 coordinate 205,716,664, forward strand.
ATAATTTAGTAATGACGTGAACGTAAACTTACACTAAATAACGTATAGCTACAATTATTGAGAATAGAAAAATCTAGTTAACCATGCAAAACAAATTGTTGTTTATTAAATAATGCATTATTTTATCTGTCAATGTCAGTTTAGTTTGTGAAATTCGGTTGAATAGTATTTGAGAAATAACCCATTGAATAAGCTTCTGTTATCGAAAAAATGGAATTGTCACCAGAGAACTTTCGGATAATGATTTACTATAATTTCAAGAAAGGTTTGAGCGCGTATGAGTGTGAGGAAGGTTTGAAATCGGCATTTGGGGATCTCGCACCATCATTAGCTACGGTTTATAGGTGGTATAAAGAATTTGAACGAGGTTGCAACTCGGTTATACACAGAAAAGGAGCTGGCCCTCCTTTAACTGCTGTTAACCCCAAAAATATTGCTGCAGTGAAGAAGACTGTGGAAGAGGACAACCGAATTACCTATGCCATGATAGAGTCCAAACTGAAGATTGCATCCTCGCAAGTGAGATCAATATTGCACGACCATTTACATTTGAAAAGGTTGTAAATCTGTTTGTACCCCCATCATCTGACATATTTACAAAAAAGCTGAACGTGTTAGAATTTGCCAAAAAATTTTAGATATGTTGAATGCTGGAGGCCATCAAATTATTAGCAAAATTGTTACTGGCGTTGAAACTTACATACCATTTTTTGACGTTCCCACTCGCCAACAAAACCGAATATGGATACATGAAGATGAGGAAACTCCTACGCTGGTGAAAAAACAGCGAGCAACGAAGAAAGTTATATACGCAGTATTTTTTAGAAGTACGGGTCTGGTAGCAGCAATTAAATTAGATAAGCAGAAGACAGTTACCGTTAAATGGTATGTTGAAAATTGTTTGCCTACTGTGTTCAGTAAAGTGCCAAGAAAGGGAATCATGTTACATCATGATAACGCATCGTCCCATACAGCAGCGGTAACTCTTCGGTATTTAGCTGAAAATAAAATCAAAGTTATAGAACATCCTCCTTACTCACCAGATTTGGCAATGTGTGACTTCTGACTATTTTTCGAGTTCAACAAACATTTGCGAGGGAAAAGGTTCCAGTCCGAAGAAGAGATTGATATCACTGTTAAGTCTGATTTTGATAGTATTCCTAAAGATAGCTGGCTGAACACTTTTAAATTATGGAAGGAGAGAATGGTTAAGTGTATTATTGTGAATGGCAACTACTTTGAACATATTTAAAATAAAAATTCTGAAAACATGTATCAATCTTTCTATTCACAATAATTGTAACATTCTGTTCAATAGAATGTAATATATGAAACATTTCAATTTCTAAAATGAAGTATGAAAGAAGGGGAAAGAATAGGAGAGTATGTAACCGAACTGAGGAGATTGGTAAGCACATGTGAGTTTGGTGATCTAACCAAACGATTAATCAAGGACAGACTGGTAATGGGGATAAAAGATATAAACTTACAAGAAAGATTGCTGAAGGAACCGAAGATAACGCTAGGTAAAGCTCTGGAAATAGGAAGAATTGCAGAGAGAACGAAGATACAGCTGGAAGAAATGACCCAGAAAGAAGAAGTGAACAGCATCCAGAAAGGAGCAAAACCAAAATACAAGCCATTAACGGTGGCACCTGCAAGAGTTCAAAAAATGTTAATAATGTTACACTGTCTTGCACTTTTAAGCTTGTTTATAAAAAAGGAGAGGATTTAGGATTAGCAGATACCTTATCTAGGGCATATGAAAATAAAATAGATTTAACATTTGAAGAACAATGCAAAGAAATAGAGGCACATCTTTGATCAATAATTGAAAATTTACCTGTGTCACAGCAAAAATTTAATTTATTTCAAACAGAAACCAAAAAAGATTCACATTTACTAAAATTAATCCAACAAATTAAAGAAGGTTTCCCAGATAGTAAATCAAAGTTAAAGGATGAATTTAAGATTTATTGGCCATATAGGGATGAGTTAATAGAATCAAATGGATTAATATTTAAAAGTGATAAAATTCTAGTACCTAAAAGCCTAAGACGAGAAATGTTGAAAAAATTACATATTACACACTTAGGTAGAGAGAAAACTAAACTATTAGCCAGGGATGTTTTATATTGGCCACATATTAACAATGACATAGAAAATATGATTAGCTTTTGCACATAATAACAAATAAGAACCACTAATACCACATAAATTACCAGAGGGTCCATGGAAAAAAATAGGAATTGTTGTTTTGAAATTGAAAACAAAAAATTTATAATAATAATTAATTATTATTCTAAATTTATAGAAGTTTCTAGAACTAGAATCATTGAAATTTATAGAAGTTTCTAGAACTAGAAGCATTGAAATTTATACATGTTGCAAATTTCTTGAAAAAAAAAACTTTGCTAGACATTGCACACCAGTGTTAATTTCAGATAATGGTCCACCATTTAGTGCAGACAATTTCAAAAAGTTTGCAAAAGATTGGTCATTTAATCACATTACTTCTAGTTCTAGATACCCAAAGAGCAATGGGCAATTTGAAAGAGCTATACAAACCACAAAAAATATCATTAAAAAAATCAGAACGGGAAGGAACAGATTTGTATATGTTTGAATACTCCTGTATCAAAATGCCCTACCAAGTCCAACAAAAAATCTTATACAGCCGCCGCCTAAATTCTATAATACCAATTCAAAATAAATTATTAAAACCAAAATTCTCGAATAATAAAAGATGAATTTAGTAATAGACAGGAAAAATGAAAAAACATTATGACAAAGGTTCAAGGATTTTGGTAGATTTAAAAAGGGGAGATAAAGTAAAGGTTAAAAACTTTAATGGTTTAAAATGGTTATTGTAAAGAAAAGAAACAATCAACAAAGATCCTTTAAAGTAAAACTATTTGAAACAAATGATGTTGTCGTTAGAAATAGATCACACCTAATTAAAATAAGTAGTAATAAGATAGACTTAAATGTAAGATCTGAATGTATACCTAAACCTAATTTTGTCCCTAACTATGACTTTGAGTTGAATCAAGATATTGAAAATACAGAAGTAGTAATACTCGATCAGTGTAATAATCAAAATATACTACAAGACCAAATAATAGTTATAACAATGATAATATTGTAACACGGAGTAGATGGAAAATAAATCCACCACAGAAATTAGATTTATAAGGTGTAATAAGTTTTCTGTTTATGTGTTTATAAATTTGTATTTGTAAGATTTATTAATAATAAGATTTGCCGCCATCCCTTCTACATGTATTCCAAGTTAACAGAATAGTCAACATACAACATTTAGTAAAATAAACAGTAGAGCAAGAATGTAGTTGTGTTGTATTGTAGCGCCTCCTAATAATAATTCTTTATGAAATAATGTTAATACACAATTAAATTAAAATACAAACTACAACAGGTAGCTGAACCTGCAGGATGAAGTGGTTCGAGTTTTTCTTTTTTTTAATAAGTGCGTGCTGACATCTGTTAAGTGCCTGAAGAAGTGTAGCGTCTGTCGTGCGCGTGCAGAGGGGTGTTGAAGAAGAACGCTCCGGGGGTTGGGACGGATGACCCAGCCTCTGTCCTGGGTGGTCGCGTATACCGATTATTTTACTTGCTATTTTCTAATTGTGTGTATCAGTGTATATGTTATTTTATTATTATTATTATTAAATTTTAATAAAGAAGAATACCAGTGTTACTGCTGTATCCCGATCCTACATCCAATAACGAACCCTGAGATAAGAGTCATTGGTGGCTTAGTCCAACCTTTGCAAGGATCTGCGCTGGTCCCAATACTATACATAAGGGATGGCTGTTATTATCTATCTATCCTGTGTTATCACACTATATTAAAGGAATAGAGAGAAAATCAATGTCTGTAGTACGATCTTTTTCGATGTCGTATCCTCTTTGGAATGGAAACTTCTTCCGCAGATGAAATGTTGGAAATAGTCTTAAGACATATTCTCAATGCTTGAAAAACTCTAGAATTATATACAGTTAAATCTTTCTAACAGAAAAATAAAAACATAAACTAATTTCTCTAACTGCAATTCAACTAATAAGGGAACCGTTCAAAATAATTTATATATGTATTTACTAATAATCTTGATCTTTTACACAACACTATGGGCATCTTGAAGTAAATAAGTAATAGAAACAGGGAAAATCACCAAACACAGTAAACACAAAATAACAAACTATCGTAAACCGAACTCAGAAAGCACATCTGAAATAAATTTGACAATACAGCGTGTCGCATACACAGGTGTACCAACCTCTTTTTTTTTGTTGAAATGAATGTGTATTTTCTCATTAAATTAACCAATTACGTTTTGTTTTAAAAACCTATTTGTATTTATTCTATAAATATGTTACTAAATATATGAAAATTAAATTTTATTATTTTCGATAAAGCAAATAATCTTACTTCATAAAATTACATTTTGAACGTTAGTATTTGCACAGTTGATTGTACTCTTACGTCATTAGTTTTGTATTTATGATGTGAACATAAACTTAGACTAGACGGTGTATATGCAATTTAAATTACTTATATTTAAAAATATTTACATATAGAGCAAATGTTATCTACACAGCTCTAAAGCAAGCTTACCTTTGATGTATAATGCACCTGTAACACTGTTTTGTAACTGATCATAGTAGCACTTGCAGATGCTATTACAAGATCAATTTAACAGCAGCGTAACTTGGTTCTTGTTTCTCAACAGCTCAGCAAGATTACTTGCTATTTTTACCGAAGAGTAGTAGTAAAATCGCAGCACACCTCTACAGCTTATACTATTTTACAATATGCCCCACTACATCCATCTGCATGGTTATCTATCTAGCACTCTAAATGATTTAATTTAAACTTTTATGATTTCACTGTTGGTACTAGCTGTTAAGGGTTTAGGAAAAGAAATTAAATTATGTCAGTTTTATTACTACTACCACTGACAAAAAATGTGAAAGGTAATTGAAAGTTTTTAACAGTAACTTTGGATAAAATGTTCCTACGCTGTTTAGATCAAACAATGTTTTAAGCAAATAACTAAAAAATACAAAAAATAAACACCAGTAGTTTTAACCAATTTATTCTATGTGTATTAAAAGTATAATAATATTTTCCCATAACCCAATTTAGAAACGCTTAGAACACTTATATACAAAATGCAGACTTTTTTATACAAAAATGCTCCTTTATCGAAAGATTCGACTGCAAGAAGTAATAGACTTTTTTACAAAATACAAAATGTATATAATATACTACAGGTATTAAAAGTATCAAAATGTTAATTATTATCATCATTACTATCGCTATTCTAATCGTAGCTATTGACATCAAATAGGCTAAAAAATTAACACCGATTTGGACTTTTAAAAATGCCTGATAGTACAAGATGATATATTTTAAGGCAACAAAGTATAATTGATTGCAGCAGTACTGTATCAAACAGTAAATACTTGTCATATTATAATAAATTAGTAGAAATAATAGTAATAAATCAAATAAAAATGTTGTAATCAATTTGGGTATTAGAGAAAAAATATAATAATTATAATACGAAAATGTATAGTGAATTGTGTAGATATAAATAAAAATGTATTGTTGATAATTAAAATTGGTTGGAATCTATAAACTATAAAAGCAGTATTAAAAAAAGATTATTTAATATTTATATCAAAAATAACAAATAAGTAGTTAATAATTGAATAATTTTAAATGCAAAATTAATTACATTGCTACATTTCATTATTATTAGTATTAATATTATTGTTAATTATTTTTAATTTATTTATTATCCCTAATATTTTATTATGCCATTAATATATTTCATATTTATAATAGATTGATAGTAATATAAAAGGACTAAAAAATTACAACAATATTCTAAAGATTTAAGAGAAAAATGCAGCAATATAATACATACTTTTTTAAAGAGATATGGCTATGTAAGTACTAAATTTTCATATATACAAATTAACGACTGTAGTAAATTAATTTTAATTTCAAATATTTGCAAGTTATATTTGTAAACTTCAATATTCTCAATATACTTTCAACTCTACTATTACCATTTTATTTCGTTTTAAATTGATTTAAAAAGGCAAATAAATTAAAAATATATGATAAACAAAAGATAATAAATGACATCATTAATACTGCATAAATATTATTAATAAACTACAACAATAATAACTGAAACTAAAAATCAATTTACTTAGTCGATGTACAGGCTAAAACCAAAATGGGAAGCATTATACACATATATTTATATAGGTGTATCATCTCCATCTAGTGTTTCATCTTGGGTTGTGGAATCATCTCCAGATCCATTGCCACCTGGTGGTATAGAGCCACGTTTTGATGTACCTAGACGAGATGATGATAGAGCCATACTTCCAGTGTTACGCCTAAAATTTAAGAAACAGATAAAAAGATTAGAATTGTGTAATTTAATATTATAAATTAAAATATCTACTTTGCAGTGAATTTGTATCAAAATGTATGTGCACTTAGAATAGATACAATGATACCATCAACGTATTTTAAAAGGGCTAAAGGTAGATTATGAACCTTACTGTATTATATTATGTTATGTAATAGTGAGCATTTCTAAAAGATAACACATGAATATTAATAAAATTGTACAGGAACTGATTCTACACCGTGTTGTTTTGAAATAGACCGACAACCCAAAAAATTCAGCTCAGACATCATGTTTGACCTATACGAAACACAAAGTTTATCAAATTAGCCATTAAATGACAAATCATTAAATTCACTTCAGGTCTCACAGGCAGTCTTGGTACAATCTTTAATGAAATCAGCGATCTTAAATCAAATTACCAGGCCGAACCGGATGGCATTTGTAACATATTCTTAAGAAATTGTATTTATTCTATGTCTAAAGGTTTTATTAGTATTTATTATCTAATCGATCATTGCAGTAAGGGGTTATGCCTAATGTATGGAACACTAGTTAGTTATATTATCCCTACACATAATTAGGCTGACAGACAAAATATTGAGAATTATAGAGGCGTTTGTATACAGTCATGCATCACCAAAATTCTTGATAAGATTATGTCTGATCAATTAAACTCTTTACGTAAGAATGTTATTACCAACAAGCAGCAATTTTTTTTCATTGGGCAGATCTACAGTGTCCAAGCTATTAAACATATGTATATAATAATTTGGATTTAAAGTTAAAATAATAAATCAAATACATCGTGGTTATCAAGCTTTCTGTCTGAATATGTAAAATATACGGTATCCCATTAAGCAATAGTCAGACTTTGCCAGTGGTTAGATAATCATTAAAGAATGAAAATTTCTACATACCATTTACTCATACTTCTGTACTTTTGGAGAAAAACTGCATTGAAGTTCAGTCCAATGTTTTCAAATTGAATAGTAAAAACAGACACATATCATACTTCATGTAACAGTGACACATATTTTGAAGTTCAAGTAATAGCAGGTAATAAAAGATAAATCAGCAATAAACACTCTACTTACTGTTTTGTTATTATTATTCAGCGTTTCCTACTAGAACACAGGGGGACCCCCTGAATTTATTTTAACTACACTATTCCTAATAGAACGTAATTAAGTTGTTCAAACAATCCAAAATGGAATGTGCACTGTCTGCATCCTTGTTGTGCTCATTCAACAGATGTCACGTTTTGTACTGATGGTGTCAGTTTCTAAAGAGTTTGCATTTAATCCTATTTGACTTGACATGACTGACTTGCATCTATTATACATACTTTTATAAAAATGTCGTGCAAAATTTTCAAGTTCATTTAATCAAAAAATGTTACTAAGGTTTCTAATGTCCTCAGAAGCTAATCCTCAAAGTCTTATAATTGGCTATTGAATCACCATGTATGTATAAATCTACCTCTTCAAGAAAGATTCTCGTAACTTCAGTGTTCAACAAGGGCCCCATTGTGAGTCACTGTTATTTATTCTACTTGTGAATGACATTGAGAGCTACATAAACTTTTGTCAATTTTTATTATATTGTCGTTTTGTGAATTCAAATGTTGAATACACATACATTATATATATATATATAATCTTTAACCTCATATACCTTTCGGTGTCGAGGCGTCAGACACACCGAGCCGCAGAGTAGATATGTGCGTGTGAGACGAGGCAGCGGAGCCATATAGGCAAGTACACTGCACTCGTGGTTTACCCATTCGAGTCCTGACCGACACAAACTCGACTTAACTGTGTTAAGCGATAGAAATCCGCTATAACCACTCTGCCGTGCTGCTGACTCACATACATTATTTAGAATTCTATTTACGGTTTTTACTGCTTGCAACAATTACAAATGGTCCTACTGAAAATTGCAGATGAGCAGTGGCAAGATTCATGAATTCAGAAGTTGACACTGTGATTGACTCAGTGGTTATTAATTTAATAAATGACTGACTCAGGTTCAAATTCTGAAAATTAATTCTTAAGGATAATTACCTCCTCTTGATATAGTTAAATGGCCTTATTAGCAATGAACAATTTCTAGTTGTTTTATATTAACTTCTCCCGAATTACCTGGTATACGTACCAGGTAATTTAGAATCATGGTGTACACAGATGTATCAAATATTTTCTGCCAAATATGTTTAATAAATGAATTCGAGTTTTATTGTATTGAACTCTTTGAAACCATCAAACTGGCACATTTTATAATTTTTAATGACATTCCTATAAATTAATAACCTGACGTGAGATCTTCTGCTACAAGTAAAATTGAAGCCAACATTCTAAAGAATAGGAGAGGTATAATTGTAATCCTTTTGAGTAACTTGAGTAACTAATTTTTGTTTAAAATTAAAGGGTTATAAAACGTTAGCTATTAGATCAAATAATGCATTTGCAGTTCTATCAGCACTTACATCGAAAAACCCTCAAAATCGTTCTTTTAAATTTCCATTATTTACAAACCGGACAGTAATGGGGCATTGTGATTTTTCACTATTTTCTGTTGTATCATCAGCAATTATTGCGAAATAATTTGCATTATTAATTTCATTTTCAATAGATTCTCTATCGCAACAAGAAATTAATTGACTTTGAATAGTTTTTGATTGACCAGTAAAAATGTTTTTAATTTCTTCAGCATGTAAAACTATTCTACATTGAGCTTAATCAAGCACTCAAATACTTATTTAAAATTGCCACGATTATCTATCCCCTACTTTTTTCACTAATATACTTAAATGTTCCCGTGAATATCTTATAAAAGCACACAAATTGATCACGTTAAAATACAATTTTGAAAAGTAAAACAAAACATGAAAGAAATCGTCTTCAGTAGTATTCAGACGGAGGTCATGACGATAAAATAACATATGATATGAATCTCAATCTTTCATTGATTCATGAAGCTGTGAAATCTCAGCCTCAGTTCTGTCTATAGTAAGAGTATACCATCGATAACCAAGCCGCTGCGCTGCAATGAGCCAGTGAATGCATTACAGATGCATGAACTGAAGCTTGGAATTTTGAGCTTCATTCCATTCTGTTTATCGCGCTGCATTGTGTATGCGCACATAAATACATTTTATTATAAAATAAGCTTATTTATATTAAATTCAATATTTCTAATCTTGAAAGTACTGATAGAATAAATTTATTAACATACTAATAAAAAATAGTTGATCGTAAAATATTTAGATTTTATTTAGTAATTATTTGGTTTCGTTTAGGTGAGACTCAGCCTCACCTGCCTCACCCAGCGAGCCACGCCTGCAAAAATACTAGTCGCTAGGAATTAACATGCCATTGAATAGACGTCACATTAATTCTTGAAAGGGCATGGAAATATTAGGACCTATTTGGCACCATAGGGAAATTGATCGCAGACGAGACAAGGCAATTCTTTTATTTCCAGAATGTATAAATTATAAAACAGCGAAATGAAATGAATGCTGGGTTTTCAGAATTATATGTTATGCTGATGATTCCAAATGTGGCTGAAATGGCGACACATGACTCTTGATACTGAATTCCATACATTTCACTTAAATTTTGTGGGTTATAAGCTAAAAATCTTTTATTGAATATATCTGCAAAATTATTTGTTAATACTGTTTGTTAAATTTCTTTCATTGTAAATGTAGCTAATAGAAAAATTGATGTGTAATAAGAGGGATGAGAAAGCCTTACAGTATTTAATTTGGACAGACTCAGATGTTTTCTGCAATTTTACATGCTGCCAAATCAATCTTAATATGTAACACAATAAAACTTTTGCGCTATCGACCTATTTTTATTTTTGTCTGCTTTGTTAACCGTTACAGAAATCTTTACTTACCGAATTGTTGCCGGTTGTTATGAAAACAAAAAAACAGAACTGTTATGAATCATAATGTGTCTATGTGCTATTATGTCCAGCAAAATTTAGACCGAGTATGACTTTTTGTATAAATAAATTGTTATTTTTAAATAGTAACTTTTTCTTGATCTCTGATAAGGCACTTATCAGTCTCTAATGTATGATGTACTAATAACATAAACAAACTGTAAGTAATATACATGTAAAACTACATAAAACATTATGATCGTTGTTCATGACTCGATGTTCATCAAAGTCAAAATAATGCAGGCTGTTCGTCTCTGCAAAACCAAAATAGGCAAACAAGCAAGTTCTGTGATCTTATCTTTTATACAGACAATTCGTCGCCTTTAGCATACTGACGTAAGTCCTTTTTAGCCACTTTACAAGAGAGCGGTTTAAATGTTTATGAAAAAACTTTATTACAGATGATATGAACTTAATTCTGTGAAATGTTGTAACTAGCAATCCTGCTAGTTACAATATTTCAGAGAATTCAACATGTCATCTGTAATCAAATCTTTACAGCATTTAAACTGCACTGCTGTAAAGTTTCTAAAAAAGAGTTATGCCACTATACACTAAAAGTGATTAATTGTGCCAGAACTTTCTTAATTATTACATATCGGTAATTTTTGAAATCGGACAAAATCTGCCAACCTCCTTCCGATTTTAATAAAAATTGGTTAATAGGTTTATTTTCAGGAGAAAATTACTGAAATAACATTAACTAGTCATGTTATCTCAGAATTTTGCACGGTGGTGGTACCTTTAGGATAGATAAATAAAAAATTGAAAGTTTGCCTGACATTTTTTTGTACAGGAGGTACTTGCAAATTTGCAAAAATATGTACCAAAAAATATGTTTGACTCACGAGCAGACTACAACTATACCGGGTGGGGCAATAGTGTGGGGAAGTCCGATAGCTCCTAAACGGTAACAGCTAGAAAAATCGTACTAATACGGATGTAAAAAGTGGATAGAGGCGCATCTAGAGAAATTATTTTCAAATATACAGGGTGTTGCAGAAAAGTGTGGTATGCTTAAGGTAATTTTTTTTTTAATAAAATGCCCCAAATATTTTTGCATATTTAACACCTCTCTTGGCAGGTTTATTCATATCTAAAATTTTAGCGCCATCTAATGACCGGTTTAGAAGTTATAAATTCTTTTTTCAAAAAATTGAGTTTTACGTTATCCCACTTAACAGTTTACCGCTTTCACAGCCGCAACTGTGAAGACGAATTTAAGTAGGGATTTTGCTGCAGGGGCTTGTAGGGTGCTCTTCTTTAAAAGAAAATGGACCCACCATGTACAGGGTGTTCAAAATTAATTTTTAAATTTAGAGAACTTCAAAGCTAAAATTCACAACTTTTTCAAATGGAACACCCTGTATATTTTGTACCTTTGTAATGCAGAATTAAATAACGAACATTTTTTGTATGTACGTCCCTATAGCTATCTGTAACCACTTTTGGTTTATTGAGACAAAAATGCAAGAACTACACAATTAAAAACAATTATTTATTTAGTCAAGTGTGTTGGTTGTTTTTGTTCAACAAAACATTAAAGCATCTAGAAATTGTTGTGCACGTATGCAAAACGTACATTTCTCGCAGTTATCGACCATCAGTGTTTAGTTCTAGTAGGTGGTTTAGTTTTTCAAAATGCATTTTAGTAATGAAGAACTTGTAGACATGACTTTTGTTTTGGGCGAGTCGGAAAGAAATTGTTTGGTTGCCCGCAGAATTTACCACCAACGGTATCCTGAACGGAAGCTCCCTAAAGTTCACAGCTGTCAAAACCAGCTCGATAGATTTGTGAGGACCGGCAATGTACAGTATGAAAAAAGTGAACGAATTAACAATGTTGTGAACGAAGAAAATGAGTTATCTGTTGTGCTGGCAACGATTGAGAATCCCCATGTTAGTCAGAGAGAAGTGAGTTCATCTGTAGGAATAAGTAGACGTTCTGTTGGTCGAATCTTAAAGAAAAATAAGTTTCATGCATATAACATTCAAATGCACCAGGAATTAACTGATGACGATTTTCTAAAACGATTACAGTTTTGTAATTGGGCCATAGGTAAAATGCAAGATGATGCTACATTCTTCAACAATGTTTTGTTCACTGATGAGGCAACGTTTCATAAAAATGGATTTGTTAACAGGCACAAATTCCATTATTATGCTACAGAAAATCTCCACTTTTTCAGACAACTTGATAACCAGCACAGATGGTCCATAAACGTTTGGTGGGGAATTATTGGAGAACATGTAATAGGGCCACATTTTTTTGATGGTACATTAACTGGAGCTATTTATCTTCATTTTTTGGAGAACTATCTGCCACAATTATTGGCGAACCTTCCTCAAAGGATCCGAAATGGGATGTGGCTTCAGCAAGACGGTGCTCCACCGCATTATTTACATGCAGTAAGAGACCACCTAAATAATATCTACCCACATCAATGGATTGGAAGGAATGGACCCAATAAATGGCCTGCGAGATCTCCTGATCTTACAAAAATGGATTTCCTTTTATGGGGATGTGTGAAAGAAATTGTTTATACAGAGACACCAACCACAATCCAAAATATGAAGGATAGAATAATACATGCTTTTAGAAGTATCACGCCGGCAATGTTAAGAAACGTACAAAGATCGTTCCAAAGGCGCATCGAAATGTGTGTCCATGCAAATGGGCAACATCATTTGTTATAGTTTTTTTCTTTTGTTTTATTTGAAAAACCTTGATTTTTTAAATAAATAATTTTTTAATGGTGTACTTCTTGCAGTTTTTTCTCAATAAATCAAAAGGGGTTACAGATAGCTATAGGGACGTGCATACAAAAAATGTTCGTTATTTAATTCTGCATCACAAAGGTACAAAATATACAGGGTGTTCCATTTGAAAAAGTTGTGAATTTTAGCTTTGAAGTTCTCTAAATTTAAAAATTAATTTTGAACACCCTGTACATGGTGGGTCCATTTTCTTTTATAGAAGAGCACCCTACAAGCCCCTGCAACAAAATCCCTACTTAAATTCGTCTTCACAGTTGTGGCCGTGAAAGCGGTAAACTGTTAAGTGGGATAATGTAAAGCTAAATTTTTTTGAAAAAAAATTTATAACTTCTAAACCGGTCATTAGATGACGCTAAAATTTTAGATATGAATAAACCTGCCAAGAGAGGTGTTAAATATGCAAAAATATTTGGGGCATTCTATTTAAAAAAAAATTACCTTAAGTGTGCCACACTTTTCTGCAACACCTTGTATATTTGAAAATAATTTCTCTAGATGCGCCTCTATCTACTGTTTACATCCGTATTAGAACGATTTTTCTAGCTGTTACCGTTTAGGAGCTATCGGACTTCCCCACACTATTGCCCCACCCGGTATAAAAGTTAATTTTGAACACACAAATAAGCAAGGCAGACAGTTTTGGAAATGTAAACATAGAGCATAGTACCTAAAAATTGTATTTTTAAATAATGAAAAATATATGTTTGATTTATGCTGAAATTTTAATAGCGTTTTAAGTATATAAATTAACACTAAACTGACACTTTTGTTAATGTTTAATAACTGGCAGACGTTAAAACAAATGTTACACGAGCTAGAGTGAAAAGCTCTACAGGCAGCAATGAGTGTGAGTGAGAGCATTTATCGGCAGCATCCGGCAGCATAGCATGCAAAATTTCTAAGTGAATCAAACATGTACCGAAAAATGGGTCCCAAGCTCTCCGACTATACATTTTCTAGAAAATTAGCAAAAATATCAACACATTTAATAAAAGTTGTAAACTTTTTTATTCACAATCATATTGCATTATTAGTCCAGTGAATGAAGGGATTTTTACCCTGCAAAATGTCGGGTAGTTCTAGATTTTTGATATGTTGTATAGATTGGTGGGTTAGTGAAAAATCCAAGTTTGCAACTCCCTCCCCCTCCACCATCTTGAAAAAACCGTTGAAAATCGACACTTTTTTAGTTTCTTGCCTATAACTTCGTTCTAGCGCAAAAGAAGTTATCTGCCGACTTCTAGAGGACAAAATTTCCTAAAACTATGGTATATGAAGTTGTTTTGTACGATGAATAGCAACTGAGCTGTAAAACTCGTAAAAAAAGGCTGAAATTGCCTACTTTGCAAAATTTTGAGTATCTGAGGTGGTGCCACATAGTATTTCAAAATACTGCTCAATCTGAATGCTATGTAAATATTCAAGTTCAAATATTTAATGTTATTTCAGTAATTTTCTCATGAAAATAAATCCATTAACGGTAGATTTTGTCCGATTTCAGAAAGAATGACTCAATACAGAAAGGTTCTTTGTTTTTGCTCAATCGAAACTTATACATACGAAAATTCATTAAAAAAAAAGAGCATTTTAAAACTTAAAGGGTGTGCACGGAAAAATTTGGTCACAGAAACATCACTAAAGTAGGGTCTTCTGAAATTATTTATTACTTAAAACTATTATTAACTTTTAACATATATGTTGCTTTTGAAATGTATTTACATATATTGTACATTATTACTGCCTATAACAAAAATTTTTAACTTTTCGTTTCACATCAGACATCAAATTCTGTATAGCCGTATTAGTAATTTTTTGTAGCGTTATTCACTTTTTTTGAAAGTCCAACAATATCTTTTCTGAGTGTTTGCTTTACAATAGCCCAGTATTGTTCGATCGGCCCCAGTATGGGGCCGTTTGGTGGATTGCTATCTTTAGGTACAAAAGTGATCCCATTCTTTGCACGATAGTGTCACTGACTTGTTTGGCATAGTGAATAGAAACATTATGACTTCTCAGAAATGGTAGCAGGCGCTTTTTTAAATGTTCTAAATAGATTTCAGTGTTGATGGTGCCTTTCGTTACAAAACTTGAACTTTTATCTCGCCCAAAAGTGTAAGAGTGAGATTCGCTTGCCACACCAAATATTTTCTAGAAGATTCAGAAATTTTCTTTTGTTTGTATTTGTCGTTAACTTCCCAAAGTTGTTCACAAGTTGTTAACAAATTCTTGACAGGGAAGCTGTTGAAAGTCATTTTTGAAATACGTCTTGTCGTCGTTTTCGTTAAAAAAATTGATGTACAGCTTCGCCTTGGAATTTTGTTTTGCATCCCAATCTGAGCTTTCTGCTCCTCCAATGTTTTCAGTCCAACCCTGTTTTTTACTTTTTGAACATATAATGAAGATGTTCCAACCTTTTAGGCCACATCCCCCACTAACAAGTTCGGATTTTGCGTGAAAGCTTGCATCACTTCCTTTCTGTTTTTTTACATATTGCATCCAATTTCCTAATGGAACTTGGCTCCCTATCTATTGTTAAACATTCAAAAAAAATTGTTTAAAACATTTTGATATTTTTTGACATTTTCCGATCGTGCAATATTGCATTGCAGGATGTTCACAATGTTTGCGCACTATTTTTTGACAAAACTCGTATAATTCATTTAAAAACTACACAACAATAACACTTTGAAACTGACATTTACAGCAAGATATCAATTCAAAGAAGCTATTGTTGCAATTCCACTTTAGTACCTGCAGTGTAGGGGCACCTAATGTTATATTTAAGTGGCCAGATTTTTTTGTGCACTCCCTTTATTTAAATTCATTCTGTGATTTATGTAGTCCAACTGTTTGATATGTAGGGCTGTACATATTAATCGATTAATCAAACCTTCAATTAATTTTTAAATAATCGATTAATCGATTATTTTAAGAAAATAATCATAGTTCCGAATAATCGATTAACCATGCAGTCGATTTAACCGATTAATCGATTTCTTTTTTTAATCTATTTTTATTACTGATGTTCATAATCTCACAACCATAGTTGCTTCTCAAACTTTGGTTGAAGTAGCATTAACAACGTCCACGAACTGCACAAATTGTTTCTCTACTAAAGCACAACATTGGTGATGTATGATGTCATATTACTCTTATTCGTACTATGTATAAGTACAAAGTATGACCAGAGCACCAGACCGGGACCAACCAGAACATACACTGCAAGACTGCACACAAATTGAAGTGGATTTTTAAAAATATAATTTATATGAAAATCGAACCTACGATTATATTTTTAAATCGTAGTTAAATTGATTTACCGGATTAATCGATCATTCGATTAATCGATCAATCAATCTATTAATCTTTTTTTAAATCAATTTTCAATTTCGATAATCGCAAAGCCGTATTGATACCTAGTTTTTATAACTTCAGAACAGATTTCAGTCAATAGGAAATATACAAATGAAATAATTATAACAATGATGATGTGGCCTATTATTAAATTAATTTTAATCTCTAATGAATAAAACTGAATGTACTAAATAAAAAAACATCCAATTAGATCCAATCAGGTTTTTAAGGTATGAAATTATTATCTATTTTAGGGTAAAAAAGCGATAAGTTAAAAAAAGCCAAAGAATAAATATAATAACAAAAGCAACAAAAACATAATTTGAACAAAATAAACCACAAAAAATAATGAAAAATGGAAATACCAGGGGCTAAGTGCAGCCAGCCAATTATATAAACTGTACAACCATCAACCAAGACCACATACCAAATTAGAGACTAAATAAACTGCGTAGTAGTGGAATCCCCACCATATCATGACTTATGACTATGACTGAAAATTAATAGCAGACAATTATTTTTCCCACCACCGCTAGCAGATTCGCAGCAATTAATTACCTGAGTTTGCTCTTCAAATTGCTAATTTCACGTGTCATGGATTCATGGGATTCTAACATATCTTCACATTCACGCTGAGCTTTTCGCTTTTGGGCCTTCTCTCTGCTAATTTCTTCTTCAGCTTCATCTAATTGACGTTTTAATGCTTTAACACGAGCATTTACTTTTTCTACCTGTTCCTTATATTGATCAGCATGACGACGTTCATCTTCAAGCTGCATCACTAATTCTTTTAATTTCTTGTCTAATTTACGATTTTGTTTTTGTTGTGCATAACGTTCCTTTGCTTCAGCCTAACGAATATATACAATTAATAAATAAATTTAAAAAATCAAATAAGGTACAAACCTCTAATTGTTCTTCTAAGTTATTAATCTTAGCCTCTAGAGAAGCAATAGTAGCTTTGGTTTTAGTTCGTTGGGCAGTTTCAAGTTCGGCAAGCTTAGCTTTAAGTTCTTTGTTTTGTCGTTCAAGTAACAGACGACTAGATTCATGTTTTTGTGCAGCTGAACGTTCGTTGGCTAAATCAGTCGTTAATTGCTCTACTGTTAATTGTGCCTTGCGAGCTTTATCTGCAAATATTTCGTTGTTACTTTGTTCTTCCTCTAATTCTTCTTCTAATGTTGCTATTCTGGCTTCAAGGCGTCGTTTCTCATCAATTAGAAGACTTCCTGCGAATTAGAAAAACAAGTTTATGTCAAATAGAATTGTTCACTGTACTACGTACAAAACTTACCTTTATTAGTACTATTATTAATTTCTTCTTGAAGTTCATCACGTTCTGCTTCAGCAGCACGTCTAGCACGTTCAGAACTTGACAAATCTTCTGTGACTTGCAATAATTCTGCTTCTAAAGCTTTTACTTTTCTTTCAGCATCTTTACTGCTAGCAGCAAATTCATCTCGAGCTGCACGAGCTTCTTCGGCATCTCTTGTTGCTTCTTTACATTGCTGTTGGGATTTCTTTAATTGTTTCAAGGCATCTTCTTTTACTTTGCATTGTAATTCTATTTGAGCTTCGATTTCCTTTAGATCACCTACAGATTAGAAATAAATTATTTTTAATGTTGCGAGAATAAAAAATATAGAATGTATGTTTATACCTTCTAATTTCTTTTTAGCAGCAACAGCAGCAGTTCTTTGTTTCCTTTCTTCATCTAATTCAGCTTCTAAATCTCTCAATTGTTTAAGAATACCTCTTCGTTTCTCCTCGGCTTGTTCTTCTTTAGCTTGAAGATCACGCTCAAATTGTGCCCTCAGTGCCTGCATGTTTACTTCTAATCTCAATTTGGCATCTTCTGTAAGTTGTAATTCATCTTCTAATTCTTCATTTTGCGCCCTTAACTCAGCCAACTGACTTTCCAAAGAACGCTTAGCCTTTTCTAATTCGTGTACATTCTTATCAGCAGTGCCTTGGTTGTTAACAAGTTCGTCCAGTTCAGCTTGCAATTGCCTACGCACACGTTCTAATTCTTCTACTTTTTCACTAGATTCGTCCAATTCCCTGCTAAGAGAAAGAACTTTTGTTTCTTTCTCTCTGGCTTCCCTTTCAGCTGCATCACGCTCTGCTGCCATTTGTTCACTTACTGCTTTTTCTTCAGCTAGGATCTTTAATTAGAAGTAGACTTTATTAATATCAAGTTAGGTTATTAAATAAACAAAACTTACTTTATCGAAATTCTTTTGTTTTTTCTCGAGTTCAGAAACTTTCTGCCTCTGAGTTTCCAAATCTATATTTGCATCTTCTAATTCTGCGGCAATCTTCTTTTTGCTCTTCTCAAGTTTATCGTTTGCTAGTGTGAGTTCTTCTACTTGTCTTTGTAATGCTTCAAGATCTTTAGCTAATTTCTTTTTACTTTCTTCTAAGATGGCTGCCTGTTCAGCTTCGTCCTCGGCTTTTTTCTTGGCTTCAGCCAGTTGTGTAATTAAAGTTACAACCTGGACAGACAAGTGATGATTGGATTGAATAAATAATCATATGGTCTAATGCTTGTGTTTATTACCTGTTTTTCAAAATTCCTCTTAGCTTCCTCTTCTTCCTCCAACTGATCGTGCAGTTGTTCCTTCTCAGTTTCTAATTGCCTTAACTTAGAACTAAGAGCTAACTTTTGTCTAGTTTCTTCTTCTAATGCAGTCTGTGCTTCATTAAATTGTGATTCAATTGTTGCTTGACTTTTCAAGGCAGCTGATGCTCTACAAAATTAAAAATGATTAAAAATAGGCAAAATTTGTTAAAACAAAAAGCAAAAATACTTTAATTCCGCTTCTTCAAGTTGTTGTGCAACTGATTCTGTTTCTTGCTGCAACTTCTGAACTTTTTCTTGCAGTTCTGTACGAGCACGTTCATTTTCTGCTAATTTACCTTGCACTTCGGCCAATTGGCTTTCTGCTTGCTTACGGCGACGATCACCTATTTACACAACAAAAGATGTTTATAAATATTTATTTTTAGGCAACAAAATTAGGCATCTATAATTGATAGATAGACACAGGTGGTTGTGACTCCTGAAATGTATGTCTGTTGTCATTTGTTGCAAATAGAGCTAGTTTAGCTCCACGCTTACGTTGTGCATTTCTGTTTGTATGTTAACCAAGGACAACACGTTTTTTCCGAACCCTAGTGAGACTTAAGGCGTTTTCAGAAATTCACCTAGTGCAACTAGGTTGTTAAGCCCAAATAACCCTAGCTGGTTTCTAATTTGGCGTAAGGTTATACCCGTGAAGGAAAGGCTTCGTCATGCTTCAAAAGCGATTGCAGTGAAGCAGGTGTAATATCAACAATAACCTGCTTGAGTGATATTTATCATTGTCAACAATGGTGATTTATTTACCAAAAAATGCATATTACTAACACAGCATAAAATTAAATGTTCCTCTTCACACACACTCACTTTGTGTGTTCTCACCTTCATAGCCCAATATATGGTAAATGACTAAAAAGGGCCTTAGTTGAACATGCGTAATTGTGCATTCATTTGAATGTTGTAGTTGTATTGGCCCATTCCATCTCAACAACGACAGACAGAATGTCCAAATCTTTATTGTATATGGTCCCCTTAAGGATTCGAATTAAGATATGCTCACTTAGCGCGCACTGCATACTCAGTGCTACCAGTAACTCACTGGTTGGAGCGAGGGTACTATCCATCCTCTACGAGCTCTCCATGCTAGTACCGGAGCGATAAACGTGCTCACCTGTCGGCACTTTCTCCTAGGAGATTGTACCTCGTCCAGCTTCAGACTATCCCCAATTCCTGTGGAATTGAGGACCACTGCCCGATCAAATCCAACCTCAATTGTGGCAGGACTTGGTTATTTAATGGTTTTGCCACCCCGATCTACCAAATTATAGGCTTGTTGTACCCTCGACAGCGCTTCGTTTACAAGTCTACACAGCATAAAATTAAATAACATATTCATGCCATTGTCGGCACTTGTCAGTTTGTCAGCTAGTTTGGAATATCACACACACACCACGATCAATTCGCCAAAGCTTGCCGATCATCATCATCATCGTATGCTGGTAATAACGAACAGCGGATATCACAGCATAAATGTTGTTCCAAAAAGTCACACTCAGCCGGCCGAAAATATTTACGAGAGTGCACATGCTGTTTATTCTTATGCTGTGTTTCTACAGTAATTACACCAACTTAGTAAGATTATGATCTAGTGAACAAATAAGACAAAGAAGTTATAGGTTATGTATGTCACTCCATAAGCAAACGTTAGTATTCAAAGATCCAACCTGATCACAAACCTAATGCCAACCAGACTTAATTTCCAAAAACACCTCTAAACAGAACTTGCATTTATTTGGAGCTTTATAACTTTAAACTCAAATATTTCAAACGTTCATAACTATATAAGGAATTTTTTGCCACAATAGCCTCTGCTAAATGTAAAATAGCCATTTCAGTCACTAAAAATCTTCTCTGTGTGTGACAGTAGAATAAACACAAACCATAAGCCAACATAATATAAAACTATTTTTAAATTAGAAATAATTCAGCAAGTTTTAAAATTGTATGTATATTCAAGGCCACCTGTGCCTCATCAATCTCTTATAGACATTCAATACATTCTTTCATACATAACGTTCTATTTACCTTCTTGTCGACTTGCTCCAACATTTCGTAGTTCAGTAGCAAGATCTGCATTTTCAGCCTCTAAAGCTTGCTTAGCCTTTTCTAAACCAGTTCTTGTTTTTTTAATATTTTCTAATTGTTCTGTGATGGAAGCTAGTTCTTGAGTATGTTTATGTCTCATGTCGGCAAGTGAAACTTCATGCAATTGGGCCTCTTCTTCCAAGGTTTTCTTTAAGGTTGCCAATTCCTGTTCACGTTTTGACCTAAGTTCCTGGAATTGAATGTTAATATATAAAATTTAAATACTATAACTTTTTCCTTTTATTTTCTACCTGTTGTGCAGCAGTAGTATCGAGTGAATCAAGGAGTTCGTTTTTAAGCGCTTCAAGTTCCTCATTTAAATCTCGTTTTAATTTTTCTGCTTTACTCCTTGCTGCCTTTTCAGCTTCTAAATCTTCTTGCAATTCAGCCAGTTGGCTTTCTAGTTCTCTCAAAGCTTTCTGAGATTGTGCTTTTTGAGCACCTTCCTCATCAACTCGAACCATAGCCTGAGCTAATTCTTCTTCTCTTTTACCTGAAATTAGAAATACAAATATTTGTATAGACAATTATGTCATAAGAGAACACCCAAGATTTAGCCTACCTAAGTGTAATTGAAGCTCTTCAAGTTGAAGACGCTTTTCAGTCAATTGTTCTTTCAAGTCATTAACTTCCGATTCTATTTTTCTCTTTGATCTATCTGATTCTTGCCTTTGTTGGTGATCTTTCAACAATCTCTCTTCAAGTTCTGCAATTGATGCTTCATGTTTAGTCTTCAATTTTGCTAAGTGTTTAGCTTTCTCTTCTTCTTCTGCTAAAGTTTGACTTAGATCATTATTTCTTTCATCCAATAGTTTCTTTTCCTTCAGTAATTTCTGATTAGTATCATCGCTTAATGCCAAATCTTCTTCTAATTTCTTTTGTTTTGCATCATATTGCACCTTTTCTAACTGTAATTTCTGTCGAGCAGCTTCTTCTTCCTCTAACTGTTCTTCCAAATCCTGTATAGTCAACTGCAACTTTTTTTTATCATTATTTAAACTTGCAGTACGTTCTTCTTCTTCCTCAATACGAGCTTCTAAATCATGCAAAATTTCTTCCAGTTCTTGTTTTCGCGCAGTCAGTCTTGCTCGCATTTCTTCTGCTTCAGCACACAACTCTACTTCAGCCTGTAATTGCTCTGCTAATACAGTTTTTTCTTCAATAGCTTGTTGGTATTTCTTTTCATATTCTTGAGCATTCTTTAACTGAGTTTCAAGTTTATCCTTAACTTGTTTCAATTCATCTTCTTTCTGCATTAATTTCTCTTCTTGTTTTGTAACTTCTAGCAAAGGTTTTACTTTTGTATACAATCTCCACCATTGCCAGTTACGTAATTTCAAATATGCTGAACAATTACGCTGAATAATACGAATTGCATTGAGTTGTTGAACACGTTTCTGATAGTTTCTTCTAGAAAGGAAACCTCTACAGAATGCCTGGAAGTTAACAATCAAGTCGGTAATCTTATAGTCTCTTTCTTCTTCTAGATGTGCAAGGACTCCAGCTCTGAAATTAATTATTTATTATTCCAATTGTAAGATTTCATTAACAATAAAAGATACCTAAAGAATATTTTTGATTGACCAATACGAAACAAATTTTGATCTAATTCTAGTGATTTGATCATTGTTTCACAGGCCTTCTTGCCATCCATAAAACCTTTATTAATAACATTTGGTGTTAGCAATTCATATCTTTGACGGAATTCTTGGAATGGAATACGGTTCGGAAAACCTTGCCGGCAAATACGTATGCCTTCCAACACACCATTGCATCTTAACTGATCTAAGACTAAAGGAGCATCAATCTTTCCAGCACGTTTTTCATGATTGGGAATGATACAACGAACAAAGTTGGGGTTTGTGTTTCTTAATGTAACCATTAAATTAGCAAGTTGTTCTTTGTACAAATATGAAACTGTTCTAAACATGCCTTTGGCACGACCTATACTTTCTGCATCTTTCCAAATATGTACAATGAATGGGTCTTGAGAGGCTTGAAGCAGGGAAAGAACATTTTCATTTTGGGGATCCATATTCTTCATCAACCACTGAGTTGCTGAATAATCAACTTTTCCAGCATAGTGGATAATAGAGAAATCAGCTACACCACGGAAATCGCTCTTCTTAAATTTAGGATGTGTGGAATGAGCACTTACTAACTTATCCACATAGGTCTTATCGGTTGCTTTTGGGAAAAGGCATTCTTCATCTAAGAGAGCCATTATACCCATAGGTTTATCAATTAAGTCTATTGTTGGTTGTAAATCAAGACCAAAATCTATGAATTTCCATTCAATGCCTTCTCTTTGATATTCTTCTTGTTCGAGAATAAACATGGTGTGGTTGAATAATTGTTGTAATTTCTCATTAGTGTAATTAATACATAACTGTTCAAATGAATTCAATTCAAATATTTCAAAACCAGCAATATCTAGAATTCCAATAAAGCTAGCACCTTGCCTTTTTGTTCGGCCCAGTGATCTATTTATTCTAGTAACTAACCATCGGAACATTCTTTCATAGCATGCTTTGGAAATTGCTTCAACAGCAAACTCAACCTAAAAAGGAAATATCAAAACTTAAAACAACATTTGTTTAAATTTTAATGTAAATGTGAAATAAATAAAGATTAGTAAAAGTTTCACAGTTTTATTAAAATACAACCTGACAATATTGTTTCGACAGCTATGCTGTCATTATGTCGAAACAATATTGTCAGGTTGTATTTTAATAAAACTGTGAAACTTTTACTAATCTTTATTTATTTCATGATTATGGAGTTCCACAAAGTAAGGCTGGAAACAATAAACAAGTTTAATGTAAATGATTGATAATGGAGAAATTCTTGTGAAAATCAGTAACGGAAGGTGCAAGTCAGTCAATCAAATTAATACTAACCTGTTCTTTAGTTTGCGCTTTAGTAACAAACTCTCTTCCAACTTTTATTCTAGGCTTCAAGAATGCCTTAGTCATTTCAGTTACAGAAAGACCCAATAGGTGGGCAATCTTTTGAGCCACCGTATTATCTGGTAATGTGGCTTGATCTGAGCTGCGATCCTGTTTGAACTGCATAGTACCAAACAACATAACAGCAGAAACTATTCGGAAAATGGCACTAAAATCTTCAGAATTGAAACCCATTATGTGCATTGCCTTCACTGTGCTTTCGAATTCGACCACATCATCTATGCCAGGCACTATGTGGTTGTCGTTTTGAAGGAATGAATAAGTTTTTGAATCTTCTAAGATGTACTCCTCTGCAAAAAATGGAGGAATGTATTAAATAGATAAAAATAATGCACTACTTGAAGATGATTTGGCATAAAGTCATTATTTGAGAAGTTTTACTTTTTCTGAGAGCAGAAAAAGGCTCAGTAGAAAATCGTTAATAAATGGTAACAATAAAAGTTAAGAGATAAAGATGAGAAACAACAAAAAGTACACATTAATTCATGAACAGCTATTGAACGGTTAGATAACTATATACCAGACAAATACATATGTATGTATTATTGTGAATATTGACAACAAAGTGTGATCAATAATTATTTTCATAATAAGCTGTTAAGAAAAAAAACCAAAAGCAGCAACAATTTTTTTAAATTCAGTTTTTTGAAGAAAAGTTGTTCTTGATAAAAATGTTTGCTTATCAGAAAAATGATATTGCCATACCAAAATTTAAGGTTTAATCTTTGGGATATTCAAAAATTAAGAAAATATAAAAATGGTTTAAGAGGGTACCATTATTAGGACTCATGTTACAAGAAACAGTTGTTTTTAATTTAAAACTAACTCTAAATATTGAAATATTTAGGTTTTACCGACCGGAGAATAGTGCATCCAATCCCGAAAGGTATTTTCAATCCCGATATTTAAGGATTGAAATTTTCGGATACCAGGATCAATCCCGGGATTGCATATGCAAAATGCTTAAAGTAAAACTCAAAATAGTATATTCAAGTATTAGTTTCATAAGACATGTAATTTTCTATAAGACAAGTGCGCTAAAATGTTTTATGAAACGAATACTTTATACTATTTTTTCTATTTGCGTGTCCAAATGCATTTTGCATGTTCAAAAGAATACTGGAAACAGTAACATTTTATTTTTTAAAGTTGATATCACTATTAAACAGCTCTTAAAACGTGAAACTTATCTACATTGTAAATTTGAAAAACAAATGCAGAACTAGAATTCTCAGTGTTGCCAACTCTCCAAAAACTTTTCCCTAAAAAATTATATTTAAAAACTAAGTCATTATTTTTTAAATACAGTAGAAATCCATAATACGAACACACTGTATTCCGAACATTCAGTAATCCAAACAGCAACATTTACAAGCTATAATCTGAACAAACCTCTTTAATCCGAAATCCTGTTTAATTCGAACAAACCAATTTAGACTGAACAAGAAAGTTCTATGTACATACTAAAAGTGAATATGTAGCGTTCTTGGAAGGTGAATATTAATTATAAATGATATTATAGCAGATTGCTGATGCAGTTTGTTGGCTGATACTGTTACGACCGGATGGGTGTAAACAAACTCTACGAAGACTAACAAACGCTTTTGTTATTAATATAAAGAGTAATATAAAGAGCCCAGAAGGCTATAGATGTAAAAAATAAGCTATAATATAATAATAATACCAGCACAAAGGCGCCCTAAATGTTTTGACGTTGCAGTTTTGCCGCAATTGTTTATGTAATGACATCATCTACCTTAAAACCTTTTTCTATCAATTTTATTAATACACAATTTGTATCCATGGCGTTCAACATTCAATTAAAAAATATCAAAATGTAAACACACATTATTAAAACTATCAGAGAAACTGTTTAACAATTAAATGTTGGGTTAGTGCTTAACGATTGCTTTAAAATATGGTGTTGGTAAATCGACAGCCAGCATTATAAAACAAAACTAAAATCCTAGAATATGTCTCGTCTGCTGATAAAGGTACAGGAAATAGAAAAACACTGAAATTAAGATCATTAAATTAGAGCACATCGCTATAAAAGGAGAAAGAGAAAACTTAAAGCAAAAAAATACTGATTTTCTTAATTAGAAATAAAAGTTTTGTAATAAAATTAGTAAGTTACATAAGTTAAATTCTTTATAATAAAGTACCATGGCATAAAGCAATGTTTATCTTCGTACATCCAGTAGTCCGAATTCCTAGTTACTGTAAAAATTACAAAATAACGCAATTTATTTCTCCTTTTCTTTTCGTTTCCTTGTTGTTTTCTAAAGTTGAATACACGTGTGCTAAAAATGTGTCTTATGAAACTAATACTTTAATATATTATTTTCTATTTGCTTTAATTTGTAATTAAGGGTCGGCCGTAACAACGTTGTATGTAACATTTTGCTGAAATGAGGTATTGACGTAAAAACAACGTTAGTATATCCCTAGTGGTAGGTGTTGGCGTCATAGAGATATAAAATATTCTTAAACAAATTTGTAGTATGCCATTTAACAACACTGTACATCTGTTGTCCGACCGCAATGTGGTTAAATCTTTTTGTTACATACAACGTTGTTACGGCCGACCCTTCAATTATTAAAAAAATAACTTAGTTTTAAATAAAATATATAGCGATACTTTGTTAAGCAGTTTGACAGTTGACAACACTGGAAATTTTAATTCCGTTCGACATTTTAAGAGCAGCTGTTAAGAGTTACTGTTTCCAGGATTCAAAATCAGTGGCACAGCCATGGGGGGGTTTTGGGGGTCGAACCCCCCCCCCCGAAGTTTTTGTATTTATCATAGATTTTCCTTATTCTCTTAATAATATACATAAATAAATAAGATAGTATATATTACGCAAATTTACTCGAATAAACCCCCCCGAAAAAAATTTCTGGATGCGCCACTGATTCACATAGATATCTTTTGGACGCGCATGTAGAAAAAGATTTTGCATATTTAATTATAAGAATAATGAAAAAAAAATCATCATCAGTCATAAAATATAAAAAACAAAATAGAAACAAATTATTTAAAAAAACACCAGTTCGTTCAAGATGTCTACTAAACTAGAATGGATTTTCACAAAAAGTTTCCAGCTGAGAACAAGCCTCTCTCGGGTTCTACACTGTTAGGTGGTATGGCGATTAAAAAATCATATACCATTATTTTGTGAGTTTTGTTCACGAAATCCACCCTTTTCGAAGTCCATTTCCCGAAGAAGAGTCTCATTTAAATTTTGTTTGTTTATGGAGTTTTGTTACCTCTCTATAGAACGAAATAGTATTGCACAAATAGGGGAAGTCCCGCATTTTATATAACCAATAGTAATAAATCACTTCGCTGAATTCGCACGGTTGCCAGGTTTAAATAGGAATTTTCATAATCCCGGGATTTAATATGTATAATCCCGGGATTAACGGGCCTGAAAAATGCCTGGGATCTCGAAATTGCATGCCCTACCGGAGAAGCAAAACTTCTTCTTTTTCAACTTTTCAAAGAAAAGTCATATAAAAAAAGCCTTTCTTCCTTAAAAAATCTTTTTTTCATTATCATTTGAAAATAAAAATTCTAAAAATAAAAATGAAAACCGCACTTTTCTAGTGATAGTAGTTTCGTAGATATCAGCTCCTAAAGAATAGGGAGTTTAGTGTGCGACCTCATACCAACACGACTGCCACGCAAAAAGAATGCTGCGTGGCTAATCATGTGTGGATCCACAGTGTGCATCGCTTCTTCAACTTCAAGTCAAGGCAGTCGTGTCGGTATGACGACACATACTAAACGTCCCACACTTTAGAAGCCGATATCTACGAAACAACTATCACTAGACAAGTGTGGTTTTCATTTTAATTCTTAGAATTTTTATTTTCAAATAATAATGATTTTTACGCTACACCCCCTTTAATGTTGGGGAAAAATTAAATTATTTTCTATCCCAACGTTCATAGCAACGTGTCTTATTTATTATTTTATTTTAGCATTGTCGATTACATGTATGTCAAATAATAACAGTTTCCAACAGAATTCTTATTTACTTATATTGTTGCTAGTTTCTTTTCTCGCTTTTGTGCATTATCTCCTCTCCCTCCATTCTATTTCACAAATAACTAATTTTTACCATTCAAATTAACTCTTTTATTATCTTACAATTAGTAATGCTCAGATTGTTCAAGAGTTAAAACAAAAATTGTTGAAAATCTTTAAAACCTAAAATGTAACTTCTTTAACTTAAATATTGTATACAAATCAATAACACAAAAATTAACATAGACTTATAGGTAGGAATGCATGTTATAGAATTTACTGCATAGCCATGTGAGTAATGTGAGACTTTTCATTTCTAATTAATAACAGCTTATTGAATTCCAGTAATGCCACTGGAAAAAGTGATATATGCAAATGATTTTTCTACTTTTTGTAAAACATTAATTACATCTACATAAGATTATTATTGAATAATATATGATAAATTATAAATAAATAATAAGTGCTACTATTTCAAACGAATAATATTAATTTTTAGAACAACAAAAATTAAAATGCAGAACTTACTCTTTTGATCAGATGTGGCACCAGCTAACAATTGATAAAAGATGTGGAACGTTCTTTCTTGTTTTGCTTGTCTTATGGCACGTGATTTTTCCAAAAGGTATGTTTCAATATTGGCTCCAGCAATGTAACCAGAGGCATCAAAATTAATTCTAATAAATTTACCCTACAATAAAAAGATGTTAATTTAGCTTACTAATAAACGCATAATTACAAATAGTACTTACAAATCTTGAAGAGTTATCATTCTTAACGGTTTTAGCATTTCCAAATGCTTCTAAAATTGGATTGGCCTGTAAAAGTTGTTGTTCTAGACTACCCTGTGTGCAAAAACATATCAATTAATTAAAGTTTGTACTTCAATATCTGATTTAAAAATTGTTAAAATATGAAATAAAATATTTAACTTCAATATCAAAAAGTTATACAATAGCAAATACTTATAAATAACGGCATTGAAGGTAAATCATTTGTTTTGCATGTGAAACCAAATATATGTAATAATTACGTTGCATCAGTTATTTGTAAACGCTGATGATTTGAACTGGTTAGTATTATTCTAACAAAATACAGTGTAATGCGGTGTGTTGATTATCAGGTAACTTTGAGATTTTATTTATTTTTTTACTTAAGTTGTAAGTGCACTGAGATATGATTTAAGATTGCTTTGCAAACTGTTTTAGTTTTACAAGCGATTCACAAATAATGTACAGCTTATACAGAAAGATTTCTGTTTTAGTTTTCAATATTTTTTACAATTATTAAAGCATAACATTGAGTCGGGACAGAACCATAAAGAGGTGAACTTGTAATAACAATACTTGATG
This sequence comes from Agrypnus murinus, assembly GCA_929113105.1. NCBI lineage: Eukaryota > Metazoa > Arthropoda > Insecta > Coleoptera > Elateridae > Agrypnus > Agrypnus murinus. The sequence continues at coordinate 205,746,285 of OV816025.1, forward strand.
GAGCAGATTATTTTCAAATGTTTTATTTTTAAGTAATTATTGACATTCAGTTCAGTAAATCCTAGCCCTATAAGAATTCAAGGTTTCCAGAAAAAGAGTCAAGTAGCCCATAAAATATTAATTGTGCATCTTTAAGATATCAACATCTATCATAGGCTGGTGTAATGCAAGTCACTTTCTTTGTTTATGTTCAAACTAAACTTATCACCAACACACAACTAATACAAGGGTCACACTACAAATTAAGTCAGTGTAAGTCTAACATGCCATTTTTTTCACTTTTTCCCATAAATCGTTTTTGCAAGTTTCTCGTCTAGAAAAATGTCTACCTTACAACCCAAACTTGCACCAAGCGACTTCTCTCTTTTCATATCAGTACTGTTGAGTACTTTAAGTACTTTTGAAATTGCTGTACTTGTACTTCCCAACACTCTGTCTATAGGCTATAATAAAACATTTATAAAATAATATTGTAAAAAAATATTATACCTTTAACAAAGTGCTTAATGGTGTAAAGCCAATGTGACACTTGGGCAAATCTTAGTTGTAGTGTTACTATTTCAGACGGCATAAACTTAGTATCAAAGCAGTTTGTCCAATCAGCATCTTATTTGAATACAACAAACTGCATCTGTATGTAAAATTTGCTCAAGTACAGATGTGTCAAAGAGCCTTAATTCATTTTCAAAAAAATAATTGAAGTACGTAATAGTATATTAAGTATCAAGAACAGTAAGGACAGTTTACCGATCGATGACAATATTGGAGGAGATCGGTAAACTCCTTACTGTTTGAGATGCTTATACTATTTTTTGTACGACCATTATGAATACAAAGGTATTAACTAAGGAAATATCCCCGAAAAAAATAGATTTAAGATAATTTATTTTTGCCCTGTATATCCACCAAACATTAAGTATGTTTTGTCGTTACCATGGATACGTTTGTAATTACTATTATTTTTGAATGTCACAATATTTGTCAAACTCGTGAGAATGAGTGAATCTGAAAACGAATATAATTGGGATATTGAAGAGGCCTGAGCAAATTTAAATAAACAACATACATTTTTTTAAATAGTCCAATTATTTAGAAAATAAATGATTTCTCGCGAAGGAGACATCTAAAGATCATGCATTTATTTTATAAATTACATATAATTTACTTACCGTTCTGTTTTTGACAGAACTGAACGGTAAGTAATTACTTACCGACGCGTTTTTGCTTAGCAACCAGTAAATATAACCTACTGTTCTAAAAACCAAGTATGGTAAACAATCCGAAATAGCATGGTCGTACAAAAAATATATAAAAGTATTCAAAAATACTGGAAGTATATATACAGAGTATTCTACTTAGTGATATATGTACTTAGTATTTCAAGTACTTTTAACAAGTACTGGTTACCTATTACTCCAAGTAAAAAAATATATACATATTGTTGTGGTTCCAGCACTCATAATTGAATATGTCATTTGGGTTGCCTATATATTTAGGGGTTTGGACTCAAATGGACCAAATCTTATTTAAATAAATTAATTTGTTATTTAATAAGTAAAAGGTTACATTCTATATCACTTGATAATAATAAAAAGTAGATCTTAAACGGATTTTTCACTTAAAACTGAAAAATTATTTTGACAAGTTACGATATGCATATCGTTAGGTCGTTGGGCTTGGTTTTTCATAATTGAAGCCATTGGAAAATATAAAATGCATAGATGGAAAGGTGTATGCAAGCAATCACCACAATACTTACAGTTTTTCTTGTTAAATTTCAAGTAAATAATCCCATGCTGGTTTAACGATTCATCAAATTTCATGATAAATGTATAATTTTCATTAATCTATGCATTTGCAGCCAAAATGTTTTGCTGCAATATTCTTAATTAGGTTCTAGAGCACCTTTAGCAATAGAATCTTCAAGTGGGCAGCTCTATATAGAGAAGGTTTAGCCTGTTGAAGCCTAAAATTTGTATCGTTTTAACCTTATCTGCTAAAATGGTCAAATCTAGTTGATATTTAAACTTTTGGTGCCAAAATTGATGTAAATATTGTGTAAGTAATAAGGTGTGAAAACGTTATTATCTTAATTTTGTAAAAACCATGTTCGTCAGGAAATTCAAGATGGTTGCCATTGAATCCTGGACTTAAATTTGGTTTTTGTTAAGACATGCAATATACCAAAATATAGGGAAAATTATCCTCTTTCCGATTATGTAATTTGTTTAAAAATTTAATTTAATTTTTTAACAATATTCTGGTTATGTAGATCTTGTTAGGTTAGATGTTCAATTGTTTTTAGTAACTTCCCAGATTTTGTTAGTGGAAAAATGACGTTTATCCATTTGTTTTTGAAAAAAATATAAAAGCAGATCGAAAATCTGGTTACTTGCTTGTGATTTTCATATAAAGAAGAAGCCATGTCAGATCACGCAATAATAAAATTTTGAGGTTATGTGTAACAGAGTTTACGTCAATGAAATGTCAAAAAAGTGAGGTTATGACAAATGTCATCCAAATTTAATTTTTTTTATTTTAAAGTGTTTAATAATGAAAATAACATTGAACAATTAAAGTGACTTAAATAAAAAGTAAAGAGTAGTATTAATTTGGTTTTTGGACTATTTATTTATAAGAAAATTTTTTGGAAAACATATTGTAACTTTATTTCTGGATGGAAGGAAATTAAAACTGGATATAATAAGAATTTTTGGAAAATAGACAATTGATTTATGTACTCACGTATTGGAGGTAAATTGTTCAATGTTTAATAGTTGTAATAAATTATAAAAGAAGATCCACAAGAACAATTATATGGAAATGCGTGTTCACCAACGCAACAAGTAAGCAGGTAAATTTACTGACTATTACAGAGAACTGCCAAATAATATAGTGTGCAAAAATTTTCGAGAGTAACACAAAATTTTTGAATTTAAAAAAAATTATTTTCAAACTTCAACTTTATTTTTTTTGTTTCATTTCTTCCTTCAATTATAATTTAAGATCGTGGGATTGAAATAAAAATTGAGCAGGACAAATAGAATTAGACTGTCTTTTGATTCTTATTTTGTTAAATCCAATTGGCACCAATAATTAATTTAATCCATTTTATGTAATAAGAATTTTTTTTTGTTTTCGTTTCTCTTTTCATTCTTTTTGTGTTTATTAATAAAATATTTTAAATGTTAAAAAGGAGATTCATTTGTGTATTTTTTCTTGTTTTGTGTCCATTAACAGAATTTCACAGGTATAAGTTGAACAATATTTTATTATTTTGTCAAAGAGCGACCCGCCTGAAATTTTCTCATGCAATTTTCCTGAGCTTGTCTTTGGATTTTAAAATCATAGCCGGAGCAAATTTTCTTTTCATCACAAAGGTAAGTGGTGTTTGTTTTTGTATAACTTTTCAGTTTGCCTTACTACTATTAAACATAAGTGATAGTGGTCTTTAAATTTAAATAAATTTATGATCAATTTTTGTAAAGTGTATACTAGTACAGAGCTTATCACGATAAAATTTTATTGTCACACGAATGCGATGCTTATTAACCATTAAAATATCATAGCAATATGTATATTTGGCAATGAATAGTGGTTACTCCCAGTACTTTTGAACAGTACTGGTGACAGCTCTATTTTATTTGTTAGACTAAATTGTTTCAGTGTGACCCTCATATTGACAATCTGATTATCCATTTTAATAATCAATATTATTGCCATCACAAATAAATCACAACTACGATTATCACCTACTTAACTTTTTTTTTTGAATGTTTTATATTTCTGACTATTTACAATTTTAAATAAGCAAAAAGCTTCTAATTTGTCATGCAGTGCAAATATAAATATGTAAATTTTCTTAATTAGGTTTGAGTGCACACCATCATAAAATAAAATATTTCTTTGCATATTATTAATGGTTCTTTAATTACATATTTTTACAGCTTGCATGAATATGCAATGATTAATTTCTGCATATTATTCTATTCACTTCATAGAAAAATGAGAGTTGGTCATGTTTTATTTTCATAAAAGTGTCACATTCAAAGTTTGGATTGTTATTAATTTACGGTTGCATAACCTGTGTGAAAGCAAACTTTTAAAGCAGTGTTGTCTGATGTGTTGTATTTATAAAAATAAACTTCCAACTGATTTTCCTTTTTTGTTTTAATTTGATTAAGTTATAAAAATTATTAATAAAAACATGGTCAAAATAAAATAAATAAGGTCGTCGTTTCACAATTTTGAAACTGAACGTTTTTATATTCTACATAATTACTAATACTTGCTTTTTTCAAAATTTTTTGCGCAGCCGTAAGCGAAATATTCAATTTACAATTTTAAATTTTTATATCCTTGTCTAGTACAACAACGTCATAGTCCTCGCATGTGCTGTATTAAAACCAAATATGTACATTGGCAATACGAAATCATTCGACAGCCGTTTTGTGTTTATATTTACGTGCATGTGTTGATAACTTGATACGTTTGAATTAGCTGTTGTTTTATTATACGTGTTCAGTAAAACAAGGATTGCGGCGACCGTATTTATAAATTAGCGGAAAAGGAAATGAGAATTTGATCAATATACATAAATGATTAAACAAGGTAGCATGTTTTATTAAAGGTTTATTAATAATATTTAATAGGGGCTTCAAGAAGTGTTTCGTGGTGTCGTGTAAAAATGCGTCTCTGACAGCACTAAAGTTTCATTTTATTTTAATTCTTTTTATTTTTTTTACTGGGATCGGAAACTATAAAAAATGGTGGTTGGCCATTGGAAGAACTAACATTTTATTATACAATTCTGGTACAGCACAGTATATTATCCGCATGATTATATAATTTATTTAGTGCATATTTTCGCTTGTGTGGTTTTAGTATTCTTAGATTTTTTTATTCTAAAATTTATTTTTTTGCACTCTTTAAAGACAAAAAAGAGAAGATGCAGATCAATCAAATATAACACGATTAAACAATCTAAATTGGTGCAAATGCAATCATTTATGATTATGTCAACTGTAAGGGGATGCATTTGCTGCAAGGAAAATGCTTTTGAAAATGGAATAAGTAGAGAAAACATGTGCATTATTCTTCACGAATCATTTGTAAATGTTGTTTTATACTTAGATAGTTTAAATATGATAAGGTACAGCTTACTTTTAAACTGTAAAACAGAAGAAGAAAGACAACGATACTACAATTGTGGCGGCATTTGGCTTATGTTCGTCTTTGAACAGCACTAAAGTTTCATTGTATTTTAATTCTGTTTATTTTTTTACAGGGTTCGGAAACTATAAAAAACATGGTGGTTGGCCATTGGAGGAACTAACATTTTATTATACAATTCTGGTATAGCACAGTAAATTATCCGCACAATTATATAATTTATTTAGTGCATGTTTTCGCTTGTAATTTTACTTGACAACAGCTGATTTGATCGGATCCCATCGCGTCTTACATTCAGTCTTCACGTGCTCGCCGCTGCCAAAGATTTCAAGTATAGCCGATGTAAATCGAGTTCCAACTTGAATAGTATGTGACGTCAGCGGTGTAGAAAAGAATGGAAAATATTTAAACTTTAAATTCGTAATATTAAGTTATCATATTGCATTTATCCATTTTATGTGGACCTGTTCATTAGATAACAATTATACTAACAAAATATACAAGTTATGTCAAAATCTAAAGTCCATGCAACGACCCTATTACAAAATTGCTAGCTATGGATAGAATTCACACATAAAAATGCTAAGAAAATGGCTACACTGTTTTACTGACATATAATTTCCAAAATTCCTAACCTTATAATTTATGGTATTCTATTGTCAAACAGTTTTCAAACTCTATAGAATGAAATCTGTCACATTCTTTTACAAAGTGAATGGATATTATATTGTAACATAATCTTTTTGCAGCTATTGTATGTTGTTAGAAATTTTGATAAAGTTGTTTGTTATTTCTTAGTCTACATATGAATAATAAATATTTGAAAATACTCCATTTCAGGCATTATATTGATTTCTCTGATAATTGAAGGGTCCGCCATAACAACGTTGTATGTAACATTTTACTAAAATGCGGTATTTCCATAGAAACATCATCAGAATATCCCTATTGGAAGATGTTGGTGTCATAGAGTATAAAATATTCTTAAACAGGAGTCCTGTTTAGTCCTGGAATACTAGTTTTGAAAGAGTGAATTTGCAGTATGCCGTGTAACAATGTTATAGTCTGTTGAAAGTTCGTGTTGCTCTTCAAATTCTTTTGTGACATACAACATTGTTACAGCCGACCCTTCAATTGTTTATTAATTTATATTAAGTTAGTATTTAGTGAAGACTTTCACAATAATAGGTATTTTTGTTAGAAGTGCGCTGTTACATCAACTTTTGAGTATAAAAGATGCCAAAAATATGACAAAATTGTAAAAATGTTAATGTATTAGGCAATCCAACGACCTGTCAAATGTTGTTATTGTGGCACAGATGGGAATGTTTGCCCACAGCAACCATTTTGGTTTGGATTGATTAGGCCAATTAATTGCCCAGGCGCATATTGAAACGCAGGCAAGGCAGAGCAGCACAGCACAGGTTTTTGTATTTATAAGTTTCAATACACCTGCGCCAAATGTAACGCAGGGCAGGATAGAACAGCTTCGCACAGAACCTGATTCATACAGCGTTTGAGACACAGTTTCCTGTGAGTGTGTGTTAATCTGTGTAAGATTTTTAAAAATTTAAAGAAAATGCATGAACAATTTATTGAAGATTTTCAAAATAAACTAATTATATATGACATAAATAATTATAATTATATGTGGATAAAATTAAAAGCAAAAAAAATTGAAAAGATTTAAAATGATGTAGAAATTTAAAAAATCACTCTTTTTATGAGATATCATACAGTAATAAAATGTTTAAATTCAATTTTGCTGAATCTGATTCAGAGCTTAAATCAATCAGTTCAGCCATAATTAAACAATAAAAAAATCAAATGCTTGCAACACAGCAGGCACCGAACTGCTTAGCAGCAATGTGCGCTCACTCTGCCCGTGAATTCTGTACAATTAATATTATTATTTTAATTAGGAATTATTTTCTGTACTGTGCTGCCCTGTATCGCCTACATTTCAATGTGCGATCGGGTATAGTCTGTCAAATGGTGATTTTATGATGCCGACAGGAATGTAATCGTGTGTTTGCCCACAGTGACCATATTGGTTAGGATTACCTAATTGAAAATTTTGAGGTTAATTTTGACAGATATCAAATTAGGTACATAAATAAAAAAGTATATATTCCATTCGCTTACGGGAAGAGTAACTGTTAGGATCTTTTGATTTGTAATGTGTTAAGCATTTAAAACTAACCATTTTAAACTTTTCGTGATTTTTTATGTTGGCATTATCTTGGTGTTGTCTGAGATTTTCCCGCTGAGAAACGTCGTCAAGACAAAAAAGAAATACTTAATTATCAAAAACTTATGAATAGTTTACACATATTAGAAATGGATGAGTTAATAAATGCAAATCGATATCTAAAAGTAAGAACAATGTGTTAAGTATTATTCAAAACTTTTCAACGTTGAAACATGCAGTAAACATTTGACAGAAATCAAGACACACACCACACCACATAACATTTTTTTTTGATAGCCTATAATAAGTTGGTGCAATTCATACTATGAGTACTATTATCAGTACTATTACACTAGAAAAATCACTAAATCTGATTGCTTTAGTTACTCTTCCATTCCCGCAAACGAATAGATTATATGTTTAGTCATATACCATTTTTTTGATAATGTACAGTGTGATCCAAAATAAGTAAGGACGGTTTGAATTTCACAGCATACGTTTTGGTGTATTTCACGTTGTTAGTACGCACTATTGAAATGTGTTGCATCAAATTACAGCATCAACTCGTCACTTTCTCATTTACATCGTTTGCTTTGCCACGTTGGTTTTTATTGAATTTTTGCTTCATTTTGCTCGTTCTCTTATTTTACAAAACAGTTGTTTCCAGAACTACAGTTTGTAAGACAATTTTATTGACAGATAAGTTTATTATTTAAAATTAATAAAGTTTATAAGCTATATTATTTTTGAGATGCTATTGTAAAATAAAAAAAGGATAACAATGTCTAAAAAGAATATGTATTGCCAATGTGACAATAATTTTACATGGCGGTGAATTCAAACCTCAATTTTTCACCTCAACCTCAAGTGATCATCTTGTATCTGACAAAAGGAATATAAAACAAAATAAAAATTTGAGTAGTTTAATTGCAAAATGTCAATTTCATGTCACTGTAATGTGAAGTGAAAGGTGATTTTAAGGTAAACAACTTACATAATTTTCAATCTCAATCTTCATGAGTAGCATTAGTAAAGAAATTGCACATATAAAAATCTGTATTAGTTATATACAAAAAACAAACATTTCTAAACTCCAACTATTATTATTATTGAAACTGCCCCAGTACCACACAGATACCAGACACAAACACGCAAAAGTGACCAAAATACATACCGAAGAGTCTCTCGTTGGACTCTGGTGATAAAGAAGCATGAAAAAGAAATTACCAAACAATTGTCTTTCTGCTTGTCATTATATTTATTAATAATTATAGAGGAGTATAATAGATATTCATTTTATTAGGAGTATAAGTGAAACTTTATGTGACGAAGTATAGAAGTTTATACGCCAAGTGAAGCGAGGCACGGAATAAATCCATACAAAGTCACTTATACTCCAAGCAAAATACAATATTTTATTTTCAAACGATTCATTCTAATGCGGGATATTAAAATCGAAGTATTAAAAAAAAGAAAACGGAAATATGGATAAGTTGCCTTGCATCGATTATGGTGGTTGCTATGGATGGCATCTTTGAAGGTAGCCATGTTTTACACTCCGCTGGAGTATAAAAGTATTATACTCTGCTCAAGAGTGGTGCCATAAAAATGCCACTTATACCTTGCCAACTGAGTCATATGAAGTTTGAAAATAAAACTTATTTAGTGTTGATTATTACTTGTGCTTAATGTTTTTCTTTATACATTAAAACAGTTAACAAAAAAAGCAATAGGTAAGTAGGAACATTCCTTTGCAAAACTAAAAAATTATATTTGTACATTTAATATATCAAACTGAAACCTGTACCTGTATAGATAAACATAGAACTATTTTTTCAAGTTGCATTAATTCTTTGTATTAATCTTTTAATTCTGGATTTAAAAAAATTAACACAATTATACACATTTAGGTGTTTCTGCTGTGATTCTTAACATTTTTGGTGTCACACAAATCTTTAATTATCAAAATCTTTCTTGCACAACAATAGCATGAACGTTCGTAGAGAATGCAGCAAATAGATTTTGCAAACCCCTCAACTCAAAAGAAGAAACAATCCTTTTGTATGCATTATTGCAAATAGTCCAAACTCAAAGAGAAATCTCTATAAAAATTAAAAAATTATCTCTTTGATAATTTTAACTTAATCAGATATCCTTTTGCTACTTTGCCCATTATGTTCAATGTGATAGGTTATATTCAATTGTTTTAGAAAACATTTCCAGAGTTACAGAAGAGAGTTAGACAAGAGAAGAGAGTTAAGCAAGAGAAGAAAGTTAGCTATGTTTATTTATTTATGTTTAACGAATCCTATTGAGTTAACAACAATAACTATAAAAAGTGAGGGGGGTTAATTTAACAAGTATCGTGGATAAGTTGATCATTATAAAAGTATCAGGTAAGATTTTTTTCATCGAAGATGAACAGCAAACCATTACAATGTACTTAATTTTATGTAGCGGTTGTATTAAAAGCTCAAAAAACATCAATATTCTATAGAATACCTGGCAAAAAATCACTACTCTGACCTAACCTAACTTCCAGTCTCTAATCTTTAATTTGTACTAACATAACCTGTAACTTTGCATAATTATCTTATAAATTCAGACCTTCATAAAGATATGATGGAAACGATATATACAGGGTGGGATTAAAGTATGGAATATTAAAAAAAAAGCGAACTCAACCGGTTTTTTTAAAAACGCTGAAACACGTAGATTTTGTTTTTTAAAAATACACATTAATATGTGCGATTCACCTTTCAACTTTCATTTGTTTCTAAGTTATGACGTCATCACAAAAAAATTTAAATGACAATATAGATTTTTAATAGTGGAATCCGATAGTGATTCTTCTTCCCTTTATGATCATGCAAATAAATCTTAAGGTTGCATGACAAAAATTCTGAGAAAAATCGAGCTGAACTTTGTAAATGTTTGTTAGTTAGGACGTCATCACAAAAAATTTAAATGACAATATAGATTTTTACTAGTGGAATCCGATAGTAATTTCTCTTCCCTTTATGATCATTCAAATAAATCTCAAGGTTGCATAACAAAAATTCTGAGAAAAATCAATCTGATATATTGATATATTTATACCATAATATCAATAACATTAAATGTTCAGATCGATTTTTCTCAGAATTTTTGTTATGCAACCTTATGATTTAAACGCATGATCATAAAGGGAAGAGAAATCACTATCGGATTCCTGTCATTTAAATTTTTTGTGATGACGTCATAACTAATAAACATTTACAAAGTTCAGATCGATTTTTCTCAGAATTTTTGTTAGGCAACCTTATGATTTATTTGCATGATCATAAAGGGAAGAAAAATCACTATCGGATTCCACTATAAAAAATCTATATTGTCAAACAGCCTTGGTCGTGTAATGTCTAGAGTGCTGGACTTTCACCCAAGCGGCCCGCGGTCGATTTCCGGTGCCGGCAGATCTGGTTAAGGTTTTCTGCAGTTTTCCTTAGCTGTGACACAAATGTGGGATTTGCGCTGTTCCATCTGTAAGTCGGCTGCAGCCGCACTTAGGGCCTACGTAATAATAATAATCGCCCCCTCCCTCCCGCACAAGCTTATAGCTTCTGGGGCCTGGTTTCCAGGCTATGGGTTGTAGCAATTATTATTATTATTATTATTTAAATTTTTTTGTGATGACATCATATAACTTAGAAACAAATGAAAGTCGGAAGGTGAATATTAATAATTATTTTTAAAAAACAAAATCGACGTGTTTCAGCGTTTTTAAAAAAACCGGTTGAGTTCGCTTTTTTTTTTAATATTGCATACTTTAATCCCACACTGTATATTAAAAAAAAATGAAAAATATCAATGATGTAGCTAAACTTTAGTGGGCCAGGTAGCAACTTTGATTGAATGAGTATGTTGATTTTTAAGATAACCTTCTTAAAACTAAAATTCATCAAATATCTTCCATTTTTACTTTGTGCCGTTTTCTTTCCTTTCAGGCTTAGCTGTATATGTTGTGACACAATGCTATTCTTAGAAAAGTCACATAAAATAAATAACACTGCAAGGTTAGGCTCAATCAGCATATGTCCAAATATTCTAGATATTGAGATCGCAACCAAAACAATGCCTCAGCTTGTACGCGTTAGTATCACAGCACAATAAATTGATGATATAAAACATATACAATACTGAAAGACAACTGAAGGACACTGATAATAAGTAAAACCCAGTCTTGCAGCTGTAAAAGTACTCCCACTACTTATTTATAACGAGTGTTCATTCAAAGCTAAAGCATTCTTTAATTGTGTGGCTAATACTCCAACATAACTATTATATCTGATATCATTCACGTTTGCAATTGAAAAATCAATTTCAATAGACTAAGGGCTGGTTGCATAAAGCATTGTTAATTAAAAGTAAGTATTGTAGTGTTATTGGTTCTTTTAAACCCGTTGTTAAGTTTTATCCAATTACATTGCTTAACAGCTTGATCAATTTGACAACGTGGATAACTACCTTTTATGCAACTGGTCCTTACTTTAGAAGCCTGTTAAATTCTTTCTAATCATTTTGAATAGATTTCAAATTGGCATTTTTTTGTATTCTCATCAGAAATCTAGGCAATCCTTATTTTATTTTATATCAGTTAGGTAGACAGCCTAATTGACACTAGTAAATACAAACATTGCAAAAGGAGTAAATAATGTTATCATGCTTCCCAGAATTAAAAGTTTTTCAAAATCCTATGAATAAGGATTTTGCAATACACATGAATCATCTACTAGATACATCGTTTCCCTTTTCTCTTTATTTAAAATAATCTCAGGTTTCAGTTTAATCGTTCGGTGTTAAATTCAGAATAGCTGTGGGGGGCTCAATATACCTTCAGTTAATAACAATATTTCACAGCATAAATCTTTAATTTCAAATGTTTGATGATAAAAATAAATAAAAACATAAGTTATTCTTCTCCTACTTATAATAAATTCCTCATAGGCCAGAAAGTTCTGGATTCAACACTATAGTCATTTAATATTTGTAAATAAAAAGATAACAAAGAGCACTTACATTCCTAAAAAAATGCATGCAAAAATATAGTTTTAGCATGTACGAATTCAGTCAAACACAAGGTGTCCTCTCAGATAGTACTAATTAATGCATGGAGTAAAAAAAATAATTTGGTTATTTATTTTGAGATTACAGTCCATTAAATACTTTTTAATTACTGCTTGTAGTTTGAATAACAGATAATAGAGTAACACAATAGCCTTTAAAAAGAATAGTAATAGAATTCTACAGAAAATAGTTTTAGGGTGCTTTTTCTACCTTACTAAAAACTCAGCAAAAAACTACTTACAAGTTACCTAAGTATAACCTATTATAAATAACATAAAATAAAAATCTACTTACGATAAGATCTTTCTGTAGAAATGGAATGGCCAAAAAGACGGAACATAAAAGAAAATGGCAATAATTAGAAAATATATACAATACATGCTATTTTGCAGTGAAAAAGATAACACAATTTAAGAGTATTGTGTAATTAAACATGTTGAATGTTGATATACTAAAAGTGTCTGTATAATATACAAAATGTGTTATTAAAAAGTGAAGTTACTCTGAAGAAAATGAAAGATTCGAATAAGACAATTTTAATATACACTACAATATCAGTATCTTTAAACAATAAAATTTAACTCTTAGCTCACAACCACTATCTAGTATTTAACAGCACATAAAAAACCTGAAACTTATTGAGAACAATAAAGTACAGTATGAATTATTAACATTTAAGTTATATTCAATTTAACTTAATGTTTGTATTTGAAAATCATTTTAGTATTTGCTTTACGAATTATAGAATTAATGAAACAAAATAAGATACTAAATGATCTTACCGCCCCTGATCCTTTAGGTGATTTTGATGCAGCAACATAAGCTAAATACTGAATTACTTTTTTGGTGTTTTCTGTTTTACCAGCTCCTGATTCACCTGTACATAAAATTGATTGATCTTCTCGTTCTGTAAACAAAAATAAATTTTTTAATTTTAGTTAAATATAAAGTAAAAAATTAAAAGGTTTTCTCAAGAAATACAAATGTTTTAATCACTCTTTTAAATATAACTATTTAAAATAAACATAAATAAAGTTTTCCATAACTGTTACTGAATGATTTAAGGCAAGTTGTGTAATATTTCTAGATAATATTTTTAATAAATTAATTTTAAGTACTTGAACACTAATAAGAGCATAAAAGCTATTCTAAAACATTAGTGTAATTTATTTATATATCTCTTCACAGCAAGGTAAAAATAAGAATCTTGAATGAAAAATGTTTAAAGCAAGAATTTTTTGGGTATAAAAACAAGAGCATGTGCAGCATTTTAAAAAGATCAAAATCATATTATAAAGCTTTATTTTGTTATATTTTGGCATCAATCCAAAAATGCAAACATTGTTTGTTAACTGTTTTTATTTAAAAAAAAATAAAAAACAAAGAATAAGCCAATGATCCTTGATGGCGAGTATCTTAAAGTGGATTGAGAGTACACATAAATATAGTGGCGTACACAAAAGAGTACCCCCTGAACTTAACCAAATATAACAAATTGTTAAATACCTACCCACTGGAAATTATTTTTTTGCATTGTTTATTCACTATGCTCTACTTCTTTTTGTTTTGTTCTAATTTTATATTACACATGAATGCAAATCACATGTCACCTTTCATCAGTCCCTCATGTACTTTATTGATCGCATCTGTTCAGGGGAATTCCCCATCGCCGATTCTTTGTCATTAACTGTCGCCTTGATAGCTATACTTTTTGTTATTAGCGAATTTGCAGCAACAAATTAAATGTTATGTTATACAGCAATTTTTACGACATAGATAAGAAAATCTCCAAGCTCAGAATAAAATTGTTTGTGGTTATGTTTTGTAACGTTGATGTTTATTTGACATTAAAAGCATTCAAATGACATTTGACAAGAACTTTTTGACATTTTATCGATACATTAACGTGTATGATATTTAGAAGTTACGAAGCTGGATTGAAACTTTCATAGCCTCACCAGTAACCAAATACATAATAGTTCCATTGTTATATACCTCTGTTATAAAGCTATATCCTTAAGTAGGTATTGTGTATTGTTACAGGTTAAGATTTTGTAAATCCTTAATTGAGTAAAGTATTCAAAAATTTTTGAAATGAAATTAAGCACCTGCATAAAATGGGCTTAACGATAGGGCAAATCTATCAAGACATGCTAGAGACACTAGCAACAATCTGTTTCGCCTTATGCCATGGTGAGAAAGTGGGTAACTGAATTTAAGCTTGGTTGAGACAGGATTGAAAATGATCCCCGCAGTAGCAAGCTTTTTTTTGGGATTTTAAGGACATTACTATGGTAGATTACTTAGAAAAGGTCAAACTGTTAATGCATTAATGCAAAGCTGTTAATGGTATTATTGGAACCTTTTGCATAAAGAAATCAAAGTGAAGAGGCCAGGATTGCTGTTGAGAAAGGTGCTACGTCACCACCTTAATGCACTTGTTCACACACAGTTGAATCCATGGCAGAAATAAATAACTGTGGTTTCTAAGTATTGCCGCACCTGCCTTATTCCCTTGATGTGGCCTCATCGGACTCTCACTTTTTCAAAAATCTCAAAAAGTATTTAGAAGACCAAAGATTTTCTTCAAGCAAGAAGACCCAAATAGCTGTTAATGAATATTTCGATGGGTTACAGGAATCATTTTTCAAAAGTGGCATAGAAGCATTACAAATGAGATGGAAAAAGTGTATAGAGCTTGGGGGGGGGGATTATGTAGAAAAATAAAAAATAATAAATGAGAGTGTGCTTCATTTTCTAGGTTAGACTACAAACTTTTCAATCCACCCTCATATAAGAAGAATAATCTGATTGGTTTCAATATTTTTGTAGCATAAACCATAGACGTAACTAGGTAGGGGCTTCGGGGTTAAAAAAATTAAATTTTAAAGAATTTGGAAAATCACCAAATTTTGAAAATGCCTTAAAAATATCATATTAGGAAATTGAATAAGTCAGTAGTCTTATGGTAAAACATGTGGGGACTGCCCAAAACGCCGACTCTATATTTCGACCAAAACGCCGAATCGTGTCTGTGACAAAAACGCCGACTCGTGTCCAAAACGCCGAACGACGCCACATCGCTTGTGAACATGGCATCGGAACCGAATACGAATCTAAATTTGTATTTGACCCAAACCGCCGACTGCACTTCCGTTCGGCGTTTTGGTCATTCGGCAAAATGTCCACGAACGCACCTTTGAGCTTTGTCCAAAACGCCGAACCCAAGCCGAGTCGGCGTTTTGGACATTCCGCAGAATGCCCAAAACGCCGACCGCAAACCGAGTCGGCGTTTTGGACATTTCGCAGAATGTTCAAAACGCCGACTAGGTACGAGCATCGACCAAAACGCCGACCGCATTGTAAAAGGTTCTTTTTGCAATTTTTGCTTTGATTATAAGTTTAGGCTATCTTCTCATAAGCTACATGCTATATTCACTAGCATAAAAGCTGTTCTCATTGTCCTATTAAAGGCACTTCAAAGGACATTGATTTAATTACAAAAGGTTTGAAATAATGCTTTATTACTGACATGAGAGGATACATGCAAATAAAGGATTGTTCTTATAATAAGAATTTTCTTTAAGTAGGCATTAACCTGGTATTGTTTGAAGTTTTTCCGCTTACTAACGCTATATATAAAATCCAAATATGTAATTGTCAAGTATTTATTAATATTCCATACATATTGTAAGTAATGTAACGGTCTTTTATATTAAAACTAGAATGCTGTATTAACTATTCAATAAAAGAAGAATATTTAAAATAACTAACGCCTAAAATAATTAAAGATATAGATAAGATATAGATATAGATAAGATATTTACTATCAATAAAGACCTTACACTACTTTATCCAACACCTCTATATAAATACCATGTTTACTATGGTCATTTTAAATAAGGAAAGTGATTGTTTACTCTTATGTTACATTATAACCTACGTTGCCCCTAGCAACGTGGGTTATTTTTAAAGAACTCACTCCTTCAAAGATAACAACCAATCACCAGCTTGCATTACTTAATATTATTAAAATCCAGTCATCGTGCTAGAGTATTACCGTCAAAACTACAGACTAACTATACATTGCAAATTCGATGTTTAAACTTAAACAAAGAGGGTTGGATAAAATTTTGTATGGCACGCGTGAGTTAAGGATATTATCCACTCAGAAAGATTAACCAATTAATTAAATTAAAAATTAACTAAATTAATTAAGTAAATTTTTCGTTCATGGATAATATCTTACTTAACTCACTTGTACCATAAATAACTATTATTTATACACTATTTATTTTATACATACATAATCTTTGACCTCTTATACCTTTCGGTGTCGAGTATTTGTTAATATTCCATACATATTGTAACTAATGTAACGGTCTTTTAAATTAAAACTAAAATGCTGTATTAATTATATAATAAAAGAAGAATATTTAAAATAACTAAAGCCTAAACTAATTAAAAGTACAAATTATATATTTACTATCAATAAAGACCTTAAACTACTTTATTTAAACACTATTTATTTTATACAGACATAATCTTTGACCTCTTATACCTTTCGGTGTCGAGTATTTGTTAATATTACATACATATTGTAACTAATGTAACTAGTGGCGGATTTAGGCACTAAAATTATAATCAAAGCAAAAATTGCAAAAAGAACCTTTTACAATGCGGTCGGCGTTTTGGTCGAGGCTCGTACCTAGTCGGCGTTTTGGACAAAGCTCAAAGGTGCGTTCGTGGACATTTTGCCGAATAACCAAAACGCCAACGGATGTGCAGTCGGAGGTTTGGGTCAAATACAAATTTAGATTCGTATTCGGTTCCGACGCCATGTTCACGAGTGATGTGGCGTCGTTCGGCGTTTTGGACACGAGTCGGCGTTTTGGTCACAGACACGATTCGGCGTTTTGGACGTGGTCGGCGGAATGGGAGTCGGCGTTTTGGTCAAAATATAGAGTCGGTGTTTTGTCCCGGACCCAAACAAGTAATTTTTGACAACTAAACACTTTGATCAACTTAAAGTATACTTTATTTGCGGCCATTTAATGCTAAAAAGTGCATTTTAAAAAATGCAGACATCATATTTTGGCATAACACTACTGAAGTATACGAATTAAGGTGGACTTTTAAAAAATCCTTTGTAAAATCTCCCAATCTCCCAAAGTATCCCAAAAATGTAGTAAGCACCGGAACTAATATTTTTTCGTAGCTCAGTAGTTAAAAGCGGGGTGGTAATTAACTAAGTCGCTGTCGTCCCAGCTTTGATTCCAGCTTGCAGGTAACTTTTTCTTTTTCAGAAATATTGCACGTATTTTAAAATTGAGCAAATATCTATTAGTTATTTTCTAATGGTTAAAAGTAATTTTTTCAACCATTTTCCTGAAAATCATATCTCACAAATTTAATTATATTCACTAAGTATATAATTAAATTTTCACTAATTTCGTAATTCAGTACTTAACAACTTAGTCAGGTTGTCAATGCAACAAAATCATCATTTCTTACTTAATCTTTCAACATTTCAAATGGCATTCCGATTTTTAGTTGTACACAATATTGCGGATAGAATTGCAATTTTTAAGATTATGCGGAAAATATTTTCGGAAAGAAAAATTGTTTTAAATTTGTATTGTTGAAAAAAAAATTAATAAAGTTACCTGCCAGCAGGAATCAAACCTACGAGCAACAGCGACTTTGGTTTATTATCACCCCGCTTCAGCTAACTACGCTACGAAGAAACATTAGCACGCGTACCACATTTATTTTAAAAGCTGTTAAAGGTTGTATTCATTTAAATAATTTTTCTTTAAAAAAAGGGTCTAAATCAAATTTTTTCACAATTTTCAGGATATTAGTACTCTTTAAACTCATAGCGATAACGATAAAAAAATAGTTATTTTAAGTACTTAAAAAAAAGAGTGATTTTACCGATGATTTCTTAAAAGCACGGGTTATTCCCTATATTCAATATCCTAATTAAACATACGGTATGTACATACACACATTTTCTTTAGCCCCCCCCCCCCAAAATCTAGACCTAGTTACGTCTATGGCATAAAGTTAAAAATACAATAGACTGTATAGTTTTACTTGACCTTGAAGTCATAACAAATATATTATAACCAGCCGCCTAAACCAAATTCCTGGAAAAAATCAGGTTGTTTTCTTTATTTTTTTTGTAAATATGCAACTCGTCTGCCAAGGACATTTGTAACTTTTGCTATACAATATTACTGATGTATATGGTCAGTAAGTAACAAATCGATATGAAAAAATAAATGGGACAATATATGCACCCAACATGAACTAAAATATGTAATAAGATACCACACAAAACACTGATAAAACGATAAGTATATAAATAGGTAAAATATATAAATCAAGTTAAAATAAGTCGTTTAAATAAATAAACATAATTTGAATATATAAATATCACAGTTAATAGTTTTTATCGCAGACTACGTAGTTTCACAATTTAGAAATTAGTTTTCTGCAATGGAGGTATTTTAGTAATTTTAAAATATTTTCTTTATTAATACTCAATATGTCATTTAGAGAATTAATTAAACCACAAGCTCTTCTGTAGTTGGTGTATCCACAACAATCGATAAGGATGTGCTCGACAGTGAGTGGACTAATGCACATAGAACAATTAGGTCTATTTCCCTCTGTTAGTAGAAACATAAACTTTACATTCTCGAATCTGTACTTAACTCAGTTATGGAAAAACTGCACTTATACCTTTTATTCTAAACACCTCATTTGCTCTGCATGTTCAAAATGAAGCACTCTACAATATAAACAAGTACAAGGCACATTATTATCATTCGTAAATCACCTGTATAATAAGATAATAATCTTCTTAATCTACCATTCCAGTAATTACTTTCTTTTGCTGCATATTTATGAAATTCTTAGAACAAAACTAACAAAAAACTAGATTAAAAACAAAAAAATCTAATTACATATTAACGTAATCAATTATGTGCATTTTAATGTTTCACACATACTTTATTGGAATTAATACTGGTTTACTACTCTTAATTTATATTCATGAAGTGCTTTCAATCAGGACAATTATATTGTACAACATAAATTTACACAATAAATAAGCAATAAATCTTAACAGTAGCTTAGCATCAAAAGCAAAAAGGTAAGGAAACTATGTTTGGTATTCATTTTATGATTATTATATACAGATGGTAATTAAATGTATTTGTATGCATTCATTTAAATAGTGTGAAATTCTTGCAAAATTAATATTATTCTTTTCTTGTACAAGTTTGGTAACACATGAACACTTAATTACTTAATTTGCTTTTTGTTTTTCTAGCTAATGTAAACTTTTCTTTTCACTAACAAATTCGTATTGAAATACTTTATAATTAAGCTGGAGTTTTTAAGAGGCTGTCTCTGAGAAACTCCACAAATTTGGATACAGAAAAAAATTGATGTTGCTCAATTTGCTTTAAACTTTCAGGGAAAGGCGCATAAAGGCTGTACTGACCAAAAAAGGCATCACTTATGTTGATAAGCTGGACGTAACAGGGCAATAAAGGTCAAAATGCTAACTTTGTGTAGAAGTATCATATACTCACATGCTATAGCTCATTTTGACGAGCTGGGACTCACATGACAACGAATAAGTGTAAGTGTATCTAAAGCGTAATTTATCGTAGATTCTGAAAATATACAGATTATGGTGGCAAACATTCTGAATCCATAAAAGAAATTCTTAAAACCACCAAAATGGTTCATTTTTTAGTAGTTTTCTTGACATAACTTTACGCACAGTAGGAATTTGCGGATGCACCAATGACGAAGTAGTTCTACTCGCTAAGCCCCCCCCTTTATGAGCTAAAAGTTTAATAGCCCTGAAAGCTTGAAGCAAATTGGAGAACACAAATTTTTCCCGTTTCCATTCTAGGCAAATTTATTTCAGTTTCTCGGAGACAGTCTCTTAATATTATGTTAACAAATAGTGCAATTCACTTATAAAAAGTTAGATCAATGTTGATTGATTTCATTTGAATGCGAGGAACAAGAAAATATTTTATCATTTAAAGAAAAAGATAAAATTGAACAGACGAACAGAAAACTAATACAAAAAATGTTTCTTGGCTGCAAACCTATTACAGTGCAAAGTATCTATGTAGATTACGTTAAGAAAACAAAATAGCATTATTTAATGGTATTAACCTTTTTAATTTTTTCAACTCTAAAATTGAGGTTAGAGTCAATCATTTAACGGAATGTTTATGTTAATATCCAAACATCAAACTCTAAAGCTAGGCGCACACTTGTCCAGCAAAACTGCTTTAAGCAGAAATGTTTTTGCTTAAATGTGCTTAAACATGTTTTTCAATGATTATTATACGAATACCGCACACTTATCTAACATGACTACAAAAATGCTGTACAGCATGTTTAAACAACCTTGAGGACGATCGAACAAAAAGCATAAATGCTGTACAGCATGATTAAGCACATTTAAACACAATTGAGCAAAAAGCAAAAATGCTGTACAGCACGATTATACATTTTTGAGAGCAAACTGTGAATGTCCGTAGCATTGACCATTTTTTGAAGGCAAAACATTTGGTTGCAGGCATGTGCTTTCAATGTACGTGTCCATACAGATGTAGTTTGCAGTGTGTGAAGCTATTTTTATTAAAAAAAACTTCATAAATAACTTTTTATAAGTAAATATAATAACAATGTTGATTGTGTTACAATAAAATTTTTGTGAATGCATTATTTTTGTTATTAAGTAGTATGAAAATAGACACGGAAAGATTAATTGTTTTGGTTGAACAAAGACCTGCAATTTATAATTTATACGCTGAAGATTCATCATAACAAAAATCTGATCAATTATTAAAATTATGGCAAGCACTTTTCGATAGAACAAAATGTTTTTGCTTAAAGCAGTTTTGCTAGATAAGTCTGCGCCCAACCTTAGTATAGCTGAAGAGATAAACAAATAATTTGTTGCAACAAAATAAATAACCTTCTTTTGTTTTTTGGAATGAGATTAACATACAAAAGTTACGAACAGTGAAGTATATATTTGACCTTACCTTGTAACATTGATCTGTAGGCTGTATCAGTAATGGCAAACACATGTGGAGGAACTTCATGTCGTTTAATGCCCTTATACCTTTCCATAATCTTCTCTGTGTAAATAGGTAACTTCTTGTATGGATTTACAACAACGCAGAAAAGACCAGAGTATGTCTGCAAAGAAAAAGAGAAATTAAAGATCAATCGATCCAAATTAAGTTTTCAATCAAAAATATTTTAAGTATAAATTGTGTGACCAAAGTAGTATTTTAATCTTCTTAAAGTTTAAATGCATCTCAACATGGGGTAACCATCAATTCAACTGATAAAAAACTACTCATCCTCCTTAATGCGATTTTGTTTTTATTCTAAGAAGACTGTGAGTTGTTTTTATCAGCATTTTAATATTTTATACAAAGTGTTTATAAATAATTGTTCAGATATAGGGGGCTTTTGCTGCAACATTGTTGTTGAACCGATGCTAGTGAATCTTTGATTAACCAATAGAAGTTTTTCCTATAACCAATATTTCAATTAGTAATATAGATCATGACAAAATTTAAGGGTTTGGTGCAATAGTGGGCTAACCTACATGTGCATAAAAATTTGAGATATTTATTTCATAAAAAATGAACACTGACTAGACAATTCTAGTTTGTCAACCACACAGTAAAAAATCATAACGTGAACTTAAGAATCAATAACTACACTTAAATATTAAACTTCTCTAACCTAAGTATAAACTACACTAAATCGTATACAATTTGTAACCTAATTTTGATAAAACACTATAAATTGTTATTGCTTATTCCAAAAAGATCGTTTCTTAGTATATACACTGAACTTTTTAGAATTTTTAAAACAATGGTATTATCCAAAGAATTCAGTAACTTAAAGTCTTTTCTAAATTTTTACTCTTCCTCTCAGATCACAAATTCAGCAATTAAAATTTTATTATCAAAAAATACTATATTTATTTCAATTTTTACAATTGAAAAGTTCGTTGCAAGAATGAGGTAACAAAATGTTGGTAAACTAAAAAAAGTTCCATTTTAATGGAGTTAGTCTTTTTTGTTTGATTAGGGTAGCTCCTTGATGCTTTTCCTGTCCAAACAGTTGCATCGAGTTGACTCGGTTTTACAATAAAATGATAAGAGCATAATCTTTTGTATTAGGTAGGTTTCAATTGTGGATTAGCCCACTATTGCACCTAAGCCCTCAATTGATAATATATTTTATTTCATACTGTCCGGTAAAAGGGTATTTACCGGACTCATTTGAGTCCGGTAAATGAATTATTACGTTACAAGGCCGGTAAAAAATTTTACCGGACTGAAAATCCAATTTGAGTCCGGTAAAAAATTTTACCGGACTGAAAATCTAATTTGAGTCCGGTAAAAAATTTTACCGGACTGAAAATTTTAAATGCATTTTTTTAAAAAATGAACAATGTGAGGCAGTATGAAATAAAACGCCTTACGTCATACTTCCGGTAAACCATTACAGTAGCTCGTTTCAACATTCGAGACTCGGCTCCTTCGTCGCCTCGTCCCGAAACGTTTTCAACTCGCTACTGTAAACTTGGGTTTACCGGACTTATAACGTAATATACTATTACAATTTATATTTAGCCAGTCCTTAATATACACTTTATTCAATTTAGAATTTGTGATTGTTTTAATTCTCTGATACTATTTTTAATTATTTGCATTCATTACTAACAGCATTTTTTTGTTACACGACGAGAAATGAGATGGTCCAACTTTAGTGCAATCATCTCTGTACTTTTTTATCAGCAAGTGAAGCGTAACAAAATAAAAATATACAATAAGCAATTACTAGCTTAACTTTTATGTTTGTTAAAAATAAATGTAAAAATGTTAAATAAATACAAAATACAGAGGAAGTCCCATTAAATATTTAAAAAAACATTAATTAGTTTCTTTAGTTTGTTTCAAACAATTTCTTAAATTATTTTACATAATGATGAGCAAAATAGAATGTGACATTTCAGGACAACTAAAATATTAAGTATCCAAAATAAAATTAAACTTAATGGCTAAGTTTAAAATGTAAGTGGGTAAATAATATTCTATGTCAACGTTCTAACAGCATTTGATTTATCAGCATTAAACAACTTCCTGTTGGGGAAATTAAGTAACAATAATGTAATTAAAACTATAATAGAACACAAGTTTAAATTGTTCCGAAACTATTGCGAAAATTGCAACCAATCACATAATGACGGCCATAAACATTTTTCAATTTAACAAGCACTACACCTACGAAAATGCATATTAAAGCATCTTATTCATAATTGTGTTTATAAATTTTTATAATGAGACATTCCATTTAAAAAAATGTATTAATTTGCACAAATTGCTAAACAGGATATTTTTATTAAAAAAACAACTTTTTAAATTAAAGATTAATTTATTAATGTATCATCAGCATATTGCTATCTTCTTGTTGAACAATAAACAATAACATGTACATAGAAAAAATGGAAAATAATATTTTAAAAGTTCAATAGTTTTCTTTTTCTAGTCTAGCAGATAAGGGTTTGAATATGTGTAATGTGTAACATTCTTATCTTTCAAATATACAGAGGTGGGCAAAAGTATGGAAACAAGTAAATATCTCTGGCGTTTTTAGAGATATCGGAGTGAAATTTGGTAGGCAGATATTACAGTAAATTGTGTATTTGCGTTGAATGTTTTTGACAATTTTGAGTTTCCGATTTAACCGGAAGTAATGCCGATTTTAAAATTTGTAATGGAACACCCTGTATATTATTTTAATTTTGAATAGTACATTTTATTACGATTACAAAAATATGGAGTTCGATATGTTTTATTTCAATGCCAACCGAGATTTTTACAATAAAAGTACTTTTGAGGCAAAAACTAATGAAATCTAGTAGTCTATGAAACAAACGTAACAATCACATTAGTAATCAAAATTAAATTAATACAAAACGGGAAAATAAAACAGGAGTACTTTGTAAAGGGAAAATAAACTTAATGTAGTAAATGTTCAAACTGAACTCCATTTACTTCTTGACAAAAGGCTAGTCTATTTGTAAATTCCCTTGTAATATTAATTATTACTTCTGGTGGAATTGTTTGACTCTCTTCGGTTATTCTTTCAGCTAGTTCTTGCAAACTGTTTGGTCGATTAAGATAAACTTTGTACTTCTAGTATCTCTTTACATCTTTATTTTTAAGTGATACAGGGTCTAAAACATATACCTTGTATATCCTTGCATCATGTATTTTGCTATTAAGTGCTGCTTATAACAATTTTCTATTCTAGAAAATCTACAACAGCCTGCAAAAAAGCATTCATACAACAATATTTCTCTTTACAACAATGAATATTAGACTAATAAAGCTATGACCAGAAACTGGTCCTACTGGTCTAGTAAATATTTTCAAATAAAACTATTTTTATAAAAAAATTCATAAAGTGATAGTTACACGAAACCTTTATTTGTTACTTAAACGCACCACACACTGGAACCGGGTTCAGGCTCCCCGACGTGAACCGCGTTCTGAACCGGGAACGATGTAATGTTTAAATTTGCTGTAATTTATTACATATAACTAACAACTTGCGCTTCGAGTATTGCATTTCTTTAAAAGTGTTTATCAAAAGGACAGAAATCATTATTGAGTACATAATGAAATATCTACTGCAATCTCTATAATTAAAAGTATTTCGAAATAGCAATTAACAAAATCTTTCATAAACATGATAAAATATTGACATCCATCGGTGGAATTAAAAATAAACCCTTTATTAAGAAACGAAACCTCTGGGTTTTACTAATTTAATTTCTAATTTAGTTAAAAAATGGATATACAGTAGAAACTGTCTAAAGTGACCACCTTTGGTACTGACCCAAAATGGTCAATTTAAGCAGGTGGTCACTTTGTAAAAGTGTGAATTTTTTATACACAACAATTTTTATTTTCATGCGATATTCATTACATAGGTAGGTATTTTGAGTTTTTGTGCTTATAGTAAATGCTAGAAAAATGTATATGTACAATATATATTTATTCAACAGAGCACTTACCCTACTTATTACATGCGATAGATATGTGTTATGCACATACTACTTATAGGTACATATTTATTTAAAAATCATGTAACGTAGATTGTCTCAAGATCATATGTTTAGCACAGATTAGTTCATTAATATTATTTTTAGCATGGTACAGTTCTGTTAGGATTCCAGGGCAGTTCTGTATAGTAAAATGTTCAGCTGTTTTTATTTCACTGTGGTTTTCTAAAGACTAATAACACCTTTTGTTTTTCTTTCAAATGTAGTTCTTTGTAAACTTTTTTGAAGTCATCTTGATCGCACTAATTAACACAAGGGTTTCAATCAATAGATGAAACAACACTGATTTTATAAAACAATTTTAAAACTATCCAAGGGTTACTAATGTGAAAGTTTGTAGGTAATGAATTTCTCAGAAGCAGAAATCAAGTCTTAAAACTTGGAAATACCTGAACACAACTAGTCACTATTAAGGGATTAGATGCATTCTTAGAAATTCTTTGAATGCAATTTACATGTGCATGCCTATTTAAACTTTTAGAAGATTAGTTATAACTGTAAGTAAAGTAATCCCTTGGCTAATGGTCACATTACACAAACATTTTTAAACAAATATTTGAGGTAAATGTGGTCAATGGTCACAAAAGACAAGTGGTCAGTTTATACAGTATAAATTACATTAAAGTCATGGGATTTTTGCAGGGACTGAGAAAAAGTGGTCAATATGACCAGAGGGTCATATTGACATTATTGACACATTAAACAGGTGGTCAGATTTACAGGTTTCACTGTAATTGACAATGTACGATGATTTACCATAAAGGTAAGCATCAATAATAATTAACATTATTTTTCTTAATACATTCGATAGGTAAGTGATCATCTTCCTTTTGATTTCGGAAAATATCATGTTTAAAAACGTACTTAGTGCTTGTTCAAAGTTTTTAAAATTTTATGCTGATAGTGCATGACCTCATATTAAATAGTAATACAATATTTCTCAAGTTCCCTTGCAATATCCTTGCAATAAAACAAACTGTATTTTACTTTTATGCATTTTATTACATTGTTTACAAAAAAGTTCGAATTGTACTAAATATCTATTACAATATAGTAAAGGTTATTGGCTTCATGTCTTTACTAATATATTTGTTTAATTAGAGGTATTCTAAAATAATAAAAAAACTTATTCTATTAAAATTAAAATAAAATGCGTTGTATATATGAAACTATACTTTTAAAATCTTTCATTACAAATAAAATAACCTTATTATTGGTTTGTTATTAGAGGATATCTTTCTACTGCCCTTTTCTTTAAAGTTCAACATTAAAAATTACAAACTGCAACTATGAAAATAAACCACTTGTCAACTGTAAATTATTATTTAGACAAAAATACATCTGGGATTACTAGTATTTATGTTTTAGATGATTTTACCTTTATGGTAAATCATCGTACATTGTTAATTATATCCATTTTTTAACTAAATTAGGAATTAAATTAGTAAAACCCAGAGTTTTCGTTTCTTAACAAAGGGTTTATTTTTAGTTACGTCAATGTTATCATGTTTATGAAAGATCTTGTTAATTTCGAAATACTTCTAGATCTTAAAGAAAGAGATTTCAGTAGACCTTTCATTATGTACTCGATAATGACTTCTGTCCTTTTGATAAACACTTTTAAAGAAATGCAATACTCGAAGCGCAAGTTGTTATATGTAATAAATTACAGCAAATTTAAACATTACATCATTCCCAGTTCAGAACGCGGTTCACGTCGGGGAGCCTGAACCCGGTTCCAGTGTGTGGTGCCTATTAACCTTAGGAAAAGATTACTTTACATGATTGGTGTGTGTGGGAATTGGGAATTAAACTGCACTTAATGTTTGGTTGAAGTTAAAAGTTTAGTCCATAAGTGACATAGAAAATGATTACTGGAAAAAGTAACATTTAGCAAACAAAAAACCACACAAAAATTCACCAAAAATTAACTTACGAAAGTGTTCATACAGAAAACAAATTATGATAAAAAATGTATTTTTAAATATTTGGATTTTGGCTACCGCATTGTTAAACTGTAAGTGTTTCAGCTTAATTTCAGTTGTTATAAGATGAACAACAAAGGTAGATTTAAAAAAAAAGACAAACGATGAAGAATGAAAATCAATTAGTCGTTTATTCAATCAACAAAAATCATGAATGCAGGTATTTACTCTGAGTGGAAATTATTAACAGAAAGCATTCTATGGTACAAACCATTATAAAAAGGTATATAACAACAATGAATATTGCACTAATAAACCATGACCAAAAAGACAGTTAAGACAAAGTAAGAAAATAGGTCGGTCAAATTCTATGTGAACTTCAACAGTAAAACATCCCACACATTCTACGCCTCCGTCATCATCACTTGATTTGAAAATCTGTGGGAAGTTTAGATAAATGTATCAAAAAAATACCTTGAGTCGAATAAAAACACCTGAGTGACCCGAGAAGCTTTTGCAGCAAATAAAAGGTTCAGAATTGGTCCTAAATTAAACTATTAACTTAGGAAATTCGGTGTCCACAAGGCTAAAAACAGTGATCAAATCAAACCCCAAGTTGAAAAAGTGTTATAAATTATTTGTAATTAATAATTACAAATAATTGTATTTTGACCAGATAAAACACCATTGTTGCTAAATAGCAAAACCACCAGGGGCACCCAAAGAATCAAATGAACTAAGCATTCTTGTCATTTTTCAGATCCCAAAGATGTGGAGGAAAGCCTCCTAAACACAACAAAATGTTAAATAAAGCAGGAACTGCTGACCCGTCGCATTGTTGTCACACCTCTGTAAAGTATTGAAACACGTGGTGTTAAATTGCATCTTGCAATTTGAAGACAACGCTCTTATTTTCGAACAAAGCAGTTTCAAGCCGTTAGGCTTGAAACTGCCTCTATGATTTTTTATGAGTATGATCTATTATTAAAAAGATCAAACTGTGGACTGATCCTCAAATTAATGCAACATATAGAAGGTGGAAATCAAAAAATGACAGATTACATAAGTTGACTTTATAGACCTTAGTGCAGCATACTATACAATCAACCATACTGCCACCTACGTGACAAAGTTAGTTGAGTGCATCCTCCAGAACAGGTGCTTCTACAGTCCAGCACAGAAACAGTCGCTGAAGAAACCATAAGAATAACTTTGCTCTTCTGCTCTACATCTGCATTAACAATGAACCAATTCACCCCGCAGTTCGTCTATGCAGATGACACAGTCATGGGAGCACAAGAAGAATCATTTCGAAACTCTTAGCAAATAGCAAGACTATTCACATAGCTGAATATTGGAAATATGCAATTTAAATTTGATGATGATACCGGACATGAAAGATCAATTAATGAATAATTGTATTAACAATGTTATTGATGTATAAGCACTTTTGCTGTTGAAATTTTAAAATTTGTGTCAATATAAGCTTTTTCTGTTTTACAATTACTTCAAATCCCCTGCTAGAACAAACTTATGATATATTTTTCAATTAAACCATATCTATAAATAAGCATTATTTATTATAGTATATTAAGTCTTTATATAAATATTTCACAAAAACCAAACTCTTACAAGCAAATACTTAATTATGAAATATAATATAAAATTTATATTATATTTCATGATTATGGAGTTCCACAAAGTAAGGCTGGAGACAGTAAACGCTAAAAAATAATTAATTCTCAGCAGAAACTGATTCTGATCTCTATAACAAGCTTGGATAGGTATTACGCATTTATAGGTAAAAGAATTGCTGTTTATGGCGACAAGCCAATTTATGCATTCATTTTTAGTTGTGTTTTGA
The DNA here is from genome assembly GCA_929113105.1 of Agrypnus murinus. Classification (NCBI taxonomy): domain Eukaryota; kingdom Metazoa; phylum Arthropoda; class Insecta; order Coleoptera; family Elateridae; genus Agrypnus; species Agrypnus murinus. The sequence continues at coordinate 205,775,741 of OV816025.1, forward strand.
AATTATTTTCTAATTTTATACTGTACACAAGATATTCTTAAGTAACAATATATTTTATACTGTGTTTTTTTCAATTTTGTTTATACAATGAGAGCCAAAATGATTTATCCATTTTTAATAGGCAATAACAAAAATAGTATATTAAAGAACAAGTCTTATAATAGTACAGTAAAGCTAGAGTCAAAACCCAAACATCCAAAAAAAAAGTTCTACCCCGCGCCAAATTGTTCTATACCCTGCTAGTAGTATGTGATAAAAAGTTGCACGACCCAGAGCGTCGGGCTTTGGGGGGGGGGGGGTGAAAAGGGGGCAAAATGATATGCTTGAACTGTTTTCCCAAATATCTCGAAAACTATCAGGTCTAGCGCAAACTTCACTATGTACAAAATTAATTTACATTAAATTTCGAACAAAAATGGTTTTACGCATTTTTGTGTTGAAGGCAATGGTTACCGAGATATGGAAGGCGCAAAAATATCACTAGGGAACGCAGATACAAAAGCAACTGAACATTAAACTTGGCTCGAGCGGACTTGGGGGTGCAGATGGTCTGGCCGGCCCCTCTTTATTACCACTTTTAAATCACCGCCTTCCATCACCCATCTTCTCGAACGAAGCCTTAATTCCTCCTGGGTCTTTACCCCCCCGACCCCCAAAACCCGACGCTCTGGGTCGTGAAACTTTTTATCACTTACTACGAGGAGAGTATAGAACAATTTGACGCGGACTAGAACTTTTTTTTGGTTTGGGTTTGGTCAATTGTTGAGCTAGTTTTACTTTCGAATTGCGCGTTGCAACTCGCTTCATGAAAATCGCGCGTTTGAATGTGTATGCAACTTATGCAATGCTATGCAGTCACTAACACGGGTATTAGCTAACGCTTCATGTGTGCAGAGTCCAACTGTGATGAAACAATACTTTATTTTTTGTTTGTGTATCATTTTTATATGAATACGAAATAATTGCGGCACGAATCATCTAAGTTTCCATTATTTCTTATGGAGAAATTCGCTTTGATATACGAGTGCTTTGAATTACGAGCACATTTCCGGAAAGAATTATGTTCGCAAACCTGCTGATTCTCAAGTGCTTTCGAGAAATTCCAAGCAAACTGAAAAATAATGATATTTTTACCGTCTCCGTATCTCCGCAACCGTTGCCTTCAGCACAAAAATGCGTAGAACCATTTTTGTTCGGAATTTAATATAGATTAATTTTTTAAATAGTGAAGTTTGCGCTAGACCTCATAGTTTTCGAGATATTTGCGAAGATATTGAAACATACTATTTTACCATTTTTACCCCCCTCACCTCCAAACCCGACGCTCTGGGTTGTGCAACTTTTTATCAATTACTACGAGGGTATAGAACAATTTGGCACGGGGTAGAACTTTTTTTTTGGATGTTTGGGTTTGGTCGATTTTTGAGCTAGTTTTACTGTACTATAAGGGTTGATTTGGCGCACGAATCCCAAGTTAGAAAACGAGCCGCAGGAGAGTTTTTCTATTAGATGAGTGCGCCAATGCCGTTATAAAACGAGTATTTTATGCTATTTTTCTAATTTGCGCCCCCTTTTTTCTTATTTTAATACAAAAAAAATATTTTGGTCGTCTAGAGAATTTTGTGTTAGTTGGTAAGAGTTGGTAACACTCGGCGCCCACTTGAGTTTTTGAATCATTTGTCATCAACCGTCACTTCAAATAAATTAGTTATTACTTTTGTTACTTTATTAGTGTTACAAATAAATAAAATATGAGCGAAGACAACTTAATTTGCACTCCGCCCGAAATTCGCGAAAAAAAGCAAAGATGATTAAATCGATGATACGTGTCTTGTTTATAGTACCATAAAATTATAAACATGAATTGGACTTACTGATTTGATGTAGGTACGAGACTTGTTTATGTTACTAATTAGGAATATCCTAAACCTAACATTCTTTCCAAGTAAAAATAGACCATAACTTCAAGTGAAATTTCATGTAAGTAACAATCAACAAACAGCGAACCAATTCAACGATATTAATTAAAGATTTATCGGAGGTTGACAATTTTGACAGATACTTGCAGTTTGAAGTTGTCACATTCCACGCATTACCCATCCAACCCTTAAAAACTAAATAACCCTATAATTCATTAAATTACAGTGTACTTTTATAGATAGCCATAAACGACTCCTACTGATATACGTTAATAAACGTATTACAAACGCAAATTAGAAAAATATATTTTATTTCATTTCGTATTTCAAACAATTCTTTATATACCACAATTAGTAATATAAAGTATATCTTGATCTCCGTTGTCAATGATACCGGAGTTCAAGACGTTCTTGATCTCCGTTGTTGTTGGCAACGTAAATAATTTGATGTTGCATTACAGCTACATGCATGCATGCATGCTGCTTTTTATCTTCTTAGTTACGCGTATGATGACACAGACAAGGCAACTTGCTTCTTTATACAATAAATTCGGATGGATTTAAAAGGGAGAAATTAGGATTGAAATACGAAATAAACTAAAACAACTTATGCAATACGGAGGTCAAGCTTCTTTAAATCCTCGAAGATGTTATAACGCCTCGGATGGCGCCTCGGCGTTATACATCTTCTTGGATTTAAAGATCGCTTGATCTCCTAATTACATAATATATATTATTAATAGCTAATATTACTGATAACAATCCAAAGGGGGAGGCTTTGGAAATATTTTGACAGTTATCAAAATGGGCTGGGATGTATAGCAACGTATATGTACAATTGAATTGAAAATGTTAAATATAGTTCTATCACTCAATGTTTATTTTGCCTTCATTTTAATGTTCGCGATGTCGGTTCAAAGTGTTATTTCGTATTGGATGCAGAAGAGCTGAAATAATGAGCCAGTTAACAGTGGGCCAGTCATAAATCTGTAAAAGGCCCTTACAATCTCTATAAGTGACTGTTTGGTGAGCTGAATCGTCGTCAAGAACCATTGGTTCATATTTTTTTTTGAAGAAATTGGTGAAACAGTCACAGTGATCTCTCAACGGTATACTGAAGAAGAAGCAGAACGAAATCACGCTTATCAACAAAATGGTGCGACCTTTTACAATGCAAGAATAAGTATGAAGATCCTGCGAGAGACATTTTTAAATAGACTAATTTCTCGGTAATTGACCGTTATGATCTCCTGATATTATAAGAAATATTTTAAGAGCAGAGTGTTCGTTCAAGAGTAAAGCTAGAAATATAGAGGGGATCAAAAGAAACATCCGGCAAGAATTTAAAGCTGTTCCAGAGGATATGCTTCAATGAGTTATGGCGGATTTCGTCCGTGGTTCAGAAAAGCGAGTAGCGGGGAAGGGAAGTGGACATTTAAAAACACTACATTCAAAAAGTACAGCTCCCATTTTTACTTTTTAAAATGTCATTTAGGTTATTTTTGTATATAAAGTAATTAATGTGTTATTGCCTATTAAAATTGAACAAATCATTTTGGCTCTCATTTTATGCATATGTGAACTGGAGTCATTTTTTTAAGACTTCGGTTGTGTTCCAGCAGACTCTATTAACTGCAAAACAGTTTCTATAATATTTCTAACAACTTGCTGCTGCAACAAACCAAATACAATGCATGAAATATTTGCATATTTGAAATATTGTTTCATGTTTTTTCAAACTGTGTATAGTTATGAATAAGCTTTTAATAAATCAGAGAGAGATTGATTATAAGGTGAGTTACTACTATAGTAGGCATGAAGCATACTGATAGCAGTTGAAAGTACATTTTATAATTTAATAACAATCTGCTGATAGTGACATCAAAGTTGCATTATCGTATAGTTTTTAATTTAGTTAACCATTTTTCTTTTGAATCATTGAAGATTCATTTAAAAAAGTAATATAAAAAAAAGAACTCTGCCGATAATAATAAAAGTAAAATTCCCATAACTTAGTATTTTCAATCGATTTCCAAGAACATTTATCTAATCTATACAGTTTATGTACACTTTTTTTATTTGTGTAAATATCAAACTTATCAATAATTTATTAGCAATAAAGTGTCCTAGGACATACAAATAAATATTTAACATAACTTTTATATTTACTCGGATATAATTTTATTACTGTTGAAAGTTATGTTGCAACCCCATGTTATATGTTAATTAATTATTATATTAAGATTACAGACTTTAAAAATCTGTGACTTAACATGAAGAAATGTCAAAGTTAACATTCCTTAATGCATTAAACTTGAGACAGACAATGTCGTAAAGAACAAGTTATAATTAAAATCCTATTACTGAATACTATGTAATTTGTTTTTTAACTATTAAATGATAAAAATGACATATTCTATGATATTTCTTAAATTATCAGAGAGTTCAACGATTTATTTTTTAATTTATAATCCAACAATATCTCATGTGTTAGGATTATTTTTACATTCGAGTTCAACAGTAGTGTTTAAATCGGAGAAATGTTCATACTTTATACATGTTTTAGCAAAAGCTTACTTACTTTTCTTTCTTTTGTTTTTCATTTCAACAAGCTTTTTCATGGCTTACTTGACCACTAGCTAATAGTCGGTAGCGCAGTCAAATATGTTAATGAATGCAATTGCAGTTGTGTAATATTAAATTATTTCAGTTGTCAGTCACACAAGGAAACAGCTGAGGGAGGAGGAATTAATAATACGTGCTTACTTAATTGTGCTTACTTCATGCACAATCTATCCAGGTATTTAAAATATTCCATTAATGGTAAACAAAAGATTATTCTCAAAAAAATGTAACTTTTAAAAAAATGTTACTTTTGAGTTTACTGTTTAACTTAATTTTTTAACTTCCCTAGAAGTAACTTCAACCATGTTTAGGTAGATTCATCTTCTAGTCTTTTTCTGTATACAGTTTGTAAAAACAATTTTTCACAGCCAGATTTCTAAAATCTATAGAAATGCAACAGCAAAAGACTTGGTGAACTAAAAATCTGCCAAATCAATTTCAATAGAACAATGTTTTAGTGCCAAACATGTTAATTGAATATTATACTTATATTACGTTAGCAGATAACTGTTACAGATGTTCACACAGTTTACTTTTGATTCTTTTTTTTCAACAAGAATATTTATACCAGTTGCCTAAAAATTTCTGGAACAAGAAGGAATGCATACTATTTGTTACCATGGAATAATCTGCACTTAATCAGCATCTGTTATTTACACTACAGCAAGCATAGACTGAAACCTAAATCGCGATGACAGTTAAGTCGACAACATGTATTCTATCCACTCATAAAGAACTATATGTCTACTCTATGTACTCTATTCTGCGAATTTTTAGGCAGTCTGTATATAATTACATTATTGGTAACTGTGGAAACCTGACAATTGTTGGTTAAGTCCAAGAATTAGGCAGACCACAGTCAAAGAAAACTTCTTGCAATATCACATCTTATAATATTTCTTGCAACACAGCCATTATTGGAGGCTTTGTGAACAGTTATTTATGAAAATAATATTAAGATAAGAACTAAACAAATATTACTTTTTAATTAACAGTTCTGAATATTCAAAAAGTTCATAGAAATTGTTTTACATATATCTTTTAAAAGTTCATAAATATAATGTTTACCATTTGGTTCACGACATATTCCAGTATATGTTGTGTCGTTTTCGTTGTTAACCATTTTGGATTTCAAAAAGTAGCATGATAAACAAAGGCTTGTGTCAAGTGGCTTTTGTTCATTATCAGACATTTATGATTTTTTAAATCTTACAATTTAGAGAATTTACGACTGATTGCACAAACTGCCATTATTTTTAACTAGAGGTTAATTATCTACATGAATAAAACTGTTTTAACAAGTACTATATCTGTGATAATTAATCTTTAGATAAGGGTAATTGAAGTTAGTATAATCAGTCACCAATTAATGCTTTTAATCATTCTCAAAATACCTGGCAAATGGAGGCTTCAACTTTTATACAAAATTTCTATTGCATAATAGTATATTAAAGAACAAGTTTTATAAGGGTTGATTTGGCGCACAAATCCCAAGTTAGACCTTCTTTCCAAGTAAAAATAGACCATAACTTCAAGTGAAATTTCATGTAAGTAACAATCAACAAACAACGAACCAATTCAACGATATTAATTAAAAATTTATCGGAGGTTGACAATTTTGACAGCTACTTGCAGTTTAAAGTTGTCACATTCCACGCATTACCCATCCAACCCTTAAAAACTAAATAACCCTATAATTCATTAAAGTACAGTGTACTTTTATAGATAGCCATAAACGACTCCTACTGATAGACGTTAATAAACGTATTACAAACGCAAATTAGAAAAATTCTGTATAATTATGAAAGTACTTATCATGCTTTGGGGCAATTTGCGCTGATATAACAAAAGCAAAGATGTTGCATAACTCACAGTCTATTATTCTCGAGTCTATCACACAATGCGACAAACTTTTCTTGCCATGAAGTTTCTCATTTTGTTTGTTTGGTTTTTTTGGAGTTTGGCATTTCTCTAGGTTAGTTAAAATAACAGACTTTTCAAATTTTAAAGTTTGAGTTGAGTTTGAGTTAAAGTTTGTATTGTATTTGCTTGAAGAATTTGGAAAAGTACTTAAAAATATAGTTTTTGAGGTGTTTTTGGGCTTGTTTGAAAGGAAATTGAAAATACCTTAGATACAAAAACAAATACTGGGTCCGGCAATAGGATTGAACGGTTTTAAAAAGGTTGCTATGGAAATACTCTATTTGACAAACGTCAAATAGTGATAAAATTGTATTTTATTGTTGAAGGTTCTGTGTTACAAAGGCAAATTGGCTGGCGAATCAACAGATCTTTGTTGTAAATTCGTTTATCCTGACCCAGCCTATCGTGCAAACTCAGAGGTGTTTTCATCATAAATTCAATTTGCCAGTGCACGCTGAAGTCCCAACAAGAAATCATCCCATCCATTTTCAGTTGGGTAAAAGATTTCAACGAAAAGGACAGCGTAAGTTCAAAATTAGTCGGTCGTACCCACAGCGTTCGTAGACAAGGGAATATTGAAAGAGTCTGAGTAGCCGTTGCAAAGAGTCCATGAAGTTTCAATTTGGCACTAGATTTCACCTCAGTGCAAAGTTTGTGATGAATCTTGCATCTGGATTTGAAATTTCACTACTACTACTACTACCCAAGAGAAATGCATGAAAACCCATTTCATAACCACAGCACATTCAGCTAGACGGATCAGTGCTGTTTTGAAGCACATGTTTCCAAATCGCCTGGTCCCGGATTTTTTCTTTGGGGATTCCTAAAATCTAAAATGTGCTCTACCCATTCCCAAGCATTTCTTGAACTCAAAGATAGGATTCATGAAGAGTTAAAAATTCGAAAAACAAAGATTTACTCAGAAACGTTATGCTCAATTTCAGGAAAAGATTGCAGTAATACATACAAGAAGACGGTGGTGGTCTTAGGGATGTGATCTTTGCAAACTTAAAGTGTTCTAACAAATTTCCAGAATTGTATTTTTAGTAACAATAATTAATCTGAATCTTAGAATATAAAATTGTAGGAAGGAGCATAACTACCTGGCCCAATAAACTTTAAAAGCGACAGATATGACGTCCCACTGGCCGCCGTTTAGACACCACCTAAATCTGCTTTTTAGAAGAGCTCGGTTTCCATGATATCCATTGTTCTAAATAATTCAGTGGTTATTCCCAAACTCCGACAAATACGAAGAAGGGAATTAAATTTCATAAATAAGTATTCGTTTGTTTAAAATATTAAACATAAATCTTATATTTTAATTTAATTAAGGTTAATTTCAAAATACTATGTTTTAAAATTGAGGTTATGTAGTTTATGAGTGCATTTCAAGATAGTGAGAACCACCAATGGAAATATCTAATTACAAAACCGGAAACACCTACTCTGCCATATCGAGACCCCATCCCAATCGTATGTGGTAGATGATTAGGCTCCTTCCTAAAGTTGCCAAACCCAGCATAAGTAAAATTTTTGCACTACCAGAAGTCGCTTTAAAATGCATAAGTGCTAATTTGATTGGGGGATGGAGAAGAGCATTTTTAGTTTTCAGAAACTTTTTCCAAATGTTTTCAAAAAAAAAAAGATATCAATGTCTCTCAAAATACATTTTCTTAATAGCCAACTTGATACTTTGAGGAGCAGTTAGAGTCTGATGAGCATGGGGAGCGATTCCATCAGGTTGCAATGCTTATAGAGATTCGGTACAGCAGCAAAAGATTATATGCCATATTAGGGAATGGCTAAAGATAGACGTTGAGGATAGTGAAGATGATGTCAATACGTCCAGCTCAGACTTAAAAGGAAGAAAATAGATGAATGACGTAAAAGTAAAAATTGTGTTTATTGAACACAATTAAAAACGTCTTCAGCGCAAGTACTTGTTAGATATTGTACCAGTCAGCACATTAGCTTAAATATTGTATCGTATCTGATTGCTAATCAAATTTCAATAAAAAAAACATTAAAACAAAATAAAAACATGGATTCATAGTTCGGCATTTAATTCAAAAACTTATTTTTCTGTGAAGAAACATTGCTATTCGGCTGGAATTTTGTAGTATAATAGGTAACATTCGGAGAAAAGTTTTTATAAAAAAGAAACGCCCTTTGTCCTCTATCCCAACCCCCATTCAAATTAACGCATTAAATGTGATTTAAAGCGACCCTGCGGTATAAAAATCTTTCTTATATTTGTTTTTGTATCTAGTTTTTTTTTTCAAACAAGTCCAAAAATACCTCGAAAACTATATTTTTAAGTACTTTTCCCCTACCCTGACAGTTCTCAAACTTTAAAATTAAAAAAGTCTCTTATTTTAACTAACCTAGAGAAATGCAATTTTGGGGAATTGCTATTTGGCACCTAATATTTCTATTTCAGAAGAGAAATCACATGTCAAGAAGCAAACGTTGAAATTTGTAGCACAGAAGTGACTATTATAACCCAGAAGCGATATGATGTTACCAATATAATATAATTGTTTGAAGATATTTACATGTTATGATTTCGATGAAATGTGAATCAGGTTATCAATTTTCTTTATTTATTACATATGCAATTCATAGTTATAACAAAAGCCTACGATTCATGATAACAGTGACTGACTACTATTGTTTTAATGGCATTCTTTAATAAAAACAGTGGTTGCGTGTGTGTGTATGTGTGTTGAAATAAGAATCATTTCATAATATTCAAATTCCAAAACACAAAACTATTTATCTCTGATATTGTAAGTAATAAAATGTAGGTCATCACTCGTCAGATTTAACTACCTAACTGGAATAAATTGTTTTTATAGAATTTTAATTAAATATCATTGCATGGCTATTAACAAATAAAGAAGATATCAGTTTATCAGCGGCATTTAAGAACTTTTCCAACTGCTACCATCATCAGTTTCAATTTCATCCAGAATCTATCAAAATTAATTACGGGTCAATGGAATTGAACCGAATGTCCAACTGCTAATAATTTATGGAAATAATTTATTAACAGACGATTTAGAAGATAAAAAGAGCACTTGCAGACCAAAAAATTACAAATGTAAACGTACTAATTTATTGTTTAATTGGTTTTCGAATCAGGGCTTGAAATAATTACATGGTTTTGAATTTGACTCCAATATTGAATGATTTATTTTCCTTTGGGCATTAATTAACAATTATTCTGTGTAAATTACGAAAGAGAGCAACTTGCAAACACTACATGATTATCTAGAAGTGCCTATAGATTTTTTTTTGTATAGTAAAATTAATTCATTTGTTATAAAAACCAATTATCATTAAAGGTAAGTATCTCGCTATTATTTTGACAAAAGCGATAACAAATATCTAATAACAACTAATGTTCGAGTTCGTGCAATTAAAATTTGTTTATTAAATGACTATTATTTTAAAAATACAATCACGTCTTATTTCAAAGCACAATTTACCGCCTTTGTTTATTTTCTATTATCTGGCCGTTTCGACTTTTGACTTGTGAAGTTGATGTGGATGAAATCATGCGCTTCTAAAGCAGAAGTTTAATAAATTACTTTAATTATCTTTTTCTAGCATTATAATAAGTTTTAAAGTAGCTTGTTTTTAAATTAAAAAAGCCTTAACGGTAATAACCACCTACACATTATTTATATGTATCTACCCACTGATATATTTCCCTTGCTGTCTTATTAAATTAATATTATATTTCTATGTAATATGCGCTTTTAAAGTTAAGTAATGTTAAATATATGCAATGCTTTTATTGAATTGCATACCAATATTAATTTACCAACCTCACGCAACAGAAAAAAATAAGAATACAATATGTATACGGTAATAAATAACGAACATAACAGAAACGTATAATGAAAAATTATAACACAATATTTTATGGAATTAAAATTAAATTGCAAATTTTTGTCACTACATATAAGTTTTGTTGAAGAAGTATAAAATGAGGAAATATTAATTAAATTAAAACATCATTAATAATTAATCAACAATTTCATTAACTTTATCTGTTAAACATAACTCATATAGCATGGAAGGTACAAGGAAAAAAACATAAAAATGGCAAATACAAAAAAAAGAAAGCATTAATGACACTAATTACCGATTAATTCTTAACTGGTTCTCATAATTCATGAAGAGGTTATTGTTCAACAAGTATTTATTATTAAATGTGCAAAACATCTTTAACGTTAATTAAAATTTATGCCAGGTTACACCCAAAATGATCCTTTATAACGCAGTGTTGGTAGTATTTACATTTTTGTTGTAAGGTTGTTAACAATATCCATCTCTTTTCTAAGCTGACGCTTAATAAACTAAATTGTAAGTTAAAACTGATGAAGAAAGTTGTTTTTGGAGATTTTGAGAGCTATCCGTCTGTCACTTTTCCGCTTGTCTCAAATGGCAACACACGCAAAATCTTTTTCGGCGTCCACCCAGAAAATGAAGCATTTTAGTCCTCCATACACAAAACAACAACAATGGTAATTTTTATTGTTCTGCCGCGGCAACGTAGGTTGATTTTACTGTTGCCTTTAATGTGCTGCTTTGAAACAGATTCTTCTTCAAGTATCATGCTCTGTTGCAGAGTATTGACGTTTCCCTTTTATACTTGTGTTGTTGGTGCCCAATCATCACATGTATATGGGACCTTACAGCTTGTGGTAGACTTCGAACTACAGAGTAAGTCTTTCTACAATCAAAAAAATAGAGCAGTAATTTTTGCATCTGAAGTAATCGATTGCCTTGAAAATCGTTTCAAATGTTGGCATTAGCCTACACTGTAGATTCCCCATGTGATTTTTGAAAATTTGCGCTAGGGGGAACGGCAGCGCTCTTCAAAGTCGCCATTTTGGCAAAAAGAGGAAGCACTCTACCCAGCCTTAGGGTTGACGAATTTTGACGCGGTTTTTTTTGCAAACGAATTCCCTGCTCGAGGCAATTTCCCGTATTTCTTCAGAATTTGACCTAGACAGTTGGTCACCAGGTCAGAAACTGGCTCCTTCTATATCAGTACATTTTATATGGACATTGTTGTTAAATAAGCGTTAGAAATGCACCCCATTAATGTCTAATCCGAAAAAACCGAAAATTCGGTTTTTATGTAAAATGATCTTAAACATAACTTTCTGCAAAATAAGAGTGTATTATGCTTACAGAAGCTTAAATTCATTCCTCATTTTCATCAAATCCGAAAAACCAAAATTCGTTTTTTTTCGATTATACATTAATGGGTGCATTTCTAACGCTTATTTAACAACAATGTTCATATAAAATGTATTGAGATAGAAGGAGCCAGTTTTTGACCCAGTGACCAACTGTCTAGTTGACCCGGTCACCAACTGTCTAGGTCAAAGGTTAAATTCTGAAGAAAGACGGGGAATTGCCTTCAGCAGGGGATTCGTTTGCAAAAATCCGCGTCAAAATTCGTCAACCCTAACACGCTGTCCTGCGTAAGCAACCAATGTGGCAAAACGGACAACCCGGGCGAAGCGAACAAATGGCGGTGCGGATGAAGCGAATTCAGAGTGTCCTATGTAGCACATTTTCGCAATTGCGAATGCGCGAAAAAAATAAAACACAACTATGATACCCTAGTCTGATTTGAATGTCCGAGAATACATTTTTAAAATTACGCTACTGTAAAAATAAAAAAAATGCATTGTTGAAAAGGTCTTCAACAAATATTGTTTACATGGAGAGGATTTCGCAGAATCCTTATTATGGAAAATGGCTTTCACTAGATTGTAGATTAAAAGTGTCAATGATCAAAATGCCCAGAAAATTATAGTTTGTGAATTACAGCCTTTTGAAGTTGAATAATGCAAAAATTATCAACTTCAAATGGCTAATCTATAATTTGTTGGTGTTTACCATAGTTTCAAGAATATTGGCAAAGGGCCATTTCTCAAAAGGATTCTACCGGGTGCAGAAATTGTCAACTTGAAACTGCTGTAACTCGAAAACTATAATCTTTTCAACTTTCTGTCCATTGACACTTTTGATCTACACATCGAAACCATCTTTAACCAACGTTTCAGAGCAATCTGGTAAAAACCAATTTTCCATAAGGATTTTGTTGGGTCCAAATTTATTTCCAATAAATTCAATCAAAACATTACTCGCTATGCCGACGATTCAGATGCGACTAATGCGGTTAAGGCGGAAATATTAAATAATTTGATCGCGTCAACCGCCTGAAATCCGCATCAAGCGAAGTTACGGGTGACGCGATTCCACATAGATGCTTAAGATGCAAACCTATTTATTTTGTTGATTATAGAAACACTTACTCTACACCATGTTCTAAGTAGTAAATACTTGATTTTTTATTAATCTCAGGGAAGATTCCTGAGCAAAGTATATCTCAGTGCTTCCGAGGAAGAAACGATTTATAAAGATCCGATGTCATATTAATCCGAGTTTGAACCTTGGTCGGTATCCCGCATGTAACTAACCACTTTCTTTCAAACAGATATAAAAGAGAGAGAGAGAGAGAGAGAGAGAGAGAGAGAGAGAGAGAGAGAGAGAGAGAAAGAAAATTAACTTTCTCTCTCGAGAAGCAATCTATTACTTTCCACTTTTAATACACAAATATTAGGGAAGGGACCGACAATGATATTACTAGAAATCTTAGTTAAGATAATACACGAGACAATCTATGAAAATAATTCTACACCTTTAGCGACTGTGGGACCCAAATATGCTTCCCCAGGCTATACAATCATGCAATTTCCTATGGAAAACTCTTAAATCAAAAGCTACGGGAAAATCTTTGATTTAAAAACTTCTATGTCGAAAAAGTTTCTCTAGGTGCAAAATGGAGACGTTTAGACTAAGAATCGGACAGATCCCAAGAACTAAAAAAAAATGCTTCCATCCTAGTCAGTAGTTGACAAACAACTGAAAGGCTATTAAAATGATAGCATTTCAAATTTCTTATTAAAACTTAAAATACCCTGAGGATAGATAGCTAGAGATATACATTTGATCTAGTTCTATCAGCCTAGTCATTCTGATGCCAAGGAACTCGACATAAAAAGACCACAGATGCTTTAACAAAAATGCAGATACTTTAAAACTTGATTGCTTAGAGATATGGTCGGAGACTAATTTAGAGATTTGTATTGGAGGTTAGAGAATATATTTATATACTGCAATACATTGTGATTTATAGTCGATACTTCATCTATAAAGTATTTTCATCTCTTTCAACTACATAAAAGTCTAGAACCGAAACTCCGAAACACTTCTCAAGAAGAATCGACTTTTACCTATGTAGCCACCGTAAGGACCAATTTAGATCAAGTAAGATTAGCAATTTAAGGCATAGACTTAGAGTTTGCAGTATTAAAGAAAGAAGGAACCAGACACCTTTTTGAAAGATGTATAAGTTCCTATACTTGTAGACTTGAGTATCTAAAAAGAAAACTTACGTGACTGGATTTGCAAATAAGGCGTGAAAAGTAATCAAAATAGTGACATAGATTTTTTTTGAAAAAATACCTGTTACGAAACTGACTTTTTTTTAGATTCTAGAATGAATTAAATGTTTGAAAAATTCAAATTCACACCTAAAAGAATCCTTAAACCTCCAACTTGAACAGAATGGTGAATGTAAACAGAAAAAGTTAACTCCAATAAAGTGTGCACTTATAACCATCAAAACTGATTAAGTCATTTTCAAAGCACACAACTCCAAAAACCCAAATCAGTCACTTTGTCGGAGGGTTTCTAAGAAAATATAAAATACTTCCAACATGTTTACAGTGTCAAATGTATTATCTTGCTCCTGACTTCTGAGCCATAATAAAGTTCAGTAAATGCAACATTTCCTTAGTCATCAACGGCTACAAAAAAAACAAACAACTAATTATTGAAGAGATATAACAAGAATTTAAATGAACAATCATTACGGTTTTTAAAAGACCTAATGAATAGATGAATAAAACAAGCAAACACCTTGAATATAGTAATGACAAATAGTAGACGAATAGTACGAACTGATAAGTCGGATGTATTAAAATTCCTTCGAATTACTGTACTTATAGTTATGATATGGTACGTGAGAAATTTCCTGTAAATAATTAAAAAAAAAGTGATTCGTACCCATTTTATCACATGTTAATTATTTCTACTGCATACCTACTTATGCTAACTGGAAATAGAAACAATGAGTAATGATGTAGATTATTATAGGTTTATTATTCATTTTCAGATACTTAAGATAGGTGGAAACAATAGGTACCTACAGTAAGAGTTTTGTCATCGGCGGTAAGCTGTATCACAAATAAGTCTATTAATAAATGTGATGTTTTCAATAATAGTAGTAATAAATAATTTGATGTTGTTCATTTGAAATGTATGGATTTTTATCTGTATGGATGTATAGTTTTAATTTGTTAATTACATAATTTAAGAGTTTTTGATACATGAAATAAAAGATTTATAGCTACTAAAGAAACTATACAAATTCTATACAAAGATTAAGTCAGTATCTGTGGGCCGCAGAACCAAATAAAGTACCAAGACCGATACAAGTTCTGGTCATGATATGATTGTAGCATTTTTTTCTTCAACTTTAAAATGTCTATAAGGTATCTGTGACGTTCTTATACATGTAGATAGGTCTTTTGTAAAGCCTATGGAAGTTTGGACTTCTAGATCAAAACAGAAAAATATTAAACTTTTGGTATTGGCTTTGCTTACCAATGAAAGACTGATATGAATTTGACACTGGTTTTGTTATATTCAGGATTCTACAAAACCCAATTGTAGCCTCTTTTTATACTACAGACATCGGGTTCAACATACTGTACAATTTTACAACTTACACAAGGCTCTGAAAATCTCTGACACATACCAACAACGTTGCCGTGTTATCAAAAGAGACTCATGGCCAACCAATACCTAAAATAACACTGTATGGTTTATTACGGCCAACAGGCCGGTATGGTATTGATGAATAAGATGATGGCACTGATGACTTATACAAGCCAAGTTTTACTTTCTAATGTATTAACGGTTTCGCGATAATTGTAATTCAATTCAAGTAAGTCTCACAAGCTTACATCATTTCTCCACCCGATACCGTTCACCAACAAATGGCCTTTACCTTTTAAATATTGCATTATTTTTCTTTCTTGAATTCTCCAATCAATTATTAATTTAATACATCAATAATTTATTATTCTCATCGTGCATTATCTTTAAAATCGGTTAGTGCGTCAGTAGTTGGTGTCTATACAATAGACGGGAAGGGATTTCCAGTACAAAAGGGAAAAACAATGCATGTGCGTGTGTTGCTAATATATGAAGCGTTTAAACTGGACACTTTAATAGTGTTAACATAATATTCTATTAAAATGCCGGACACTCCTTCCTGCTATGCGTGTTAAAGACCTGTTAAAAGTGTGTATAGATGGGAATATTAAATATTCCACTATACTACTATAGAAGAACACCATTATTATTATTACAACAGGCCCGTTTACCGTTTTACCTGATTAGTACAGATTTATTTCACTGTTCAAATTATTAATCATCTAGCCTTCTATGGCAGAGCAAGGTCGTTCGCTAATTTATCTGATATTACTACAACTTATAAAGCGAGCCAATAATCATTGAACAGATTTACCAACAGCTGAAGCAACAATCAATCGTATAACACCCATGTACTCATTTTAATTGGGTCACTCCAAATGGTATATATCGAAAACAATAACACATAGTGAGTTTTATTATAAACATTCTTAAATGAAGCTTTATTGTTTTAGGAAAGTTAAATAAAAATAAGAACAACTCCCATGCAATTTGCAAAATCGCAAGGTAATTAACTATTAATGAATAGTTAAAAAAATCTACGACGGCACGACCACGGTGTAATAACTAAGGTCGTCCATTATTGTAATAACACGATATAGTGTACGAGGCAGCAAAACACAAGAAACAAAGGGTTGAGTAGGCCAAGTTGAGGCTGACTCAATGTCGATGGATTTCTATGACCTTCAGCGGGCAGTGACCTTTGCGTTTTTGTCCGAATTTGTCGATATTTTAAATATTTATTGTTGAATTATTACAATGATAGATTTAAATTATCCACGGAAAAAGTGGAAAATAGTACGATTTTCTTCCTGTTTACAATTTCGTTTAGTAGGTTAGTTGGTAGTTAATTATAGCGAAGAAAAATAAATTTGGCAAAGGATACAGGCTGAATAAATATGTCTAAAAATGCAAAAATAAAATCATTAGTTGTGACAAAACAGTAAGGAGTCAAGTCAATCTGTCATATTTATTTATTGCGTTTTGGGTAGCTCCATTTTGTTAAAACTTGTAACAATAAAAGATCATTTTAACAATAAAGACCAATTTTGCTTCCGGTTAAGTCCAAGAAAACGTCCTTATTTAGTATGTGTTCAGAATAGGCCTGTAAATGAAATTTATCAAAATCTGGGCAGAATTTGACTGATGGTTTTTAAGGTAAACTGTTTTTTTCAGTTTTCAATACTTTTGTGAAGTATTTATTTGAATGAGGTTACTAAAAAGGCTAAAAATATTTGATGGATATTTTTAAACATTTAGTTCTAACAAAACAATTGAATATCACTCAAACCTCTTCTTATTGATAGCCTGTACGATAAGCTCCAGGTCTGTGAGTATTCCCAACGGTAATTTTTAAATGGTCTTTTAAAGACAACGAGAGAAGCGATAATCTGATGTTTGTGAGGATTGCTACTTATCGATGCCATTTGTTTGCTCGCAATTGTTTCTACGATAGTACGGAAAAACAGCTTTTTTGACAAACAAATTGACATTGAAAGTCGACTTTTCTTACACTAGTGTGAAAAAGATTCAAACTCATTTTGATTGCAGAAAAGATTTTCCATGCTCATTTTCTTATTATTTTGACATGAGCATTTTCATTAATTTTGCACCACTTACTCTTATGTAAGTAGAAAAAATAATATGCAGGGCACGTGTGGAAAGGTCTATTAGAGAACCTATACAGTCGGAGCCTCGATATCGCTTTGCTCCAACTTTCATATTCATTTTTGGAATGAAGCCCTTTCCGCACTTGTATGAACCTACTAACACAATCTCCATTTTTAGATTCTTGCTTTAATTTGTTACGTGTAGGTGGGCAAGAAAAACAAGCTAGTAATTTTCACAATAAGAGTCACCCCAAAAATTCTTAAATTCATCTAAACTGTAAAGGTTAAGACAAAAGTTGGTGGGCAAAACGTCAGTGAACGAATGGTATATGTTTCTTATAACATCCATATTTGGAAAGTGGGGCTAATTTCACAGACCAGACTAAACTGGTAACTTGACATCCATTAAGGAAAGAACATAGAAATTAGGTGTTTTCACCTTGAATAAGAAGTGTTCAGAAGCTAATCCTTTTTACTGTATTCTCCCAATATTTAGTATTCGCCGAAGAACCACATAGTTTCCATCTATGTTTTTAATAAGCTATAGAAACGCTTCTAGAACCCAGTCATCCCTCGCTTGGCACTGTTAAAACAGTACGGTGCGCATATTTGCCCAAGGACATATAGTGCGTCACAATACATAAATAAATTGAGTCTTACAAACATTACAGTTGTTTCGCAGACGAAATTTAACGATCAAATACAAAGAAATGTGGCTTACCCCCTACATATGTACGTCATTCCTTCAGGCTACGATTATAAGCGTGCCTTATGTTAAATAAAAGGTCTCAACTAGTACTAGTATACAAAAGTATCGATGATAAAAGAATAAGTCTTAAATTGCTTTACAGTCGCCACATTTATTTATTTTCCGTTGATTAGTTTCCGTTAACCGTATTCCATCATCAGACCACACACGGCTTTTTTTTTTAAATTACTTTTTAAAAATACTCTGAAAATGGCGGGTTTTTATACTATTATAATATGCACATCATATCCATATCTGTTCCAGCAGTCGTAATCATCTGACTATAGTATGACTTTTGTTCTAGAAATCTAGAACATACATCGCCGCACCCAACATCAGCTAATTTTATCGTTTGTAGAATTGTAGGCGGTCTACTTGAATCTACAGAAGACATTTGATGGCTTGCTGGAAACGACCACAAAACAAACTACTGCTTAATTGTCACTAATAGTTATTTGTATACCAAGGCCGCGAAATCTCTTTTTAACGTACCGAGAGAATAATTGTCTGCGAGATCGCTTGCGGCCCAGGCAAGACAATCTCGAGAACGCTAAAGAATTTCGCGAACAGGACAACGTATACACAACATTTTTTGTGCAACCGTAAAAAATATGCAATAGCAAATTCCATTATTTTTAACAACCCAACAGTTTCATTCATTGTAAATAGAAAGGCGGCTTTCATGTTACAGCGTTTTCTATAAAACAATTAGTTTTGTAGAAAATCGTTTTACAATAGTGATTAACGAGGGCGAAGCCCGAGTTTAGCACGTGAAAAAAAAAGAGACTTTCATAACGTGGTGTACACATATTTTTTGCATATTGCAAGTTGGGAAATTTGCCATAACATATATATGTATGCAAAATTTTTAAAAAATAAGAAAAACATAGTATTTCATAGGATTATTGTTAAAGAATAATCTCCGAGGAGATTGAAGTTTATTTTTTACAAAAATAATTTTAAAAATGCTACTTTCATTTCGATTTTTCGTCAAAAAAAAACTTTCATAATCAATATTCAAAAAAATATTTGTTTGCGCTAACAACGAGAAAATGCCTAGAGATTTTTTAATGAAGTAGAAAGGGTAAGAGCTACTTCGAAATTAGAAGAACGTTGGTCATTACGACGTGTTGCAGCAGATTTAAACGTAAGCTACAGCTGTATTTCGAAAATTAAGAAAAAAATGGTACCAATCCCATACTGTTGAACGAGCAAGAGGATCAAGTCGTCCGAAGGCATCAACCGATGAAGAGGTTGACGTTTTAGTAAGCCAGCTTGTAGAAAAGCCTTTTTCTACTGCAGTTCAAGCCAAATCTTCCAGGATCAGTTAGAACGGCACGTCGGCGTATAAACGGGAGCTGTGAGAACTGGAAAAAAATTTATTTTCCAGCAATATAACTGCCCGATTCATACGTGCAGAGCTGTCAATAATTGGTTAGTAGCAAATGATATTAATATATTTCACTGGCCTTCTAAAAACCCATATTTGAACCGGTTGGAAAATATGTGGGCCCTTATTATTAAAAAAATCACAGTCGCAAATTTAGACCTCCAAATAGAGACGATCTATGGGAAGCTAGCTATTCAGCAAGCATAGCAAGAAATTGATTCAAACGTCGTCCTAATACCTCTTGACACCAATACATTTCATTATATGGCTGGCTCTACTAAACTTTCGCGAAACATTAACAGGATACCTACGATTATACCTATACAATGAACAGATACGATATGTTTAAGTGTGTATACATTTTTCTGGCGGACTGTGTATAATGGTTAGGCATGCCCACGAATAGCCTATCAATTTTCAATCTCAATTTACCCTCTAACCAAGCAGGGGGATGTGCTGCATATGCAATCAATCCAGTACACCTGCTTTTGTAAAATTGAAAAATATTTCTCAATACTTGAAAACTGTGACTTCTTTAACTACTTGCAAAACATTATTTATGGTGTCATTGATTCTTTGAAGGACATAATGGGCTATCATACAAGCTGATTTTTAATTTTCAATATTAATTTTAGAAGATTTCTGTTGACAAAAACTTAGTAACATTTTTGATTAAATGAACTTGAAAATTTTGCCCGAGATTTTCAGAAAAGTACGTATAATTGATGCAGGTCAGTATTAACTCTAATAAGATTAAATGCAAACTCTTTAGCAATTGACACCATCAGTACAAATGAAATGTGAAATCAGTACAAATGTTGAATGAGCACAACAAGGATGCAGACGGCGCACATTCCATTATGGATGTTGTTGAAACAACTTAAAAACATTCTATTAGGAATAGGGTAGTGAAAACAAATCCAAGGCGTTCCTCTGTGTTCTAGTAGGAAACGCAGGCAGAAATGAGATCATTTTAATACTGACCCATTTAATTATATCATTAAGTAACGACAAGTTTAGATAATTTAATCTATCCATCAATAGGTATTGTTATTTTTTATTGGAATTCTAAAACGTTGCTTTAGTAAAACCTTTATTCTTTTTTGTTTTGAAGGAATGACCCTGATGGATGGTAATTTGTTTACATAGAAAATAACTACATAGTAAAAAATAATGCGTAAAAAATAAGTACTATTACTGTTTTATTACTAAAAACTGCAGTGTAAGGAGTTTGCAATTTGTTATTATTGCAATTACTAGTCACAGTTCTTATGAATACTTGTACATTAAATATAAGTTAAGTTAAGTTTATGGAAATAAATATTATCTAGTTATTGGATGGAAAAAGGTTTTTTTCCTTTTTTATGGTTTAACAAATTCGTATGGATTGTAGATAAAGGAGTGAAGACTAAATTTAAAATTCCAAGAAATGGAAATAAAAGACTGAAAGAAATATAATACCACGAAGAAGGTGCGCAGCTGTGTTTGGGTTCATTGAAATAAGAATAACAAATGGTAGTATTTATTACTGATTTATGTTTTATTACCTGCTACTAGGGCTGTAAACATCCGGATATTTTAAAAATCCGGTTAATCCGGATTTAACGAATCCGACATCTCAAGTTCGGATATCCGAATACTTCGGATTTGAAATCCGGATTTGAAGTCCGGATTTGAAAACCGGATTTGAAGTCCGGATTTGAACTTGGTATATACAATAACAGTTTTTAATTTTTAAGTTAAAATAGTTTGTCTCTAGTGAAATTAGTTACCATTTATGGTAACAATAAATAATTGACAAATAATCATTGCAATTGACTAAGCCAAAAATCAAAAGAAACATAGTTGTTCCAATAAAATCTTAAAAAGCCTTATGTTGCATAAACGTTTTTAAAAATCAATTAATTTAAGTCTAAAAATTATTATTATGTACTAGTACTATAAAATCTAAGTATCAAGATAAAAATAATTAATTCGCATAGATGTTGCGGGTTATCCATATAATACGTCACATTGAGAAAGTAAGATAGTCATTAGGGTGCCCGTAAAAAAATTAGTCCGCAAAATAAATACTCAATTAAAAGAATAGAAAATTGTACATTGCACCGGGATTCCACTTGGAATCCGGATTCCATTTAGAATCCGGATATCCGAACTTGAAATGTATTATCCGCGAATCCGGATTTCGGATATCCGGAAATCCGTATTTATTTGAGAAAACAAATAGTATTGTATATCTCCTTCAACTCCAAAATATGTGTCCACTATTACATGTACTATAATGTTTTATTCAAAAACCTGCAGACTTGTATTACACATATGGGTTAATGTGCCTATTAAGAGAATTTTAAATTGTCTAACGCTTCTTAAAACGTTTCTTTAAAGAAAATCCTTCAAAAACTTATAGAGGTATTAAAATCGCAATACTTCAGGTGTTGATTATTACTATTTTCTAATTATTCAATAAATTACTTGAAGTTTGCAGTGATGGTGATGGAAACCAACGCTTTTCTTGATTCTTAGCTGTTCTTCCACTTGAACTATCGACGTTTTCATGAAACTTTACTTAAACATCCAATTATGTATTTGCAGTATATGTATATTGTATATGCTAAAGGAAAAAATGTCTTCCACATTCTTGTTAGTCCTCTCTATATTAATTTAATACAATCTATACTACCACGCCCACCAACTTGACTTCTACTTATTCATCGTTATGTGCACCGTGCAATCACGTCAATTTAAATTGCAACTAAAATTATAGTAACAATAACAAACGACGTATATAATTTAAGAGTAATTTATAAAAGTCGAAACAAATAAAACTGCCATTCCTAATACAGACAGCACAACTATACAGTACATAGGCGAACGAGCTCATTAAGGCTTTTGATAAACCTTTGGTCATATACCATAATCATGTCTCAGTCAACAATGACAAAACGCCTACTACGATTATTCAACTTTAAACCTAATTAAGTAAACTCATATTATAATTACATACTTTATAAAAGCGGTTCATTTTAACGATACGATCTACCCTATTGTTCTTTATATTAAAAAAATCATCTGGAATGCCTTTATGTATATGTATTATAGTATACAAAGTACCGCTATGAATCATGATTTAAAAAAATAGAGAATTATGAATTTATAGATTACAAATTGAATAGTTTCAAAAAAATAGTACGTAGTAAGCTAAAATTGGATAAATGAGGTTATTTATGCAGAACCATAATATGTGCCTAATAATAACGGATTTAAACACACCTTTATCCAAATTAATAGTCTCAGTCTACAT
Source organism: Agrypnus murinus (assembly GCA_929113105.1). Lineage (NCBI taxonomy): Eukaryota > Metazoa > Arthropoda > Insecta > Coleoptera > Elateridae > Agrypnus > Agrypnus murinus. The sequence goes on from OV816025.1 coordinate 205,798,632, forward strand.
ATCTTGATGATATGATGACCAACAGTAAAAGAATGTGAAATAAAGTTGTAGAAACAGGATTACAATTAAAAATTCCATATTAGTCAGCGCGATGAAAAGGTATACAACTGATTCTTCTTTTAAACGCGCAACGTTAAAATGCAAATGAAATTAAAATTAAATAACATTTTAACGTACGGAATACCTGCTGTAATTATTATTATTGGTGAGCAAGCTGCTGTGGTATGTAATGTTAATGATAACGATATGAATTCGACTATAAAATTGAAGAATTTACAAACAGAATAGTAATAGTTGTAAATTGTAACGTGTGTGACAAATTTTAAATAAAATTGCTACACCTACAACTATTAGTACAAGTTTATCGCTAATTTTAAATAGCTTTGTAATAATGTGTAGCTCCAAACGAACAGTGATGATAATGTTGTATTTTTCTTTTTCATTGCATTTTAATTATTTTATTAACTAATAATAAAAACTAATTTAATAACTATAGTACATCAAACCACTGGTGAAAAGCTTGCAAAGTTCATTTACTTAAAAGTACATACACAAATACACATACACCTACATATGTATTATTCAAACTGGTGAAAAGCCGTTTAAAAGTTAAGTAACTGATTGTCCATAGGGGTAATCGATCGAACGATCGTCCGGTGGGCAGGCATGAAATATACCAACACGACCTTAATCTAAATGTAGACGACAATATTATAATGCAAAATAAATCACATCCGGTAATTTTGGAATAAATTGCTTTACTTATGTATCCATGGATGGCCTAAGAAAGTCTGAAGGTGAAGGACTTACATTAATATTAAATTCATTTTGAAGAACAGAGGGTCATCAAAGTAACTATTTTCGAACATTGAAATACATTCAATGAAAACTACTTATTTCAATTTTCAGAATGATCGATCATTCTTATATGGCTTTGATCATTCATAATTACAATGTTTGTAAAAAATATAAGAATTTGCTCAAACGGTACTGTTTTATCTGAAGCTAATTAAATCAGTTTTCATATTTGTGAGACAAAAAAGTGATATTAAAATAATAACGGTTCCAATGCTGCTGAGTTTTCATCAATTGATGTTGTTGAAATAAAGCCAGTCTTCTGCAAAAGTATTATTGGAAAACTAAAGATTGATACAGTACATCTCGCCGTGCTGTCGGATGGGCACGTTAAGCAGTCGGTCCCGACAATCATACGGCTGCCTGTGGTTATCGTTAAGAATATAACCGCTTTATATCACGCACAAACGTATACAGTCTGTTTTTTGTAAACGATAATATAGGAAATCCAATGGAATTTTATCATTTTCCTCATAAATTTGTACCCTTGCAAATGTAAGTAGAAATTTTGGTATCAATCGAAAGAAGAATTCATTTTACGCCAAAAACATATTAAACTTTATGAAGAAAACCAAAAACTATTTAGAAAAATACTTAAAAAGGTTATTGATTTATTGTTTTTGGTAATAAGCTATAAAGAAAAGCTGGAAGCTGTACGCCGATTGGTGTAGCGGTTAACGTATCAGATTCATAATCAAAAATCGCCGGTTCGAACCCCATCCTTGTATACTTTTTTTTAAATTGTATTGCTTACTAATTATTATTTTTAGTACATTATTACAATTATCGTGGCCGTGGACGAGTAGCACGATTACAGAGAGAGAGAATTAATTTTTAATTTGTGATTATTAATAGATAATAGACAGACATATAAAATTGGTATAATTAACTATTAGGTAAAAGGGGGGCGTTGGAATTTTTTTTCTTGTAAAGGGAGCGGTAGTCCATAGAAGGTTGGGAACCTATGCGCTACACCAATCAACGTACAGCTTCCAGCTTTTCTTTATAGCTTATTACCAAAAGCAATAAATCAATAAGCTTTTTAAGTATTTTTCTAAATAGCTTTTGGTTTTCTACATAAAATTTAATAAGTTTTTCACGTAAAATGAATTCTTCTTTCGATTGATACCAAAATTTCTATTTGCATTTGTAAGGGTACAAATTTAGGAGGAAAATAATAAAATTCCATTGGATTTCCTATATTATCGTTTACAAAAAACACACTGTATATTTATACTTCAGTGATTTGGCAATGTTAATTACAATTAACATTTATACATAATATTATTACTTTGTTTAATTTGGTCGTCAGTCACGGGCAAAAATGTGCATAACAGTTAAGTAAATACAGCTACAAATTTGATCAGTTGTTTTTCTGAGAGGTTAATAGTTGTGGAAAGTTTTGAAGTACCCGATAAAATACTGTAGTAATTATATTCACAAGAAAAGTGACACACAGGTCAAATTGCAAAAGACAATTTTCAAAATTTTGTACCGAGTGTCAAGACAAAAGCTTTAAATATTTTGCTTGGAATTAAAATATGTAAAACTAAAATACACATAGTATTATTTTATAGATTATTTCCATAATCTATAAAATGGCATACAGTTTAAATTCAAAATTGTCCATAATCCTCCAACAGTACAAAAGCTTTGTGCAAATTGTTAGTGAGTCACATTCTGAATAGAGCCATATGGTAGATCTTTTACCAATAAACCCTTACAAATGATGTCTAAAGGCCTAAAGGTAAATTGGGTTGGAGTACTACTTTGGTTTCAGCTTAGAAAACGGCTTGTACGAAGCTTCTGGATTCATCTTAAACGGGCGGGTTTTGGTTCGTTTTTGAGAAACGCCCAACCCGAATTGTTGAAAGCATAGCGAATTGTTCTGAACAATGAGGAACAGCAAAAACTTTCTATTTTAAAGAAGATTATTTTGTAATATGTCAGATATTTCTAGAGAACATTTCTTGAGCTAAAGCCAATATTCACATCTTCTGAGAACGCCACCAATTCTTCTCACGAAAGAAGGCAGAATGGCAAAAGTGTATCAAGGGCGTGTCACTGTCAAACGTTTGAGTAGGCAACGAATAGGTTAGGTTACTGTGGAAATCATTAATCAGGGTTAGAAGACGGGGATAGGTATGTTGAAAAATATCAAATCGAACTTTATTCGTCAAATTGAGCACGATTTGGTTTAGATTCAAGTGGTTTTTGTATCATAACCAAATCTTACATGAATATGCGGTTACTCTTCCAAACAATTTCCAAATATCCCAAATTTTGGCATGGTCGTTCAAACCTAGAGGTTATTTCAATAGAATCATGTGAAAAAAATCTTGAAATCAAACAGGGAATACATTTTTTAATTGCATACCTAATATTGTTTTAGTTTGTTTCTCTAACACAATTTTGTTTCAAGCTTCACAATTTATCGCCAAATGCTCTTGAAAAGTTTTGTTTCCAGCAAATTGGAGTCTATTATAGAACCAAAAGTCAAGTACATACATATATGTATTTTAGTAGTTATATCAAAAATGTATATATTGTATATAAATGATTAGAAGTGTTAATGCGCGTAGAGATATACAAGAAAGGGTTATAATCATGGGATATCGCGCAACAGAGAAGAAAGAAAAAAAAGAAAAAAAGACGTCTGCAACTCACTTGTTCTTTCTTCTCTGTTGCGCGATATTTCATGATTATAACCCTTTCTTGTATATTGTATATATACATATACATTATACAATACGGTATTGAGTAAACACTTCGAAATTTTGACATAAGATATAAAGAACACGTATGTTGTTACAGAAATAAACATTATGAAAAATCTAATTATGCCAAACACCTTTTAAAACAAAGTCACACAATGACTCCTCAAAATAATATTAAATTCCTACATTTTTGTAACAATAACAAACGTAAATTAAACATTTTAGAAGCTTTTGAAGTATACAAACACAAACTAAAGGTGTACCTTTAATGAATGAACAGAATGAGCTCAGTAATTCTCCGTCACTACTCCGTTAGATATTTAATTCTGATTATTATTATATTTTTAACTTTTTATCTAGTTACCTATTTTTGGTATTTACCTTAGCGACGTGTCTGTTTATGTTTATATTGCCTTTGATAATGACAACTTAGCTGTCGACATAATATTGTCAGGTTATAATTTAATAAATCCTGTGAAACTTTTTATTAATCTTTATTTATTTCATGATTATGGAGTTCTACAAAGTAAGGGTAGAAACAATAAACAATATCAAAAATGAAATTAGTCCATAGAAAGGGTTAGTTATTATCACCTAATCTTGCAGCGTTATTTCATATTTTTAACGAAATGGAATCAATTCAGACTTATAATAACAAACTTAACCAGTTTGCTTAAAAAATAAAAGAGTTTGTCGAATTATAGGCTTTTATTACATTTTCAAATACTCCTCCCACGTTTCATTATTATTTCTGTAAACAAAATCGAATACAATGAGAAAAATCACAAAACACGATATCATAAATTATTTGTAGCACTAGTTAACTCACCCGTTCTACTTCTATTATGAAAAAACCAATCATTGCAAAAACGTTCCTTAATCAAGGTGAATTATAAAAGGGGAATTGAGAGGATTAATATTAAACACAATAAGCCATTTCATTTTATTTAAACCATCGAGGTTAAAGGATTATGGCTTTTTCTAATTTAATACTCTTCTATTGTTTATAATAGACGCTAAAAACCCTTTCTACCTCCTTTTAAGAATGGGAGTACTACAAAATAACACGATCATTTCTTAAAAACATGTCAACGCTTCATACCACCTAAACTTGGTTTGCATGCAATATTGTAAAACAAAAAAATGATAGATGTTGATTTCTTAATAAATATTTTATATTAACTACATACTAATGACTTAATGAGTTATAAATAAAAAACGTCATTTTTTAATAAGTCAGAATAATTCCATTTTAGCTTCTGTTTGTAGATAACGATCTACTCTAAACGCTTTAAAAAACGAGCTGTCAAAATTTGACAGTTAAGCGCAAGGTGACAAATTACATCTGCGTTTATAATGTGGGTTGATTGTCCATTAAAAATATTTGGGACACACTTGAATTAATTTCAATGACCGCTAATTGCTTTTTACAACAACATTAAGCCTACAGGGTTGTCGTCAACAAAAACCAATACCAATTTAAATCAATTGAAAGGCCCCATGCAGACTCTCTCTAGACCGCTCGAGAAATTTCAAAACAGAACAAAAAAAGACAGGGCAATTTTAGGAAAACTTTTTGTTGTTATTAAATAAATTGGTTTGTTTTTAGAGATTGTTAAATCTTTATTTTATAGAATGTATCAACCAAATCGAATTTCATGCTGTGTAAAATTCTGAAAAGGTAGGTTATGTGATTTATATGGACTAGGAAGTAAAAGCAAGAATGCAACATGTTTAATTTGTCGCACAACTTTTTATGGAGATGTCTTGCAACCTTTCCTTTTTTTGGTTTTGGTCTTGTCCAATCACCTAATTACCTTTCCTTGCCACAGATTATAATGAATTGCACTAAAAGTATTTATAAAAAGAAGCCAGAGGAAAGTCGCTTATGCACAGCTTATCAATTTCAAGTTTTTCGTGCATATTTCCCTATAAGTATTTTTCTCGAAAGTTTCCTTATAATTTACTTTTAATAACGCACTTGTTTTCGATTATTTAACAATTTGTTTTAATGTAATTAATTACTTAACATTTTCAGTTGCAAGTTTCGTTGATTTAAAATATTAAAATTTCAGAATATATTTTATTATTTTAATGAAATTTGATGTACGGGTTCTTTGGACCGAATGCATGGTTTCTCTTTTATCCTTTTGGTTTAAGACTTTTATCCTCTATACGTCATAGGCCTATTTTTCATGATTTGTGATAACGGAACTTTTCGTTTGTGTTGGTATAAAAGACTTGCGCGGCAAATTCCATTAAAATCTAATGGATTCAAAAATTTGTATCTACATAGGTGGTACTATCGTATATATGTCATTTTAAAATATTTCAGTCTTGGAGACAAAGTTTTCATCTCTTCGATCCCTAGTTTCTGAAACTACAAGCGTTGAAAGCTTTAAAATTCTTGGTCTCCAGAATTTTCAAAAACTCTTAAATTCTCAACTGAGACTTTGACGACAACCTAATTATATTAGCGTAATTTTAGAACTTGATCTGTTAATCAGTCAATCAGAGATCAGATTTTGAGATTAGGGATTGAATTTAAAAGAATCTAAGGCAAGGGATTGGAATTGAATTTTTTTTAAATATTTTTTGGGATTAGGAATTGAAGATTGGATTTCTTAAAAATATTTTTTAGGATTAGAGACTGAATTTTTAAATAGTACCTATATTAAAGTATTAATTTCACAGCCTTGGTAGTGTGTTGTCTAGTGTATTGGACTGGTACAGGCAGATCTGGTTAAGGTTTTCTGCAGTTCTTCCATAGCTGTGACACAAATGTGGGATTTGCGCTGTTGCATCTGTAGGTTGGTTGCAGCCGCACGGCTACATAATAATAATAATAATAATCGCCCCCTTCCTCCCGTACAAGCTACATAGCTTTTGGGGCCTGGTTTTCAGGTTATGGGCTATAGCAATTATTATTATAATAAGACACGGTTTTAGCGCATACGTCCAAGGTAAAGGACACGAGCGCTGAAACGAATACGTTTTACTATTTTTTCTATTTGCCTTATTTTTAATCATTTTAAAAAACAAATAACTTAATTTTAAATAAAATTTGTTAGGGGAGCTTTGTTAAGTTTTTAACAGTTAGCAACACTGAACATTCAGATTCTGCATTTGTTTTTCTTTGCTGCGTAAATAAGTTTGACATTTTAAGAACAGCTTTTCAATACTGATTATTAACTTTAAAAAATAAGTGTTGAAAATAACTGTTTCCCGTATTCAAATAAATCTCTGTTTGGACACGCAGAGTTTCTATTTGCATGTCCAAATGAAGCCATTTGTACACGTAAATAGAAAAAATATTTTTGAAATTAGAGATAAAGAATTAGACTTTTCAAAATATCTTTTGGGATTAGGAATTGAATTTTTAAAAAATATTTTTTAGGATTATCGACTGAATTTTTAAAAATATTTTTAGGATTGACGACTGCATTTTTACAAATATTCCTTGGACTTAGAGATTGGATCTTAACACATATTTTTTTGAGATTAGAGATAAAGAATTAGATTTTTCAAAATATCTTTTGGGATTAGGTATTGAATTTTTAAAAATATTTTTAGGATTAGCGACTGCATTTTTAAAAATATTCCTTGGAATTAGAGATTGGATCTTAACACATATTTTTTGAGATTAGAGATAAAGAATTAGATTTTTCAAAATATCTTTTGGAATTAGGTATTGAATTTTTAAAAATATTTTTAGAATTAGCGACTGCATTCTTAAAAATATTCCTTGGTACTAGAGATTGGCTCTTAACACATTTTTTGAGATTAGAGATAAAGAATTAGATTTTTCAAAATATCATTTGGGATTAGGTATTGAATTTTTAAAAATATTTTTAGGATTAGCGACTGCATTTTTAAAAATATTCCTTGGACTTAGAGATTGGATCTTAACACATATTTTTTTGAGATTAGAGATAAAGAATTAGATTTTTCAAAATATCTTTTGGAATTAGGTATTGAATTTTTAAAAATATTTTTAGAATTAGCGACTGCATTCTTAAAAATATTCCTTGGAACTAGAGATTGGCTCTTAACACATTTTTTGAGATTAGAGATAAAGAATTAGATTTTTCAAAATATCTTTTGGGATTAGGTATTGAATTTTTAAAAATATTTTTAGGATTAGCGACTGCATTTTTAAAAATATTCCTTGGAATTAGAGATTGGATCTTAACACATATTTTTTGAGATTAGAGATAAAGAATTAGATTTTTCAAAATATCTTTTGGAATTAGGTATTGAATTTTTAAAAATATTTTTAGAATTAGCGACTGCATTCTTAAAAATATTCCTTGGAACTAGAGATTGGCTCTTAACACATTTTTTGAGATTAGAGATAAAGAATTAGATTTTTCAAAATATCTTTTGGGATTAGGTATTGAATTTTTAAAAATATTTTTAGGATTAGCGACTGCATTTTTAAAAATATTCCTTGGAATTAGAGATTGACTTTTAACACATATTTTTGAGATTAGAGATAAAGAATTAGATTTTTCAAAATATCTATCTTTTTGGATTAGGAATTAAATTTTTTTTAAATATTTCTTTGAATTAGATTTTTCAAAATATCTTTTGGAATTAAGAATTGAATTTAAAAGATATTTCTTGGGATTAGAAACTGAATTTTTAAAAATATTTCTAATAATTAGAGATTGGCTTTTTAAACATATTTTTTGAGATTAGAATTAAAAAATTAGCTTTTTCAAAATATCCTTAGGGATAAGTAATTGAATTTTTTAAATATTTTTTGAGATTAGGCATTGAAATTAGATTTTTTAAATAATTTTTGAAATTATATATAAAGAATTAGATTTTTAATTTTTAAAAACATTTTTTAGCATTAGGATTGAGGATTAGATTTTTTCAAAATATTTTATGGGGTTAAGGGTTGATTGAGGATTGAATCTTAAAAATATTTTTTAAGATTAGAGACTAAGGATTAGATTCTTTAAAACTATCTTTTGTATCTTCCCAAATACTTTTTAGGGTTAGGAATTAGATTTTTTTTAAATATTTGCTTGATATTGGTAATTAAGGATTGATTTAATCCCTAATCCTAATCACGGATTGGCTATTACTCATCCAGGAATTACTCAACATTGTTTGGTTTATTATGGAACTAAGCTTGCAGTTTAATGGGCACCTCCCTCATGCGCCTTATATGTATTCATTACGGGATTTGAAATAATTAATAAGATGATCCTTGTTTGCCTTCTCAAGCATAAATAAATTGATAACCTAGACATCAAATTACTACTAAACTGATTCTAGCTACCAGATATATAAATAGTACTTAGTAGTAACAAACTGTCTCATCTAACGAGACAACAGATAAATCGAATTTTAATTGTTATCCAACCACTCAAACGCCATTTAAAAATCTTAATTACCATTAATTCAGCATTAAGATATTTTCCTAATGACAAGAAGATTAATAAATACATGAAATTCTCGACTCTAGAAACCAGCTCCATTTAGTATTGTGTATCATAAAGAATGTTAATTGCTGTGAATCTTTCAAATGTCTCTGTGCATGATATTTTTAACGAGTTTATCCAGGGAACTAAAACTAGTGCACACGCATGAATGTTAACGAAGCCTGACCGAGAATGTGGCGATTTTCATTAGATAGTAGATTCTTATATGCTGTTGTTGATGACAACTTATTATTTAACCGATTTTTTATTTGGGATTTGAATAAACGAAAATAACTGGTCCAGATTGGAATTAGGCTGTGAGGAGGCAATTAGTACAAATAACTAACCAAATAGGCCAAACATGTTCATTTCTTAGACAGGGTAGGCAGTGTTTGATTTAGCAGCCCTCATTATACAAGTGGTTTGATTTGGCTCCAACGACTATCTATCAGACCGACTATGATACGTCCGGCCTCACAGATGTGCTAATGCTTCTTTCTCTTATTGCACAATTACTATTGGAATAAACTTTTAATTAGTATTTAGTTCAGATTTATAAAACTGTCAAAACATGTCCATATAAAGATAGATTAGAGGTTGTTAAGACAGACCTACAAACTCGTTGCCATTTTTGGATATTCGAAATTTATGCCAATAATCTTATACATGCATCAAGGAAAAATTGAGTAACTTAAGACGGTTTTTTATTACTTTTAAGACTTTAATAATCTGAATAAATTTTATGCAACTGACACTTTTTATTGTTTTATTTATTATCATAAATGCATAATGAAACAAATTATTTGTTTTTTATGGAACAGTTCATATCACCAGTAGCTGAATAAGACGATTATTCTTACCACTGTGAAAAATAATGCAATCCTTGAAAATTAAGATCAAACTAAAAGAGAGTTTTTAGGACACAATAATCACGTTTTCTTTTTAATAGTAGTTCAAACTTTGTATGTCGGCATTAATCAGGTTGAAACTGACAGGGATTATGAAATCAAACTACTCATAATAGTTTATTCTCGTTGGTATTACATACATGATAAATGATGAATTTAAATATGAGTTTGTTATTATTAAGTAATAAAGAAAAATTCCTCTCATGGAGGCCATAAACAAATGCAACCCTGGCCTCGTAGTCGCTATCCATAAATGGAGTATATGTGCATAATAAAATGCACCATATGCACATTATTACGGTGTAGGTGAGTCAGAATCTTGTCGACAAGTTGACGGTTACCCAGATGCACTATCAAAGACTGACGCCATTTCTTCTGACAGAATGAGTAATAGACGTGAGCTAAAAAATGTCATGATTGATGATTGAAGTTTATCCAACGGTGTTGAATAATAAAAGTGGAAAAGTTAAGTAAGGCGATAAAAAAAGGAAATCGTAAAACCCATTCCGTTCACATTTCAAAAAAGAGAAATAATTAAATGGTAAAAATCTTAAGAAAGATCCGGATGGTTAGGAAACAACGTAAATAGTACTTTTGTTTTGCGAAGAATATCATTGCCAATCTCTTATTATTATTAAATTATCTTTATTTTTAAGATCTTAATATTGAGATGATAACTTCGATCGGGTAATGTTACAAAAAAATCAAAGATTGGTCAAAAAATACTAAAAAGGGACCATAAAATACCCGGTGGATTCTTATTTTCTAAAACGATGGATAGATTAAAAATCTCCTTAACTCAGTCAATTAGGGGTTTACAAAAAATTCTTGGAAAAAGATATTGATAAAAGAGAAAATAACATAAGAGTAAAACCAAGAAAATGAAGAAAGTAGGCACCCGCGTAATCAACACCTGTAAAAATAATACTGTCAGCGGCGCAAGTGCACTCAGTTAAAGGTATGTTAAGCTGGAACCCCCACCACAAGATTTTTTTTTTAATTTACGTGATAATTACGGGCTTTTTATGGGCTCTCCAATCCCCCCAAAAATAATTTTTGGGCTCTTGCCTATTCCGAGAAAAACTATATTCAAGTATGGGGGTGCTAGCTTAACGTTAACCTAGCGCCCACTTTTTTCTTAAGATAGTGAGACGTTTCTATTTGGTCTTAGATTTATGGACTTATTATGGGCTCTTCGAATATGCAAATCTTATTTGCATTGGAACTACCCTTTCGAAGTTAATCGTTACTCAAAAAATTTGAAAATTCGAAAAATAGTTTTTTTCTCTAACTTTGCGTTATACTTATGAATGAATTATGGGCTCTTCAATGCGCCTAATTACGATTTTTAGGCTGCACTCTAATAGCAATACCACCCTCGAAGACATATCAAAAATCGTTAATATCGAAATATACCTAAATTTCTCGCGCAATAATCACAGGCTATTTGTTATACAGTAATGGTAAAAATTCATTTTGGGTTTGAATTGTCATGTGTGAACAAAGGAAAAATAGTGAATAGCAATACATCTGCGAAAGAGAGATATAATCGCAGAATGACTTCACAAACTTATTTTAATTGCAAGATTATAACTGGCAATCAAGCGACCACCCCCACTTTAATAAAAATGAAAATTTCCTACGCTATCTCTCACTATATCCTCTACCGCCGCGTCGCCTCTACTTATTTGTGTAGGTATATTTGATTTTTTGTTTATAAGTAAATTACTGTGGACAATTTATAGGATCAAATAATGAAATAGTGTAAAATAATGAAACATTTATTAAATTTACATAATAGGTGTGCAGTATACCTATTTATCTTTAAGAATTTAAGCAAAAAATAGAGATAATGTAACATTCTTTTTCAAAATAATAACACAAGTGCTGTTTAAATCGTCTATTCACAAACAAATATTTATTTCTATACACTAATGAATACACTATAAATTAACGCTATAATTATAAACCATTAAAAACTATTATTTACAGACTATGAATTTCTAATACAACATTTATATTCACTATTTATTTTGTAATACACAGTTAATGACTTGTTGTTGACTGCCTCTCTTTTATCCGCCATCCGCTTTTATATCTTCATATAAACGCACCAGAAATCGCTGGAACCTTCTATGTATTCTTAGAAAATGCTAGAATAAACCACGTCTAATTTACATGCTTGTGCGATGCGTCATTTTCTCGAAGGCGACAGAACACACCACCTGTCGCTCGAAAAGAGGTTCGTTCCTTTTCTCTCCCGTTACACTGCCCCCCTCTTCAAGTCTGTTCTGTCCCAGAACAGGTTTTATGCTCTGGTTCCTGTAGAACGGGTCATGACGATATCGACAGTCTTCACCTCGACTACACGTTCCATTACGGTAGAAATAACAGTCTACACTCTTCGTTGGCCTTAATGCGGGCTGTGGGTCAAAACTGCAGACGAAGATCTTGACGTCCGTACCTCTAAAGACAACTTCCAGCATGTTTCTAACGATTCTCCAATCCAGCTGGTCCCGCCCACAGCCGAGTTTGGGAACTGCCAATTTGTTAATTCCCCTGGTAAGCAACTCGATTCTCAAATTCCATAGTGCCCTCCACAAGTCGGCGTAACTCGGTTTCTGGTAGTAAAACTGCTTGGTTACCAAGTAGTAAATGGATCGGTCATGATCAGGCAAGCGTAAGGATTTACCAACAGAGGGATTTTGTTCTCGAAGTTCATTCAGCCGTCCAAATTTATTTCTAAACACTACTGCGATCCCCCTGGACATACGGAGATCCGCGGAGACACAGTGGGCAATGGAATAATCACCAGGGACCCGGAAGAGATCTTGTTGCATCTCAGTCGTGACTCCGAATCGCGCTTTTCTAGTTCCAGAGAACGCAGCCATAAATTCTCTAAAGGTTGGCTGATCATCTTCAGGCCTTACGATTTTGATAGCCACCTCGGCCTCATCTTTCCGATCCGGGACTGCGTCATTATTTCCCTCACAGTGCGCCAGACGATTGGAGTGTACCACCTTTGGTTTCCCCCTTGGCAATTTCTGGATGCGATAAATCAAGTCATTTATTCGTTTCTTCACCTGGTATGGACCCTCCCAATTTCGCTGTAACTTTGGAGAATAGCCACGACGCCTTTGCGGGTTGTATAACCAGACAAGCTCTCCAGGTTGAAACCCTCCTTCTTGGGCTCTCACATCGTACGTAGCCTTCATCCGGTCACTCGCGATTCGACTATTATTTCGGGTTCGGTCGTGAATATACTCCAACTTCTTCTTTAAGTTGATGACATAATCATTTCCAGCTACCTCCTGCTCTATAGGTGGAGACCCAAATTCCAGATCACACGGTAACCGTAACTCGCGTCCAAACATTACAGACGCTGGTGACTGACCGGTTGTTTCGTGGACCGATGCACGATAAGCCATCAGGAACAGATGCAGGTATTGGTCCCAGTCTCGTTGATGATCGGAGACGACCTTGGCCAAATATTTGCCCATTGTCCGATTCATGCGTTCTACCATTCCATCGGACTGCGGATGTAACGGTGTGGTCCGAGTCTTGCGAATGCCCAACAATCGACAGACTTCTCCAAAGAGTACAGACTCGAAATTACGGCCTTGATCCGAATGCAGCTCCATGGGCACTCCGAAACGACTGAAGAACTCTTTGACTAGTACGTCAGCAACAGTCGCAGCTTCCTGGTTTGGTAGGGCATATGCTTCTGGCCATTTGGTAAAATAGTCCATTGCCACTAAGATGTATTTATTCCCATCGTCGGTTTCGGGAAATGGTCCGGCAATGTCTATAGCTATTCTCTCCAGAGGACTACCCACATTGTACTGCCTCATAGGTGCTCTTCGCTTCCCCAAGGGTCCGTTGCCAGTGGCACATAATTCACATTTCCGGCACCACTCCTTCACGTCTTCTTTACAATTGACCCAATAAAAACGCTCCCTAACTTTCTCCAAAGTCTTTTTCACACCGAAGTGTCCTCCTGAGGCACCGTCATGGAGATGTCGCAATACTGTAGCCACTCGGCTTCTTGGAACCACGAACTGAGACCTAATGGTGGTGCCATCTTCACTCTCCAGTACTCGCTTCAGGAGATCGTCTTCCACCTTCAAGGACTCCCATTGGGCCCAATATGCTTTGAGCGTTCTGTTGAAAGGGCTGACGGCCTCCCAGGCAGGCCTTTCTCCCACGCGCTTCCATTCCAGTACCATTTTTAGTTCGGGATCAGCCTCCTGCTGTCGCTGCAATTCTTCCGGCAACCAATTGTCGTTGACGATGGTAGTCCTTAATACTTGGCAAACCCTCTCCTCCAAACGAGAGCAATGACGGCAATCCGTTGGACAGGGTCTTCTTGAAAGAGCATCGGCATTTCGATGACTAGTGCCCGCTCTATGTTCCGTGTCAAAGTCGTATCCTTGTAATCGCTCGATCCACCTTGCGACCTGGCCTTCAGGATTACGGAATTGTAGAAGCCATTTCAACGCTGCATGGTCCGTCCTCAATAAAAACTTCCGTCCGTACAAGTATTTGTAGAAGTGCTCAACGGACTTCACGACGGCCAATAGTTCTTTTCTGGTCACACAATAATTCCTTTCGGCTTTCGACAAAACCTTACTAAAATAGCCGATGACCTTTTCTTGTCCATCCTGTATCTGAGAAAGTACCCCCCCAATGGCCAGATTACTTGCATCTGTGTCAAGTATGAATTTCCCTTCTGTCCGTGGATAGCTCAATATTGGTGCTGTTGTCAGGGCACGCTTCAGCTGTTGGAAAGCTGTTTCACACTCTCCGCTCCAAACATACTCGCGCCCATCTTCAGTTAACCTTGTCAGAGGTTTCGCTATATTGGCAAACCCAGGAACGAAACGCCTGTAGTAGGTACATAACCCAAGAAAACTACGAACTTGGTGTTTATCTTTCGGTGTTGGCCACTCTTGAACTGCACGAATCTTATCGGGGTCGGCTGCCACTCCATTTTGTGATACGACGTGCCCGAGATATTTCACTTCCTTTCTGAATATGTGGCACTTTTTCGGACTCAGTTTCAGATTGGCTCCACGTAGTCTTCGGAACACTTCCTCTAGATTTTTCAAATGTTCGTTGAATGATTTTCCGACTACAATCACATCATCTAGGTATACCAGGCAGATCTTCCACGACAACCCTCTCAGGATGGTCTCCATTAGACGCTCAAAGGTGGCCGGAGCGTTACATAGACCAAAAGGCATAACTGTAAACTGCCATAGTCCGGAACCAATAGTGAACGCGGTCTTCTCCCGGTCTTCAGGTTCCATTTCAACTTGCCAATAACCGCTCTTCAAGTCCAAAGTCGAAAACCATCGTGAACCAGACAGGGTATCTAACGTGTCGTCGATGCGTGGTAAGGGATAGCTGTCTTTCTTGGTCACGTCATTAAGCTGCCGATAGTCCACACAAAATCTCGTTGACCCGTCCTTCTTACTGACCAGGACCACCGGTGATGCCCATGGACTCCTGGATGGCTCGATGACCCCTTGTTCTTCCATATCAGTAATAATCTTTTCGGCTTCTGCTCGCCTTGCTAGAGGTAGACGCCTCGGCTGCTGACGGACAGGCATAGAGTTACCTGTATTGATTTTATGTTTTACTATATTTGTTCGTCCCTTCTGGCTATCGTCAAGAGCGAAGATATCTTGGTATCGGTGAACCAAACCCTGTACCTCTTTCACTTCCGTTCTGTTAAGGTCTTCGCACGAACTAGTAACCATACCCACTAATTTTCCACCATGGTCTTTGGGCACTGGTTTTGGAACATCAGCCATACACCTGGCTACTCGGAATACTGGCACACACTGTCCCACAAGGGTACTCTTCTTCAATGTCACCGGATCCACATTAACGTTCATAAGCCTCACCGGTACAGTCTTTCCAACCTTGATCAGCACTTTTCCCACCAATATGCCACTATGGATCTTCTTATCACAAACAGGCTCCATCATTCTCACACATCCTACCCGAAGATCTCCATCCAAACCTGCCTCGACAACCATCTCGCTTTGACCAGGCAATATCACATCTTCTGTCAGCAAAACCCTTACAGCCGGATCCTCTCGTGGGTGCAACGGAAGTTCTTCGTTACCGACCTTCAAAACACCCTCTTTCAAATCCAACGTAAAACCAAATTTTCTCAGGAGGTCCATTCCCAAGATGAAGTCATCAGTGATATCGGCTACCAGCACCTCATGATCACGTTCTTCACTTCCAATGCCAATCTTCATCTTCACCACTCCGCGTGTTGGTATCACTTCACCCGTTGCTGTACGGAGTTGAGTAGTTGTGGGTAGCAACTTAATACTTGATCGTAGAACATCAGGGCGTACGATGGATTTTGTCGCCCCCGTATCAATAAGTAGTGGAACAGTTCGATTAGCAATTTTCCCATCTACAAACAAACTGCTGGTACTATTCTTTGATGTTACGGCATGGATGGTGATCTCCGGGGCATCTTCACTCAAGGTCAACGTTCGCCCCCTCTCGTCGACCTTCTTTAGTTTTCCGACGGTTGAGTTTGTTTTTGGTTTAGGGCAACGGCGTCGTATGTGCCCTTGTTCGCCGCAATTCCAACAACGGGGCCCTCGAACTTCTTGAAGATTCCTCTTACGGCTCTCTTCCTTCTGAAGAACTCTCATTAACAACTCTTCTAGGCGATCTTTGGAATCTTCCTCTTCTTCTGCAACAGTTCGAACTCGCCCGTGGCCTCGGG
The DNA here is from genome assembly GCA_929113105.1 of Agrypnus murinus. Classification (NCBI taxonomy): domain Eukaryota; kingdom Metazoa; phylum Arthropoda; class Insecta; order Coleoptera; family Elateridae; genus Agrypnus; species Agrypnus murinus. The sequence goes on from OV816025.1 coordinate 205,815,304, forward strand.
ACGCTTGTTTTGCGGCTTCAAATTCTAACGCGTGAGCAAGCGCATCATCAGTTGTTCTTGGTCGCGCCAGCCTTAATGACTGCTGTGTTTCCCCATCTCTTAGTCCATCAATGAAGGTCTGCACAGCGAGTTGTCCCAGAAATGAATCGGGTGCCGTAGGGTACGCCAATCGGACAAGCCGCGCTACATCGGCTTCAAACTCCTGAAGGCTTTCTCCATTCTTCTGGACACGATTCTTTACTTGCGCGTGATAAACCTGTTGTAGATGCGCGTCTCCATATCTCATCTCCAATCTAGAAACTAACAACTGGTAATCATTTTCCTGCCCTGCTGGGATTGTTTGCAGGACGTTCAACGCGTCTCCACGCAAAGCCACAGTTAAAGAAACGGCCTTTTCCTTGTGTGTCCATCCGTTGGCCCCAGCGGCCGCCTCAAATTGTTTGTAGTAGGTGGACCAAGGTATCTTTCCATCGAACGTGGGTGGTTTTACTTTTATCCCTACGGTAGGAACCTTCTCTTCTTTAAATTGTTTCTTTCCTTCATTAAACGGCCACTCAGACGTTGAGGGAAACCGTAGTTGATTCATTCTATCTTCCAACATTTCGTCGTCTTTCTTAGCTGTTGGTGGTAATTGCATTTGGGCTATTTTCTCTTCTACCATTTTTATTACCCTATCTTGTTCCGCCAATCTGCCTTCCAATAGCCCTAGCGCGCTGGCATTCTCCAAAAATTCTTCGAAAACTTTTTCTTCTAACACTTTGACATTGTCCAGCAATTCTTCTTTAAGCCTTCTAGAACTTTCTTCGGACTTTTCTAGTAATTCTTCCTTAAGCAATCTTGTGTTTTCTAGTAAATCTTCTTTAAGCCTTCTAGAATTTTCAAAAACTTTTTGTTCCATCTTTCTAGCATTCTCTTCGGACTTTTCCAGTAGTTCTTCTTTTAGCATTCTAACATTTTCTTCGGACTTTCTAGAATTTTCTTCGGCTTTTCTAGAACTTTCTTCCATTTTACTTAACAACAAACTAGTATCAATTGCGGGTCCAGGTATCTCGAAGCTGTAATTTTCAGGATCTTCCTTCTGTTCTAAAAGCCATTCTCTTAGCCGATTTATCAAAACTTCTTTCTTTCCATTACTATCCAAGTCCCTCTCGTCCAATTCCCGTTTTAAATCTATTACTAAGAGATCTTTCAATAGTTTCATCACCATTTTAATCGTTTGTTGAAATTAATTTTAACACTAAAAATTTATTCTCACAGCACTTTATTTAATTATTACGCGATTTTATTTATTTTAAAACCTCACACCTGTAACACCACTGTAACGTTCTTTTTAAGAATAATAACACAAGTGCTGTTTAAATCGTCTATTCACAAACAAATATTTATTTCTATACACTAATGAATACACTATAAATTAACGCTATAATTATAAACCATTAAAAACTATTATTTACAGACTATGAATTTCTAATACAACATTTATATTCACTATTTATTTTGTAATACACAGTTAATGACTTGTTGTTGACTGCCTCTCTTTTATCCGCCATCCGCTTTTATATCTTCATATAAACGCACCAGAAATCGCTGGAACCTTCTATGTATTCTTAGAAAATGCTAGAATAAACCACGTCTAATTTACATGCTTGTGCGATGCGTCATTTTCTCGAAGGCGACAGAACACACCACCTGTCGCTCGAAAAGAGGTTCGTTCCTTTTCTCTCCCGTTACAATAATAACAAAACATCTAATTTTACATATTTTACAAACTAATTCAAAATATTTAATGTTACTAGGTATGTTTTGCATTTTTAAGCCATCGCCATCATTGACTCGCTATCAGGCTTGAGTTAGCAGTTCTATACTTTAATTTCAATAAAATAGCAAAGAATAGTTGTTACAAAAAACACATTATTTATTTTGTTTATATAATTATGCATATAACTTATAGGCGCAACTGCATCTAATTTTTGGGGTGGCTAAAGTTCGAAATTGTGTCAAGGGTGTTCTGTTTTCTTTTTGCTTGGAGTATATTATAAGAGACTTTTTCCTTTTTATGTTATTATATTCTTTTTAGTTTTCTAAGTGTCTAATGTCATAAGATGCAGAAAATTTATCAATTTCTTCCCACAACTTGAGAAAACTGTCATCGTTTCGCATATTTTCCAACGAAGCGATTGCTCTTTTTAAGACTGATGCGGCTTTTCCCAGAGTGGCATCCTTTTCTTGAAGTTTTCTGGCGACAATTTGTAAAATATTGAGAACCTCACCAAGAATAAAAAGGTGTACAACGAATGACGATTTTCTCATATTTACAAGTAAAATTATTTATTTGTAATTGCAAAATTCTTCTTCCCTTTAATTAGGCATGTAACCAGCTTACAAGTAAGTAGGTTATACAATGGTTAAAAAACGAGTGAATGACCAACTAATAACATAGCGAAGCTTATTAGAATAATGAAAAAACTGACTATTACGACTACCCTATAGGGTTTGAGATTTTGGATGTGGCGGTTTATTATTTTTGCCATCTATTAAAACTAAATATTTTTAGAAAACGCATTTAAATATCAGTAACTATTCTTAGGAACAACACCGAACTTAAAGACGCCTTTTGGTTGGTAAATTCCTTAGAACTTTTATTTAAATCTATTTTACCTCAACTGGGGGTCCTAAATAACAGGAAGTATAAGAGGTTTATTAGACACAGCCAAAAATACAACAAAATAATAAATAAATACTTATAGATGCAATAAATCAACTCTGAGAAAATTGTTCTAAAAAATAGTCTGGTTGAATGAGCAATTTTCTTTTATTTAAAACATCCCCTTTGTTATCACTGATCATTACAAAACAGATTATTGGGAACATATAATTTATGACATTTTATAGTCTTCTTTTTAGAAATTTGTAAAAGGTTGTGTGTTTTTATGGCAGAAAAAAACACGAGAAACCATTTTTGACCCTGAGAAAGATTGTTTTCTCTTTCGCTATTTTAACATGTGCATACACTATTATTTTATTTATATTCCTACTAAAAGTTCTTGTGATCATTTTACTGTTCTTTCTTATCATTTTTACGTTTTATCTCTGAAATTTACATGCATTCAACATGTTAATCATATTGAAATGAAATGAATTACTTCTACAAATTCATCTCTTTGATAAAAAAGAATTATAAACACTGTATCTATTAATTTTATTTTTTTAATTAATTAATTTTACAAATAGCCTTACACCTAAAGGTAGAAAGGTCCAGGACTAAGTAAAGTAAGTAATTTTACAAATAATATTACAAATAACCAAATCTTATGTAACGGAAAAAAGAGAGGAAATTCTAAAACTATAACGAACCATTTTTAAATTGTTTTTGGATAAAGAAGTCGATCAATGTAAAGATAACACATGGGTACCATAAACAGTAGCCAAGGCCGACATTTCTGGTCCCTTTTCTGTTATTGTTATTAGAAATATTTTTTAAACTGCATATTTGTAGGTACTATTTGGATGTTTATGATCGGCCCTCTAGTAAATTTCACCCACAGAAGAGAGGATTGTTGTTTATGACCATAGTCCCTGCGATCTGTTGATTAGATTTTCAAGTAGGATTTAAAACTAGGTATACTATAACAAGACTTATCCAGAAATATTAAAAATAATAAAGACAAAATATGAAATGGTAAAAAATCAGTGCCTGATCAAATAAAGAATAAAAAATTCTACATATTATAGAAAAAATAAAGTAGTCTTCAGAAATTAATAATATAAATAAATAAAAATCAAGTAACTTAATAATCGACAGATTTACACCCAACTGTTACAATTGTTAAATTTATTTTTGTAACTTAAAATCTCCAAGAGTAATATTTTTATTGTTCTATTTTTCTAGTTACTAACTATTTTTAATTGTTTCTATTTGAATGGAGCATTGAAGTCAGTAACCATGATGATTTATTTTTTAACCTATTTTTCGAATTATATTTAATTCATCTCTGGGTTTTATAACTATTGTGTGGCATAAGTTATTCTTGTCATTTATTTGAATGACGTATACAGGGAGAGTGTAAAGTCGGGAACTTTTATCAAATGTTTTTTAAAAACATAAATAAGAGTTATAAGGTCAGCGAAGTAGGGTTTTTACAGGCGTAGTTTTTTAAATAGTAACCTAAGTTTTAAAAATTAATTTGCACAGCGCATGAAATTATAAAACCAAATATCGCCAAATATACTGAAAAACCATGACATTGTATTCGGAAATTTTCAAATAAAACCACTGTATACCTTTATATATTGTGCTAAAACAAACAAAGTTGTGATCATGTCACAATGCTTGTCCTGTTCTTTGACAAGGGTGCAGATATGTTACCAAATATTGGGGTATATCTTACACTGAAACTGCCTAAATTAATGGCAACGATATATATTAAAAGTTTAACATTTGTGATATATGAATATAAGTATCAACCATATTCGTAATTTGTCATATCCCTGAAATCACCAGACCTAGGTACCGGGTAGGAATCAAAAAGGAACGTCTGCCGTGCGTGTGGAAAAGTCAGGCACAAATCCCTCCTAAACAATAGTTCTGTGCATGTATGAGGCGCACAATAGATTTATGCAATAAATCAATTTGAACTAATTTTTAAATTAATTAGTAATCTTATTACCATTTGCGCAACAATTTTATGTTTTACGCCTTTATTGTTGTTACGTACAATGCTTGATGCAGTATATTGTTAATAACTACCGTAATAATTTATATAACCAAAATCCTTGCTACTCTATTCGTTTACGACTAATTTACGATAAATTATGCACTATACATTTTCCAATTCTATTCATTTTCAAGTGATTTAGACTGGCCGCTGAACCAATCTCAATTGGAAGTTAGCATAGCATTCGGTTAATTATAATAAACATAACCCGACAATTCCTAACTTCCATGGAAGTTAGCATTACTATCGATTATTTAAAAAAAACTAAGTGCAATAAATTTTTACTTTTTACCATATATTTACGATAAATTAAAAACATTTTGTTTTTAATTTGAAGCATGTTGCTGTGCTAACTTCCAGGACATCCTGTGATTATCGCGCGATAAATTTTGGTACATTTCGATATTAACGATTTTTGATATATATTAGAGGGTGGTGTTGCTATTAAAGATGCACTCCAATAATCGTGATAGGAGCGTTGTAGAGCCTGTAATTATCCTACAAGAAACTTCGACATCTCAAAATTTACGGTTTTTGATATGTCTTCGGTGGTGCTTTTGCTACAAGGGGTGCAGTCTAAAAATTGGATGATTAGGTAGTAGAGCCTATAAATAGCCTGTAATTATCGCGCGAGAAATTTGGATATATGGCGATATTAACGATTTTTAATGTCTTCGAGGGTGGAATTGCTATTAGAGTGCAGCCTAAAAATCGTAATTAGGCGCATTGAAGAGCCCATAATTCATTCATAAGTATAACGCAAAGTTATAGAAAAAAAATTATTTTTCCAATTTTCAAAATTTTTGAATAGCGATTAACTTCGAAAGGGTAGTTCCGATGCAAATGAGATTTGCATATTCGAATGGCCCATAAATTTGAGACCAAGTAGGTATGTCTAACTATCTTAAGAAAAAAGTGGGCGCCAGCTTAACGTTACGTTAGCACCCCCACACTTGAATTTGGTTTTTCTCGGAATTGGCAAGAGCCCAAAAATTATTTTGGGGGGGGGGGTTCGAGAGCCCATAAAAAGCCCGTAATTATCACGTAAGTTTAAAAAAAACTTTGTAGTGGGGGTGCCAGCTTAACATACCTCTCAGTTCAAGATACTTACTCTTCATAAAACGGCATAAAAAACAATCGGGGTGGCAACTGGCTATTGAAAAAGCACGTGATTGCGGATACCTTCGACCAACTGCGGCACCTGATTTGTGATTACTGATTTCTTCAATTATTGTGTGGGGCATTTATTTTCTGTATGATAATTTAACATCTTTAGAGATTAATTAATAGTAAATTATAATAGCTAATGTCTTAAATAAGTTCGACACCCTTCGAAGCTAGAAAAAACACATATTCAAAAGTTTACAAGAACTAGGGTTGTTGGGGAATCAGTCGGTGATATAATGCGAGAACGGACAGTTTCATTATGGTGGTGTGAACGGGCGGTCGGTTTCGAACGTAAAAAAGGTCTTTAGCGGTTTCGAGTGCTGTGCGTGTATTCTGGATTGAGACTAAAAACTTAGATATGCGTAATGCTAATATTGACTGTTGTTTATTGTTTCCAGCCTTATTTTGTGGAACTCCATAATCATGAAATAAATAAAGATTAGTAAAAGTTTCACAGTTTTATTAAAATACAACCTGACATTATTGTTTCGACAGCTATGCTGTCATTATCAAAGGTAATATAATTATAAACAAACACGTCGCTAAGGTAGATACAAAATAGGTAACTAGATAAAATAATAATAATAATCATAATTAAATATCTAATACTTCCAGTAACGGAGAATTACTGAGCTCAAGTTGTTCATTCATTAAAGGTACCCTGAGTTTGTGTTTGTATATCTCAAAGGCTTCTAAAATGTCTAATTTGCGTTTGTTATTACAAAAATGTAGGAATTTAATATTATTTTGAGGAGTCATTGTGTGATTTTGTTCTAAAAGGTGTTTGGCGTAATTCGATTTTTCAGGATGTTTATTTTTGTAATGACGTACGTTTTCTTTATATCTTATGTCAAAATTTCGAAGTGTTTGTCCAATATATACCGAACTACAAAAAGAACAATTTAAACGGTAAATGCCAGATTTCATGATATCATGTGTTCTGTCTTTAGCATTAAATAAAAATGAAAAAGTGTTAGTGTTGGTTTTAAATGTTATTTTATAATTGTTGGTTTTTCTTAGTATATGTCCAATTTTTTTCTGATATTTTGCCAAAATATGGTATAGATATGTAATTTGTGTCTTCTGTTTGATTGTCAATGAGATATATTCTTTTGATAGCTAACCTATAATCTTTTTGTTTAATTAAAGTGTCAATCATGTTCGGATTGTAATGATTTGCATGTGCTAGTTGTTTAATGGTTGATATCTCTTTGCTAAAATCTGATTTTGTTAGTGGAATAGTTAAAGCCCTGTGTACTAATGATTTGTAGGCTGCTATTTTATGTGTATTATGGTGACAAGATTCATTTGGTATTGTTATGTCTGTTTGTGTTGGTTTTCTGTATATGGAAAATTGAAATAGATTGTCTGCGTTAATCTTGATATTTAAGTCTAGAAAGTTTATAGCCCTGTCTTCTGCCCTTTTGTTCTGTTTCTAGTGTAAATTTTATGTTAGGGTGGATACTGTTAATAAGAATTAAAAATTCATTGATAACCTCAAAAGAACTGTCAAAACAAGCTAAAATGTCATCATATCATATTCGATCTTCGAACTTGTCCATAAATATGTTAGCTAATAGAGGACTTAGAGAATTACCCATAGGTAAACCATCCTTTTGTAAATAAATTATGTTATTAAAAGTGAAATAATTTTGACTTTTAATGTTTCCATATACAAGGTGAATTATTAGCTTTGTAAAAAGTTTTGCAGAGTTGTCATTATGAATGAATGTACGAAAATATTTAGTTTGCTTACGAGCTGCAAGGTTTCAAAGTTGACTGTAGTGTTATGATAAATTAACACTTATTGAGCTTTTTGAAATCATTTTGAGTAAAATACATATATGAATGCCTTTTCTAAATCTCTTACTCATCAAGCCATAAAAGATTATGTTAACATTGCTGTTTCTTCGTGCCGTTTCTCTTTCAAGTAAATGTTTAGCAGTTAGGCTAAACATTGAGATGTAGTTTGGCTCGATCATGTCGGTTTGCCCTTGTCAGTAAACATTCATTAAAGGGCTATGGATTGTATGGCCCCATAAAACCGTTTATTTAGCACTAAGGTGCAATTTTCTGTATACTATACTTTTTAGTGCGGAGTTTTGTTTTTTTTGGAAACCAGTTGCAAGGCTTTCGGAGTTACTATATAGAAAGTTCTAAGGTTTCGTACATTCCGAGTTGCAGAGATTAAGACCTTTTCGGAAAAGTCGGAAAAACTCGAAGCTTGGAAAAGAGGCACCTTTCTTATGGAAAATAGCTTTAGGTGAAATTGGCTAAAATGATATACACATGTTGTAGTTTATGAGGTCCTGATCAAAAGGAAATCAAATCTCAATGGTCAGAAAGGTCAAGAATAGATAGTTTTTTTTCCTACATACCTAGAAGTGTACTACGCACTATATCCATGATTGAGGTTTCTACCCATTGGGACTTTTGATCAGGAAAAACGAATACATACTTTATTTTCAGTCAATTTCGCCTCGAGGCGACAGATTAAAGTGTTTTAAACAATAATTTGATGTTTTACTGCTTTTTCATAAATGACCAGCACAAGTTATTTAGAGTTATTTAAAATCCGTTCCCAGCATTACCTAATATTAACGATGTAGACGACTAATCCTTTGGGGTTTTTATTTGAAACGAGTGCCCTTGCCAGTCACTTTTGGAGATCTTGTCTAAGTTGAGTTTCTTAGTGTCTCACTTCCTGACTCAATGAGAAGCGCCAGTTACACCATGCTTTAGTAAAATTGTATTTGCACTTCCTTGTATTTCGTATTCTATTTATCTAATTCAGTTTAAACTTGTGGTTATTTTCTGCAACCTTATTTGTTAATTTTATTGCTTATCAGGAACATCGTTAGTTATCTACTTAATTAAAAATTGTGTCGAAGTTTGCTGAATACTATGTACTGCATGTTGTCGATTGCAACAATCACTTTTTCAATAGATGGAGGAAACATACATAGTTTCAGGTATTTTGATAAAATTTGTTGATAAAACTGCAATAACTCTTATGCATGCACTCGATTATTTTCCTCGTATGATTGCACCGATAACTGATATTAATCAGAACATTTTAGTGACATACACGACAACTTTTAAAAAATGACGGAAATCGAGCGTAAACTAAAAGATACTGCAGTAAAGTCGACAGGGGTGTAACAAGCAATGAACGAAAAAAACAAATAACAATGTGATCGAAAAAGTAATGAAATTATAAAATTTTAGACTTTACAAATAGATTTAAAATTAGAAAATTACAGATACTTTTACTAAAATTTTGTAGAGATTTATAAATAGGGATAACAATAAAAAAGATGCCAGAGAAAAATAACGAGATACAAAAAGAGCAAGAGATAAACCATTAAAATAATTAAGTAACCAGGACTGTAAACAAAGCAAAACCAATAATTATACAGATAGCTATCTAACGGAACAAGGCCTCAATAACTGCTTTAATTGAATGATGGGATTATTATAAAGACATTCTTCAATTTGGCAATTTAAAATATAATTATTAGACTGCGCTGAATCATTGCCTAAGGCTTCTTTTAAATGTAAAGTGTGTACAGATTTACTTTATTTGTGAATAACTTATTTTGTTGATTAGTTTAAAATTAATTAAGTACAATGAATTAATAATACATTTAGCAGCAAACACTCTACGATACAGTCTAGGCTTTGATTTTTAAGTTAAACGGAGGACAAAATGATACAAGATGAAATAGAAAATTCGTAGCTGAGCTTTGTGAAGTAAAAACCCCCCCTCCCCCAACATCGTGTGCTAGTGCAGCATTTTTAGAGTATTCTAAATGTTAACCGGCATTCTGCAAGACTTTATACTTTCTCTCCTACTTTTCATACTTTATTGTCCTAATATTCCTCAAACCAGAATGGCATCAGTCAGTCAGTCTCATATTTACTCTATGAGTAAGGCTCCTTGATCCGCGGTGGGCTACTATATGCATTCCTTGTAGATTGATTGAAGTACAGTTATCTATCTGAGATTACCAAAGCTGTGCATCTCTTCTCTGCAAGATACGTAGTGACATTTTAGGCTACCATACCATTATTTGCTTTATGAAACCTGAACAAACGAGAGGATATTTTCTCGTCGATGTAAAGCTTCAGTACACTTCGCCGTGCTGTCAGATAGGCACGATAAGAAGTCGATCTGGACAACCACATAAACGTCTGTTTCTTTCAGTGGTTTGGGAAGGTTAATTACAATTACTATTTATACAATACTTCAGATTAGAACGGTCTGATTTAATCATACGATCCAATCCACATCAATTCAAAAAGAAGTGTGTAGTTCAAAGTCACAGATTTCACAAAACAAGCAACAAGAAAATGTGTTAGGCCTAGGCCTAAAATTCTGCAATTTACAAATTGAAATTTTTGCTATCTGTTTATATAACTGTATGGTGGATTGGCAAAATTACTGAGGTTTTTGAGCCATTTTCTGGTTTCCCATTTCCTAATAAAAACTATTCTGTACCATTTACCAATATACTGAAGGTAGTTGATGCATTGGTCTTATAATTGCCTCTACAACAAGACTTCATGCTATTTTAAAAGAAGAGTATTTGTATTTTTTAACTATTCAATAAGAAACTAATTCTCCCAAATCAAATAACTCATTTCTGGTCTAGAGATGAAGATACCTGCCGCTCTACTTTCTGCTATAGAGTAATATTGACGTTAACTGAGCAAAGCCATCCGGACCAACATAAAATTACTCATGAATTCGGGAAAGGTTTTTTGGCTCCGGGATCAAATTCATGGGGACGTATGACCTAAAACTTTGGTACCGTAACGAAATTTAAAAAAAACTCATTTCCACAACGTATAGTTTGGATTCTCCATAGAAAATACACAAAAAGATTTTGACTTGAAAATTCAGAAGTAAAAGTGGAAGCTCTCCTTTTAAGGAAACATTATATGTATTGGGCAGCTTTCAGCTCTCATGGCCGTTTCTAAGAAACGCCACCACATTTATTAAGCAATTTGGAAGCTTTCGATTATTTAGAAAAGCATTAGTTATAATGTTATAAAATGGAAAAAATCATGAAGATATACTATGTATGTATCATTTGTCAAAGTTTGTCAAAAGTCTTTGCCGTTTTCGGGAATTTACTTCTCAAATGTTTTTGAAGACAAGGGCCATAACGAGAATTGGACGCTCTTTAGATGTGATACTAACTATAAGGCACCAACACCTACTAATGTCTACTGGAGCTGTTTACTATCCCAAAGAATACACCGTCTAACATAAAGCTCTTCTGAAACAGATTCTTCAGGACAGCTTTCTACGTTTTTACAGCTTGTTTTCTCTCTAACTCATTTGTTGCGATCTTAACGTCGCATCTATGCGTTATCCTGTTAGGTACTTTTTTACATTGAAACGTTTTGCTTTATCCTCATTTTCTCTTGAGGAAACTCCTTACAATCTACAACACAGTTGTGTGCTCTTCTTTTGCTTTCTACATCAAGTATGGCTTGATCCGATTCCGAAGTTGGTTGCTTGTCTAATGACTCCGGACATAATGCTTTTTGTGTTTAAAAATAATAATTATGCATGGTTTACGAATAGAATAGTACAGCAAATGTCTGTTAATTAAAAAAAGTAAAAATGTACAAGATGTTTCATTCTGGCTGTTTAAAGACTTCTAAGTTCTAGTTTTCTTTAATCGAGCACCTTTAAACGCTAATTCCAAGTAACAAGAAACAGTTATCAGCTGTAGAAGCTTTCATAAGTACCTTGTAGATGTAATATTAATATTTTAAAAGGTTTTCGCTCCGTTATCTCACTGATAAATACCAAATGAGCTTAAGTTAAAAACCATTTGAAGATTAGGACTAATCTCCTCGAAGAATTTGTATATCGAAAACGAATACGATTGTTGCCAACAAAACAAATTATAAGACATCTAATGAATACATTTAAGTTAATTGCTTACCTAACAGAACCAATAACCTCTATTAAGAGGTTTAATTAGAGCCTTAGGACACTATTAACGCCAAGATCAGTATATATCATAAACTCATTTAAAGTGTTGAATTGCAAACATACATTAACGACTTTAACAACGCTCATGGAAATTGCGTTATAATAAAAAAACTGGCATTTTAGTACCATAAATGGCTACACATTTAAAAATAACCATGTGCCGACAGACATACACATCTATAAACAACACCGATTGATGCAAATTGCCAGTTAGTTTTTAATTATTGCAAACATTGCATCAAATAGCTAGGTTTATTGTCAATTAATCACTATAGTTGTCTCTTTCCTTTTTCTTATTAATAGTAGATGGTAGTAACGGCAATAATCCCATTCCCAAAGCAATTGCTCTTATAAAAAAGCTGTACAATCAACTATCCTTGTTTGGTAATCTTATGGAGGACATTTTCACACTAGGTCAGATATCAGCTGCACCCAGAAGTAGTTGCTGATACCATTCGGAAGTAGATAAGGAGGATGAACAAAGTTGAACATATTTGTCACCCTACAACAGGTGCTCCTAGCTATATATAACGACTTCCGCTATAGTAGACCCTTTTTAAGACGTTCTTGTTCGCCCACGTGTTTATTGTTTAAAAGTACAGACATGAAATTCTGTGAAAGCAATCGAAGTATGACGTTATGTAAGAGAAGGTTCGCTCTCAGTCTGTATCTATATTTGTAATACACAAATTAAGTTATGAGGGCCAATAAAAAAAACATCGAATCATCAAATCAATCTTTATTTATTATTTTAATAAGTAATAGGCAAATAATAAATATAAACTTGCAGACTAAATAGACTGCATTTATGTATGTCAAATTGAAGGAAGCAAATATGTAGAATGTCTCTTCGGCCTAAAAAATGAGGTTAGGAATGTGTTTGTGTAGTGTGCACCATTTTCTATTTCTCTAGGATTTTTCGTTTCTCAGGATAATTGCTATTACATTTTACGGTTAAGCTGCATAATAAACTGTTGGAGAAAGAGCCGTAAACACGTTAAAAAACGTTTTGTACCGATTACAAAGTGAGCATCCATGTAAATTTAGTTGGTGACGGCTCTAAATATAAACAGACGCCCTCATAATATTCGACCGCATATGTGTGTATCTTTGTAAGTTTTTTAATTTACTCATTGTGTAACAACAGCCTTCTTTCTTATTTAAGGTATGACATAACTACCGACTTCCATTTTAGATTTATTACAAATTACAACTAAGCAAAAACAGGTGTCTGGAGAAAAAGCTAATGATATACAAGACTACAACATTCCATTTTTGTCGGACCTTTTGTAGTGTACATAAAGGGTAACGTAACAGTTTTCTTTTTAACTACTATCTACCAATATTACACCACCATCCCTAACATTATTTGAGTAATATACAGGGTGGCATCAACAAGTATAGTATATTAATAGCGAGTTTTTGGCGGTTCTCTTCTATTCCAAAGAGTGCCTAAATAGCAATTTCTAAGTGATCACGCAATAGTATATTTTTATAGTGTATATCGATTCAGCCAACCAAGAATTTCCACCATTCATATTAATTTTTGTTTCATCAGAAACATTTCGAGTTGTAGAAAAAGGTACCAAATTATTATAGTAGGTCATGGTTGTTACTCATGTTTTATAGTTTGTTTTCTTCGTCTTTCATTTTTAAATGCAGTTAATGCAATAAAGGTCAGTGTTAACTATTGAGTTAAGAGTACACCATAGTGCACAAAGTATGTTGAATAGTGGGTTTATCTTTTTTCAACGCACTCCGGAAGCGCTCAAAATACATCGACAAGATTTTTTTTTAGTCTGGGAGCTCTAGTGTGATTATCTTGTGCAAAAACTAAGAGTGCTCGATTTTTTCGAGAACGAATGGTCATAAGTAGAGACATAATTGTCTGGAATTTTGGCGCATTTGTATGTAAAACACAGAAAATAGAGATGGGCATATTCTAAGAAGGATGATAATGTTTCCGAGCAGCGAGCTACCTACACTGGATTAACTTTTAAATTTAGACGATGTAGTTTTCATACAAAATGATGGGCTGCAACTTTGTCTTGACCTATCCTTCAATAGTTTCAGTCTTTGTTCCTTTAAATGAGCTAAAGGACTAGGATGGATGGGTCTTTCATAATTTTTATACAAAATTCGCATAGGAAAACCTTTTGGCTATCTCTTCAAAATCGTTTCAATTTTTGTTTTCGATTACTTTCGGGGCCAACAGAAACACCCTCTATGCAACGTACACCCTTCTCATATGGTGTGCTTAATTCAATACCGAACATTGTTCTATTGACTTCGCTTTGGCTACATCTTTGGAAAGTCGAAATCTCTGAAATGTTGTTTTCGATGCGATATTTTTGCATGCGCATTTTTAACTATCCCAAAACAAACATTCTGGACATCTCTTTTGAACAACAATATTACCAAGTTCAAGGGAAAAAGTTGATGTCAAGCCTTGTAGAATATAGCTTGCAAGTTACAAGGGAAGCTTTCTATTGGGAGAACATAATTATGACGATACAACATGAAAATGTAATACTGAGTAAGCTAAAATACTACAAGTCCAATCGGCCAAAAATTTCAAAAAAAAAACTATGACACAAATTATGAATTATGGAGACACAACTCTCAAGATTTTGCGACTCTTAATGCCAGCGTTACTGTTATGCTCTCTTTAAAAAATAAAAACAAAACTGTTAGTGTCGACGTTATCGCACAACGAAAGCAATATCATTATTTAATAAATAACTTTCAGTGGTTGTAAGACATATTGAAGATTTTTGACTGTATAAGGGCCCACCAAGCCTAAAATTGTAGATCGGGGTGGCAAAACCATTAAAAAACCAAGTTCCGCCACAATTGAGGTTGGATTCGATCGGGCAGTGGTCCCACTTAATAACAGCGTTAAGTTGGGGAATAGTCCTATTGCTGGACGAGGTACCTTAGGCCCGTATGAAAGAGAACGGGGGGGTGCCGGCGGGTGAGCAACGCGCAATGAGCAATTGCTCCGGCACTATGCCCGAGTTAGCTAGTAGAGGGTGGATAGGCAACCTCGCTCCGACCAGTGAGCTGATCTGGTAGCAATTGCTGTACTGCTGGATATGCTACTTGCGCGCTGATTGGGCGTATCCCAATCACTTCCTTCTGGAAGGGAACGTGGGGGTATGTTTATACGGGTACCCCACGTAAAACAATGACAAATTCTTGTATAAGACTGTGTAACTTTGACAGATAATTGAAAACGTAGAAAGGCAAAAAATACGCAATTCATTAAAGGCTTTATTTAAGATTTCTTAAAAATTCGATGCAGCTTCGTCCAAGGCCGAGATGCATTACTCTATGTACATTTCGCAAAAAGTATTATCTTGCACTACGGTTTCCTATCATAGCTGCTAATGAGAAAGCATTCAAAGTTATAGAGGTTGTGGTCTAAGAATATGTACCGATATACGCAGACTAAATTGAGTATAACGAGTATAAAAGGTATCCGAAATGTGTCCATAGCGAAATACAGACCCGAGAAGATTACACTGTAAGAATTTAGAAGAATTCTGCTCTTTAGTCCAGACTTATGTGTTTTCTAAGAATTTGTCACTATAACACACGCGTAGAGAAAACGGATGGGCGAAAACAGATTTCAATACATTATATGCGCAGTGAACACTGTGTTTAGATTATCACAATTTTTTCCTGTTTTGAGTACTACGTACTAAAGAAGTTCCATTTTCAATATACCAACGACAGTTATATGTTACAGAGCAATTCTGCACTTTGCATAGTACTTAAACGCAAAAGAATACATAGCAAAACTATTTGCCGAAGGCGTACAATACAACACTTTTCTATTTGCTGTTCTAAAAACTGTTCCTAATTTGCGACATACAGTCTGTTTGATTTAAAGTATCCCACTTTGTAGCAACTTTATTTTCAGTCAGAAATGGTAAACTGGCTTGCAAAAAATTCGCGTACACCTATTTTTGATTGTATTAACTTGGTCATAATTTTTAAATTGTCAGTGTCAATCAGTTAAAATTATTTTGTTTTATTTTCCTAATGACAGATTTATCCGTCAAAAATGTATTGTCAAAAGTCAGAAAGGTCACGTTTACATAGCAAAAACTACGTAAAAACTCGGTTACTTGATTTTTAAAGTGTATGCGATTTTTTGCAAGCCAGTGTATAAACCATATATTATATTATTAAACGGCATAAAATTATCTATGTTCTGGTTCAGAAAATCTTGTATTTACTAAATCGGCGTGAGCGTGATGAAGTCATCGAACTTTTTTTAAATTACATGATAGGTATTTTTTACTGAAATCGATAGAGTATTGTGTTCTCTTTTCAACCATAATAAATATGCATACTCTTTACATAAGAAGATTTTCAAGAAAAACTTGAAAAATAATTTAGAAGTAGTAGGCTTTGATTTCTGGTTCACCAATTAATAAAACAGTATTATCTAGCAAGCTTAGGTAAATAACGAAACTTTAGTTGTTCCAGTGGCGTATTTACAAATTTTTCATAGAACATAGAGAATTTTATGCCATTTGATAATATATATGGTTTATACCATTTCCGACCGACAATAAAGTTGCTACAAAACGGGGCGCTTTAAATCAAACAGACTGTATATGCAATAAATGATTCTTACGTGCTAATTTCGTAGTACCCTGTATAGCTATGCTTTTGTGTTATATTGTATAGCGTTTACGTATTTCGCATTCTCTCCTTTTGGTTGACATTTTGTTTGGAAATAACTTCCTGTTGTTGAGAAGAGATTTTGTCACTTCGTTTTGATCGTTCCTGTAAAGAAAATTCTTTAAAAAATATTTTGGTGGCATCACCGTTAAATTAGTTTTTCCTTTATGTTGTGATATGGGAATTGCGTTCGTGCAGATCTATAATAAATTTTTGATGTGATTTCCAATTTTATTGGTAACCTAAGGGATTTTCCACAAGTTCTTTTTTTGGAGGTTAGGAGCACGATCTCGATTTAATATTTAATCGACGTTAGCCGCATTTGAGAGCAGTATAACTCTTTCATAAAGTCACCTTTTATCTAAGACCTTTTTTTTCTTTCCGGTTTATATTATTCTTTTGTAACAAACCCCCCCCCCTCACCAAAAGAAAATCGATAATAAAATAGTGCACTAAAACTATAACCAATCAATAATAAATCAATCAAATACTAAACCAATAATAAATCGTGGTTTGTATTCAAGGAAATCAACAAAAGATCCAAGGCAAAGATTTCGGGCACCTGCAAATTGAGTGCCAAAATTCCAATTGGCCCTTCATGTTGTGTGCCAAAATAACAGTTGGCCCTGCACGTTGGGCGTCAAAATTAGAGTTGTTACCCACAAAATGAGGACTGCTTATTGGGAAACGGTAACGACCTTTAACCGCAGTTAAATCTGTCGGCTGCCAGCTAATTAGTGTGAGGTCGTGGACCTCACTAAAGGTCTTCTGTAATGGGCGCCAAGAATCGTCTAAAACTTACCTCAATACACTTCGTTGTATATTAAAAAAAACAAGGGCCGGCGGTAGACGAGTGGTGTCAGTGCATCACTCGTGTTCCAAGGGTCGTGGGTTCGAATCCCACTTGGGGCGGTGGGATTTTTCTAATTGGAAAAGTCCGCCACCTCAACTATGGGTGTGTGTTTTCGTGTTGCATGTTAGATGGGGGGCAGATGACCTTAGCAGTTGGTTCCCCCGTAGTGTAGGCGTGAAAAAGAAAAAGAAAGAAAAGAATAATATAAACCGGAAAGAAAAAAAAGGTCTTAGATAAAAGGTAACCTTATGAAAGAGTTATACCTCTCCCAAATGCGGCTAACGTCGATTAAATATCGCGCTCCTAACCTTCAAAAAAGAACTAGTGAAACCTTACGGTTACCAATAAAATTAAAAATCACACCAAAAATTAAAGATAAAAAATTAAATTTACAATTATAGATCTGCACAAATGCAATTCCCATATCACAACATAAAGGAAAAACTAATTTAACGATGATGCCACCAAAATTTTTTTTAAAGAATTTTCTTCACACAAACGATCAAAACGAAGTGACAAAATCTCTTATCAACAACAGGAAGTTAGTTCCAAACAAAATGGTAACCAAAAGGAGAGAGAATACGAAAATCCCTAAACGCTATACAATATAGTACAAAAGCATAGTTATACAGGGTGCTACGAAATTAGCACGTGCCATGATCAGTCATCCACTTTCGGAAATAATGCTTTTGGAATGCATGTTTCTTTCGAGAATCCTGAGGTATACCAAGACAGTACTCTAGAATACAAAGGATGTACAGAACACTGCCAAATACCATGAAAACTTTCGATTTCTATTTCTAGTCAGAAACATAATGGAATAACTCCCTAAATACCTTAAAATAACACTTTTTCAGTCGATATCTGACGCCTAAGTATAAATTATCTCAGCATATGATTATTTCATCCAAGAATCCACATAAGCACATCTTATGGCGGTCAGTCATTTTACAGTCTACGCAGAAACGTTCGATAGACCTTATCAGAATCCGTGAATTTGAAGCTTGGGTATAGATAACTCTGGTGTAAGAAATGCATATTATTAATTTACTAAGGTAGGTACGCTACCCACAAAGTTTTCGGCTGTATCTGCTCCTAAGCAGTAGTAGGGCAGTAGTAAATTATTTATTTATACGTGTTTGTTGTATCTTCTAGTGATAGAGGTAATTGTATTTTAAAGGTAATACTTAGGATCGCCGATGTTCTGGTTGTTTCTGTTTGCTTTGAAGCAAGACTTTGGTTTTTGCTGTTATACTACAATACTTTTATGTATGCTGCTATGTAATCAATTCACCGATTCACCCACCCAAGAGTTCTTCTGGCCGTTTTTTTTTCGGGAGACGACTTATGTTGGTAATTAAAGATTAATAGCGTGTCAAAATAATACTCAGAGATTCGTGGGTGTGTTAATATTGTAATTCTTTTAGGAGCATGTTACACAACATCAAGGCGCGCAGATATCCAAGCAAACATACTATTAGAGCAATTAATTCTTGTTGCACCTTTTTTTTCTGTTTATCTTGATCTGAGATCTTTAATAAAAAGATGTCTCTAAAGGTCATCATTCCCATTGGCACGTGTTGATGCAACCCACAGTATTAATTAATTTTCTTCTTTATAACCCTCAGCGGAAAATATCCTCTAAAAGGTTCACGCCCTGTCTGGGGCGAACTTTATTGCAACCGAAACTCTCCCGTTGGTCGCCACGGCGGCGTTTAAAATTTACAATTTCCGAGAAATTCGTTAGGGAAGGAAAAAACCTGCGATTAGGTCACCTGGTTGGCTTTGGTTAGTCACGTCGGCTGGAAAAGTGAAACAGGATATCCTTCCGATCGAAATTCCTGTTCGGAGACTATTAATAATAATAATAATGATAGTGAAACTCACAAAGCATGCATATGAATGTAAATACATCATATTATTATGTATGCGAAAGTTAGGTTAAGTTTATAAACCGTTGCCGCCGACAAGATTGTAATAAGTATAACCTTTTGGAGTCATTTTTATTTTATTCGATTTCGAAATTAGTAGACATAGCCTCACTTTAAAATTTAAATAGGAATGAACAACTGCCTAGCGTAGTAAACAAGTTAAGGGGTAAGCTTATTTTATGTGTGCCGATTAAAACTAGTAAACAGGAATGCTAGGAAATTTAAAACGGAACACGACGATTGGGTCAAAAACCCATCGGAAATCTTAAATACCACTTAAAATAGACACTAAAGAGAGATACTCGTTCGTATTAACGGGTAATTACTTGGTACGTTAAAACTTGAGACTACGTGGCTTGTTTAGAGAGGCATTAAAATTTATCATTTGAAATTGTTAACGTACTGACGAGAATTTCGTTTATAATTTTTGTCAGACTGAGATAGAAAACGTCTTAGTTAGGAAAGGAAACTTAACATAAATTTCCTGTTTTTTTATTCGTTTGTTTTTAACTAACCAACCAACAAGAAATATTTCAAATTCAAACGTATATATGAGTAATGATATGGTAATGAAGAACCCGGTCTTGGTGTTTATGAGATGTCGCGGGGGCGGGGTGTGGCAATGACCCTGACTAAGACCACATTCCATGGCGCATATTTCCAATGTCATCCAACCAACCACCAGAACCTGTGCAAACTGCACTTTTACACAAGTGAAGAGAGAACGGATATTGCAAATCTGTGAAATATTCGGTTTTCAGGAATTAATGAACTTCGCTTAAATAAAACCAATCATCGATCTTTCCGGCAGGTGCGAAGAGTTTCTCCGCCAGAAGAAATAACATTCGCAAATCAAGAAGATAGCCTACAAACAATTGAACGTGCAAGTTTTACAATAACAAACGAGGAATGAGGGCGTAATTATAACGGTTACCAAGCAATGATACTCGTGTGTAGTAAAACGATGAAACGACCCAATATGACCTTGTTGGAGTAATCGAAAAAAGGTGTGCGTGTGTAATCGCAATAGGTAGTTACTAAAAATTCACTTTTCATTTTGTAGATTGAACGTTCCAATGAACTCTTAAACGAAAAAAAATAATATCTCTTCTTGACACGAAAAAAGATTCAAAAGTAGACAGACCTAAGGGTTTATTGATTCAAATGTTTTTATCATTGGCATTGGCACTAAATTATGACTTCAGGTGACTGCATTTGGTATGTAATAATTAAATTTGGAGTATAGTATAAAGTGATTCTCAAGAAAATTTATTAGTGGGCAAAAAAGGGGAACAGGAAGATAATTCCCAAGCTAAATTAATTAACTATTGAAAGTGAAGGTTATGTTTGTAATAACAAAAAATAAACTAATTACTAATTATGTGCAAAAAAACATATTTGACTTCAGAAACATCTTCATTTATATCTGAAAATATATTTGCACATGAGTTAGTTGGTCCTATCCTTAGAAAATGTCCTCTACTCCTAGAAGAATTCTGCTTTTCTACATATGCCTTTTCCAAGCGTATGTGTTCGTGTTCTGTTGAAGATTTAAAAAGGCGACTTTTTACAATAGCCGAGTTATCAATCTCGGTACTGTTACAATAAATTGTAGGAAATGTATGTATAAATCATCCCAATTCAGTTACTTCGAAGAACTCTTCGCCAGTTTAGATAATTTCTCTGACCAAGATTCATTTATTGTCAGCATTGAAACTGACAAAAGCAAAAAGGTCCTAAACTGTACATAACTTTCATTGAGGATCCGTTCTATCGTACCTCCTTAAATTTTTCTAGAATAGCTTAAGTAAATTAACTCTGCAAGCCTCAATGACCCCTGGCTTTAACTTTCTTCATATGTCACCTTGTTCGTATGGTCATTGAAGTACTTCACCATATGTCAAATCGATTGCGCGCGCTTGTCAATCTTCATTCCAATCTCTTTCAGAGTCATTTTTTTCTAGTTCAGCCTCGTCTCTTCTTTCGTTCATCTACTCGACGACATTCTTACTATGTGCCCTAACCGTATTGTTGTGTGTTTTTATAACTTATGCAGTGCGTGGATTCCCATATATTTGTATGTCCGATATTTCTCTATTGGTTCTGCTTCTCCATTCGGAATTCCTGCTCGGATTCTTTTATCCAATCAGAAATTTTTCTTAGAATCTTCCTCTACCATATTTCAAGCCTGGCCTCTTCTATCTTGTCCATTATCAAGGTTTCACTGTCCTGCAATACCATGAGTCTTATAATCAACTGATTAACTCAAATTTTTGCTGATTTTGATTAATTTTCTGCTTTTAGGACTTCTAATACGTTCTGGTCGCTTTACTTTCTTTTTCCAGAATTGTGTCTTATTCTTTTACTTCACCCCCTTAGCTCGTCATTGTTGCTTCTAAATAATCAATTTTATTTCCTCTATACTTTATTACTGAATTCAGTTCTTCCATAGCGTTATCCCTCCTTACACCTTTACTGCTGACTTATACAGTGCTACACTTCCTGTTGTGTCGGCACCCCCGCTGGTATATACTTTTCCACTACCTTCTGTTAATTCTTCTTCCCTTTCCTGATCTTAATTCAAAACAAGATTATTCATTTGAATTTTCCCACAATTCTTTACAGTTGGTCTACATTTGCTACAATTCGTGACAATACCAATCTTATGGCATAACTCTTAAACAATTCGTGATTGTGAAAGGCAATTCAATATTTTTAACACCTTATTTTTTACAACTAGGTTGTTTAGAGACCAACTTTTTCTGGAACTCGTTTAACTGCACTTCTTTTATTGTTTAATTCGAGGGGGCAACTATTAGGATGGCCATGACAATGATGAAAAAAATGATTATCTGTTATCTTGTTGTAGATACCTGTATCTGCATGCAGTTTTTACGATTATGCTCATCTTTCCGATACAGTGTTCAATGGAGTACTGAAATGGACAGAAGTACTTAAATGTATTTCAATTCTTCAGTTTCCCAATTACTCTCGAATTTCTCAACGTTCTTATTTTTTTTTCGATCTTTCGGGGCAGCTAAAAACTGCATTATTTTTTTTCGGGATAGAGCTAACAACTAATTGACCTTGGATATTAAAAGGGAGCATATAAAAAATATCTTGGGCAGTTATGTCAATATTTGAGTCTTTTTTCCATTTATACCTCTGAAAAAGAAGAAAAATATATTTCTGGCTCCCTTTAGAATTCGATTTTATTTAATTTGATGGGGGAAAATACAACGAGGTGTCCATAGCTCCTACGATTGCCCTGCGAATCTATTTAATCCATGATATTTTTAAAACTGCCCGTGCTTGTTAAGTTAATTACGAAGCTGTTGAATAAGAATATAGTTTTCGTCAACTAACATGTATTTTAACCCCCCCCCCCCCCCGGGGGAGGCGCTCTGCGTCTTCATTTTCGATATTAAAGATTTCTATAAACACTTTCATATACTAATGCGGTAATAAGATTAAGCACATTGCAAAATCATAATCGATACAATTTGACCTTAATCGTGTGAAGTTTTACAGGTGTAATTTAGGCTTTGAATAAACAAGACTACAAGGTGTTGATAACATAAATATAATTGTTCATCTTTTCTCTCTTTAAAAAATCAAAGAGTTCCATATCATGCATCTTATTGGTCGCTTTTTTCCCTGAAAATGCCAAAATGATGTTTGTCTGTTACAATTGTTAGATCTTAGACTCTTGCAACTATAGAAATCTAGACCTACTATGCTCTTATGAGTAACACACATTTTGATGTTTTGGTCTAAATGTAGGGCTATAGATTTACAGCAAGCGTCATAGCGTTGCAGAAAAGAACAAGTTTGAAGAATTTTTTTGATACATATTTGAATATCATAATTTTTTAACAAACAAAATATTCAGTAAAGTTAATAGACCTTACGACGCTACTTCCACCTGTTCTAGGAAAACCACTTAAAAAATTATTTTAAAATAAATTATTACGTAAACTTGGTAAAGCCACATCCTGACAGATAACACTATTTCAATCTTTACTTTTTTATCTGAACCACTTTGGGTTTGTATAGAATAAGCAAATTCCAACCTTATCGGGAAGTAATTTCCTTAAAAGCGCTTTTAAAATTTGTTACGGTGCCTTTACTCAGTATGCAAGTTCCTATTATTACAATCTACCGGATAATAAAAGCAGACAGGAATTTTGTTTGGATAATTTCAGGAATTTTTTCTCCTTACATTTCTACGTTTTTCTAGTTCACTTTTTTTTTGTGTTAATTAAAGTTCATTATACGTTTTAAAGTTCTTAAATTAAACCTCAGTAGAATACTTATTTGTATGCCCTCAAGCTATAAATTGCCTGCTGATTAATTTTTATTACTATTACCAAAATATCCTGAAAGGTTAACAATTCTGTCTGTGTCTTAATTTAGTTTTATTAATAATTTTGAATATCGCGTCACAAACCAAAAGTTGTTCGTCACCTGCATTATTATTATCATCTTGCGTGTGTATGCATTTCAAATGTGAATTGGCAATCACTCTATTATCCGCCGCAATCGTAGTAGGCACTCGGTACTAATAACAGCAGAAAACAGCAGCAGCAGCTTATTTAGTTTAAATTTATGCCACGTTGACGTCGAGAGTGAAATTGCAATTACAAAATCACTCTCGGTTTCGTTTAATAACTAGCCTATGTTTTGCTCGAGGCAATATTGAGGTTTTTTTTATAATGAATTCGTGTATAGAATGTGTACTAAATATTTGATTTAATCTAAATGGCTTTTTTTCCGCTCAATTGTTTGTTTAAGAAATGGGATTTTTAATCTTTGGGAAAAATGATGGTTGTTACTTGTTTATTATTCGTATAATCAACAGTGCTATACGAAAAGGAATTTGTCACGATAAGAAGATTCGTGCGATTATTTTTAGATATTTTAAACAGTTTAATGACATATTTGGGTTTTGTAATGCAAATAAAATGAAGTCATTGTCATCATTAAAGAGAACATCGGTGAATCAGGACGGAATTTCCATCTTTATTGAATTAACACGGAACTGGCTGGAGGGAGGTGGAAACAAAACAAAATACACATTTTTTATTGCAGAAATACTTACCTGAAGTTAATTCTAATAATGCTTTGTATATAATATTGCTTAAAAGATTAAGATTCAAATTTTGTTTATTATTAATCTTCTCTTTGCTAATTTCTGAGCACGATTGTCATTTTGAATTCTTTGAATATCTCGCATCCTCTGAAAGCTTATCTGTCTGCAATGGTACAAGAATGATACATTTTCGTAGAAATATAATTACAAAAATTCTTAGCCAGCGTTAATATTCAAATCACTTCAGATGAGTGTGCAGATTGTGCATCACACAACAAATTAGATATTTCTGTTTTAATAATGAATAATATACTAGAAGTTCGAGCGTGTCGTTTGAAAGAGATAATCAGACCAAAACTTTTTGTTTCTATGGAGGCTGCTAATTTTTGGTGTGCTTTTAATGCTTTTTAAACGTTGTTTATCACGATTTCTATGACTGTTGGTTCTATACAAAACGACATTTTGGTCAAAGCTTTGCCTTTTTTGTTTATACATATAAGACCATGGTGTTAAACAGCACAAGTGTTCCATCAGGCGTTGAATAAGGCGAGAAAAGAAAAACCATTTGGTTCAAAAAGAAATGTAAGTAGGCGATTGTTTGAAGAAGCGTAGTCTTATTAACCACTGAATTGTTTGTTTCTATTTGTTAGTTAGATTTTCGTGAACATTTGAATAAGACTAAGCTAACATTGCCCACCGTTTCCAGTTTTACCAATGTCTAAAATGAAATATGATTTCGAGCATAGTAACAGACTTAAGGTTTCGGTTATAATGGCATCGAAAGAGACAATAATCAGTTTTTGACTAATGCCTTTTACTTCCTCTATCTCTCCCTTTTTGAACTAAAAGCCCTCAACAACGCAAACGAAGAACTAACACAGTTTTAATCTTACACAATTTGACTAGAATCTCTTGGAAGAGAGTACTTACCTGCAGGATGATGTCGTGTAGTCAATATAAATTCAGAAAGCTTTTTGCAATAAGTCAACAGTATAAACTTCATACTTTGTAAGATTCCTTTTCCCTAAAATAAAATACTATACCTAAGGTTGAAAGTGTAGATAAGCTACAGCTATTTCGATTTTCTACCTTAGTTCGTTTCGAAATACCACAGTTAAACATTCATGTCGGCTAGTTAAGTAGGTATTGAAATCTGTATATACTATACTATCCGAAAATCAGTCTAAACATACTAATATTAATGAGTGCAACAAGGTAGACATGAACAATATGGGTAGCACAACAAAGATAGAATGCAATCATGGCTAGGTAAAATTTTAAACTAAAGATCTCTCTCCAATAACAAGCAATGACAGATAAAATACACATGACAGACATATTGCTTATGTCTTCTTTGTTGCACTCATTCGTTTTTAGATGTTTAGATTGGTTTTCAGATAATCTGTATATTGATTTAGTTTTTTGAATGTCTTTCGTCTCTCAAAATGTCGCTTTGGAGATATGTATTAACTAGAAAAACATACAGTGAAAGTCTGATTTTAATTCATACACAAACACTTCTCTACATAATAGGTTGTCTAAATTTCGCGGAATAGAGTAGATTAGATGCGGATTAGAATGAATCTGTATATTGGAATGAAGGCATTTTCACTGATTCCCTAGGATCTCTTGGTCTGCTAGCTCAAAAGCTTCGATTTTGTAGGAATGCGTTACAGAAGCCCATAAATAAAAAAAATTCTGTTGCTTTTGGACTTCATTACATTTAAATCAATTACAGTAGAAACTGCCTAATGTGACCACCTTTGGGGCTGACCCAAAATGGGACAATATTGAATTGTAATTCTATTCGAATAAAAAAAATTGAAAAAATCAGTCTCATTACTTAATTTACACACCTCGTATGTACACAAAAATAGCTAACGGAAAAAAGTTTTTGTGGTTCAATGTTCAAGATTCAGACTCCGCTTTTTACTCAAGTCTTATCAATCCACACATGATATGTTCAGCTCATCGAGTTGATGATCAATAATTGAAGACCTTGGTGCAAGACATTTTAAAATTTTTTCCAGATAATGCAATAACGTTACAATCTCGGTCAAGTACCATAGAGCTTATTGAACTGTTATTATGCTTCGGACTTGTCTGATTTTGGCCATCAATCGATCGGCTCTTTTATGTCGCGACACAACTGAATGCTTGGTTTATCAGTTTAAATTTGATGCAATTTTCTTTTGTTTTTTCCCTTTCCAGTTTTGTGCCAATTCGGGACAAACATGTCAGCCTAATCGTCTAATATTATCTTGTTTATAGTTTCTATATTTAATTTTAAAAATTATTTATCAAGGATAAAACCGATATGATTGAAACTTTTTTTAATAATTTATCAGATTTCTAGATTATGTAAAGTTGTACTTCGGAGAAATAAAAAAATCAGTGTGTTTTTTATGTGACATCACAGCTATCTCTACTGAAATAAGTTTAAACAGTTCTATGATAAATATTTGCAAATTTTTATTGACATGGCAAATACCATCTGCGATAAACTTGTGTAGATACATAATTACGTCATTTTTAAGATCTTTTAACATTGATTCTACCTGTATGATTCACCATCAAATAAAATGTTAATATTGAACGTGTGCATATTGAAGGGTATGAGATATGAGAGATAATTTTTTTTAATCTTTTCAATATTAGGTATTAATTGGTCAAGATATATTATCTACAATTATAAATATGCGAAGCTATCAAGAATGATATTTATGAACCACTGAATCTTATAATTTTCCATCATTTAAATTAATCATATTCTTGGATTATTACATTATTTGAAATTGGGTTTTAAACAGTATAACAACAGGTTAGATTAGATAAATGCATTATTATTGAATTTCTCATTAAGCTTTCTGATAACAATGTAATCAGTCATAAGGAAACTTAAAATTAAAAAAAAACTTAAAATATACACATTATACAATTACTGCAATAATCTACATGGCAACCTAAAAGCAATAATTTTCAGTGGGTTTGGGCGTCCGCCTCAACAGGTGTTACGAAGAATATGTGAAAGGTCATCAAATAGCCGATAATATGATAGCAATAGCAAACCGGCAAGGCGGCAAAACATTTTTTCCTTGTTAAAACTTTGCCAATTTAAATATTTAATTTTTTTTTGGTAACTAATGAATGACAAATAATCTTTAACATATTAAATAATTTCGTGTATAAAAATTATATTCATTTGTTCGTAAAATTTTCAGAAGTCTGTTAAAATGTGACAACTGAAAGTGACAACAAAGCAACCAACAAAAAACAGTCGAACTTTGGCGACTCTTTTAAACAAATGAGATAACACATTACAAGCGGGCAGGTGGTCTACTAAAGCAAGAAATTCGCAGACAGAAAGAACAAGTTATCCAAGTTAAAAAAAAAGAGGTGAAAAATCGAAGGTAAGAAAAAAGGGACTTACATAAATTAGACCAGAGTAGTATCTATCCTTTAAATTATGAAGCACACAAGCCTCATTTAAGCATGTAAGCTCTGCCATATCTTCGACCTTATCAAATTTTGGTGGATTCATCTTTTGGATGTCATCTTTTGCTATGTGGGTCCGTTTGCCGGTTTCCTGAAGCTCGACTTCCACTTCGTCGCCTCGCTCTCCCTTGATGGAGGCGGCCACGAAGCCCTGGTTCTCGTGTGGTACCCATACTAGCCTCTTCTGTGTCCATTCGGCTTGTGCAGCAGGGTCGTTATAACTATTCCTATCCACAGAAAGATATTTAAGTTCAGGATCATAGCGGTCCTTTGAATCCGCGTCGGCCATGGTTAGGTGTGCACTACAGAGAGCTAAAGCCGCACTCACACAAAAAAATCGACTAAATTATTAACAAAATCACATCGAACACACGCTAATTCGGTATGCAATTGCGAAAACAATACACGTTCCGATTTTCCTTATTGAAAATTTGCTAGATAAGCATAAACCAACGCGTAATTTTGAACTGTGTGTTTGCTGTGTGAATGACAGTAATGAAATCACAGTAACCGTCGTTCGGCCTCGCCCGTTTCGTACCGACCGGGACAACGATTTCAAACTAGGCGCGGTAAAACCGAACAAAACAACATCGAAATGCTAGAAATTCCTACCAATCGAGTATCTTTCACTATTGGGAGCCCTTATCTAACAGACCTATTAATCGTCTTAATAAGGTTAGATTATTTGAATAAATTTAATTCGAACTTTAATTCAAAATACGAAAAATCTAAGTTTGTTTAAAAAGAATTTAACGGATGTTTGTAATGAGATGATGTCATCTAAAACCGCCGGACGTGTCCAAATTTAATTTAAAAGAAAATTTAAAGTAAAACTGTTAAAACAATTTAATTTTGCTGGCTTTGCTCATCGAATAACCACAAAATGTTATAATTGTTGAATGAAAGGACGCTTTTGTTTCCCCTGCGTGTATTCAACTAAGCAGATATCACACTCTTTTTTATTTATAAATGAGTCATCTAACTTTTTATCAGCGTTTACTTTTGTTCTGAACGTTGACCGAAATCGAAAAGCTGGTATTTTAAAAGATCGTGACTCAGAATGAACAAATGTTATACTGATGCAACTGAGTATGTATATGTAGTTTCTCTCAACTTCTATACCATATATGGAAATAGAGGGTCCTTGTTAATTGTTTATCTACCTAATAAGACTTGTATACTATTAGCCTTTTTTTTTAGTTTTTTTTTTATTGTGCATAAAATAAAAGAGAGCAAATTTAATTGGACAGGCATGCAAAATTTTAATTCTAGAATTGCGAAATTAGAACCTAGAAAAGATTTAGTGGAAGCATGCATTGGCGCCGAATGTTTGAGCCTCGGTGAATTTACCACTGCAGTAGACAAGAGGGTGTTTCGATTACTCTCGTTAGCAATTTTATTGTTACCAGGTAAAATGAAGGTTTTTTACATGAATCATGAGGTACCATAAAGATTAGTCAAGCTGATAAGCAAACCAGGAGCTCTCACCCAAAATTCAAAAAGGCAGAAGTTCCTCAGTTCATCTGTACTTAATTGACTTCATTTAGTGTTTGTTGAAATGGAATTTATGGATATTGTGCTAAAAGTGAAGAATTTACAAGGATGGAGGGTATAATCGAAGCACGTGCAACTGTGTTCTGGCCAGGAATCCTTCTGACATACACGGGGTAGCTGTCCTGGTAATCGGAACTATTGTTATGGGTTATAGGAATATCGAAGGTGCTATTCTGTTTACACCCGTTTGCCCTCGATATTAAAAGGTAGTATTGGAAGTAGCGCCCCAGCCAGCACACTGACGTTATAATGACGTTATTTTTAAGTGATTATTGGTCGGCGACGTCATATGACTAATAAATGATGTCCATAAGACGTCATGTTATGGGACATACGTAGACGTCTTCAAAACGACGTCTTTTAGACGTACAATAAGGTCGTTTTTAGACTTTTAATATTATTAATTATGATCTATCTAAATAGGTAATCAAAAAGTGATATATTCCATAAAATATGTTTTATTTTTACATTTGCAGAATGTAAATAGAATACATTTTTTACTGTTTTCAATATTCAATTACACTATTTTTGTATTGCCAGGTCCACTGATGTACGAGAGACAAATCTAGCAACACTGTTTTACTTTATTTTTTTACTGAACTGCACGTGACCACATATGCCGCAATACAAACAGCAAAAACGTTTTCCGTGTATTTGTTTTGTTCTTTAATTAGTAAGGTTTCTACTTATTATGAAAGTTGTTGACGTACCTACATTTATAGTGTATGTGTAGGTGCAACTACTGCATAATAATTGTGTGGTTTGTCACAAAGGGTGAAAATCAATAATTCCTTGTTCCGTCGCAATAGTAGATAATCTATACAATTTTACCCGTTCGACGATTTTGTGAGATTACTATTGTTAATAAATTAATGCTAATGCAATGGTTTCTTAGTATGTACTTACTAATGTTATTTTAGTATCATCAATTATTTTGCATATTGTTTCAGCAGCTTTTCAGTTAGTAAATGTTTACTTTTGTTTAATAATTATGAGATGTTGAGTTAATAGAAGAGATGTCTGTTCTGTTATTGAATGTTTACTTTTGTTTAATAATTATGTATGAAATAGTATATATAATAAATATTATTTCCAATATTAACTATTTATAATCCTGTCCTAGTATAGGACGTTTTAATGGCGTCATTGAACAACGTTTTAATAACGTCGTTGAACTACGTTTTAATGATGTCTTATATTGACGTCCTTAGGCTGTGACATAATGCTGTCAGTTTTACGACAATTTGACGTCATTCTAATACATCATTTGACGTCGTTACTGCCGAAAAAACGGTCTTTCTTCTTTCGGGAAACATTTACTCTCTTTGCGGTACGATATTTACTAGCAAGCACAATCTGATGGAATAATCGGTGGACAACGTCCATATGGGCGACAGTATCCCTGTGGTGTTCTGGACAGCCGTGAATTAAACTGACGTCTCTATCCTAGACTATGCGACACAAGCGTACTATGCGTAAAAGCAATATAGGAAAGTTTTTGGAAGAACCTGAACTTCTTTGTCCCAGCAAAAAATGGAAGTGCCAGCTAAAACACTAAAAATCAAAATCACAGCCTGTAAGGTAGTGGAAAGTCATGGCCATCCTGTGTAGAATGCAAGATTAAAGATCTCGTCGAAACAGAGCTACCACCATCGAAAAGTTCAGTACCACCCTATCAGAACCCGACGACATTTTTCTTGGCAAAAACCTTTTTTTTTGTGTAAAGTCCTAGATTGGAATGAATTTTTTATATGAATTATTTGTCTGATGTCACCAAACCAAATATGAAGCTTCTGATGCAACTCTTCTACTATACATCCTGCTTCATTTAGAGACAAACCCTAATGCAAAGAAAAGCGAGGTGTTGCATAATTTTCAAAAATAGGATTTAAAAAAACCAGTGTATATCGGGCACTTAAGTTATTTAAGAATGGGTAGAGTGCAGAAAGGAAACATGGAACCGGAAAAAAGGCTTCGTTCAAGACTCCAAAGTGAGGACCAAACTAAAAGCAGAAACAGCAAGACGAAGTGTAAAATCGTACAGGAAATTAGGGAGAAAGTATAAAGTGAATCACAAAACTGTTAAGAAATATTTGGAATGTATGGGTGTAACACGCTAAGCCAAAAAGGCAGCTTCATTTATTTCCGCTGCTCAACTTTCTACCATAAAAACAAGAATGAAAATGTTATCCAGAGAATTTGTTTCTATCAGGTCAACCTACAAGTGTGTGGTGAATGATGAATCTCATTTCACAGTTGAAGGACATGGAAACAAAAAGAAAATGGCAGCAGGTTTCTTACTAAGAGTCTGTAGATCACGCAACACCTGATATAAGTCCAATTTATTAGAAAATCTAAGTTGCCATCTAAAGTTTTAGTATGGTTGGAATGAAAATCATTGATACATCTGAATTGCTACAGTAAAGTAAGAATGTACCCGCAAATATTAGAAAGGCCAGTAGAAAGGGTGCAGATATTTTTGTAAATAATGTGAAAACACTAAAGGCTTTTTCACAAAATAAATATAAATATTTTTTCAATAATTTGATTTGTTTTTTTTTACTTCGAAACTTTTTTCAGATTTTATTCCCCATACGTTACACCAGGAAGTATTGGAATTTGTTGGAAAAAGGCCCAGCACCAACCGATATTTTATACATCTCCTTTTTGCAATCCTAAAGCCGGGGTTACTCGCATGTTACTCATATTGGCTCGCCTGCTGTTGAGCTACGGATAACAACACGGTACGTATGGGCAAATTCACATTTTGAAAACTGGTGTACTTTTAGAAACTTCAGTTTTTTGCGGTTTCCCAGCTTAATTTCATTCTTAAACGGAAATGAAAGTATTTTAGAGAGTGACTTTAAAAAATCTTGATAAGATATCTTAATAAACGAGATAAAAAGCAATACTTTCAAAAATATGCAATAATCAAAATATGCTGTATAAATGTGACAACTATTATGGAATAGAGGAAGTAATTGGTTGGTGGACTTGACCTCGAGTGGGTACTTGTATTACATCTCTTTGGTATAGACTTCTCGAATATTTTTCAAGCTATTACCCAGCCAGCACACTGACGTCATAATGTCGCCGTCTTTTCGACAGTAACGACGTCAAATGACGTATTAAAACGATGTCAAACAAAAAAAACGGCGAATAAACGGCGACATTATGACGTCAGTGTGCTGGCTGGGATATTCTGCTCTTTTCCATATTCCGAAGTTAAGTAACAAATTCTAATGGGTTCACTTGGTATTCTTTTATTGTATAGTTAATCATCAAATCAATTTTATGTCGTTTTCTTTTACGGACATAATGTACGTATCTAAATGTATGTATTGTTAGTTATTTAAGCTATTATTCATTATTATTAATCATACATTACCTAATCATATTAAGTCACCTGTACTTACATAAAAGATTCTATATAAGATAGCAAATTCATTAAGAAAGGAGTAGTCAGTATTTATTGCGAGCTCTTTGAGGTCGAATGAAGTTATAATATAAACGATTAGTTTGAACCCTAATAGTGTTGTATTTATTAGCTTTAACAATTCAGGAGTGGGATAATTTGGCGTCGTGTTGCTAGTTTGAATGTGCGGTTAAAAAATGAGTGATAGTGAAATGTCTAGTGGTAGTGAAACCGACTACGAGAATCGTAAAACGAAAACGTCAGATCATGGAACTGGAAGACCAAGATCGAACGCAGGCATTCTGAAGTGTACTTTTTGTGGAAAGGATGGTCATTTGCGGGAAGACTGTCGGTTCCGAAGAGTTAGTACATCCGGCTTCCAACGACCAGCAAAGAAGTGCACAAACTGTGGAAAGACCGGTTCCGAGAGGAGTGCCACTATTTGAAAATGGTTACAGTTCAGGCAATACAAAGGCAAGTTTTTAGTACCTGTTATTACATTGATGTTTTAGTTAACAATATTGCCTGCAAAGGGTATCTAGATACGGGAAGTCAATTAAATGTATCACAAAAGGGATTTCTGTTTCCTATAAATAAACCCTACGAGCCATTACATACTTGGCATTTTGACCACTTTGGCCCTTTTTGTAAAAGTTCTGGTGTCTCCTATATATTTATGATAGCATGGAAGCGATCAGAAAAACAAATAGAATTTGATGGGTCTTATAAATTAGCAAAGGTGCTAGGAAACGATAGGTACAAGATAATAACCTTAAAATGTATGAGAGGTTACAAAAAATACAGACCAACTGTTTCTGCAGAACAATTACGCCCATTCACTGGAGGTGTAATCGACGATTGTAATTCATATAGTGAAGTAAATAGTACAGATGAACTAATCGATCTGTTAGAAGGTTAAAAGGTCTTGATATTAATTCGATTCTTGTGATTGTAGATATAGTATAGATAAACAAGCAACATCCTAATAATTATGATCTAGGCTTGTGAAAAGCCTACAAGGTCTTGGTGGACATATATTTTGCCTAACTAAATAATTGTATAATTTTAATTAATTAACGAACATTGTACGTACCGGCCTGTAGTAGGCATTCATTAGAAAGGTTAAATAAGTGTGGCCTGTAGTAGGCAATACGTGTAGCCTGTAGTAGGCAATAAGTGTGGCCTGTAGTAGGCATATAGTTGACCTGTTGAAGGAAATCTCTGGCCTGTAGCAGGCAAACGTATAATGACGGTTAACACGATGTTCAGATATTGTTAGTTTCTAAAATGTATTTTAAATTTTGTTTCAGTAAAAATCAATTTTCCACAGAAGAACAGAAGACAAATTTCTGTCCATTTAAGCAGCAGATGGAAATAAACCGAGGACGCTTTAGAACTCAGGATGGCCGATTGTTAGTTATTTAAGCTATTATTCATTATTATTTATTATTAATCATACATTACCTAATCATATTAAGTCACCTGTACTTACATAAAAGATTCTATATAAGATAGCAAATTCATTAAGTAAGGAGTAGTCAGTATTTATTGCGAGCTCTTTGAGGT
This sequence comes from Agrypnus murinus, assembly GCA_929113105.1. NCBI lineage: Eukaryota > Metazoa > Arthropoda > Insecta > Coleoptera > Elateridae > Agrypnus > Agrypnus murinus. Next base: position 205,849,800 of record OV816025.1, read on the forward strand.
CGAATGAAGTTATAATATAAACAATTAGTTTGAACCCTAATAGTGTTGTATTTATTAGCTTTAACAGTATTTATTTTTGCAAATATGCAAAAAAATCGGTAGGTAAAATTGTATGCAACAAAATCGTTAAATATTATGCCAGAATTCTCGATCTTACCGTTACACTGTTGGCTGCAAATATAAACTTACCAAAAATTTTCGTATTAGCCTCCCCCCCCCAGTTATCATGTTTTACAAAATAGTTTTTCCACTCCATGTCCAGAAACTTCGATTTTCCTCTTGCAAAATATTGAGGAAAACTCATTTTCCTCTCTAGTGAGGAAAAGTACAAAATACATAGTGAGAACGATTAATTTTCTCTATCTAGAGAGGAAACCATTGTAGTTGCAAGTTTTCGGCAGTAAATTTATCGAGAAGTATATCTTCGTAATTCAATGCATAATGCAAATTCATTGTATATTTGTAGAATTAAATTTGGTTTTAAAGTTGAAGATTAGAAAATTTTATAGTTGTAGACATATAAGTAACTGCACTGTGCCCAGAATAAACTGTAGCGGGCAGCGTTATTTTAACGTGGCGCACCTAGAAGCTAAACACCACGGTCCCCCTTTCGGAGACACGAATTGAGATACGCTCAAATAGCGCGCTAATGCTATTGCAGAAGCTACCATCAGTACACTGGTGGGAGCGAGGTATACCTATCCAGCCCTCTACTAGCTCTCCAGGCTAGTACCGGAGTTATAAACATACTCACTCGTCGAGACCCCTTCTCCCGGCATAGGAGACGGCCTCTAGTCCATCTTCGGACTTTCCCCATACTTTTATGGGACCACTGCCCGACCGAAACCAACCTCAATGTGGCGGGCTTGGAAAGGTTATGTCACCCCGGTTTACCAAGTTATAGTCCTGGTGTGCCCTCGTCAGAGCTTCGTTTAGTTCTGCTAGCAAACTAACTATTCAAAACCCCGGTGTGTACCTTTTGGAGGTGAAGTTGTCTTGAGCATTGAGAGGCTATGTATTCGCTTCAATACCCCTTAAGTCCAGCGGCTCGAGACAATTTCTTTGGATTACCGGACTGGAACTGACAGTCATAGCGTGACCCTCTTACTTTCGTCTCTGAATCCTTCTGGCTGGTGGCATGCAGTTTCCTATCGGCCGGAGCTTGCCCCCCCCCCGACCAGGATAAACCTCACTTGAATTCCCTTCCACCAGGTTGGTCCAAACAGCGGGTGACCAGCGGTGTACCATATTTGGCTTCCCCTTCAGGCGAGTATCCAATCCACCCACACCGGTGCTCATGTTAGAAGAGCTTCCTCTTCGACGTTCATGAGTCCCCGTCGAGAGCACTTACGTGACACTCTACCACACATTTTATTCTGACTATATCGCCCGTTACTCAGAGTATCTGGGATTGGGTAGAGTCAAATTTAATAACAAACATTAAAACCTGTACCGGTATTTTGGTAAGAAAGACCGGAAAATTGATACGTAGTAGTAGTTTTTTTTTAAATAAAGAATGATAGTCAACAAATTCCATAAGTATAAAGTGTAAAAGTGCTTCTTTGAAAAACTTTTAAGCTTAATAATTATAACACTGTTTTTTATTGTACCTAGCAGGGGCGGACCCGGAGAAGTATTTTGAGGGGGAAATCTTTGGAAAAATAATTGTTTTAATAAATAATAATTAAACAAACATTATTTGTTTCTATTCTTTGTAAACTTATTTCTAAATTGGGGGGGAGGATTATTCCCTCCCCGTTAATCCGCGCCTGTACCTAGGTGTATTATAATTAAAATCGTGGTTGCTTCTCTAGCCTAAATTCTCACCGCACGCAACTGTATTACATATAAAATTTAGTATTTGTTAACTGAGCAATTTTTAATTATAATATAATAAAATTTATTTATTTTTTAAATTATCTTTATGAATTCTAAATCGCGGATGATCTGACATCGGGGGCCGCATTTCTAGGGTTTGTGGGCCGCATTTGACTCGCGGGCCGCACTTTGGAAACTCCTGCCCTAGGGTAACAAAATCGAACCACTTTATGCCTAGGCTATCCCTGTTAAATGTATTTTACGTGTGAAGTATTGCAATTGAAGATTATCTAATTAAAGATAAAGATGATAACAAGCTTCTGAAAGAGAGCTTAATATAGGAGCAAAAACTTCTAACAAAACTATACGTACTTAATATCCTATTACCATTAACTCTTTTTATAATCTTAAGAGTAGATAACCGCATTGTAAATCCGATAAAATGACAGGAAATTGTCTTTTTTAACAAAAGACTGTTTTGTTTGGCGGAACCTTTTATGTTAACGTCTCCATTGTTTTAATATCGTTATTGAATTATTGGTTTTTATTCTGCGTGTATTACATTAGGTTTTGTTTTTCAGTATGTTTTTAAACACCTATTCTAATATTCAGCATTAATTAATTGCTAAAGAAAATATAATAATTCAAAAAGGTCATATACTAGTACCCTGATGGTAAAATTTCGCTTTGGGTTTGAATTTCCAAGTGCAAACAAAGGACGTTGTTATGGTTAAGCAACAAAGTAGTTTCCATTAGATTTTCGTTGATGAGCATAATGATTGTTTGCGGTACTCTGATCAACCAGCTGGCCTAGGTGACTTGATGAAGTGACTCTAAGAAAGCTACACATTCCGCACCATCTAGTAACAGTAAAAACGACCAATTGCAAACAATCTCCAAACTGAACGGTAAAGACTGCGAGGAATGATTTCTCACGATCAGTAGTTCTATTAAAACGCCATAGATGTCACCATCACAATAATATTTATAATATTATTAATTATTTGAAATATAAAATGTTATAAATTTTAGATAAAGATTAATTTTTTTGTTTAATTAATATTTTACATTAAATTATATTTTGAATGGAAATCCATTTAGAAAAAATATCAACGGCAGAGCGGGAATCGAACTCTGGATCGTCTGTCTACTAGCGGTAGCTTAACCATTGAGTTACGTAGACGTCTTTAGATGACCAGGTTATTTCTCATTATATAAAGTTACAAAGATTGTTATTCAATTAAAACGTAGAATTGATTAATTTTTTACATTATTATATAATTGTTAATGTAATATTATTTATTATTATTGCTAAATTACAATAAAAACATTGAAAGATTTATAATTTGCTACATAATGCGAGAATATGTTGACATTTCGCAGCAAAGGGGTTAATAACCTTGACAACTGAATTGTGATTGTTTATAAAAAATACTTTTTAAAAACGAGTACATACGTATGATTATTTAGCTGTACTAAAGTACTAAATAGTAGATTGACTGAGATTATACAGATTGTAAACGCATTATTAATATTGTCTTGTCTGTCACTAATCATGAGTCCGATGATGGGGAAAATGCTTCCACCAAACATCGTGAAAGCGGCTCACCTTACATCTCTTAATTTATTGCCAGAGATTTCACGTAAAATATATTAATGCTAGTATAAATTCTAGGTTAAAAATTTTTCTTAGCTGTTGGTGGTTTATTACTTTTTTGTTGTCGTAGATAAAGTATAGTGTGTAACACGTGCAAAAACGCCAATCTCACACTCTTGATTGCGGCATTCGACTTCGTCTCGTACTTGTAACACAATATACTATTATTTCATACTGTATCGTATTATCCATGTTTATGGTAGCGATTACAGTCCGGAAAATGCGATTTTACGGTCTAGTATAACTGTAAATTTTTTTATTTCATACTGTCCGGTAAAAGGGTATTTACCGGACTCATTTGAGTCCGGTAAATGGATTATTACGTTACAAGGCCGGTAAAAGATTTTACCGGACTGAAAATCCAATTTGAGTCCGGTAAAAAATTTTACCGGACTGAAAATCTAATTTGAGTCCGGTAAAAAATTTTACCGGACTGAAAATCTAATTTGAGTCCGGTAAAAAATTTTACCGGACTGAAAATTTTAAATGCATTTTTTTAAAAAATGAACAATGTGAGGCAGTATGAAATAAAACGCCTTACGTCATACTTCCGGTAAACCATTACAGTAGCTCGTTTCAACATTCGAGACTCGGCTCCTTCGTCGCCTCGTCCCGAAACGTTTTCAACTCGCTACTGTAAACTTGGGTTTACCGGACTTATAACGTAATATACTATTACCAGACTCAAATAAAATAAATCAACTGAACAATGCTTTTGTATTCAGTTACCATAGAAACTCGTTCTATGTTTTGAATTCGACTAATAGTTTCCATAGATGCTCGTTGTTCATAGATATCCATATTTTAAATTCGAAAATTTATTTTATTTTTATTTTTTTTAATGAAACCAATAATCCAATAATTGCAGTATGAAATAAAACGCATTACGTCATACGTCCTGGAAATGTTCTTACAGTCTCGTTTCGATGTTCCGGACTCTGCTCCTTCGTCGCTTTGTCCGTAACATCTTACTCGACTATAAAAATCCAATTCCAGAACTTATAAGGTAATAGTAATTTACGTTATAAGTCCTGGAATGGAATTTTGAATGACCAATCATAAAAACATATCGGATATCCAGAAACTTTATTACTGTCGAATGCAAAAGTTCTGAGGCTTGAGTTTGAATGCGCATAGCAAAAAAACTAACCGCTCAAAATAATTCAAACAAAAACAGTTAGATAGACAATTTATTTTTGTATAAAATACTAGTAAATTTATAAAATTATCTGATTTTAGGTTTTTAAGTTTTGCGGATGATGTTACAAAAAGTCTGTTTTTTGGGAGTTTTGACGTAAAGCGTGTCTTTAATAATTAATATTTCAATAACTACTAGACAGAATTGAATGTAATTTTATATGCAAGTAGCTAATAGTGTTTTATGTAAATTTTTGTAATATGATATCTGTGGTATTTCTCAAGTTATTCTATGAAATAGAGGGTTATGCATTCTGGTCCTCTGGTGCCTTAATAAAGCTCTTTTTTACAAAAGATATTATTTTTTAATAAAACAACAAATATGTTAAGAAATTTTGAAAATATTTACAAATTATTTAATAAATACTTCTTTAAGGACTTATTTATTAATTAATTCGTGAATATTTTCAAAATAATTTTTAAAGAATTATTTATTAATTAATCCGCGAATAATTTCAAGATTTCTTGTCGTATTTGTTGTTTTATTAACAAAATACTATCTTTTTTAAAAAAGGATCTTAATTAAGGCACCAGAAGCATAGGCGGCAAGAAGGGGCACTTGCCCTCCCCCCCTGGAAGTCACAACAAGAACAATTTGAATTTTATTGAAATTTTGTATAATATGCCGTCTTTTTCTAGGCTTGCCCCCCCCCCTAGCATGCCAGTTAACCAAAAATAGGATAATTTTACATAATTACTATTTTATACAAAAGTAAATTGTCTATCTAACAGTTTTTGTTTGAATTAATTTAAGCGGTTAGTTTTTTTGCAATGCGCATTTAAATTCTCTAAAACAATCTTTATTTTTGTTTTTAAAAAAAATACATTAGCACGATTATTGCATGGGAGCACGGTTATGTTAATAAAGCTTCGAGCGTTGCTGCAAACGTTTCTGCTAGCAACGCATCAAAAATGCATACGCTTATCTGCATAATGCAGCATTGCCTTCAACATGTCGCTGTGAGTATACTGTAGTCAGCAGTGGTTTCCAAACTTATTTTTCCGCGGAATCCTTATAGAATATTTTAAATATCGCGAAACCCTTGCCATATCTACAAATACTCTAATCTTATCTGGGTATTAAAAAATTGGAAATTATCTACAAATAATTTATTCAAACATGCACGTATAAGATACACAAGACGTGTAATAATTTTATGTTATGACTTATAATTTCATATTTCAACCTTAAATTAATATAAAAATTCATTTCATAAAACTACGTTTCATTGAATTATTATTATACTTTATCTTCCTGATATGATGGCAACTCGTCCTGCGGATCCCCAAAATATTTTCACGGGATCCCAGGGTTCCACAGAATACACTTTGGGAACCGCTGGTGTAGTGAATCAGTATAACGCCATGTATATCAAACAATCCAGAGAAACCGGCTGTTAAGCAAGCAGCGAGAAAGAGCTATACTGTATTAGAATATACTGCAAAACTCATCGAGGCATATAACATGGCACGAGAAGGGGAATCGACAATTAGAAGCGGCGTAGTAAAAATAAATAAACTTCGGTGGAAATCAATAATAAGTAAATTTAGTGATTAGTTTTTAGGTAAGGCGCTGGTTATTGTAAATATTCCTGTGCTATTAAACTATTAATACAATAGAAAATGAACTAGGTCATTCTGTTTGCTCGCAGTCATCGTCATCCTCATATATTCAAAAAACCTTTGCTGGTGTTTTCTTAAGTCTTCATACAAGTGATGGAACTCGCTAAATTCATACCTTTTAGTGTTTATAGAATGTGAATAAAACTTACGTTGTTTAGCGTTTTCAATAACGTAAATATATACCATTTGGTAGGGAGTTATCTTGGAGTGACGTTTCTGTTTTATCAGAATCACTCATTGTTACTTAATAACAATTATTAGCAAATCGTCTTCTTCTTCTCCTCTTTACTATTATTCTCTTTAACAAACTGAGGTGCAGCGATGTAAAACACACTGTCAACATAAACAATTCTAGACAGAATTGGACATCGCTTTAAAACATGTTGACGATGTTGACAGAGATGCTTAACACGACGCTGGAAGCTTCAACATAAATGTGCCCTTAGACGGTAAACACACTACATACACGGTACGTATACAGCGCTGACCTGTGTGTCTGTTTACCTTAAAAACTTTTGGCTGGGCTCAGAAAGTGGTCGGATGGAAATGGTGACAGTTGCAACTAATCCTGGAGGGTACAATTCTGAAATGAAATTTGACCTGCGACTTGTTCAGATTTTCCCCTTAGCAATGTACAGTCTGAGACTTTAAAAATGATTGGGGTCGGATTTTAGCTATATGCAACACATCTTACAAAATTAGACGAAACACATAATTTTAGGATATTATAAATAATATAAAAATTATATACGAGAACAATAATATAAGAGAAAACGATATCTATTAAAAAAATAAAATTATTTGAAATTAAGTTTAAAAAAATGAATATTAAGTAGAGTTAGAAAATAGATAGTATTTGTAATCACTTCGGTCATGCGTCTCCATAGCGCAATGGGTAGAGTCACTACATCTAGTTAACTAGGCCGCGCTGGTCGATCAGAGTACCGCAAAACGACACCATAGTTAAAATTTAGTTTTTGTAGCGAACGAGGGTAGTTGATTCAAAGAAACAAATAGACAAAAGGTACAGTTCTATTTTAACTTTCGGATTTTTAGCTATTACCTTTTTACTCTTTTTCTGCACCATTCTTCTATTCCCGTATCTGACTTCGCAGAAATGTTCGTCCAACACAGAATATTTAAAATTATAATCTTGCTTTCATTACAGGCGTTTACAAAAATTGTAATCGGATATAATACAGGGTGTTTTGGACAAGATGCCTTTCCCGTTAAAGGGCAGTAGAGAAACATGTGTAGAGTAACATCTTACTAACAATTTCCTGAAATGCCCCTTTGAAATGACAACCCCCCTTATAAAAATAATAGGCACGCCACTGCAAAGCAGTAGATAAAATTGTATGAAAATTATGCCTATTAAATAGTACATACTTTTAAAAGTCATCAAAAAATAATCATAATAAACCCAAACCGTATAAATGAATTGTCAGCAACACAAAACATTAGGACGTGCTTTTAAAACGTTTTAGATAAATAATAAACAAGTCATTTTGACCATCTGTAAATAACTGTTAATGACTCAGATCTTTGAAGTTTGTAATTTGCAGTATGCAGTTTGTTGTCAACTTTCTTTGTGTTAAGGTAGTCGTGAACTTGAGTTTCGATTACGTATTAATACCCTTTTTAGAATTAATAACCTGAGTGAGGTGATGTTAAGTAGTTTAATTAATCGTAGTTAGTGTTTAAATTATGGCAGAACCAAACACGCCTGCGGGCGGGTGTTTTTAATTCACACAACAGCCACATAAGACCTTTTATTCTGCTCCAACGATGACTGGCGCCTACATTTTCAGGTCAATGAAGTGTTCGACGGACCACTATTGAGCACCACTACACTTTGCTCGACAGGTACGGGAGTTTTTGAACACATGTTATAAAGATTGTTTGCATCTAAACGGTAATTATGTAGGACATACACGGTCTTCCCCGACGACGTCGGCGAAAACGTCGACGACGACGTCGGGGACAAAGTCGAGATAATGAGGTAATGTTTTATATTTACTGTAATTTATAGCTGGACTGTATATAATAAAATTATGAGTATCGTATGTCTTTAAAACATCAAAATGAAAGAAAGCATTATTGATAATAATCAAGACGTATTTCGAAATAGCTTATGCAATTAACAAAAGTCTTCATAAACGTAATAACCTTGACGTCACCCATCCGTGGAATTACAAATCAATCTTTTATTATGAAACGAAAACTTTAGTTTTTTTTATTTCATTGTTAATTTAGTTCAAAAATGGATATAATTAATTAACGCAGGATTTAGGATTCCGAGTTCCAGTGTGCAAACGATGTACAATTTTCCGAAACCAAAAGGAAGCTTATCACTTACCAAAGAACAATGGTAAAAATCTGTTGATTTTTATCATATCTGTCATCTTTTATTAATAGTAGTAACAGCATTTGCTACATTTTATTCACATGAATCATAATGCTGATTCTGGTAAAATAAATGTTTTGTCACATCTATTAAATACGTCCGTTTACCTTCCAAGGTTATCAGGTTATGACCTATATTGTAAACATGATTTGTAAAATTAAGAATCAGTTTACATCAAATTCGGTTGAATTTATTAAACGGTCTCTACAAATGCAACAAAATATTTATTTTACTAGAATCAGCACATTCTTGATGAACAACACGAACAAAATGATATTTGATACCTAATAATTTGTCCATTGACCTCTCCTATACCAAAATCAGCAGATTTTACCCCAGTGTTTTTTTACGGAAAGTTCTTTATAGGAAATTATTGTACATCGTTTGCGCACCAGAACTCAGAATCCTAAATCCTGCGTTAATTATATCCATTTTTAAACTAAATTAAGAATGAAATAAACAAAAAACAAGAGTTTTCGTTTCCTAATAAAGAGTTGATTTGTAATTCTACCGATGAATATCAATATTATTCCGCTTATGAAAAGTTTTGTTAGTTGCAAAAGCTATTTTGAAATACTTTAAAGAAAGAGATTCAGTACGCATTTTATTATGCTCAAAAATGCTTTCTTTCAGTTTGATGCATTAAAGAAATAGGATATTCATAATTTTATTATAACAGTCCAGCTTGAAAGTATAAGTTGTTTATGCATTAAATTACAGTAAATGTAAACATTACCTCATTATTTCGACCTTGTCCCCGACGTCGTCGACGACGTCTTCGCCGACGTTGTCGGGGAAGACCGCGTATGTCCTACATTTAAGTTTTACTCATTTTGTTAAAATGACATTCGTAAAATGAAAAACAGGCAATGTTTCCATCACAATTAGGTCAACGAACTTATGTTACATTTTATTTACCGACCTTAATAAATGATCAAGTCATCAAGGTAGTGAGTCACTCGGCAACCGCTGTTGAAATTCAATTCTGTTGTTTCTGTAAATTGATACGTACGTAGCGCAGGTCAGTTATTAATTTAGTACTGCATATGTGAGATCATTGTTTGCTTTATCAGTAATTCAGGGTCAGAATCTTGCAAACAATCCATAGTCGACTCGCGACTTGTAAAAAATACGGAAAAATCCGAAATTTTTTTTATTTTTTATTTTTATTTTATGAGTTTTGGGGTCTCTATATGGTCACCTTTCACCCCCTTAAAGCATTGCATATTTTCCGGAACACCCTGTATAGCTATGACCGAAAGCGTTCGAAAATTGTAAAACTGGTACTCTACCGGCGTTCGAAAATTACCCAGTATATAGCCGTTTCATCTACCGGATCCACGATTCGTGAAACTGGAAATGTACCGGTAGGTAAATATACCTAAAACCTAAAATTGAAATTGTTTCATAGGTGTGTGCGGGTTTTCGGTTCTAAAACTGATGGGACGGGGCATCAGTAACGTATTAATATTGATGGCATGGAAAGTAAAAGTTACAAAAAGTTTAAGATATAGGACATATTAGACTTAATTAGCCCCTATAAGAATTAATAAATATAGTCAATTTTGTTAGCCGTTTTCGTCATGTTCGATATAACCAGGCTAGGAAGTGAATAGAATCACACTATTTCATTCAGTATTTCAGTATCCGTATTACTTGAAAGACAACAATTTTTATTTATTTTTGATGAACGCCTTCTCAAAAAATTAGGACACCGTGTCATCCAGAGACGGAGAGCGTTCTACACTCGTATGTCATATCGGCGGTCAAATTGGAGCACATAGGTACCTACTTGAACTGTGCAGGGTAGATTACCACTAGCACTACTATCAATGTACCAGCATCAATAATAGTTGATGGGCGACTATGACCCTCTTTCATAACTGGTCCGGTCATTAGTTCGATAGTATGGGACGGAATGCGCCCAAATTCATCAACAAACTGCCTGGGAAAAATTAAGACTTTTCGTTTTTACGTCGCCACGAAGCAGAACTATTTCAGCGCTTATAGCAAAATATTTCTCACGGTAAAACAGCAACGTATCACGAAATCATAAACAAGTATTTTAACAATCTGCAAAAGGAAATTGATGGTATCCCTTCCAGTAATGTATGTGAAAACAACTTGATAGTCGATTCCGGGGCAAAGACAGTTCTTACAAGAAAAGGAGCCAAATAGTCTGAAAGAATAAAGAACTCTACTCAAACGGCAACTTCAATCATGGTACGCGGCAATGCTACTAGGGAATATGTACCATTATATGTCTGCTACAACCGCTCAAGAACTGGATAGTTTGACCACCAAATTAACGAAGATTGTTTTTTTAAGTGATGCTTCTGTTTTTGAAAAAGCAAATTGAACCAACGGCGCTCGTTAGGTCATATCAATGTAGAAGTATAACGGGCTTGTGAAAAGAATAATATAAAATTTATTTTTCTCCCACCCAAAACGTGATTATATGGAATTCATTCGAACATAGCGCTGCTAACCTCAGGACTGGCTTCATAAGAACTGGAATCTATTCACTTGACAGAACGCCGGTGGTAAAGAAATATATCTAATTTCATATTAGAAGATTTAAACATTTGATTGGAGAAGCAATCATACAACAGCTAGTACAACATCGAAAATCTGTTACAAAGAAACGTGTCGTTAAGCGAAGGCAACTTAGGCTTTAATAGTAGCTCTAGTTGATGTTCTTGAGGAAGAGCCGGGACCCTCAGAGAACTAAAGACAGCAAGCAAAAATACAGGAGAAAATATGGTTTCATCCATATTCTGATCTGATGAAATATTGCGGCACTATTATCAATTTGTTTTGAAGTATTTTACTGCATATGTATCGAGAAATGTTTATATTATACTTTAAATATACGGGGTGGCAATGGGCCAACTTTGATAGACTACGTGACAAAGCGCAAAAGTCCGTGTCACATAGTCACCTCAACCAATGATGGGGCGGTAATGTGACTACTTTGAGGTGCGCTCGGCAAAAATGTATTGCATTTAAGTAATGAAAACGTGTGTAGAAAGTCTTGAACTATGTAAAACTGAATTTAGTTTGACATGAACTCGTATTTTTTACAGAAACTTTGATAAACATGAAAATGTGGTAAGCATAGATTTTTTTACGGTACTTTTGAGATATCGTATGCATTGTAGTTCATAGTCTTATTTACACTTTTTTAGCAGTTTTCATGCTATTTTACATTCCACTGTTAAAGAAAGGAGACAGAAAAATATACTTTAGATAACATGGCGACTTCATGCCAATATCGCGGTATGCAATTTTTGCATCTGTAGATGAAAAACAGTCTTGTTGCAAGTGTTTCCGAGAACATTTGGAAAAATATTCCTATGAAACTCACTGATGTGCATATTTTAAGTCTTCCTAAGACGCATTGAGGGTATCGCGTTTTTGTACTATTTGGATCGTATCGGTAGATATCGGTAAATACTTAATATAGACCATATAGTTTTGTTTTGTGAGAAAAGACCCCCATAAGATTTTTGTAGTCATTTTTCTAGCAATTTTGTTTTAGTGCAGTGCAAACGCTGGATCATGTATTTTAATGATTCGTGGAGTGATCTTGCAAAATAGCGATGGCTTCGTACGTAGTAGGTAATAGTCGTGGTGACATAAAGCGAGACAAGCCTTTCAAGGCTATTTTGCACAGTTTTGATAAGAAGTATAATAGAAGACCTTGGTGCTACAACCGGCAACAACAGAAGCAAGAATGGGAAGGTGGTGCAGTACTAGTCGCTCGATCATTTCGAAAAAAGATATTTTTTTGTGTATCACATCTAAGTATTGGTAGACCAAAACTACTGTTATTTTATTTTTACTCCTTTTGATTGGAATATGGCAGCCATATTTGCTTCGTAGTGCACGACGTTTCTTGCAGTTTTTTGAGGTAAACGTAAATTTATGTTGACGTGAAGCAAGGAAAGAAAAGATGCACTATTTTTTGTTCAGTTTCGTAGCAAAACCAGCAAAATACTACTATTAAATCTTTTTAAGCGACACACATTTCAAAAACCCCCTAATTAAAAATTTTGTCTGCTTCGCCAATAGTGTTTTATGAAAGTACTTGTTTTGGGTAATTAACAACTTTTATAATATTGTATTATTAAAATGCATATACTTACTGAAGTTTAATATCGCTATTGAGTTCTTGAACAATTGCTTTAACTTTACCAAAAGTATTCCTTTGTCGAACGAATGCAGGTCTTTGTGAAAATCTTCTCTGGAAAAACTCTTTGATCTTCGTGACACTTACAGATGTTATATCATCCATTTCAAATTTACAAACATGACAAAGATGTCATTCGTAAAAGATTTAGGAAGTACCTTCTAACAAAGCTTTCTACATTAAGACTATAGGTTTGACCAGCAACCAGAAAAACTATAATTTTTCAACTGCAAAGCCATTTTTTGGCGCTACAATATCTTATGCATAAATATGGAATGACATGCTGTCAATTAGGTTATGTAATTTCAACAGTTAGACAACCTGAAAACTAATAATTTGACTTATCTGCAAAAAATGTCAAAACTTTTGATTGATCTATTTATTTTTGGCGAGGAATCGAGGTGGCGGAGCATCCCGCGTACTTCATGGCACGGATTACTATGATTATTTGGCGGACCTACTAGCATTCAGTCGAACCTGGAGTTTCGCCTTATGGAGTCAGTTTCATAAAAGTTATAATGTCTCATATTATTAGCTTCGGTATAATGTAATAACATTATGCCAAAAGCTAATAATATGAAGCTTATAGATTTCATCTTCGATCATACAAAAAGTGACCATTTTTTACACCGATTTTCGTATAAAAAGTTAACGTTTATTGAGCTAGTGTTATAAAATTTTTATTGCACGCTAATTTCAACAAGAGATGTATGATAAATTAATGATTTATGAATACATTACACGCTGGTTGCTAAACAACTTAGCAGATAAAAATCTGAGCACGCTAATTATGTAAAAATAATAACAGAAATGCTGTTTAATCGTCTATTAACAAGAGAAATATTATTTACATACACTAATTTAATCTTAATTAATTATTTAACACTTTATTTATTTATTCACTGGTATTTGACTTCTAATCACACAAAGCACGCATTCAATTTACCGGCCGAATAATAATTGATTCCCCTCTGTGCGCGACAATCGATTTTATATATCCCTACGGAAGTGCGTAGAAATCTCCAGAAAACACTGGATTAGACTGGTGTATTGTATCTCGTCAAGCGGCTGATACGTCATATATGCGAACATTATGGATGGGCCGGGAACCTTCTAGATTGTTCGTTGCCCGTGTAGGGGTTTTCAAATTCGTTACACTGCCCCCCCCTCTTCTAGTCTGTTCTATCCCAGAACAGGTTTTATTCTCTGGTTCCTGTAGATAGCGCCGTGGCGATATCGACAGCCTTCATCTCGACTACACGTTCCATTACGGTAGAAGTAACAGTCCACACTCTTCGTTGGCCTTGACGTGAGCTGGGAGTCAAAGCTGCAGAACAAGATTTTCACGCCCGTACCTATAAAGATAACTTCCAGCATATTTCGAACTATTCTCCAATCCAACTGGTCCCGTCCACAGCCGAGTTTGGGAACTGCCAATTTGCTATTGCCCTCGGTAAGCAACTCGGTCTTCAAATTCAAATCCCATAATGCCCTCCACAGGTCCGCGTAACTGGGTTTCTGGTAGTAAAACTGCTTGGTTACCAAGTAGTAAGGAGAAATCCTTGTATTGAAGAAGAAGAGAACAGAAGTTCTCGAAGATCATCCAGCCGTCCAAATTTATTTCTAAACACTACTGCGATCACTGTTGCCATTCGGAGACACAGTGGGCAATGGAATAATCAACAGGGACCAGGAAGAGGTCTTGTTGCATCTCGGCCGTGACTCCAAATCGCACTTTTCTGGTCCCGGAAAACATGGCCATAAATGCTCTAAAGGCTGGCTGATTATCTTTAGACCTTACGGTATTGATAGCCACTTCAGCCTCATCTTCCTGATTCGGGACTGCGTTACTATTTCCCTCATAGGGCGCCAGACGATTGGAGTGTACCACCTTTGGTTTCCCTCTTGACAATTTCTGGATGCGATAAATCAGATCACTTATTCATTTCTTCACATGGTATGGGCCCTCCCAATCTCGCTGTAACTTTGGAGAATAGCCACGACGTCTGCGAGTTGTATAACCAGACAAGCTCTCCAGGTTGAAACCCTCCTTCTTGGGCTCTCACATCGTACGTAGTCTTCATCGGGTCACTCTCGATTCGGCTATTGTTTCGGGTTCGGTCGTGAATATCCTCCAACTTCTTCTTTAAGTTGATGACATAATCATTCCCGGCTACCTCCTGTTCTGCAGGTGGAGATCCAAATGTCAGATCACACGGTAACCGTGGCTCGCGTCCAAACATTACAGACGCTGGTGAATGACCGGTTGTGTGAACCAATGCACGATAAGCCATCTGGAACAGATGCAGGTATTGATCTCAGTCTCGATGATGATCGGAGACAACCTTCGCCAAGTATTTGTCCATTGTCCGATTCATGCGTTCTACCATTCCATCGGACTGCTGATGTAACAGTGTGGTCCGAGTCTTACGGATGCCCAACAGTCCAAAGACTTCTCCAAAGAGTATAGACTCAAAAGTGCGCCCCTGGTCCGAATGCAGCTCTATGGGCACTCCAGAACAACTGAAAAACTCTGACTAGTAGTTTGGTAGTGCATATCCTAGCCAGCACACTGACGTTATAATGACGTTATTTTTAAGTGATTATTGGTCGGCGACGTCATATGACTAATAAATGATGTCCATAAGACGTCATGTTATGGGACGTACGTAGACGTCTTCAAAGCGACGTCTTTTAGACGTACAATAAGGTCGTTTTTAGACTTCTAATATTATTAATTACGATCTATCTAAGTAACCAAAAAGTGATATATTTCATAAAATATTTTTTATTTTTACATGTGCAGAATGTAAATACAGTACATTATTGTACTGTTTTCAATATTCAATTACACTATTTTTGTATTGTCAGGCCCACTGATATACGAGAGACGAATTTAACAACACTATTTTACTTTATTTTTTTACTGAACTGCACCTGACCACATGCCGCAATACAAACAGCAACAACGTCTTTCGTGTATTTGTTTTGCTCTTTAATTAGTAACTTTTCTACTTATTATTAAAATTGTTGACGTACTACATTTATAGTGTATGTGTAGGTGCAACTACTGCATAATAATTGTGTGGTTTGTGACAAAGGGGTGAGTATTAATAATTATACCCAGCCAGCACACTGACGTCATAATGTCGCCGTTTTTCGGCAGTAACGACGTCAAATTGTCGTAAAACTGACATCATTATGTCACAGCCCAAAGACGTCAATATAAGACGTCATTAAAACGTCCTATACTAGGACTAATACAGTTGAATAGTTGAATATTGGAAATAACATTTATTATATACTACAGTCAAAACATCTCTATATTGTGACCACCTGCTTAATATGACCAGTATTCCTTGGCTCCTGCTAAAATAATATATTTTTAATGAAACTTGTATGTATTGTATTGTACGTCCAAAAGACGTCGTTTTGAAGACGTCTACGTACGTCCCATAAAATGACGTCTTATGGACATCATTTATTAGTCATATGACGTCTTCGACCAATATTGACTTAAAAATAACGTCATTATAACCTCAGTGTGCTGACTAGGAGGTATTTTACCGCCTTTCGGAATATGTGGCACTTCTTTGGACTTAGTTTCAGATTGGCTCCACGTAGTCTTTGGAACACTTCCTCTAGATTTTTCAAATGTTCGTTGAATGATTTTCTGATTACAATCACATCATCTAGATATGCCAAGCAAGTTTTCCACGACAGCCCCCGTAGGATGGTCTCCATCTGACGTTCGAAGATGGCCGGAGCATTACATAGGCCGAAAGGCATAACCGTGAACTGCCATAATCCGGAACCAATAGTAAACGCGGTCTTCAGGTTCTACCTCAACTTCCAATAACCACTCTTTAAGTCTAAAGTCGAAAACCATCGTGAACCAGACAGGGTATCTAACGTATCGTCGATGCGTGGTAATGGATAGCTGTCTTTCTTGGTCACATTACTATTGAGCTGCCGATAGTCCACACAAAATCTCGTTGACCCGTCCTTCTTGCTGACCAGGACCACCGGTGATGCCCATGGGCTGCTGGATGGCTCGATAACCCCTTGTTCTTACATATCAGTAATAATCGGCTTCTGCTCGCCTTGCTAAAGGTAGACGTTTCGGTTGCTGTCGGACTGGCCTAGAGTTCCCTGTATTGATTTTATGTCGCACAATATTGGTTCGTCCCTTCTGGCTATCGTCAAGAGCTAAGATGCCTTGGTGTCGGCGAACTAAACCCTGTACCATTTTCACTTCCGTTTTATTAAGGTCTTCGCAAGAACTAGTAACCATACCCACTAGTTTTTCAACATGGTCTTTGGGCACTGGTTCTGGAACATCAACCATACACCTGGCAACTCGGAATACTGGCACACACTGTCCCACAAGGGTGCTCTTCTCCAATGTCACCGGCTCCACTTTAATGTTCATAATCCTCACCGGTACTGTCTTTCCAACCTTGATCAGCGCTTTTCCCACCAGTATGCCACTATGGATCTTCTTATCAAAGACAGGCTCCATCATTCCCCAGCTAGTACAGTGACGTCATAATGTCGCCGTTTTCTCGGCAGTAGCGATGTCCAATGACATATTAAAATGACGTCAAATTGTCGTAAAACTAACAGCATTATGTCACAGCCCAAGGACGTCAATATAAGACGTCACTAAAACGTAGTTCAACGACGTCATTAAAACGTTGTTCAATGACGCCATTAAAACGTCCTATACTAGGACAGGATTTATAAATAGTTGAATATTGAAATAATATTTATTATATATACTATTTCATACATAATTATTAAACAAAAGCAAACATTCAATAACAGAACAGACATCTCTTCTATTAACTCAACATCTCATAATTATTAAACAAAAGTAAACATTTACTAACTGAAAAGCTGCTAAAACAATATGCAGAATAATTGATGATACTAAAATAATATTAGTAAGTACTAAGAAACCATTGCATTAGTATTAATTTGTAACAAAAGTAATCTCACAAAATCGCCGAACGGGTAAAATTGTATAGGTTATGTGGTATTGATTCGGAACACATTATTAATACTCGCCCTTTGTGACAAAACACGCAATTATTATGCAGTAGTTGCACCTACACATACACTATAAATGTTGGTACGTCAACAACTTTAATAATAATTCTGTAGAAACGTTACTAATTAAACAGCAAACGGTACTCGGACATGTGGTCACGTGCGGTTCAGTAAAAGAAATAAAGTGAAACAGTATTGCCAGATTTGTCTCTCGTACATCAGTGGACCTAACAATACAAAAATAGTATAATTGAATAGTGAAAACAGTAAAATAATGTATTCTATTTACATTCAGTAAAATGTAAAAATAAAAATATTTTATAGAATACATCACTTTTTGGTTACCTAGATAGATCATAATTAATAATGTTAGAAATCTAAAAACGACCTTATTGTACGTCTAAAACACGTACAATAAGGTTATAAATACGTATTGGACGTCTACGTACGTCCCATAACATGACGTCTTATGTACATCATTTATTAGTCATATGACGTCGCCGACCAATAATCACCTAAAAATAACGTCATTATAACGCAGCGTGCTGGCTGGGTCGCACACATCCTACCCGAAGATCTCCGTCCACACCTGCCTCGTCAATTATCTCGCTCCGACCCGGCAATGTCACGTCTTCCGTCAACAAGACCCTTACGACAGGGTCTTCTCGTGGGTGCAAAGGAAGTTCTTCGTTACCGGCGTTCAAAACACCCTCCTTCAAGTCCAATGTAAAACCAATATTCTCAGGAGGTCCATTCCCAAGATGAAGGCGTCAGTGATATCGGCTACCAGCACCTCATGATCACGCTCTTCATTTGCAATGCCCATCTTCATCTTCACCACTCCGCGGGTTGGTATTACTTAACCTGTCGCTGTACGGAGTTGAGTAGTTGTCGGTATCGGCTTCATACTTGTTTGTAGAACGTCAGGGCGTATGATTTTGTCGCCTCCATATCAATAAGTAGTGGAGCAATTCGGCTAGCAATCTTCCCATCTACAAACAAACTGCCGGTACTATTCTGCGATGACACTGCGTAGACGTTGATCTTCGGGGCATCTTCACTCACGGTCAGCGTTCGCCCCTTCTTATCAACTCTCTTAAATTTTCCGATGGCTGTACTTTTCTTATTTTGGGACAACGGTGTTGTACATGTCCTTGTTCGCCACAGTTCCTGGAGCGGGTCCCTGGAACTTCTTGGAGATTCCTCTTACGACTCTCTTCCTTCTGAAGAACTCTCATTACTAACTCCTTTAGGCCATCTTTGGACCCTTCTTTTTCTTCCGCAACTGTTCGGATACGCCCGTGACCTCGGGACGGTTGCTTTGCGGCTTCAAATTCTAAGGAGTGGGCAAGTGCATCAATAATCGTTCTTGGTCGTGCCAGTCTCAATGAGTGCTGTGTTCCCCGTCACTTAGACCATCAATGAAGGTCTGCACAGCGAGTTGTCCCAGAAATGAATCAGGTGCCGTAGGGTACGCCAATCGGACCAACCTTGCAACATCGGCTTCAAATTCTTGAAGACTTTCTCCATTCTTCTGGACACGATTCTTCACCTGCGCATAGAACACTTGTTGAAGATGCGCGTCTCCGTATCTCATCTCCAACCGAGAGATTAACAGCTGGTAATCGCTTTCCTGTCCTGCTGGAATTGTTTGCAGGACGTTCAACGCGTCTACATGCAAACCCACAGTTAAAGAAACGGCCTTTTCCTTGCCTGTCCATCCGTTGGCCCCAGTGGCCACCTCAAATTGTTTATAGTAGGTGGACCAAGGTAACTTTCCATCGAACGTGGGTGGTTTTACTTTTATCCCTGCGGTAGGACCCTTTCTTCTTTAATTTGTTTCTTTACTTCATCAAACGGCCACTCAGACATTGGTAAAAACCGTAGTTGAGTCATTCTATTCTCAAACATTTTAGTTACGCTATCTTTCTCAGTTGTTGGTGGTAGTTGCATTTGGGTTATTTTCTCTTCTACCATCTTTATTACCCTATCTTGTTCCGCCAATCTACCCTCCAACAGTCCTAACGCGCTGGCATTTTAAAAAAATTCTTTGAAAACTTTTTCCTCCAAGCTTTTAACATTGTCCTGCAATTCTTCTTTAAGCCTTCTGGAATTTTCTTCGGATTTTCTGGAATTCTCCCTTTAGCATTCTAACATTTTCTTCGGACTTTTCTAGTAATTCTTCTTTAAGCATTCTAGAATTTCCTAGTAAATTCTTCCTTTAACATTCTAGCATTTTCTTCGGATTTTCTAGGTTTTTTTTCGGTCTTTTCTAGTAATTCTTCTTTAAGCATTCTCGAATTTTCTTCCATTTTACTCAACAACAAATTGGTATCAATTGCAACTGTAGGTATTTAAAGCGGAAACTTTCGGTGTCCTCCTTATGTTCTATAAACCATACTTTTAGCCGATTTATTAAAACGTTTTTCTTTATATTAATATCCAAGTCTCTTTCTTCAAGTTCCCTTTTTAAGTCTATTACTTTGAGTTCATTTAACAATTTCGTCGCCATTCTGATTATTTGTTGGAATTGTCTTTAATTTGTCTTGGATTTGTCACTAAAAGTTTATTCTCACAGCACTTTATTTATTATGCGATTTTATTTATTTATTTTAAATCTCGACACCTGAAAACACTGTAACGTTTTTTTTAAATAATAATAAAAATGCTGTTTACTAGTCTATTAACAAGAGAAACTTTATTTACATACACTAATTTAATCTTAACTTAAATGCTAGATATTTACAAACTTAAAGTAGGCCATTTATTTATTATTACACCATGTATTTATGACATTTTAGTCCAGGCGACAGGGAAATTGGTATATGGGAAAAGTCACAAGACTTGATAACAGCAATTTTTTTGTTTAGTATGTAGGGGGGTGCGTGGTAAGTCTACATTCAAGTTTTCGTATTAATCGGAGGCTGCGAAGTGTCCGCCATCTTGGAAAAAGAGCTTGGACAGAGGAGGGAAAAAGTGTTTTTTCAATTTATCTCGTTAACCGTAGGTCTGAGGAAAGAAGTAATTCATAACGTTTCTGTCGGAAATTTCACTTCTTTGGGAAATGTTTGTAATAAAAAAGTTATAAACAAATAACCGTAAAAATTTAGGGGTTGCAGATCTTTGGGGTGAAATAACCATTTCATTTTTGGTCGTACGAGCAAAATTGTTCTTACCTTTCTTGTAGGCAATCTAAAAACTAGGGCTGTAAGTTAAATCCGGATTTCCAGAAATCCGGATATCCGAAATCCGGATAATATGACATTTCAAGTTCGGATATCCGGATTCTAAATGGAATCCGGATTCCATTTGAAATCCGGATTTCATATGAAATCCGGATTCCAAGTGGAATCCCGGTGCAATGTACAATTTTCTATTCTTTTAATTGAGTATTTATTTCGCCGACTAATTTTTTTACGGGCACCCTAATGACTATCTTACTTTCTCAATGTGACGTATTATGTGGATAACCCGCAACATCTATGCGGATTAATTATTTTTATCTTGATACTTAGATTTTATAGTACTATACTGCGTTTACCCAACAGATATAGTAATGAAAAACCAGAGACATTCAGATGCAACTTGAAACTTGAATATCCATTGGTTGAAATAAATGGGGCGGTACTCGATAGAAGTCTCATTTACACATACAAACACAAACGGCAAACGCCAGCTTGTTACGCATGCGTTTACGTCAGTTGTTTAAGCACTGTTAACGACCAGCCGGCGCAACCCGCATTCGCTACCTTCTAGTATGTAATGATACAGTCCATATTACTTGTCTTAACTAATGCACATAAGATAAATGTATATCTGTGTGGATATGATTATACCTACTGATTAGTTAATTACTTATATATTTAAATCGATTTCTTCGGATGTGTTACATAAAGCATTTTTCTTCCGGCCGTCAAAGACGCTAAAATTTAATAATGCAAGAGCTTAAAGTACCATTTTTGTTTACACAAAATGCGTTTTTTATCCTAAACTTAAAAAATAGATGATTACTAGGTTAGATTGGATGCTATTGAAGGTAACAACTAGCAACCAGTCATCAGCTTACGTTGTATTATCTTATTCACGACTTTCTAGATTTCACGACACGAAAGAGACTTCGTCTCGTGAAATCTAGAGGGTCGTGATCTTATTAAAATCCAGTCATCGGTCTAGTGTCAAATTTATTACCATCAAACACTACAGACCAAACTATAGGTTTATTGCAAATTCAATATTAAAACTTATGACACACGTGAGTTAATGATATTATCCACTCAAAAAATTATCATATCTTTATTAACTCACTTGTACCATAAATACCTATTACTGATCTATATTGTAGGTTTTAATGTTTAATAAGGTCAGTTGCGGTAATTGAAGCGATGGGGTAACTGGAACTCTGCTTAATAAAAGGTAAAACCATCGTTAAGCGTCTATGAGAATCATGTGAATTTTTATCGACTATACCCTATACACGTAAGCTGATGATTGGTTGGTGTTACCTTCAATAGCACCCAATCTAACCCAGTAAACATCTATTTTTTAAATTTAGGATCAAAAAGACCGCATTTTGTGTAAACAACAATGGTACTTAAGCTCTTGTATTATAATATTTTAGCGTCTTTGACGGCCGCAAGAAAAATGCTTTATGTAACACACCCGAAGAAATCGATTTAAATATATACTAAATAATTAACTAATCAGTAGGTATAATCATATCCACATAGATATACATTTATCTTATGTACATTAGTTAAGACAATCCGCTGATAATATGGACCGTATTATTACATACTAGAAGTTAGCGAATGCGGGTTGCGCCGGCTGGCCGTTAACAATGCTGCGCCGGCTGCCTGTAACGCGGTCTTTGAAAATTTGTCCTGCCAAAAGTATTAAAACGTCCAGTTTGCCATTTTGCATTTAAATACAGAAATGTTCAAAGAATCTGTACAATTTTTTTCCGATTTTTAAAAATGTGACCACACCGATTTTTCTGCATTTTTAAAATATTTCGTTTAGAAAAAAATAAAAATACGTTTGGTAATAAAAAATTATTATGTCGTCCAAAAAGCCCGTCTTCTTGTGAGCAATATATAAAAAAATATTTGTTCTAGGATAAATACTTTTCGAGATATTTATATTTCTTTAAAGACGCGCAAGCAGTTTTGATAATTTTTTCAGTTTAAATATTTCCAAAGTTCTACGTTATCTAGCAAATTGATGAATGAAAGTTATGTTCTTTAGTTAATTACTACCTCATAATTGATTTTCATTGAAATCCGTGAGATTGACCCATTTTAGTGATCGATTTCGCATGGAATGACCCAATAGTAAAACAAATTACATCAAATATACATATAATTTTTAAAGCTGTAGCTTTAGATTAAAGAAAAAATGTAGCTTTTCAGAAGTATTATACAAATTTAACTACCAGAATCATTACTGATGGTTGGTCAGCAGTTGTGAAATCTCATCAAACAATTATTCTTGTGTAAGTTGCGACCCATGGCTGCAAAATATTCTCCAAAGTTATCCAAGCTTCATCTCTTGAACTTATAGCTTGAGAGAAGTTCTAGGTCCAGAAGGTTCATAAAAATGAATAAAGAAGTAATTGCATTCAACACTCATATCTTTGCACAAGCAATAATGTCTTCGTTCTGCAATGATTAAAACACAGCTATTGATATTTCTCTGATTTGGAGGCTTTAAAACATCTAGCTTCATTTTCAGAAATAGGTGCTAGACAGTAGAATCATCGTGTACCTGCAACCATGCATGGTTTGTAAAGTACTGACATCATATGTCTTAGCATGTTAATATCACGATTATTCGTTACACATTAGCATGCTCATCCTAATTGGACAATAACTATATTAAATACACATAAAATAGCAGCATACAGATCATTAGTACACAGAGCTTTAACTATTCCACTAACAAAATCAGATTTTAGTAAAGAGATATCAACCATTAAACAACTAGCACATGCAAATCATTATAATCCGAACATGATTGACACTTTAATTAAACAAAAAGATTATAGGTTAGCTATCAAAAGAATATATCCCATTGACAATCAAACAGAAGACACAAATTACATATCTATACCATATTTTGGCAAAATATCAGAAAAAATTGCACATATACTAAGAAAAACCAACAATTATAAAATAACATTTAAAACCAACACTAACACTTTTTCATTTTTATTTAATGCTAAAGACAGAACACATGATATCATGAAATCGGGCATTTACCGTTTAAATTGTTCTTTTTGTAGTTCGGTATATATTGGACAAACACTTCGAAATTTTGACATAAGATATAAAGAACACGTACGTCATTACAAAAATAAACATCCTGAAAAATCGAATTACGCCAAACACCTTTTAGAACAAAATCACACAATGACTCCTCAAAATAATATTAAATTCCTACATTTTTGTAATAACAAACGCAAATTAGACATTTTAGAAGCCTTTGAGATATACAAACACAAACTCAGGGTACCTTTAATGAATGAACAACTTGAACTCAGTAATTCTCCATTACTGGAAGTATTAGATGTTTAATTATGATTTTTATTATTTTTATCTAGTTACCTATTTTGTATCTACCTTAGCGACGTGTTTGTTTATAATTATATTACCTTTGATAATGACAGCATAGCTGTCGAAACAATATTGTCAGGTATATCTTAATAAAACTGTGAAACTTTTAATAATCTTTATTTATTTCATCTATGTATACTTATTTATACATTTTGGGGGGATCCCCCCCCCCGTGAATCCGCGCCTGGTTATTGAAATGTTCTGTTGTCATCATATTATAGGCATATTTTTTGTGTATCGCAGAATTTTGGTGAAATGGTTAAACCCATTCATTTTCAATAGCTTTGTAAAAGTAATTAGATCACATTCCAAAATTGTAAACCATTTATTAGAATCTTTTTCTAGTTTCTTGAAGGCAATTCATTTAATGTTTAGATTTTTAACTATAAATCTGTTTGGAATTTTTATTGCTTGCTTAAATTACTCCTCAGTCAAATCATCTTCTATCCCCTCTATCATTTGAATATTAAATGCGTTAGAGAATATAGCATGAAAGAATAGTTATTTAAGAGTTGGTAGTATTTTATATTTATAAATAAAAAATACAAACTTGTTGCATACATATTTTATTATTTGTAATGTACAATTAAATATACGTTTTTCAGTAAAATTTGCAAAATTATAATTAAAACTTATATAAAAAATTCAACAACTTTTATTTATTTATTTTTTACAACAATTACACAGTTTCAATTGTACCTTTTTTTCGTTGCATCATACTTCTTTCTTCTGCCATAAATGAAGTTTCTTCTGAAGTTTTAGCAACATTTGTTTCGGATAGCGTCGAACTTTCTCTAGAAGTAGATGGCTCTGTTTCCACTATTCTAGGTGTTTGCGGTCGTGGCAGAATAGATATTTTCGGACTCATATCAACAACAGAATTAGGAGTCTTTTTGATTAATTCTAATGGAATTTCTTCAGATCTTGGACGTGGCATTCGTGGACTGCCTTCCCGTGACCTTAATCTATTAGTTGATGATTCCCGAGATCTAGTCTTAGGTTCTATACGTGTACAACCATTATCTGGACCATCTTTCTTACCAGCACTTGATGGCCTACTTGGACTTTCACAATTTTTTCGACATCGAACAGCCTCGTCTGTTCGATGTATGACACCAGGTACGTTCTCTCGATGAGGAGCAGCGAATCCAGGTACTCTTCCAGTGTGAAAAAGTGGACGATTATCACGTGTTGCTCTGACAGCACCACGAGATGCGTACATGCCACCTCCTACGTATGCTGGACTTGGAGGGCCTGTTTGGCCAGGTATGTCCAACAGACGAGCAATGTGCTGCATTTTCTTTTGGCGAGCTTTGATTCTTCCCTGGTTATTAGTAATTTTAAAATTAGTAATAAAATTGGAAGAAAGAGTTTTGAGTTACCTTAGTGAGGCGTTGCTTAGCTGCCATACATCTAATATTATCATCAAATATAAACTTCGCAGATAACAAAGGTACTCTATTAGCTGATGTACTTGATAAAGGTCTGTGAATTGTTATGTGCAAGCATCTGGAATCATCTTTATCTCCTGTAACTTCTATGTCTTGTAGAAAACCAACTAATTTAGCTACACCCCAACCAAGTCGTTTTGTATCTGGTTCTACCAATATTAGTTGCATGACATCGATCACTAGAAATCTTCTGATCTTTTGCCCGTCTTTCCATGCCACGGTGCATGCAATCAGATCAGAATTATCTGGAAAATAAAACATATTATTAGGTGTTTGTCTGGTTGAAAGTACCACAAAAATATAACAATCGCTAGATGCAATCAATTCATAATAATACTGAATAATAAAATACTGCAACTACAACTGAAAGAATGTATAATAGTTGTGGTATTTCTACATTTCATTATAAATCTAAAACTAATAATACTAAATTTGACTAAATTAAACTATCAAAAATTAACTACAACTACTACATAATAGCAAAATTTTACTGAAAGCTGAATAATACATACGTATTTATCAGTAATTATTTCAAAGTGTTTTGTTTTAATCAAAGTCCTTAATGAAAGATTAAGATTTTGTATATAACCAGATAATTAATTTTAATACTGATCAAAGAACAGTATGAGTCCTAACCCTACATGTTCGGACGATCAGTATTTTTCTATAAATATTGTTTTTACTGTAATACATTCAAATTGTTTGATACTAACTTTACATTTGTACGTTGTTTTCCCTACAACATGTAAAATTAGTATGAATCAATTTGAGTGTAATACAGTAATAGCAATATTTACAGAACAATACTTATCGTCTTAACATACATATAGTAGTTAGGGCTCGTATTAAAAATAACTTTAGTCACTTAGAGAAAGTAAGGCCTGTAGTGTGCCTGGCAGTGTATATTCATGCAAAGCTTGTGTGTCTAGCAATTGTGTGATTTCTGTGGTTGTGACACACAACGAGCTATACTCAGGTCCAAGGCTGTGTCGATTTGTACGCAGCTTTGCGGATTTGTGAGTGGCAGTTGAGTTTCAATTTCTCCATTGAGAGTTAATACAGCATCTCTTACAAGAAAAAACACCCTGATTGCTCTTCTTGCTCTTTCCACCTATAATAAAAGCGTAATTTAGTAAATTCGGACTTAACTTTACAGAACAGTTAATATTGTAATGTGATGGATACAATTTGTTTGAAAAGAACATCATCTGCTCTGTAATTTAAATATTTAAAATAAAACAGAATATTTAAAGATAATATAAAAATTTAAATTACTATAAATGGTGCTTAACAATTAATAACTCTAATGTCTTGATTTTTGGGAGGAGTTGTTTAGAGCTGCATTTTCTTTCCTTGAACTTAAGAAGTTGGACTTTAATCTAAACATTGTCTATGATGCTGAAGATCTGTTAAACTTGCGAATGAAATTGCTTTTGGTGCTTGGTTGTTAATTGTCTTCCTGCAAAACCTAGTTTTGATTCCCCTGGCCAAACCAGATGACAGTAGGTTCTTAACAATCTCGTTTCATATACACCCAAGCAGCATTTTTAGTCACCGCTACTTACCAGCAACCACCGGTGGAACTATAAAGTCTTTGCCGTTAGTCACAAGAACGTAATTGCTACGGTATTGTTTGGTGCCTTGGACCCAAAATGGGGAACAATTCTCGTAGCAGATACGTTGCAGTAACCTCTCCGGAACTTGTCCAGCTACCTTTAGGCTACGTAGCGGGAACGTGGCGGCGTAGTAATTGCTATACTTTCGTGGAACTTTTTTCTCTTTGACACATCGTGTCACGTAGTTGCTCTCTCTTACTCTTGCAACTTAAGGGTCTACAGTACGAGGGAATTTATGATAGCTAAAATGCTTTTCGCTCTATACTTCTCATTCTGTTATTTCATAAAATTTTTACACCCTACTTGAACCAAAATAAAAAGGAAAGTCCATTCTACAGAGGTGCTTTTTCGGATTTAAGAAAAAAAATTTTTTTGTTGTACAAAGTTTACAAGAAAAACAGAAAAATTAATTGATGTTTAAAAAAGTTCTAAAATATTAACCAAGAGTAATTCTGAAAAAAATCAAAAGCGCTGGTGTAGCTTATTAATCGTACTTCACTTTGCTTTTTGTTTCATTTTAATAGATCAATTAATAAGATCAGGAGACGAATAATTGGAAATCAATTTTCTTTGGAGTTTTTAGTTATTATTGGTGTCAAAAGAGGCCACTACATTTGCTAAATACTGTAAACACTAAACGTGGTTCCGCCTACTTTAGAGACGTGTGCGATAATAGACCATATGAACAAAATGTAGTAAATGCTTTTATTACATATGTAGCTAATTAAATACTTATACTTTATTACTGCTTTACTAATTAAATATCGTATGTTTCATCCTTTATTCTTTATTCATAGAAGTAAAAGTACTATGATATATTTAATGGTAAACTGTAAAGCATAAATAAAATCTAACATCAGCTCTAATGGTACTATAAAATGCACGTTAGCTTCACGAGCAACTAAACCTTGTGGCTTGATGTCAAAGGTGCTTGCATTGCAATTCATGTATCGCAGGATCGATCCCTGCTCGGGTAGTTTTTTTTTTAATTTGAACTTGTTAGTTCTTAAAAAGAATAATTATTTACCTAATTATTTAAATTATATTTTTTAATGTTGTTTGTTTTTTATTTTTATTGTTCTTATAAAAAAACCTACCGGACAGGAATCACTCCTGCGACCTTCGAAGCATAGGGGATAATTGTTGAATGTGCTCACGTACATTGTAAACCACTCGAGTTAATATTAGATTTTATTTATTTATGCTTTACAATTAAATATTAAATGACGTAACGCCGAATTCAAAAATTTCTTTTTTAAATGAAAGTAAATTCAAAACAACGGAATATGTGTTTCTCCATTTAATATAATGCGACACAAATTAACGCATACAAGATGCAAGGTATTAACTTGGTACCTATAAAAGAATTCGCCTAATGGAAAGGCGTGGTGGCTGAAAAGCACAGTAACCGCCTTTACAGATTTCCGCGGGTTCTATTCCCGCCAGCTGCATAATTTTTTTTTAGATTATTTTTAATAAAACTACATTCTGCTTACAATTGGATTATTTTATAAATTTAATTCAATAAAATTTTTAATCGTATATTGAAATCGATGTCATGTCAGCTCCCCTTGTTGAACAATGACTAAAAGGGATAATTTTATGCATTTTATGTAATTATTTTTTTGTAAATGTTATAGTATTTACAAAAAAAAGTTTATTTATAAAATATATTAAATAATGATTTGAACTCTCGTTCGTTTATTCGAAACTAGTACGCATAATCGAATGCAGCATTCGACTATGAAGCTGTTGTCATACATTTCTTCTTTAATGAATGTCCACTTATTATACCTTTTTGGTAGATTCTTTTTTATTATTACTTGCTTTTTAATTCTTTTTTACAATATTACTAATTACAGTACATTTACTTATCAACTGATTGACATTAACTAATCAACAATTAATATTATTTCATCTACGCATGTAAGATTTATGCTTACTAAATATAAATTTTGTTGAAATTCTATAACAAAAAGGGGAAATGAGTAGGAGAGAGATGCATGGTTTTTACTACTCAATATGGGCGTGTAATTTTAGCAAACGAATCCACCCATATTTCAGATAATTTTTTCGAGGTTAAGTCAAAAACGATAAATGCTCCTGCATGGTATAGGCCAGTGATGGCGAACCTTTTTGAGAAGTGGGTCAAATCTTGTTCATTATTTTTTTAATACTAGCCCGTGGGTCACTAAGTCAGTGGCGTTACTTGGAAGGGGGGTGGGGTAAAAAGGGTAGCAATAATTTGAAACACCGAAAATTTGTTAACAGATCATATTTATCAAACCATTGTGTTTGATATGGTCTGGAACTTGTATCCTTTGTTTTTATATTTTTAACCGCTGACATTAGTACAGGGCTACAAATAAAAATATTTATATTTAGAATACAATAATTTTAGAAAAATTTTTTTATTAACCCATTTAAAACAACTACTAAAGGAAAACTACAAATTATGTTTTTTTTGTGTTTTGACATTTTTATTAACATTAACCGAAGCTGTTTAATACAAAAAGAATTAAATAACATATTAGTTGCGTAAACGCAACATTGGGTGTGGATAGCACTTGTGCCAATACAGAACGCCGACCGGAGACACAACACTCACCGTGGATACTACGCTGATTTTGAACACTTTGCTGACCATCGACACTAAAACAGCCCTTCAAATAAATTTTGCTACGGAACACTTTCTCGACCGTAGGCACTACGACAAACGAAAGCTGTGGACACTTTTCCTACCGTGGAAAGTACGCCGACCGCTACCTGTGGACACTTTTCCAACCGTGGACACTATGCCGACCGCAAGCGGTGGACACTTTGCCAACCGTGGCCACTACGATGGCCGCAAGCGATGGACACTTTGCCGACCGTAGACACTATGTCGACCGCGGACAGTATGCCGACCGTGGAGACTACGACGACCTCTTAAAATAAATATCGCTGCACACCTAGTCGATCCTCACAGCGCGGGTCACAAACGGGAAACCCTTAAGAGCTGTTCATAAATGCAATTCTGGTGTGAATGCAATCATAAAGTTACGCTAAAACTAAACCTAATTAACCTGTTGGTCAATTTTGATATGGTTTTCACAAATATAATCTCTGAGATGTTTTCTACAATATGACTTTACGTTGTCCACGATTGGCAAAATGTCCACCGCTTGCGGATGGCGTAGTATCCACGGTTGCCAAAGGATCCACTGCTTGCGGTCGGCGTAGTGCCCAGGGTCGGCAAAGTATCCACCGCTTGCGGGAGACGTAGTGTTCACGGTCGCAAAAGTGTCCAGTAGCAAAATTTATTTTAAGGGTCGGCAAAGTGTCCAAAACGGTTAGTGTAGTGTCCACGGGCGACAAAGTGTCCGATGGGTGTAGTATCCTATACCCTTTTTCGAATATAAATTTGTTTCTTGTGCAGGTATTTACTTGCACAAGGAACAACACTGCAACTACAACAGATTGAAAAAGACTCATCATTTAACACCAGCAATGCAGGAATTTTTAATAATGCGGGGTATGTACATTTGTGTTACTCATCAAGCCAATGTTGCGTTTACGCAACGCTCAAATTTATAATCACGTTTTTTCTTAATTTTTTTAAATTAATTTTAATTTTTAATTTAAACACTTGAATTTTTTAATATTTTTGATTGTCTGTTCTTTCTTTTATGATATAAAAAATAAGTTTATAAAAATCATCGCGTGGGTCATTTAAAAAGCCTTCGTGGGTCAGTGTCTGACCCACGGGTCATAGGTTCGCCACCATTGGTATAGGCCCTTAACAAATATTCTTTCACTTTCTCTACTAATGCTGCAGTCGTGTCACAAAATGGATTACTATTTTATTTGTAATACGTACATAATACATAAAGAGATGAAATGTTTCGTTATTTTGTTAATCTAGCATACCAAAATTATAAACCATCGCAACTTTTCTGTTAAATGCGATGATGATAGATGGAAAAATAACAACGCACCTTCTTTAAATATATTTTTTAATGTGTCTGTTGTTGTTAATATGTCTTGAATAAAATATGACAAAAATACTTATAAATTGATAAACATGAGAGAAACCATTTTATTTTATTCCTAAGGCACAATTTGGCATCGATTTGTTATCTTTATGGAGTAGTTTTGAAAAGTAGTATTAACTGTAAAATGTGTGTCTAAAGTTTGTGTCACTTTATAAACAGTAACGGGAACTAAACAAATTCTACTTCTAGGTTGTCGTTACCACAAAGTATAAAATAAGTTAAAAAATTCTGGAACTTTCAAGTGACTCTTACTATAAAACGACGTCAACGTTCCGTAGCCACTTTCTACCTCCTAATGTCACTGCAAAATTCCCATTGGAACTTAACCTCAAATTCAAACGTCAATCGTAAACAAACAACCAGTATTTTTATACTGATTGCTACTTAATAACAATTATTATTTAATTATGGCTTATTTTAAAGTTGTAGCGACGAAAGAAAAAAGGGGAATATATTTCACCCTTGTTTACTACATGATGGTTTACCATTGATCTCATCCCTATTTTTTATATTTTGTATTGTAAACAGTTGATTTTGTTTCCACTGATTTCACCTAACTGCTGTTTTAATTTTCTATAAAAGGTGGACGTATATCTAAAATTCTTCTTTTTTCTTATTGCATTTACCTTTGACATTTTTATTAAAAACTTGCAAAACTACTACCACTGTAAAAACACAATTAACCTCCAAATTCCAAACTAACCTACAGGAGATATCCCTCTTTAGAAGTTACTGTCACTTCATTGTAATTTTTTAATAGTAACTGGAACTTCCTAGTAATTCTGATGCAAAATAAGTAGTCAAAATTACTTTCAAGTGATTCTCCTGGGTAGCATAAATGTAAGTTTTACTTTCAATACTACTGTATAGTTCAGTTACTTTAAAGGTTAAGCAATAGTTTCAGACCGGTGGCAGGAACTTTCGGTGCTACTTTAAAGTTTTAAAAACTTTAAAGTAGCTTCGGGCAAGTTACTGCTACAATCATAATATCACTTGAAGTTGCAACAACATTAAAGTAATTATACTGAGTAGCAATACCGTTCCACATACTTTAAAAAGCTACTTAGAAGTAATGGAACTACATAGTTCTAATAAATAGTAGAAGTAACTACATAATTACTAAAATATTCCAAATTGAAGTAATTAAACCTATAAAGTCATAAATTTAGTTGTAGTTACGCAACAGCTACTCAATCAAAGTTCCGATCTTAGTTACCGCTACTTAGATGCTGCTTGGACAGTCTGTCCAACAAAGACTGCTGGTCTATTCTGGTTTATTCATAATTATCTGGAGAGTTTTAGACTGGAATGTTGAGAGAATCTTGGTGTTGCAGGGTTTGATGCAATCCATCTCAATCCCATGGGCAGATTGTTCTTTTTGTTGTGAATGTTATTTGTGCGGATTTGTTTGTGTTAATGTTGATTAACGCATTGGCCCATTGTTTGGGCCAGTTTTGAAGGAGGGCAAGATGATGCTGTAGTTTATCTGATATACTAACTGGCTTTGAATCCGCGCACATCATGGCGCTATGGTTGGCAAATGTTGCCATCAGCATATTGCTAGACAGTGGTACATCCGTTGTAAATAGTAAATATAACCCTTGTAAATATAATGCCTTTAATTTAACTTAACTTTAATTTAACTAGGAAAAATCGGTCTTCGAGGTAAGACTTGAGAATTGGCGGTCACTTTTTAATCTTTTACAAAAGGCCATTGTGCCATACCTTATCAAAGGCTTGTTGAACATCGAGGAGTTTTTTAATACTTTACCTACGATTAAATCGTAGCCAGGTGTTTTTTATGTGAATTTGAGGACCACATTTCTTTGCAAATTTCTTTAGGTGCAAAAGTTCTTCATTTGGGTGTGTGGTAAATGTATCGGCAAGATGTTTTGCATACACGTTAGCTTTTTCTACATCTAATCGTGTATTATATTTATTTTATTATTTTGCTGAATACACTTTATGATTTATATCACTGAAACGCTTCTGTATACTCTCATCAGTTTTTATTAGTGGTGATAGACGTAAACAGTAATGTGAATCGTCCGCATTATGGCGCATACAAATTAAAAATCAAATTGATTTAATTACTATTGTTTAATTTTTGATGGTTTAAACGTTTGTTGCATCCCTCAACAGAATACAAACTAAAGACTGTCCACGAGAAAATCTGGTCATATAAATTAACATTTATTACGAAATTCTAGGCAACAATTATAACCAACTATCTTTATTATACGTAACATTGGAGAGTAGTTCTACAAAATTTAAAAACACTACATTTAAATTTCTTGAAAACAAAAAAATCTCAACTTTTTGTTTAACACCGTCACCATTTCTGAACTTTTCTTCCATTAAGTTGCTTTTCATTAATTACTACTCCTTTAATTTCCTTTTAATAATTGCCTAATATTTCTCAATGAGTCTGAGTTCTGGACATTTTGGGGGATTGGCATCTTTGGGCACTACTTGCACATTATTGGTTCTATACCACTCCTGAGCTAATCTTCCATAATGAAATGTTGCAAGATCGGGCCAAAATAATATATTTCCTTCATGCTGTTTAATGAATGGCAGTAATCTTTTGTTTAAACATTCTTTTACATAAATTTCTTGGTTACTTGTACCAACTGTTACAAAAAACTTACTCTTTTACCACACGAGCAAATGGCCTGTCAAACTATAGTATGAGCAAAAAGTAACTCCATCAAAGGTGCCTTTGGAATTTTGAACTCATACGTATTATAACACCAGAAAATTATAGAAAATAGAGTCCTTTGACAGTGACAGTTCTTATAATTTTCTGGTGTTATAATACACATGAGTTCAAAATTCCAAAGGCACCTTTGATGGAGTTACTTTTTGGTGATACTATAGATATTTTATTGGGAATTTTGAAACACGTTGTGTCTTACATTTCTTCGCAACATTTCCTTTACCCTGTGCAACATAAAATTCTTGTCCAGGAAACTGACCAAAATCTAATTTGACATATGTCTCATCATCCAATACCACACAACAGAAATTTTGTTAAATATTGGTAGTATAATTTTCTAGAATGCAGTATAGCAATCTTTTCTTTATTTTCTTCCCTATCCGGTACATTAATTATTTTATACGATCTAAATCCATGCTTTTCTTTGATTTTTTGCAACAAACACACGCCGTTACT
Source organism: Agrypnus murinus (assembly GCA_929113105.1). Lineage (NCBI taxonomy): Eukaryota > Metazoa > Arthropoda > Insecta > Coleoptera > Elateridae > Agrypnus > Agrypnus murinus. Next base: position 205,884,633 of record OV816025.1, read on the forward strand.
ATCGATTCAAGTAAACAATTTGTGCATTTTCTTAATCATGAATAAAAACCAGTTCCGTGCAGTGATAAAACGTTCCTTTTTTAAAGGCTTAAACGCTAAACAAATAAAAACAGAGTTAGATGAAGTTCATGGTGAGTCTTCGCCTTCTTATGCAACAGTTGCAAACTGGGTTGCTGAATCTAAACGCGGTAGAACAAGCATAGAGGATGCACCAAGTTCTGGTAGACCAAAAACAGCTGCCGATGAAGAAACAATTGAAAAAGTCCAGAAATCGTGATTTCCGAATAAAGTTGAGAGAGATAGCAGAGAAAGTAAGCATTTCATACGACCGTGTACATTGCATCTTACATCAACATTGGACATGAGAAAACTTAGTGCTAGACGGGTGCCGCGTCTGCTGACAATCAACCAACAGCGAGTTCGAATGACCATTTCTCAGCAATGTCTAGACATGTTCAAACGTAATGAAAAAGATTTTTTGCGACGTTTAATTGTTGACGAAACGTGAATTAACCACTACACTTCGGACACCAAGGAGCAGTCAAAGCAATGGACAAAATGTGGTGAGCCAACCCCAAAGAAAGTAAAGATGATTCCATCTGCTGTGAAAGTCATGGCTACCTATTTTGGGATTCCCAAGGAATAATTTTTATTGATTACTTGCAACACAGGAGGACAATAACGGGTGAGTATTATGCATCGTTATTAGACCGACTGAATAAACAAATGAAAGCTAAAAGGCCTCATTTGGCAAAGAAAAAGGTCTTGTACCACCAGGATAATGCCCCATCCCACAAGTCGACAATTCTGATGGCGAAACTGCACGAACAACGCTTCCAGTTAATTGAACATGCACCCTATTCGCCAGACTTGGCTCCGTCGGATTTCTTCTTGTTCCCAAATCTCAAGAAATGGTGAGCTGCAAAGAAATCTTCATCGAATACTGAAATCATCAAAGCTGTAAATGGATATTTTGAAGGTTTGGATAGTTCTTATTTTTGTGAAGGGTTGAAGAGTCTTGAAGGGTTGAAGCGTTGGGACTAAATGTGTAGAGCTGAAAGAAGACTATGTAGAAAAATAAATACGATTTTCCCCAAAAAGTTGTTTTTTCCGTCTTGTTCTAGAAATTACTTTAGTTACTTTATACAAGTAAATCCATGCTTTTTTTTTATTTTTTGCACATACGACTTTGAACAACCACACTTGTCTGCCACATCTCGTACGGAAAGATTAGGAAATTTTTTAAATGTTGGTTAGACGAATTTATATCAACTGGACCACTTTTTCTTCCGCTCCCCTTTTTTCTGTCTATTGTTGAAGTATTGCTAAAGTTTTTTAATACATTTTGAATAGTGGATTTCGGAATTCGAAGTAGCTTTGCCAGTTTAATTAGAGAAATGTTTTTATTTTCTCTGAATTTTGACACTATTAATTTTCTCATTTCCAATTCAGTTGAAATTTCTAACTGACATTTATAACGTCCTTTTGACATTCAGAAAACTAAATATGTCAACAGAAACAAACGCTTGTTAGTAACTACTAATGGCGTTTTCAATTGGGGCCCAGATTGCTCAATTACAGATTGCTTTACGGTTGTTCGCAAAACGGGTATGATGTCCTTGCTCTTATGTAAATTGACCTTAGATTGATCGAAGAGTATTTCACAATACACAACCGAATAAAATCATTTCGATTAGCGTAAGTTTGTGCAGCGACTATTATATTAATAATTATTATACCTAATAATAATAAAAACTTGGGCAATACTAACTGTTTTAAACGAAGTTACGAAGATAGCTTCAATTTCTTTATCATTAGACGAATCTGATTATAAAATTTCTAATAAAGCCAAACAACACCTTTCATCATACATAATAATACTTTGAAAGTGTTTTTCCAGTTGAAATAACGCAAATACGAATGAATTAGAGCTTAGGTTTTTGTTTTGATCTAAATTGAACGAAGACCACTCGGGTGCTTTTACACAGAGCGCTCGATACAATCGAACACCCAAATCTCGATTATCGGAATGCTAGGTAAACCAATCGAACATGAAATTTGCTCTCAAAGCAATCTAAGAGTACTCCAGAGCAGTCAATTGAAAATGCTATAAGTGACGAGCGTACAAAGGTGACCAGATTTTTTCATGGACAGTCTTTATGTATCTCTACACAGTCTAAGCTAACAATAAATTCAACTTAGACAACAATTTGAGTTGATTTGAATTACAATTACAAGGGGAAAAAAAGATAAAATAATACATAAAGAACCAATAGGAGTATTATTTTATTATTTACAAGATACATTTAGTTCTTCACACACTTTATACAACATGCAAAATTAAAATATTGTAAAAGATCTTACCTCACCACATGGCAGCCTCTTTGTAAAATCAATTCCAGTCATAGGTGTCCCTGTTGGTGGTAATAGTATTGCGCTATCCATACACAACCATTCTACATTTAGAGGACCTTTTGACATATCACAGTATCTAAAACAATAAGTAAACAATGAAAATCTCAAGTATTTCACACTCTCCATCAACTTACTCATGTTCAAACATATCCAAAAATATTTCCTCGCTTTTATAAAAGTTTCTAAGCAAGGCAGTACTCTGAGCTCTTGCCGCTTCTATTGATGTTTTGTTAATATCATTCATTATATTCTTACCATCACATATAACAAGTTGTACTAATAATTTCAAAGCTAATTCTAATGTAACTAGTCGAACCCGACAGGAGGGCTGGCACGACAGTATCACAATGTGTAAAATTTTTTCTACTAGATAAGTATTGTACAAATATTTAGCTTCTTTAGTTGACTTAGAAGCAGATAGTCTAGGTCTGAGCACTAGTTCTAGTAAATCTGGCGATACTCCTAAAAATATTAAAATTGATATTAATTTGCAAAAGATAAAGATTTCTATGTAATTTGGTATAGGGAAGGAAATACAAATTAATATTATCCCTATTAAGACAATATTAAGAACGTCTCCAATGCAAATGCAGGTCAATTATTATATCTTATTTTACAGCTGGGTTATGTTTATAGAGAAAGCACGTACTATTTTGTTTACTGAGGACCAGTGCTGATTATAATTTTCATAGAATTAGTTCAAAGCTATTTATTATTGTTTAAGAATCGATAACCTTTAAGTTTAAAACGTATTAAATGTATTTAAGGCTGGGTTTATATTAATCAAGCAAAAACGTTTTTGTATGATTTTGTTCGACGTTGTTTTCTTAATAATTGGTATATGAGGCGGTTCACACTGTTCAAACAAAACACAAAAACATAAAAAAGCAAGTTTAAGCATCTTCAGACGAAATGTTTTGTCTAAAACCGTTTTTCTTTGATAGGTATAACTTGCAAGACAAAAAACGTTTTCGCATTCTGCATAAACGTTTTGTTTAAAAGCGTTTTCGTCTTATCAATGTGCTTACAGCTTCAAACACTATCAAACAATTTCAACCGCGTTGCAACGTGTCGGACCTGCAAACATGATCCCGTGTTTGAAGGCGAAACAAAACGTGAAACCCGCGAAACTCAAACTATGCAGTTGCAAATTTATTTTGGACATATTCACATCTATTTTATTTGTTAATTATTAATAAAATTTAATTATCTGTGTAAAATGCATATAACGGGTTACAACTAAAAATTTGTACTAACTTTGTGTTGGGTTGTAATTAGTGACTGATCATGATTTTTAATTTTCAGATAATATTTTAAAATATAGTGTGCTATAGTTAATTACTGCAAACAAAAATAATGATCTTTCAAATTTATGTTGTTGTCAGAAGGATTGTCAAGAAGAACAATCTACATATTAACCATGAGAGGTAGAGTAATTAAGAAAAGTGAGTGATCTGGTCGCAAGGCAAAAATAATGACGAAAAAGAACAAAAGCATTCAAAGATCTATTTATTACTGTACACTTTCGCACTCTTTCTTGTTCGAATGGCATTATTACTTACTATAATAAATTTGAGAGATCAGTTATTTTCGTTTTGCAGTAATTAACCACATCATACTCTTTTAAATTATTATTTGAAAATTAAAAACTATAATCTGTGGTATGATCTATGATAAAAAGGATTAATTAAACATTTTATGTTTGGTCATTCTTATCAGAAGGCCTGTTTAAAATGTAAAAGTAGTAAAAGTAAAAGTAATCAACAATCCTAAATCATACTGACATTTTTAAAAACACAAAACAGCATTGATACTGTTTTGTATAACAACAAACCGTTTTTCATTCAATCGTTTAGATTGCACAGTGTGTGCTAAATTGCAACAAAACGATTTTGTTTTCATGAAAAACGATTTGACTGCCAACGTTTTTGATGTTCAAGTTTGCAACTTACTGTTTTGTCAAACTGCAAAACGTTTTGTATAAAAACGTTTTTGTTTGATTGATATAAACCCAGCCTAACACATCACTCAACAAGTCCCGGGCCTGACTAAGAGATGTCGCCTCAAATAAATTCTTGCTATAACTTTTCAATTGTGCCAACCTTCAAATGAACACAGTAAAAATTTTATGACATTTGGTTTGTTATTGACTGAGTGACAGTAGTTATAGCGAAGCTACTTGTGTTTTTTCAAAGACGATGGATTCAAAGCAATTTCGTGTGTTGATTTACCATTGCTATTTAATGGGAAAAAAGACCGTGCAAGCTGGGCAATGGCTACAAAAATGTTATCCCGACTCTGCTCCATCACAAACAATCAAGTGCTGGTATGCTGATTTTCATCGTGGTCGTACAGACGCAAATGATGCGGAATGCTCTGGTCGCCCAAATGAGGCAGAGCAAAAACAACAACGAATTGAAGATTTGAAGAGCTGTTTGGCAATGTTTCAGCAGTATAAGTCACACCAGAGCAAAAACAACAACGAATTGAAGATTCGAAGAGCTGTTGGGCAATGTTTCAGCAGAATAAGTCGAAGTTTTTGTGTCGATACATCACTATGGATGAGACATGGATATACCATTTCACTCCGAGTCGAATAGGCAGTCAGCTGAGTGGCATGCGACCGGCGAGAGCCGCCCAAAGCGACCGAAGACCCAGCAAAGCGCTCTGGCAAGACGCGATGGCGTCTGTTTTCTGGGATGCGCGCGGTGTAATTTTTATTGATTACTTGGAACATGGACGGACGATAAATAGTGACTATTACATTGCGTTATTGGAGCGTTTGAAGTCGGAAATTGTGAAGAAAAGACCCCATTTGGTCAAAAAATGTATTTTGTTCCACCAAGACAACGCACCATGTCACAAATCATTAAAAACGATGGCCGAAATAAACAAATTGGGTTTCGAATTGCTTCCCCACCCACCGTACAGTACCGATCTGGCCCCCAGCGATTACCACCTCTTTGCTGACTTGAAAAAAATGTTCCGCGGTAAGAAATTTGTCTCGGATGAGGAGGTCTTCACCGAAACTGATGCCTATTTTGAGGCCAAGGAAACATCGTTCTTCAGGGGCGGCATCAAAAATTACAGAAGCGTTGGAATTATTGTATCGCCGTCAAAGGAAACTATTTTGATGAATAAAGAATAATTTTTGCAAAAAAATGTTTTTTTCTTACTTAGACCCGGGATTTATTGAGTGATGTGTTAGTAATGATTTTTTCTATTTTGCATTTAGAATAAGTCGATTCTAGCACCCAAATGACGTCATTTGAGTGTTAGAATAAGCGGTTGGTGTGCTAGAATAGGCTAGTAAAATTTACTGCATTGATGTTGGTAGCGTTGGTTGAACTGTCAACTGACATACCTCAAAAAAATTTTCTAACGTTTTTTGTGCAATTTGCCTAATTTTCGGCGGCGTTAGTGATAAATTTCCTTCACTATTCATTTTCAAACAACGCGAAATTGCAAAAATAAAATCTGACGTTTCAAATTAAGTTTTCTCCACAGCCGCCTAAATTTACGTCACATAAATGTGACGTAACCACCCAAAAAATCCCTAGATTTATAATTTTTATTTTTTAATTTATAAAATGGTATAAAGCGGCAAAATAGCAAAAATATAGTATAAAACACTCGTTGCAGAAGGTCCTTCAAGCACTCATTTGTTCCTCAACTCGCCGCTACGGCTCGTTTCGGAATTTCAAATTCGTGCTTGAATAGATCCTTTCAGCAACTTGTATTTTAATATACTTTTAAAGCACTTGTATCTTTGTAGTAGTGTGCTTTTAATATTTTCTAAGGGGGTTGTCATTTCACAGGGACATTTCAGTTAATTGTAAGTGAAATGTTAATCTAGACATGTTTCCCTATTGCTCTTTAACAGGACGGACATATTATCCAAAACTGAATAACCCAAATACAAGATGTATTTATTTAAACATATACCTACCTTTATTAGTTGCCAGAGCATACAGCAAACTAAGTGCAAAGAGGGCAGCATAATCATTTTCTGTACAATCCAAAGCATTATATACGGTTTCAAGAAATGGCTTATCAGATATGTTTGAACTCTCAGTAGGCGTTGATGCCAACTTTTCCTTTTCTTCATCTGTAATATTCTTTGGTTCTTCTAATAAATTTTCTCGTGAACCTGAACTACTAGCGTTTGATTCAAGTTCAAGTTGAGATCCGTTTTGATGTTCAGCATTGTTATCAACTTTTCGTTTATACAATTCATACTGTTCTAATAATTTATCTACACCTTGTTCGAACACACTCTTTTCCGTCTTTAATATAATCCAAGCTAAATTTCTAATCAAGGGCGAGTGAGCAATTATAAGAAAAACTTGTGATAGTAGAAACAGTGCAACCACACAGGAAACCTTTCCGTTTGTAGTTTCATGTTGTTGTGATGTTCCTGCACTATCCATAATACTAAGAGACTTATTTAAAACTCTTGCTAGATTTTGCGTAGCTGTCTCCATTGTTACTTCAGATTGGCGACGAACAGATGTTAGTGAGTATATATACAAAGGAATTAATAACTTATGGAGTAAGTGATCTGTTAAAACTTGATTCAAGCCCGTTATTTTTAATAGAAGTATATCATTTAAATAATGTAGATGATCCAGATGCTCTGCTACTAAATCTGCTAACCTATTATGTGACTGATGGCTAAAAAGTATTTATTTTAAATTTTACAAGGTAAAAGATAGCATTACTTACTCTGCATCATTCCGAACGCAAGAGTCTAATTCTTGAATGTGTTTTCCGATAAACCACACAATATTAGAAAAGTAGGGAGCTGCAGTTCGATCTCTTATGAATGCCAGCATGCTAGAATCGTCAACTTTATATACATTTAATGTTAGAGTTCGCACTGCAATTCTAACCATTGATTCTGGGTGGTTGAAAAATTTTATTGCTTCAGTGTATAAAGGAAAGTCATTTGTATGCTAAAACATAGTTAAAAAATAGCTTCCATTGATTTAAAGAATATTTAAATTAAATTTACCTCGTTATAGAAAAAATGAATCGTATGAGCGTTAAGTTTTAAACTTAATGTTTTAAGGAATGAAATATAATAAGCCATGACTTCTTCATCAGAGAAATCAAATTTATGTACAATTATTGAGTTTACGTGGTTATTGGATAGCAGATAATCTAAAAACACAAGAGTTTTGATTTGTAAATAAATAAATACTACTAATAAAATTACTTACACAGTGATGTTTCATTTCGAATATTCTCAAACAATATATTCAGAGTCTGTAATAGTTGCACACAAACATAACTGGAACCACCACTTCTTTGTCGCATGATACGAAGAAAAAATGATAACATATTCTTTTCAAGGAAAAAGCTGTAATCAAACGTGTACCATGTAAAAGCCATATATCAAAAATATATAAATCTTGAACTTACTCAAACACTGACGAATCATTCTGATCACCCCAAATAAGAATTTCTGCTATAGAACGTAATGTTTCAACCAGTAATCCACGGTTATGTTCCGAAACAGTCTGATTCCTTGAGAGAACATTATACAGATATTTGAGATGTTCCAGAGAATGTGGATTTTTGGGTCGTCCCCATCCACTTCCAAACCAACTACGACTTCTAAACATGCTTCTTATTACAATGTTTATTTGTATTATTTGACGTTTTGTCCTTCATTGGTGAACAAAACCAACGTTTCACATATCTTCAAGTAATTACAACATACCTTAACGAACACACCACCTCGTTTATAGTTTATTACGTAAATTAATAAAGAATAATTATCTGAAAATTTAATTACCTGTAGTTATTGCCTTTTGTAATAATAGTGATGACAGATAATGAGATAATTGAGTTGAGTAAACTGTCACACTCAAATTCCATTTGATCTAACAGCTAGATGATTTAGCAGCTAGATAGAAATAGGATTTTGATCCAACGGGAAAGTTACGCCCACAAAAAATACATTCTGATGTACAATTCTCCACAAATTATTGTTTTAACGTGAATTTAATATTAATTATTTTTCCAACTTATTATAAATAATACAAATATAAATTATACATACATGGCCCTTCGGGCATTTTTAATTTTTACAATGAAGGACTATACAGTCCGAACAATTACTATTTTTAATAACAGTGTAGGTTTTTATGTTCGATTGTACTTTGGTACACGTGCTTACTGTTTTGCTTAAACCATAGACCTTGCCATAGACAATTGTCTATGGCTTAAACGCCAAACTTTTAAAATAAGGTTATAATCTTTAACCTAGAACAACATTGAACACAAAACATACAGGGCAACCGAATTTGATTTAGCTTCAACTAAAAGTTTATATAAATTAGACATAGTTTTAAACAATATTCTCGTTTAAAATGAAAGTTCTCGAGTTGTACAGTGGAATTGGAGGAATGCATTTAGCATTAAAAGGTAATTAGTAACAGCAAATTATTTGATAATAAACGATTGAGAATAAATTGTTGACTATCCAGAGGGATTATGAATAAGTAATACCTTCTAAATCATGTAAATGTTTCATTTGACATAAAAAAAAGTCGGACAAAATCTACATAGTTAGCTCCATGTCCAGAGCTGTAATGGTGTTATTATAATAATAAATAAATACAGAAGATTAAGTTAAGGTCTTTTACATAAGGTCAGGCCATTTTAAAGAAAATGTGAAGCCTGGCAACTAATATTTTAGAAGCCCTTCAAGATTAAGCATTTAACATTTAGTATTTAAGTAGCACATTAATAATAGCTATTTATGTAACAAGTACATAATGATGACTTTATAGATGAGCTCAGTTTATAATAATAAAAAGGGCGAGTCTATAAAGTTCGATTATGTAAGAGTTGCATACAAAGCTGTATGTTCGATTCCTTGGCTCATTATCAAAAAAAAGTTGGTTTATAAATTTGAAATCTATTCTTGACAGAAGAAAATTGGATATATATTATACAGTTTCCATTGGAAAACTGGATATGTTAATGCGTTGGATGGATTGCGTTGAATTGCAACGATGAGGGTGTTAGCCTGAGTCGGGTAAGAGCATGAGTATGTTAATAGGCCTTATCACAAGTGTTAAGATGCAACTTTTTATCTGCTACTGCCCATAATTGAAGAAAACTGTATTATTTAATAAGTTGAAACAGCTTTTTGATGTATATCATGAACAATTTCTTATTTAAAATTAGAGCAGCTTACAATTCAAAGCCATAGCAACCAGGCAATTATGATCCCAAGATTAGAGAGGGTTAAGATAGGAAACTGACATACGAGCACTATGAAAAAAATGACTACTCTTTTTGTGGTCCAATTTCCCCTGAGGTGTTACATGTCGCAATGTTCGCTACAATATCATGGTCATTCATATTCGCTGATGGTGGACATGAATGAAGCTGGCCATGATAATATGACTGGCGCTGAATTAAGAGCCAATAGATGTTGCGAAAGTACAATATGAATAGCGTAAAAATTCAGAATAGTGAATGTATGTTAAAAATATAAATAACTGTAATCTCCAAGATTATCTAAAGAAATAAATCTACTGATTTGTGTATTGACATTATAAGTATACAAGTTAAGCATATAAATAATTTTCAAATGAAACCTTTATAAGTGGTTTACGTTCGTTGTGGTAATAATAATAATTAAGGTCATTGATACTGGAACCCTTGTTATTCTTATTGTTGCAAGCATGACTGTTGTTGCTGCTGTTTTTGAGGACTAAATCTTGGAAAACACAACAAATTTCAAATTCTGTAGGTTGCTTACTACATCTTTTAATAAATTGCCATCAATCTCTATTTTTGCACTGAAACAAGAAGGAAAAGTAATCCTAAACAGCAATTGAAGTAAGAAGGGATACAAAAAAATACTTAGATATTTACAACTTGTCAAATTCAGCTTGGCCGACGAAGTTTGGATGCGCATAATATTTGCGGCATTAGGGTAAGGATAGCTTATTTCACCTAACATTCTCGTCTAGTACAGATCCGAACATTCTATGAAAAAGTATAAAATATATGAAAAAACACGCTAAGATTTTATCAACAGTAAGATCATAAGTGCTCAACTCTTGTCGGCAAGATTTTTATTTTGTATGAGCATTGGTGGCTTGGCAATTAAACGAGATCAAATTGACGAAAAGACCCGAGCGCGGAGCGCGAGGGTTCTTTTCCCAAGAATTTGATCGAGTTTAATTGCCTTTTAGCAATCAATGCGAATAAAAAAAATAAAAATCTTGCCTGACAAGAGTTGAGAACGAATGATCTTCGGTTGGAGAATTAACTGAATGAAGCGTTAAATACGTCAAATGTTGCCGAAGCGCGACATTTTTACTTTTGTCAAAATGAAATTTGATTTTTTAAATATTAATGGTTGCTAAAATAATGCTAAAACAATGAGGTAGCGGCAGAGAACAGGGACTAACGAGTTGGGCATTGTGCCAGATCTGAAATAGTGTGCGCATGTCTGGTTATCGCCATTTTGCTGGTGGTTTTGCCTTCAAACTCTGTCAATGTCAAGCATGTGTCAAACCCATCAACTAGTAAGCGTGGACAGATAAGTAGCCCGTCAGCTCATTTCACAGGCTTATTTTCCGTGCGAACAGTAAAGAAAAACATTTGGTAATTATTTATAAGATTTCGTATTTTTAGTTCATTAAAATTTGCCAACCGTGAATTTAAAACTGTAACGCCAAAAAGATGGCGGAACGTATGAAGGTCATTCAAATCGACTACCAAAACATCAAAGGCGGTATGTCAAGTGACGCTTCTCGTTAGTCCCTGTTGTCTGGTAGCGGCAAGAAAAGTAGCATACATTCTTTTCAGTTAAAGAAATCATTTCTAACTTGTGATTGGTGCATGTGACACTGTTTTTAATGTCTCATTGGTCTACAACACTATGAAGTTAATTATCACAAAAACTGGTTAGTTCTAATCTTTCTACCTGAAAAGTCTTATTTTTGGATTGTTAATAATTTTACACAAGGGTATAATAAAGATTTGTATCGCTAAAGTAAATTCCAATTTACACCCTTTTTGTGAGTTGAAAATACTTGTACCACAGATTGTACTTTCTCTTTACCTCCTACATTTTGTCTTTGTCGAACATCGACTGTTTCTTTTCCCCATCTGCGCATTTTGCCGGCCATCCTATACTTGACAAGTTGTTAATCCTTTGGCAATGATAAATAAGTGTATGATGGATAATCCTTTTTAATACCATTGCAATTTTTTACTGTACAGTACAAGAACATTTTTCTTGTAACGTGGACTATCAACAAAAATACCCAAAATCGCATTTTAAAAATACAGTTAGTAAACAGGATTATTTAGGTTGTTACTGATGGTAACTAAAAAAGTAACAAACAAATACACCAATATTCTGATCATGATCATCGATTACTTTTTTACTGACCACTTCCAACTTCTCGGAGACTATAGATGGGAATAACTACAACACTGTCGCTTATCTTCCAATCTTTACTCTCTCTTCTAATCTTTGTTATGATCATGATTTCCTTATCCCACCCAGTGTGATAATAAACTTTATTTCATTTCGTATTTCAAAGAATTGTTTATATACCACAATTAGTAATATAAAGTATATCTTGATCTCCGTTGTCAATAACACCGGAGTTCAAGACGTTCTTGATCTCCGTTGTTGTTGGCAACGTAAATAATTTGATGTTGCATAATAGCCACGTGCATGCATGCATGCTTCTTGCAACTTGCTTCTTTATGCAATAAATTCGGATGGATTTAAGGATAAAAGGGAGAAATTAGGATTGAAATACGAAATAAAATAAAACAACTTATGGAATATGGAGATCAAGCTTCTTTAAATCCTCGAAGATATTATAATGCCTCGGCTGGCGCCTTGGCATTATACATCTTCTTGGATTTAAAGTATTGCTTGATCTCCTAATTACATAATATATATTATTATATCACTCAAATGAATGACATAATGAGTTCTTATCCAAGCAGATGTAGATAAAAAATATAATTAAATGAGTAAGTAGGTACATCAAGCTGCTGTGCTTACACTTTTACGTAGTTACTATAGTAAATATCCCGAAATATTTAGTTTCAGCTTATTTTCCTTGTTGATAAATTTACAAATTATATTAAGAACAAATCAAGTTTTACAAGAAACAACTCTGGTGATTAATTGACTTTTTTTTATTCATAAAGAGGCTATCGCGGGTGATAAACAGACGTTTATATTTAAATAAGTTTAGCAATACATGTACCATTTAGTTTAGTTTAAAGTGACTGATGAAAGGGGAGAGAGCCTCAGTACCGCAGCCTTTGACTTATTGTACTTTTCATCACGTCACTTAATCAGTGAAGAGTTTTGTGGTTCTTATTAGGTTTAAGACCCTCTTCACCAAATCTTCTCTTACAAGTGTTTCTTGAGGGAAAGCTCCTCCAAGGAGAGAATGCCTCCATTGGGTGAGGGCTTCACATTCGAATATGACATGGGAGGCTGTTTCCTTCTCCTCATTGCAAAGTCTGCATGTGGGTTCCTCATTTAAAATGCCCATTCTATGCAAGTGTTTTCTTAGGCTGCAGTGACCAGTTATTAGACCTGTTACTGGCCCAATTTGTTGTCTGCTTAATTGCAGGATATCATCATCAGTTAGTCTATCAGATGGATTTCGTAGCATGAGTTTACTATGTCTTTGTCCCTCGACACTGTTCCAGTGGTCTTGATGCTGTCTCTTGGTCCAGCCTTTTAACCAGCTGCGGACGGTGGTGTTGGTGATTCCAAAAACAGGTCCAGGACCCATAACTGGCATCTCTGCTCCTTTCTTTGCTGCGGAGTCAGCCCTTTCGTTGCCTGCGATCCTCTTGTGCCCCAGAACCCACACCAGGGTTACTTTATTGTCAGTTGACAGGGTTATAAGGTTTTGCAGACAATCCCATACTAACTTCGAATTAATTCGGTGGCTAGCTAGGGCGTTTATGCCTGGCATGTACCATTTAAACAAAGTAATCTTTTTATTATATGATACATACATACATAATCTTTAACCCCTTATACCTTTCTGTGTCGAGGTGCTGGGACGCACCGAGTCGCAGAGTGGATATGTGAGTGTGAGACGAGGCAGCGGAGCCATGTAGGCAAGTACACTGCGCTCGTAGTTTACCCATCCCAGAACTTTCCAGAGTAAACTCGACTTAACTCTGTTAAGCGATATAATCCACTATAACCACCCTGCCGTACTGCCGGCTTATTATATAATACAAGAAACAAATATTTATTGGTAAAACTTTTATACATACATGAATTAGTGATGGAATCACGATACTACCCAAGTGTCTACATTTGAGAGTCGAAACAATTTGCTGTGTGAAGTATCGACTCTTCACGATATTTTAATGACAGTTCACATTTACATCATATATATCTGGCTTTCATTCTTATGATAGAATATTGCCCCTTCTTTCCGAAGTATAAAATCCTTTTGTTGGGGTGGATTAGTCCCCTGATTTCCTTTCTGGTTTAAGTCTTCTAGAGTTTCTGGTGGCATTTTGCTTCCCATACTATCTTCCTCCACAATAGTCTATTTCTTGTTTTCTCTTTCCAGTCCCGGATCTTCATGTTTTGCAAGTCTTCTGTTACTTTTTCGTACCATCTACTTCTTGGTCTTCCCCTTGGTCTGTTTGTATCTGGTTTCCATGTTGTTATTGTTTTTATCATTCTTGAGTCTTCTGCTCGCATTATATGCCCAAGCCATTTAATCCGTTTTGCTTTTAGTACCTTCACAATATCTTCTCCTTCCATTATTTTCAATATTTCATGGTTCATATATTGTCTTTTTCCTCCATTCTCCAATTTTTTGGCTCCCATTATCGTCCTTAATATTTTCTGTTCAAATACTCGCAGTTGTTCTTCTTCCGCTTGTGTTGGACACATTACTTCTGCCGCGTACAGTACCACTGGTCTAATTAGGCTCTTGTATATTCGTATTTTAGTTTTCATTTTTATTTGTTTACTCTTCAGTATATTTCGGTTTGCATAGAACGTTTTATATCCCATTTGAATTCTTTCTTTTATCTCTTCACTGCGGTCATTGTTATACGTTAATTGTATACCTAAGTAGTTGAATGAACTTACTTTTTCAATTCTATACGTTTCTATTTCAACTTCTCTTATTTCATCTATTTTTCTTCTCTGACACTTCATGTATTTCGTTTTCTTTTCATTTACTACTAGTCCTACTTCCATTGTTTCTATTTCTAATCTTCTAAATGCTTCTTTTAATTTATTCCATGATCTTGATACGATGACTATGTCATCTGCATAGGCTATAATCGGCACTTCCTTATTTCTTATGTTCCCTTGAATATTTGCATTTCTTATTGCCTCTTCTAACGCCATATTAAAAAGTGTTGCTGACAGGGCATCTCCTTGTCGTACTCCTTTATTGATATTGAATGTTTCTGTTTGTCCCTCCCTTGTTTTTACTGCCGCTCTTGAATTCTTCATAGTCATCTGTATGCATCTTCTTAGTTTCCCTGGTATATTCATTCTTTTTAATATTTGTAATAGTTTCCTTCTCTTAATTTTGTCAAATGCTTGTTCAAAATCAATAAATAGTAAGTGTAATTCTATGTTAAATTCGTAACATTTTTCCATGATATACGTCTTCACTTTGTACTACATTACTTATTATAAAATGGCATTGCCGTAAATAAATAAATACATAATATTATTTCATATGTATCTATATAAGGAAAAAATTGAAACAAAATCTGAGATATCGAAGCATGTTTTAAAATTAGGTGATTTGGCATGCAATTAGCCACCAGTAAAATCGATTGAAAAGTCACGCATTGTAACTATTTTTTTGTATTAATAATTATAATTTTTTATTAAACTTCGACGTTGAGTTTGACTCACTTGATGTATAAATAACTATTAGGAGTACTATTATTTACCAATAATAATAATAATACATTACCTCTTTCAGAAAGTGGTATAAATGGTGAAATTATAGCATCGATTGATATAAATCCAACTGCCAACAAAGTATATGTGCATAATTTTCCCTACACTCGCTTATTGAATCGAAATATACAAAGCCTAACACCAAAATTTATTAACGAACTTAATGTTGATACAATATTGATGTCTCCACCATGCCAGCCTTTTACCAGAAATGGATTGAAAGAAGATGTTAAAGATGCTAGAACCAATTCTTTTATACATCTCTTGAATATTTTACCTGAATTAAATATCCAATATATATTAATAGAAAATGTTAAAGGGTTTGAGACTTCTGAAATGAGAAATATCTTATTGGAAAGCTTACGATCATCAAATTTTACTTTTCAAGAATTTATCTTGAGTCCTAATCAGTTTTGTGTACCTAATACAAGGCACAGGTATTATTGTTTGGCTAAGAAGTTTCCTAAACAGTTTGATTTCAAAACAAAACCTTTTGTGGTAAGTTTGAAAGTTTAAGTATTAATTAATTCTTGTAAATTATCTTTATAATTTATTTAAAAAATTGCAGCTTGAAAGTTTACCTGAAAAATATATGGATGCTGATCAACATGAGTTTCATTTAATATCAGAGATTTTAGAGAAAGATGTAAATATGAAGCCATATCTCATCTCTGACGAAATTCTTCAAAGAAGAGTCACAAGTTTAGATATATGCCATTGCAATTCAGCTCGTTCATGTTGTTTCACAAAAGCCTATGGACGTTATGTTACTGGCACTGGTAGTGTTTATACAAGTAAAACAAAGGAAGAATTAGATAGTGTGTTTGAAGAATTGAAAAGTTATCAACCAGATACAAGTGAATATTTGAAATGTATCAAACAACTAGCATTACGGTTCTTTACACCTAGAGAAGTATGTAGATTAATGTGTTTTCCAGAATATTTTAATTTTCCAAAAGATGTTACAGATAGACAGAGGTATATGTTGTTAGGTAATAGTATAAATATCAAAGTTGTTTCTAGATTAATTCATATTCTGAATAAATAGTATTTATTTAACAAATTTTTGTCATTTTATTATATTGTTTTATGCACAGATACATTATAACTAGTCTATTATTGCTAGACTCATCTAAACATAACCTTATACTTATACATAACTCTTTATGGTCCGACGGGCAATAAAGAAACGTCAATTAAATGTCAGAGCTGTTTTTTTTTTTAGAACTTGATTTGTTTTTAATATAATTTGTAAACTTATCATCAATGAAAATAAGCTAAAATTAAATTTTGGAATAGTAACTATAGTAACGTACTTCGTATGAGCACAGTGGCTTGATGTACCTACTCATTTAATTATATTTTTTACACAATAATAGATTTGAGATAAAAACTTAACCTGTGCATAAAGTAGTGTATGTATAGCGGGCTGCCCTACAGCCTTTTCCTAGCCCTCGGCTAACGCCTCCTAGAAATAACACTTCCGGCCATAAAAACCTCCTTACGTCCTTAATACATAAACGACTATTGTATACATGCATGCTGGACAGAAAAATCTTAATAAGCAACAATCGTTTCAGAATGTGACAACACCACGTGAGGGCAATCTCTGATTTGCATACCAACATTTCGATAAGATGCACAATCCTGCTTATGATTGCTTTCAATAGTATATATTGCGGGCAGCTGAGCAATACCTCCTAAGTTAGATTTAGACAACTTTATAGGAGCAACATAAAACTGTTTTTTTTTATTTATATCCGTTTATGATAATTTATGAAGCGTCTTAGTTTTTGAGAATAATGTCAAATTTTATAATTTTATTTTTGTTAAATAAGAAATGAACTAGGACAAATATCCTTTCTCAAAATCTTAAGGTAGAAGTAATTGCTGCATAATCTAGTTAGGAAATAAACAATGTATAAGTTTTTAATTTCAGTAATTAAACTGTGAATCAAGTCATGGGTATGACCTGGCTCCAAATATTTTGAAAAATGTTTGCTTTATGACAAATGGCCAAATTGTGTGTGTTGTGTGTTGGATAAAATATTTCGTGGTTTTATTATTATCGGAATATTATTATTTAAGTAATTTTCTGTGATATAATTTATGATGCAGCTTGTAAATTTAGAGGCTTTTAATTGTGTAACAAATAGAGAAATCCCTATATGCGGATGGCAGAACATTCCAGAGCGAAGCGTCATACACCCGCCAGAACCTACAAGAAGATTCACGGCCCGTCTACAATATTCGAACCAGGTTGCGTGTATGACGTAACGTCGCCGATCTTTCTAGTGCATTCTACACACTTCCGTTGGGGTATATATCGTAGCCGCAATGGACCCGGCGAAGAATTAGTGTGTTTAACCGGCGTGTCGAAATGTGCTCTGTGTAATTAATCAAATAAATAAGCGTTATAAATAAATGTTTAATAATTGTTATAATAATACATAAATAGTTCTTATATAGTCCTCAAATAAATTTGTAAATATCTAGCATTTAAGTTTCCTAAATAGTTTATAATAATAGTGTTTTTAATTAGTGTATGTAAATTAATATTTCTCTTGTGAATAGACGATATTTAAACAGCATTTTTGTTATTATTTTAAAAAGAACGTTACAATTGTTTGTTTTGATCTTTACTGAACTATTAATAGTATGTCACATCTCTTGACATAAGATCATAGACATAAGTTGTTATTAAGTGTTATTTAACACTTTCGGCAAACATCAAAACATTTAGGGTGTCTTAGTGATGATATCAGTTACCAGTGGCGTAGCTACCGCTGTATCAGTTGTATCGATGATACAGGGCCCACCATGTAGGGGGCCCGCCAGCCATCTGCACAAAAAAATTGCAAGTTGCAAAATCTCAGTTACTAATTAGTACTCTCAAAACCTGGAAGTAAGTACAAAACAATTTCTATTAATAATTCCGTACAGGGAATTATCCAAAAATACATTGGTGAAAAATCTACCACTACGTGGTAGGCTCGTCGTGGGCCGTCTGTCGAGACAAATTTTACAAAAAATGAGAAACACAGTTGCAGCTCCTTATATGCATGCACGCTCCCTCCTTATACTATTATGAAAATTATGATATACTGTATTCTATAGAACCTATTAATCGTGTACTTATAGGTAAAAATGATTTTACTATAAACACATTTTATAGAAAACATCTGAAAGTTGAAAAAATCCAAATCCTTTTATTTTGCTTACCATTTCATTTTATAATTTACACCATCCTCCCGTTTTTTTTTACCTATTTTCTAGTAGGGCCCAGAAGCCAATATACGATACAGGGCCCACTCAGTGCCAGCTACGCCACTGTCAGTTACTATATTCAGGATTTGTATTACTTTTTATATTAAATAATAAATAACAGTGTTTGTTGATCTTCGTAGAATTTTTCTACACCCAACGGGTTGTAACATCTCATTTATAATACTTGCCTTCCCATTCCCCAAGAACGTTATATATTTAATTTTAGTATGTACTATTGCGAGATAAATAATTGGTACGATTGAATTATAAACTAGGCGGGTGTTGAAGAATTTTGGCATATTACACCGATGGAAGAGAGTACTATGGAGAAAGTCCTATTTAAACAGGAAAAACCTACCATGCCAATTATCTCGCAATAGATCATAGAACTTTCTTGTTCAGATTAAAGAGATTTGTTCGAATTAAAGGGGATTTCGGATTATAGCTCGTAAATGTTGTTGTTCGGATTACTGGATGTTCGGAATACAGTGTGTTCAGATTATGGAGTTCTACTGTATATATAATGATTGATGAATAAAGGAACAAATTGTGGTCACTTTTTTATCCAAGTACTGCAAACATATTACTGGAATTTAATGGACAGACTCCAGTGAGTACCTGCCAATTGCCAAAATTATATTTACGAATATTTCTTTTGTTCTCCGTAAGACATAGATTTGGGGTTATTTTATTGTTTGCATACCCCCTCCAATTTTTCATTGTTTTTTGTAGACAATATGATACTTATTCTAGTCATTTATCTAGTATGAAAATAAACAAGAGTAAAAATAAAAAATTACACCTTGGCTGTTTTTTGTAATAAATTATTCAAAGACCTACACTAATTGAACCTTTGATGTTTAAAGAGATTTGACCAATCATCTTCCAGCTTGATGTACCATTCAACACATAAAAAACTAAGAACTAAACTTCACTTAAAACACTCTTAACTTACAGCTTTTAACTATATTATTATAGTGCTAGCTTTAGTGGATTAGAAGTTTGATTCCCGATCGAACTGAGCCCAAGTTCTGTTTAATGTGGAATATCTTTGATTGATATATGATCAAATGCCTTCTAATAATACAAAATAGGGAAGTGAAATAATAAAAACATTAATATCGCTAGTAGTACATTGTATCTTTTACAATATTGGTATCCACGAATTGACACTTTCGGGGAGTTTGCGCAAATGAACTGCAACTTGATAATCGCATAAACATGAACTAGGAAATTTAAATTTCTAGTTTAGTATTTCATCTAGTACAAGAACTTGTCAAAGTTTTCTAGAACAAACAAACAAGGTGAAGCACCTGGCAAAACGATTTCCACTGACAGCAATCAGGGGTTAGCTGCTGGGGTAAGCCTTGCTAGTTTCACTCTCATACTGCAGTCCAACCTTGTTCTGCGTCTGCCTCCAAACTAAGGAATGGAACTCTTGCAACAATACCTAATGCCAGCTGTTTGGTACTGTAAAAATCTGTACTGGGGGTGGAATTCCCCAGATTCAGCCAAATGATCATGGTAATTGGTGCCATGAGGAACAAGGGATGCTCCACCACTCCAATTCCTCATTCAAAAACAAATATTATAGTGTTGTCGCAGTGAACACAGTCTGAAGTTTTTTGTTTGCAATGTACGTGATTTTAAATGTAGTGTTTCAGATCTTAAAACAATCAGTACACATACATACAGCTAGCAACTTGTTTAAGCCTCTCCCAGCCGGCTTGGCATCTTAAGAGGTCGCTTTGCTCACTTTAGCCGTAATATTATGGGATTCAGACACGGTATATTTACCTACTATTACTCTTTGTGTACATTCAGCATTTGAATAGAGTAAAAAATAAAAATTGCAGGCTAAAATAAATAGCACACTTACAACAATAGTAGCCATCAAGGATATCGCTTCAAAAATGTTGTGGAAGTACCATATTTACTCGAAATAATACCCCCTATATTTTTGAGCGAATTTTTAAAAAAGCTTTTGTATGCGAATATTGGACCCCTATAAATATATAAGATATTGAACATTTTTCAGTTTTATTTTGTTAACAAATTTCGTTAGTTATGTTCATGGAAAAAATTCTACCCTTTATCTCTTCGCGGAAACCAAGCCTTTGTGGAAGCAGTTTACCCGAATTCCAGGAAAACTTCTAAAATTGTAGGCAGTTCATCCAAAAAGTGATCTGATGTCACTCCAATAACAGGAAAGATTACTTATTTACTGGAAAGATTAAGGTGCTACTATTGTTAACAATTAGGTAGGTACTTAAGAAGTTTCAATTCTTCAGTTGGTACTATGAAAGGCTTAAATGAATTTCTTAGAAGTGTTTTTGCCATCACTGGGTTTTTCACTAATATCGACCCTGTCGGTTGTCAAGCTTAATTTGTAAAACTATTGTTATAAAAAAATATATTATAAGGGTTAATGACGATCTTACAGAGGGTGATGACGACAACGGCGATTCTGACTAGGTGCTAAGATAACAATATTTGTATATGATTTCGTAATTACTGTAGTTGTTGCAGTCAATAAACTTTGCTTATCGCGGGTTTCACAATGGCGGCATAGGTTTACGTGCATCAATATCGGCTAAAATGCAGACAACCGGGCGAGATGTTATATTATTAAACAACAGAACGCTATTTTAGATGTTATTGTATTTTAGTACAATTTTTGTTATAAATACTGATAAACATTACTCAGTTACACTCATTGTTTTCACTTTTATTGAATATATCTTTTTATACTCGATTATAAGACCCTCCCACATTTTAGAGCAAAAATGTGGCAAAAAAGGGGGTCTTATTTTCGAGTAAATACGGTATAACTTTATTTAAAAAAATCAAAACTAAAGTATTACAGGTACATAATTTTATTTAGTAAAATTCCACAGGAATCTATTACAATATATTATTATACAATATTAAAGTAGCACCTATCTGTAAGTCGTTCATAATGTGTAGAAGTCTTTTTGTTTCTGTTTATCATTGTTTAGGTATCGTATGTTTAAGCAAATCTGCGATTTGGTATGATTTATATATACAGCAAAATTAACAAAAAATCAGATTTATTTAATTTTCTATTTTCATAATGCAGAAAGTATGATAATAGTTGATGATTGGTATTTTTTTTATAGGACGATCTGGCCTTAACCAATTGCACAATTATATCAAATACATGTGCAATAAATGAAATACTGTTGGAAATTATAAAAAGATGGGAAAAAACAATTCGTATTTTTACAAATATAAAAACTTAGGAAATGCTAAGTTACCATAAACTTATATTTTCAATACCCATATGGTGATTAGTTGAAAATCTTGATGGGAAAAATTAAATCTACTTTTTACAATAAATCTCGAGGATTTCACAAGTACAGCAATATCATACAAAGCATCATTGATTCAGAAAGTCTGCAGTTCAGGTGGAATCGGAATCTTATTGTTGATGGCAAATTTCTTTAGCGCTTCAAATCTACTCTTCAGAATACTAACTTCATCTTTCATTTCTTGTAGATCATCATGCATGCTTTCAATATCTTTCCATTCTTGACTTTTTTCAGTCTCCAATTCATCTTTCTGTTCAATTCTTTTTATGCGACATGATGCTGCATATCCACGATTCTTCAATGTTCGTCTACGTTGTTTCATACGAACAATTTCTTCCCTTGACAAACCCCTTAATTTCAGTTGTCGGTTCAGGTCTCTCACTGAAATGGATACCAGTTCATCGTCGGAAATATCTAGAACGGGTCCAGGTGACAAGGGCGGCTGAAATCAGTTGAAGTTGGTACAATTTTCATAGACATAAACAATCACCTAACCTAACTATGTTATTACTTACAAGGTTTTTTCGTTCTTTACGATGGTCTTGTGGCATGTTAAGTAAAATTTACCAACAATTTTCGATCTTTATGAATTACGTATAAAGATATGCGACGTTCATAACCAAAAATGCAAGTCATGCTGTGGTTCAATTTCATGACGAATGTTTCTATTACCTGTTCTACAAACGTTTTAAACTGTATCATGTCAAATATATTAAGCAAAATCTCTTGAGATGGGTAGTGTTCTTTTATGATTAAAAATATATCAAATACAGTGTTGCCAGATGGAAATGTTAAAGAAAATGAGTAATATTTCTTTTTTAAACATCTTTATTTATATTTAGTATTTATACCATATTCTCAAATTCTGCAACTGAAAATTCACTCTCATACAATTCAGCTAAAAAAACTGACTATTTCAAGCTACAATACACTTTACTACTATTTTCTTCGCCACCTCAAATGGGAATTAAAAATAAACTATAGGGAAACCCCCGTCAAAACACGACGGTCGAAGGCTAATTTATTGAAGGATCTCCTTGTATTCAACATTTGTTGTGTGGTTACAATCTTTCAGCTTATATTCGTGATTAATTAAATAAACCAAACAAAACCAGTTAAAAATGCAAAGCCTAACATTGACAGCCGGCCTCCTGAACGCGTTATTTAACAAACATCCCCAGCTTACCCACTCATCCACCCGTAACCTCCGAGATAGTCAAGAGGCCGCGACCAAGCAATCGTGACGTCACGAAAACCGGCTGACAATTGCGAAACGTAAAATACCCAACATAAAGACACTTGTATATTTCTGAGTAAAACTGAATATTATTTCAAAAAAAGCACTTATATTATGATAAAAAACAATGAATAGGGTTTTTCACGTCACCGTTGAGGTACCCATGATAGACGCGTTGGCTCTTATGGAGGCCTCGCCAATAGCCCCATCTCCATGCGTTAATGTGTTTTATAACTTCTTAACCATTAAATTTAATCAGTTTTCTCTTTGATAGATCCATGTTTTGGGTGTTAATTTTGTCGTTGATTATTTTTGAATAGTTATTGAGAAATATATTGGCAAGAATATGACAATTTTTTAACAATATCGACTTCAACGTTTTGCTACATAAAATACATTTCTCATTGTTTTCGTGTACATATTTTTCCAATTTTAACATTGTCAATTCCCGTAAAATAATCATTTGTTTACCTGTTTTTAGAAGTTAAGTTTCATATTTATCTGAAATAAGCTCACTGAATATCTGATACGCCTGAATAGAGACTTCAAAGAATAATTCAGATGATTGTTTTAGAGCACCTCTTGTTAAATTTTTTAAATCTGCAGAGTCATTTTCACCACAGTTGGTAAAATTTATAACAAAATCTGAATTGGTAGTAATGGATGTTAAACAATTTTCATAACTATTAACAAATTTAATTAGTGAATGTGCACAGTATCCAGCAATATAGAATAAAGATGATAATACAGAATCATGCAGTGCAACATCAAATGAACTATTCAATATATCTGAAAAAGAAGAGACGTTTTCAGATAACAGCAAGAAACCATCATCGTTTTCATCTGTGTCATCTAGTGAAAAATCTTTCAATGAAAATGTTCCAAACTTGGCGGACTTTAACTTAAGAAGACTTAAAACTTTCAGTTTTTTTTCTGACTCTAGAATTTGTGTTACTGAAACATGAAAGTGTGACCCGCTCATTTGCCTATATTTGCCAAAACGTCCTTCCAGTTTGTCGGTTTGGAACTTTCCTAACAAAACGTATTTAATTTGAAAGCATTCAAACAAATACTGGACTAAATTAATTGATGCTTTTGTCGTATGTTTCAGAGCAAAAACATGTATCAGATGTTAGTTTGCCAGTGTGACCATTTTTTAAAGTTCCAACGTTTAAAGATTTCCAGGCGCAAAGGAAATCATAAAATTTTAACAAAAACTGAATATTTTTGTCATTTGGTTCTCTTATTGGGTCTCTGAAAGGATCACGTTGATGATATCCTGATTTGGGTTAACGTACATTTACTATTCTGCACCAATGAAGTATAGTTTTTAAAAATTCTGCTGTACCAACAGTGTTGATTTCATTATAAGGTTTATTCAGTGCCTCAATATTTTTTTCATCAAATAATCTGGCAGCTAGTTGAACATTTTGTCGTTCTAGTGAAGAGGGATTTAAAACTTTTTTTGACAAAGCGGGAGCCGATTTAATGATGCTATTACATTCGATAGAATGTATTTTTTCCAGGTCACACAAATTTGCAAATAGAATTAAATTATAATTATTGAAATGGTAAAAAACAAGTGATCGTTCTTTATTTTTTTGATTTAACCAATTATTTCGAATAGATTTTAATAAATGAACAGTATCAAAAAGTAAATAAATTTGTTGTTGCGGATCAGAAACATTTTGGATAAAGCAAGGTAACTAACTCTTCCTTAATGCTTGTACTACTTAAAAGTCGATAACAAGTTCGATTCATTCTGTAATTATCACAAATTAAAGAAATTACCCGAAAACCAATTTTGGTTAGAATCTTAATTACTTCTAAAATCATTTCTTTTAAATCAACGGCAGAAGTTTTTTTTACAGGAAATAGAGCCACAATATCTTCATTCTTAGAAAGAATAGAACTTAACATAACCGCTTGAATTCTAGTGGCAACTTCGTTCTGCTCAGTACATCCAATTAAACTTCCACCTTTGTATTCAATTTTGGGAGTGACATGAATTTCATCAAATAAAATATTTACTATTTTTTCGTGCTCATCTAAATGCTGAATTTTCTTTGATAAATAGTCGATTTGTTGTTTTTTTATTCCAACATCAGATTTGAGGTCGACCGTTATTCTTTTTAAATAATCTGGATGCGGAATCGTTAAAACTTTTGAGTTTCTTAAAGTGTTATATCCACCAGGAAACTGAAAAAAGAGAGAAGAGGCCCATAAAAACATTTGTGTTGAATATTGCGGACGACGTGTCAAAGCTAGACTTAATTGTTCTATTATGAAATTTAATTTTTTCACAGGAATGTTTTCATCATCACTGGTGTCATCTAATAAAAGGTCTTATATTTATTTTTTCCAATTCCTTACATGCCAATTTTATGTCCGCAATTTTGTCTTCCACTTTGTGGATGCCATTTGAATTTATATGACTCAATAAACAATCAAATTGTGACCATTTTGAACAGATTAAATCATCTCCCAATATCCACGAAAACTTTGAAGAAGGGATAATTTTATTGTTACAAAAAAAAACAACTTTTAGATCTCGAAATATTTTGAAACCTAACGTGATTATTGGACACGCATTTGAATCACAATCAACTTTAAAAAAATGTATAACATTTACAGAAATTTTATAAACGAAATCAAACAACTGTTTGTCTTTAAATTTAAATAAAAAGTTATCAAAATCTAGTATATCATCATCGTGACTCCACGTCTGAAAAACAGTTTCGTCTCGATCTAATATCTCCTGTCGTCTTTCGTCTGGATGTTTTCGTTTTTTTGGGGATTTTTTTTGTCATGTATGAGGGTTGATTTGGAAATATTGAAGGGACAGCGTTTTTAACTAGTGCTGGCTTTTTTCTTGGCACCTCTAATACAGATCCATCGTTTCTGGTAATTTTATCGATTGTTATAACCGATGACTCTGAGAAATGTTAATACATACTACTGAATGATTTGTTGGATTAAATGAGTCTCTATGAATGCATTTAATCCACGTTTTCTTCAACTCTTCATCTTTTGGAAAAGAAAAGACGGACACATACGTATGGGTACTATCGTAATTGCTTGAGCAATTAGGCACGCAACATTTATCAGGCATTTTTAATGAAATAAACAAGAATCACCCAAGTATCTCGTCAAACTGTTGGCTTTTTTGATTAACTAATTAAAATATTTATGAAATTGTATTTTATATAGGTAAAGGACACAATACACAATCATATTATGAACGACACCAACCGAAAGTTATTTTATAAGTAATAGAACAACTTTCAAATACAACATTTATCAGCGGCCATTTCTTCCAACGCCCACACTCGATACGGCAATTGAGAAACAGTCTCTTTTCACTGATTTTATAAATTGTCTTCACATAAATCAGGTAAATCTGAAATTCTACACCTTTAATTTAACACTTTAATTTATTTATGAGAGTTTTGAAAGAAAAACTTCCGAAAAAGAGTCTAGTTCACACGACTACGATCACGGCAAATCTAAACTGCAATGGCGTTTGACTTGTACGCATCGCCTGTCCCCGCAAGTCGCCAGCCGGCATTCGTGACGTCAGATCACGTGACACAAGCCTTGTTCGTGGCTTCTCATTCTCGGAGGTTACGATCCACCCTGTACTTTACAACGCTTCCCCAAATCCCTCTTCGACCACTCCCCTCCGATCTTCTGACTGAAGGTAAATTCGCACTGTCGCAGCTATGCGATTATACCTTAGAATATAAAACTGTAGGGAGGAGCGTAACTATCCAGCGCAATGAGCTTTAAATGCGACGGATATGACGTCACACTGGCCGCATTAGACACTACCTAAATCTGCTTTTCTCTCAAACTCCGACAAATACTAATAAGAAGGGAATTACATTTCATAGGTATTCGTTTGTTTAAAATATTAAATATAAAATTTATATTCTATATATTAAGATTAATTCCAGAATACTATCTTTTAAAATTGAGGTTATGTAGTTTAGTTTAGTTTAGTTGTGCGCATCTCCAGACAGTAAGAACCGCCAATGGAAATATCTCATTACAAAACCGGAAACACCGACTCCGCTATATTGAGACCCCATCCTTGTCGCATGTGGTAGATGATTATGTTGCTTCATACAGTTTTATATTCTAAGGTTTATACGTTTCCGGTAATACGTTTACTACCGGGTGATTTTTTAAATTTCTGATCTAGAAAGCCATGACATAATTTTAAAACAAAAGATGCGGAAAACGTAGGGCGTAGTTTGAATCGTTCGATTTGTCACAACTATCAGATTTCAAAAATGTTGACATAAACAGTTAATTTGTGTATAGATGCTGAAGGTCAACATTTCCAACAGTTGTTGTAAATTTTGAATAAATATTGTGTTAACAATGTAAATTGTTATAATTGTGAATAAATCTTGCTATTTCTTAAATCCAAGGAATAAAAATTGAAGCGAGTTGTAACCATAACCTAAACTTCTCAAGTCAATAATCACATCGAAATTGCACTTAAACTCGCAATAAAATGCACACTTTGGTAAAAGCATGTTTCGCAAATGATCACTGTTTAAATATTTATCAATTTGTTTAATAAATGTAAAAGTAAGTAGTCAATTTGTCACATAAATGACATTTGGAATAGCAGTGTGATCAACGCTACGCCCTACGTTTCGGTGACCTTCGATACGGCGTAAAAATCACGGCTTACTAGATCAGAAATTTAAAAAATCACCCGGTATATACTAATACGTAATACCACAGTTCGTTATTATCTATTGTACACTCAGTCTATCCGTCGCGCGAAAAAGTTGATTGGTGGAACGGACGAACGCAACCGTATGAACGCATATCTGCGAACTTACCTTAACAACACTGACATACTCTCCCTCCCACTTATCCCTTCCCGGCTAATTTCCTTTCCAATTTATCGCTTCCCCTGACATGGGTAGGGCGGCAACATTTTTCGACACTGTCGAAGTAATAGTATAGGGCCCTCCGTTTCTTGGGAGGGGGGTACTACATTAACACAAATGTTATTACTAGGTGAGTTTAGACGTTTACCAGGTAACAATAGTATATTATTCAACTAGCATATAGTGATGGCTATTATTCACGAGGATGAAGTTTACGACACGAGCCGTTTAGTCGAGTGTCATAAATTATCCGAGTATGCAAATGTAAATAAATGCAACATATCTTGCTCATATCTATAGGTTTAAATGATGATTATTATTCATTCATAACGTTATGAACCAATAAGAATATGCGCTTTTCCTTAGATACCACGTATTCCAACGGTTATATTGTAACTATGTACAAAAGTAACCATGACGAATCGAATATACGAACCTTTGTATAATCACTTATAATACCATTAGTAGTCAAAGTTATGTCGACTATTTTTGTGGTGGTTTCACGAATGTCTATCATGCTTGCATTTAAATACCACGAGTGCGCAGCACGAGTGGTATTCGCAAGCATGATAGACATGAGTGTTAAGCACCACAAAAATAGTCTACTTAACTTTGACTACTTGTGGTATTCGAGAGACTATTCAACGAACACGCTTTAAAAAATCAAATTGTTTTTCATAATTGTAGCAATGTTACATTTAATAATTGTACGTTCAATACTCAAAAATAAATGTTGTTAAATATTTGTGTTTTATTAAAATTGTCGATTGTTATCACTAGTGAAAATTGTCGACAATTTTCACTAGTGAGAATTGTCGATACAATTCATTTTCATTGGATTAAAAATATCAAATGCTGCATTTTGATTGGTAAATTTTTAATAAATGACATGTGAGTTTAATAGTCGCTGTAATACAAACCTTAATAAAAAACAAACAAACAAACCTTTGTATATTCACCCGCATGAAACTCAATTCTTAAATTTCAAGATATCTATAAAAACTCCATAACAGTCAAATAATTTATTAGTAAACAACGCAATTTTTTTCTAATTGTGCGTTTTAGACTGTGGTTTTCGTTTTAGTTGCAAAATGAATCGTTTTAGAACAAACTCTACAGAAAATATCGATGAACTAAATTCATGAAATAGTCTACCTGTATACAACTCGACGATCTAAAATACTCGAAACTTGACATATTGCCTAAAAAAACACCACTCGACCGTCGGTCTCGTGGTGTTTCAGGCAATATGTCTCGTATAATCGAGTATTTTCGTTCGTCTTGTTGTATAATTACTGGTAATCTTTGACATCTTGTCATACTAACTAGCAGCTACGGTTACTACGTATCCTTTTGGATGTTCTGTTAGCGAGCGGCAAACGTTGTATCCGTGTAAGTGGTCGCAAAGCAATCGGTTAATATTCCTGCCCTTCATCCAACATCCAAAAGGGTACGTAGTATCCAATATACTCAAACTTCTCTCGCTTACTTACCTCTATTACCAAAAAGCATTTTTAATAATAACCTGAAGCACTCTCCAGAACATAAGATTTATTTAAGCAATCAAAAGACGACTAACATAACATGTAGTATTGTGAACATTTTATCATCCATGGCGTTACTTGTCAACGCTGTCGGGGGAACCAATTTATGCCATGTGGGGGACTCATGATTTCGACTATTTAGATTTGGAGAAATCTTAACAGCTACGCTTTTCAAAGTGAATTTGATCCAACCAAATCCGTCAATTTTGACTGAAGTGCAATTAAAATTTTCAATATGTAATGGCTACGAGACACAATAACGAATTCAAACTTGCTTTACGAGATATTGCAGCACATGCGCCGAAATTGTCCAATCCTTATGGTAAGCAGAACAATTTAATTTACTCTTACCTTAATGATATATATTATTCTTATGACATATCTAAATTGCAGATCGTGTAAGGTGTTCTGAGTGGGCTAGAAAGTTAGCTACCTTGCCAGGCGATGATTTGGAATCGAGTAGGATACGAAATGAATATATTCAGTTTTTGAGTATACAAGTAAGAAATAAGTTTCTGCACGGTCCGTTTATGTCTCCACCTCCAGAGGGAAACGCATTATGTTCACTGGCAGAAAATTTAGGAAACCTAATGGCCCAACAGGTAAGAATATAACGGTATAGAGTTGGAAAAAATCTTAAACTGTGGATTGCTTAATTATTTATATAGATTCCGTATTTGCCAAGAACGGGACCCATCTCACCTATGTTGCATCATCGATCACCAGATGGTAGAGCTTTTGTGTCAGCTAAGCAAATTCCTGGTGGTGGTGTATTGTGTTACATGGCTGTAAGCCCGGATGGTTTTGATGACTAACCATCTACTCTGTTTTTTTCTTTTGTATATATAACAAACCTGTAGCAAGTCGTAATAAATGAAATACAGAACATACTTTTGAAAAAAAATCGTTTTATTTAATAATATTTAAAGGATTTCATTTATTACATTTAACTTTACTTTTTTGCGACTTTAGGGAATCAATTGACCGAGTCAAAACAATAGTTACTGATGTCATCGAAAATCTTGAGCTTATCTTGATCTGTATCTTTTCGTTTGGAGTCGTAGGCATTTATCTTAAAATGTAGGTGCTTATTTCGAATCCAAAAAACTGTTGTGTTAATATCATCTTATTACTGTTAGCAAACAGGTGGATGGATAAGCATGGACATGTCAAATGATGTCCAACGAAGTTAGCATTTTTGTATCTATTGCCCTTTGTGTTAGTTAAGAAAGATGTATTCAAAGTAGAACGGCTTTTACGATAATACACCAAAAACCACAAGCATCAACTCTATTTCTCCTTATTGTTAGAAATAAATTAAGATGTAGTCCTATTCTACAGTCTTTCTATTGCAAGTACCGGAACGAAGTTGCAAGTACTGCAAGTACGAGCAAATATTACTTATAATAGCTAGTTATTCATAGAATAACTTTATTCTCTAAATAAAATCTATGTTTTGCGTTTTACCAACGCAGAATAGCGCTATTCAATGGTTAAATCTACAAATAAGTCAACTGACAAAAATATATCCAGCTAAATTGCTATTTAGAGATTCATAACCTCAAATTGAAACCACTAAACATACAATGCATAAATGTTTTCGTGTATATATTAAATTCACAGGCAGTTTCCACAAATTGCGAGTGTTAAAATAACTTAAATATTGTGTTTATACTTTTACACACTCCTATACTATAGACTAAGCAACCACTTTTAAAAATCTATACGTGCGCCTCTAGCGGTCGCGGGAGTAAACTGTGAGCAGAAAATTTTGAACTGAAGCCTGTTTATAGTGTTGATGCATAAAACAATTTATTAATAAAACAAAAAGATGAACGTACTTATTAAGTGTAGTTTTCAAGCTGTAGATATTAGTTGTTTTCGAAAGAAATCGTTAAGTAAAAGCAACAAATTACTGCAAAGTTGTCATGTAAGTAATGTGACAGAAGAAATAATCGACGACAAACGAATTTTGTCAGGTTCTGTTATCCGGGAAACACCTGGAGCAACCAGCACAAAAAGCAAAGAAAATCTTTATTTCCCAAAAGTAAAGGTAGGTATTTATTTTTGCAAAACAGAAGTCAATAAATTGAATTTCACAAAGAAAATATTCGAGATTTCATGGTTAAATTATTTGTATTTAAATTAATTAAACATTAATAAATTTTGCCAGCATGACATAAAAACCTCTAAATTTCCTGTCGGTAACTCGTGAACATAATCTGTTTGAATTTCAACGTTTACTAAATAGTTTTCTCCAGGTAAAGGAAATGTATCGTTGACATGAAGTATTTCACTGTCTATTTCATCTGAAATTGCAAGTGAATATATTTTTTTTCAATAATAAATAAATAATATTTTTATATAGGCAATTTAATATACATTCAATATACATATTTTATAACAAAAATAGTTTACCGTTACTGATGCTGAGCTCTTGTACATTAGACTCCACTTTTTTCAGTCGATTTTCTAGTCTTTTGGCCCGTACAGCTGCTAGTTTGTTTTCCTTTTTCCAAGGATAAATCGTAGGATGAAATGATACATTACGCGGATCATTTGATTTCTTGCCTCCTATAAAATGAAGACTACATATTCGTGTATTTGCGTTTGGTGCCCATGGTGTTTTCCCAACTCTGCAAAACAATAGTTATATGAATTTTTAACATAACCAATAAAAGTTAATTAAATTTAAAATTAAATGAATGAAATATAGTGGTTGGTAGCGCCTGCCGGTTGATGTCACCGACCACCCCTTAATATAAGTTGGTTGGTTCCAAGTGGTAGCGTCTGCGCTTTAACATGCAGACCTCGGCAGTCAAGCGCATGCCATCTAAGACGGTGCACGCTTGTACAACGTTAGTAGCGAATAAAAGTATTAAACTAGTGTGTTTTATTATTTGTTTTGCTACAGAAAATATTTTATAAAATATTGAAGAAATTAATAAAAGTTACATAACTTTATACAAACATTGTAAGAATGTCTTTATTTAACTTTATTCTATTAATACTTACCCTTCTCTTCGGACAGCAATTATCCACTTTTTTTTCGTTCTAATTCGTAATCTCGTCCAGGGAACCTGTAGAATTTTACGTTTAATGTTTTTCCTTCCGCGCTTTTACAGCTAGGCACACAACACACACGGCTACTGTATGGCTTACTCATTATATTTTTTTAATACACAAACCTCTTGAGATATTTAATTAGAACGAAACAATTAAAAATATTTCAATGTTCCAAAATGCATAAATATTATTTTTTCGGCTCATAAGTATTTACTTATCATACCCGGTGGCGCTGCGATCGATGGTTTCCAAGGTCTGTCAAAGTGACATTTTGGTTAAAAGGTTGTCTCGATCCCTATACATTCAATACTTGACGAAATTGTTTTGTTTTTGTGACGTAGTTTTGAGAATTTTTGCAAATCAGGATATGGTTAACGTATATCAAGATGACGTCACAAGGCAACTCGAAATCTGAATAGGGAAAATTTCGTTCAATTCGTTCTAGACAACCTTTTAAGCCAAAATGTCACTTTGACGGACCTTGGATGGTTTCTTCGTGTATACTTCTGCTCCTACTTTGCAACATGTAGGTTATGAAAAATAGTTTCTAGGTTATGTTGATTTCTGTCAAACTTTTGTTTAATGTTAAAATGGTGAAAACCTATTGAAATTCATTCAAATATTTTATGTTCTGCACGTCAATATCAACAAATATCATGTTTAGGATGATTTAATGATGATTTATTTCGTTTTTAATTTAGTATAAAATATTAATAAATTTTTGACGTTTGATTAGCATTTGTTTTTCAAATTTCCAAACACCATCATCTTAATGCCAAATTCAAGAAAATTACGAAAAGTTTCAAATGCCTAGTTTTTAATTAAAAACATTACAAACCAAAAGACCCTAACAGTTACTCTTCCCGCTCGCGAATGGATTATATTTTAGTTTTTGATTTTACTGTAATTATTATTTTTAGATTGTCGTTTGTTTATGAGTTACGGCGATAGCAAAGATTTCTTTATGGTAAGCCTATTATTTATGATTAATTTGGAAGGAGCATGAAATTCTAAGATTATACAGGGTGATTCACAAATAACTGATATCCTTTAAGTGGTAGGTAGAGGAGAGGCAGCAGAGCTATACCTTGACAAGTATAGGTAAAAAACGAATAGTTTTTAAGAAAATGAATTTTGGATCCAAAATGGTCCAAGGTCAGGACCGGATTCATTCGGAAAAATTCAATAAAACTTTAAAATGAATTTTCTGAAAAACTTCGTTTTTGACCTATACTTGTCAAGGTAAATTAGCTCTACTGCCTCCCCACTACCTACCATTTAAAGGATATCAGTTATTTCTGAATCACCCTGTTTACTAAAAAGGTATAATACTGTATTTTAAAATTTTCGAGATAATTGCTTTAAAGATTTAAAACAAAAGTCAAATAACAATCAAGAGTTCCAAGTTTTAATAAAAAAATTCCGCGAAGAACCGTCATAATTTTAACGCTAAGTGTTACATGGCTATTTGATTCTAACAACCGTAAAAATAGCAAGCCAAAAACAAAAACTACATGTAAGTACACAGAACCAAGACTTTACAGGAGGTCAAACTCAAGCAGAGGGGGTAAGATTTCTGCAATGGGGTTCTGAAAATCAGAAGTCGAAGGTTGCGGCTTGCGACATCGAGCTGCACTCGATGTCGAAGGTGTGAGATTTTTTATTCTGCAGAACATAAACAAACGACAATTATAAATTAAATTGTGTTGGTGTCCAACTTAAATTCCCTAAAAATCAATCTAGGGATCTTAGATTTTGTATACAGTAGAGGCACGCTCACATTGAACCTCTCCTTATTCATCGAATAACTATAGGTTTGTTTGTTTGTCTGCTCTAACGTCTTCTTAAAACTTTTTGTTGTTTGTTTGTAACTAGAGTAAGATAGAACACGTTCCAAAGTTGTTTGTAGAAAAGAAGTTGTTCCAGATGCAGTTAGAAGATGCTATCTCTGCTCCAACATAAACGTCCGAGCAAGTTAGAGGGCAAATAAACCAAACGTAAACATAACCAATACATCACACTACATAACCTCAAAATAAATGTAAACCATTATGTCAACTCGTGAGTACAGTGATCGTGTTTTTTGTTGTACTTTTTAAAAATGTTAGAATCCATATGATGGTTTGTTGAGAATCTAAAGATGATTTTTACCACAAAACAGTAACCCTGTTCTTAAAAATTCAAAACTGTTCTAGTGACGTCATTAAAAACATCTGAGAGCAGACAAACAAACAAACCTTATAACCATTTAACTAAACTAAACCACTTTAAAATCCTTACTCTGTGTATATCTTAATCGATTAGTTGTGTCTCTCAGTGACTGTGAATAAAGATTATTAAATGTTGATGATGATCCATCGGGCTCTTGGAATATATAAATAAAATTCTGAACAAATAATTGGTAGGAAGGGGAAATTTTGACACCCTCCCATTTTTATGGGGTGGGGGTTAACCTTGAAATTTTAAAAGAGATGATAAATCTTAATTTTTTTTAATTCGAATCTACGTAGGTATGTTCACGCAAAATTACTAAATTTGCTCCACTGGTTACATAATTTATTAAGTATTTAGGTTAGAAATAAAAAATAATTTGTCATTTCATTCAATGTATTTAACGTATTTAAATGAATGATTAAGTTTCTTAACAAACGAGTTGCCCCAATTATTAAACATACATCCTGACATGCGGTTTCAGCAGGATGGGGTACCACCTCATTATGCAAGACAGACCCGCAATTATTTAAATGAGGTGTTTGAGAATAGGTCGATTTAGCCGACTGGCCTCCTTGATCATCCGATTTGACGCCCCCTTAATTTTGACCTGCAGAGCCTTATAAAAGAAAAAGTTATGGCGACTGTAACCGCTACAGAAGAAAATATGAAAAATCATAACCGACATGCTTGCCAACTAGTGACGCTTGAAATGTTACACAGAGTACGAAATGAATTTAAAAAAAGGCTAGAAAAGTGTGTAGAAGTTGAAGGGGGGGGGGGCATTTCGAACATCTTCTGAAGCATGATCCACATTATAGTATATTAAGTATCGAGAACAGTAAGGACAGTTTACCGATCGACGACAATGTTTGGCGACTGAGCGAAGCGAAGTCGCCAATATTGGAGGAGATCGGTAAACTCCTTACTGTTAGAGATGCTTATACTATTTTTTGTACGACCATTATGAATACAAATGTATTAACTAAGGAAATATCCCAAAGATGGTAAAAAAATAGATTCAAGCTAATTTATTTTTGCACTGTATATCCACCAACCATTAAGTAGGTTTTGTCGTTACCATGGTTACGTTTGTAATTTTATTTTTGAATGTCACGATATTTTTGTCGTTTCAACATAAATAAATAGATAGCATCCGTTGTTATTTATTGGGTATTTTTTCACAGCAAATTTAAATAAAAAACATAAATTTTTTAAATAGTTTAATAATTATTTAGAAAATAATGATTTTTCACGAAAGAGACATCTAAAGATGATGCATTTCTTTTATAAATTACATATAATTTACTTACCGTTCTGTTTTTGACAGAACTGAACGGTAAGTAATTACTTACCGACGCGTTGTTGCTTAGTAACCAGTAAACATAACCTACTGTTCTAAAACCAAGTTTGGTAAGCAATCTGAAATAGCAGGGTCGTACAAAAAATACATTAAAATGAAAAGGCAGATTATTAGTATGACGAGGGTATGCTATTAAAGTATGCATCTTTAGCAATCAATAAATTTTAGTATTGAAGGTTTTTCTCGATACGTATTTAGTAGTTTAGAAGGTATCGAATAATTGCGCACTAAATGCGCACAAAACTAAAATATTATTAATCTACTTCTAATAACAATAAAGCAATTGGACAAGTTTCAAACTCTTGGCTGGAAAGCAACATAAAAGATCTCTTCGCTTCGAACGGCAGAGTGCATGATTCACTCGCGTGCAATAAACGAACGAATGAAAGGAAATTAATAACGAAATCGAATAACCGAACGCACCTTAAAATGCGTCAAATTATATTCCGTTCTGCTGTTTTAAAATAGACCGGTAGCCAATAAAGACACGAGTGCATTTAAAAATTTAAATTTGTAAGTATTTTTCATAAATAATTTACGATTACTACAATTATATCTTAATAGTACATACGTAAAAAATATTTACTTTAAACTAGCACCGATTTCACCACTTATTCTTACAGCTTTCTTTAAAAAAAGCCAAAAAATCTTTATTTTGCCTCGAAGAAATCTCGTAAACAAGTTTTGTAACAGTCTTTTAACATAACCTTTCTATACAAACTTTTTTGAAGTTTGGAAATATTTTATCACTTTTTCAGGGCTAAAAATATATTTAAAAGGTGAAATATATAAAAATATGAAAAAAGGATATTATTATAGAATATCTATACAATCGTTAATTGCTTTACAACTAATGATTTTCTTTTTTAGATAAAATTGGGTACAGTAGAATAAGTATAAGTATAAATAAGGGTAATAAAGTGTTAATAAATATTATTATTACGTAATTAATCATGCATACCTCAACTCCCCTTATTGGGGAATCAAAGAATCTTCGTAGAAGTATCTTATTGCGAGATGTAACTAATTCCATTACAACTTCTAATAAAAAACGGCTCAGCAATATAATAAATCAAAGTTTGACTCCACAGGTAATTATTATCAAGTATGTATGTAATTATCATTAGGTATATGTTTTATTATACATTGTTATTTTTATTTAACATTTTAAATTTTATCATTAAAAATGTGGATGTTTTTTGTAAGTTCTTCTCATTATAACATTGAGAGATAAGTAACATTTATTTTAAATCAGACTGAAGTCGATGACGAACTTGAAAGATCTCAGCGACGTAATGAAGCAGAAATCCAAAGACGTTTATGTACAATTGGTTCTCCTAACAGATCACCTCAGGTACTCAATGAAAAAGAAATTCGTGATCATTTCCAAATATGTCTTAAAATGTACGCTGAAAATGTAAGTATATTTTATTTGAAACTATTCGAAGGTTTAATTTGTTTAATTGTTTTAGAAAATAAGTTCAAAAAATGCGTGGAATTTAAAAATTATTGACTATATGCGTACAGTATTATATTCACAAGGACTAAATAAAGATTCACTTCAAGTAGCTGGCACTTCTCTTGATGTAAGTGCTAAAATTTATGGAATAAGAGTTGATGATATCCATACAGAAATACTTAAACTTGCTAGTAATATGGCTCGAGTTAATGCTCAAAGGGAAGAAGGTAAGAAGAGTTTTAAATTGGCATAATAATCTAGGAAATAGTCTTGAATACATCATACAGTACATGTAGAGATGCAGAATATGTACAATAGGGTGGTTCCTATTTGCGTCATGTTGGAATTTTGGTTTTGCCGGGTGTCCATTTGATTCTAACAAAAGAACCGAAAATGTTAAGACCAATAGGAACTGTCTATCTCTATTCTAATCATTCTCTGTAACGAGGAGAAGTTTCCCATTTAAAATGCATGCCTTTTTCAATTCTTTTGTATATATTTGACCACTGGGACAAATTTTTGAGAAAAAATCTGAAAATTGATTTTTTTGGAATTAACAGTGTTCGATGCTACTTTTAGGTACAAAAAGAATTATATGGAGCATTCCATTTTTTCCAACGATTTACAAATAAATTCAAAATAATGCACCGTTCAATTAGTGTCGAAGTGATGTAGAATGTCCCATATCATTTTTTTTCACCTAAAAGTAGCATTGATGCCCCTTAATTCTAGAAAATCTATTTTCAGATTTTTTCAAAAATTTGTTCCAGTGGTCAAATATATGCATAAAAATTTTAAAAACCCATGCATTTTAAATGGGAAACTTCTCCTCGTTACACCAAATGATTAGAATAGAGATAGGAAGTTCATATTGATCTTAAAATTTTCAGTTTTTTTTTTTAATCAAATGGGCACCCGGCAATACCGAGATTTGAACATGACCCAAATAAATACCACCATGGGTCATTTTTTCTGAACTCAACCACCAGCTAGGGCCAAAAATTGGCGCAACTTAGAAAGGCTAGCGAAGGTTCATTTTAAAGCTTGAAACCTCTACTTTCGAATGTCACCTGGCTCCTACATGAAAAAATTTATATTTCACCCCTAAAACATGGTAAACACGTATCCAGTTCCAAAAAAAATTTTAAAGTTGAAAAAATTAGAAAAAGAAATATTTTTGTAATTTTTTTAACGGCATCACATCCTTTGTCTAAGAATACATAAATTTTGTCCACTGCGTTTTTTCCTAGAGTGCTTCAATTTCGAGCAAAATTGAGAACAACAATTTGCCATTTTTGAAAGTTTTATCATTTGTTTCATTGGAAATGGTGTCAGATAGAAAAAAAATGATAGAGTAAAAATACTTATTTTTACTCAATAAATACGGAAAAATTACATGAATGAATTACAGACCGATTTCAACTGATTTTAAAAATTACGGTTATAGGTAGTGATGGGAACTTGGGTGTCGAGTGTCGTGATACTGTTCGTGGTCGTGACACTTGAAGTGTCGCGACACTTCGTGTCGAACAGTATCGCTCTTATTAGAGTGTAATTCGAAGTTGCTTGATCATTCTTACAAAGAAATTAAAGGCAGATTTGTTGAACGGGCCAACAATCATTGAATAAGACGTACATATAAAACTATTTTGTTGTAGATTTTTTTAGTTAAAATTATAAATTCATGAATTATTTGCAAAACATTAATTTAAAAGCCGAAACCTGAAAAGTTGACGTGACGCCTCCGTGGTTCAATGGCAACCGTGGCTTGCTAAACCGCACGGGCTGGTGGAATGCAAGATCTAACCCGTTACAAGCAAAACTTTTTTAAAATTTTATTTGTCATTAATCTTTAATTTAATAACAATTTAAATAATTTGTTATTATTCTTTTATTCGAAAAACGTACAAGAAATAATAAATTAGAAATGAAAACTGACGATGCTTTTTCATACTGCATACTACAAAAACCAATTTTTACAATATTAGTTAATTAACACTCAAAATCCTGAAGATTTAAATACATTTAAAGTTTCAGTATTGACAAGTACTTATTTTACATTTTATTTATTTTAATTTGAAATAAATACGTAATGAGAATTCTTGAATTCATGTCTTATTAATTGGATATCATTATTTTTTATTTGTAATGTATTATTTCTTGTACGTTTTTCGAATAAAAGAATAATAACAAATTATTTAAATTGTTATTAAATTAAAGATTAATGACAAATAAAATTTAAAAAAAAGTTATGCTTGTAACGGGGTTCGATCTTGCATTCCACCAGCCTGTGCAGTTTAGCAAGCCACGGTTGCCATTGAACCACGGAGGCGTCACGTTAACTTTTCAGGTTTCGGCTTTTAAATTAATGTTTTGCAAATAATTCATGAATTTATAATTTTTGAAGAATTGGGATTGTTATTAAGGGTAATATTTTTGGACAGTACATTAGAATATCTTATCTATCGATTGCAACTATTAATTTCACCGACTTTTATTCGAGAACGAACTATTTGGCATATTTCAGATTTCCCATACTAATTTCCTATAGCAAATGTTAGAACGAACACGGTGTATAAATAATTTAATGTCTTTTAATGTACTTAATGCATAAATATATAACCATAACAGAATTTACTCATACAATTGTTTTTAATCCATAGTTTGCTTATGATTTATGTAGCTATGAATCTTGACTGCTTCTCGTTTCAATTGGATTACATTTACACTAGCGCACGCATGATGTAAAGGCGAAGTGTCGTTAAAGTATCATGAAGAGTCGACACTTCTGACGTCATATTGTTTCGACTCTCAAGTGTCGCGACACGCGGGTAGTGTCAAGAACCCTTCACTAGTTATGCCTAGTGTTGCCTATCTATGGGCATATATAACAGAATTAAAACCTTCTAAAATGATGAAAATTTTCAAAATCGCTTTAAATTGGTCTGTAATTTTTTTTTCGTATTCATCCAGTAAAAATAAGCATTTTTTAATCGTATCATTTTTTTCGACGAACAAAAAGTTCGTCTCTGAATTCGTGAAGTCTGTCTGTCTGTCGGTCTGTCGCCTTTTTTCAAGTTGACTTTTTGAATTTTTCTTTTTGGAATCTTATAGTACATCAAATTCTAAGAAACTTTTGGTTGAAACATTTTTTTTGTATCTCTTCGGGAAAGTGGTCAAAATGACCACCGAAAATTTCGGTAAATTTTTGAAAAATTTGACTTTTAGGACTTAGAATTTTAGTTTTTATGACAACTAATGTTTTCAAATAGTATTTTGTGTCTCAAGGGCAGAAAATTTGCAGTTGTAGCCTGCTAGTAGTAGTATAGAGGTTATGTATTTCACATAAGAGGGCAGTAAAAAGTTTGACATAAGAGGCACGCAAAGAAGCCTTAACTGCCCTCAAAACAGGACATTTAGAAAGCACTTTCTGATCAGATAGGCGAAAAAATAAATTAGTTTATTAAGTATACAGTTGTTTTTGTTCGTCATGGCAATGCTAGCTCTGCACATTCTCACTAGTTTCTATCTGACACCATTTTCAATGAAACAAATGATAAACTTTCAAAAATGGCAATTTGTTGTTCTCAATTTTGCTCGAAATTAAAGAACTCTAGGAAAAAATGCAGTGGACAAAATTTATGTATTCTTTGACGAAGAATGCGATGCCGTTAAAAAAAATTACAAAAATATTTCTTTTTCTAATTTTGTCAACTTTTAAATTTTTTTTTGGAACTGGATACGTGTTTACCCAGTTCTAGGGGTAAAATATAAGTTGTTTCATGTAGGAGCCAGGTGACATTCAAAAGTAGGGGTTTCAAGCTTTAAAATGAGCTCCCTCTGGCCTTTCTAAGTTGCGCCAGTTTTTGGCCCTAACTGGTGGTTGAGTTGATAAAGAATGACCCATATATTTTTTTTTCATGAAGATCAACAATTCGCTGACAACAATATCAATATTCAAAGCATCTAGATTATTATGAATCATTCCGAAAAGAAATTAATTATATAAATTTTAGATGAAGGTTAATTTTTATTATGTTTAATTAATGATTTACATTAAATTACATTTCGAATGCAAATTCATATAGAAAAATGTATCACCTTGGCTGGTAATCAAATCTAGGACCCTCCTCTATCTAGGTGGTATATCTACCAACTGAGCTAGCGAGAGACGACTATCAGCAAAGCGACAAATTTTCCATATGAATTAGATATTTTATCAAACATACAAAGTAACTAGATACATATATAAATATATTTTTTTAAATTTTATTAATGAAGATCAACAATTCGCTGA
The DNA here is from genome assembly GCA_929113105.1 of Agrypnus murinus. Lineage (NCBI taxonomy): Eukaryota > Metazoa > Arthropoda > Insecta > Coleoptera > Elateridae > Agrypnus > Agrypnus murinus. The sequence goes on from OV816025.1 coordinate 205,926,704, forward strand.
CAAATACATTGATTCAAAGATCTAGATCAATGATCTAGATTATTATGCATCATTCCGAAAGGAAATTCATTATATAAATTTTAGATGAAGGTTAATTTTTGTTATGTAAATCATTAACTAAACATAACAACAATTAACCTTCATTTAAAATTTATATTATATACAGGGTGTATTATCGGTTTTGTTACATAGGCATATAGCATGTAAAAACACAATTTCTCAAATATTGGCTCCCCTAATTATTTTAGAAGAAAAGACACCAGAGTAAAGTTGTAGATCTTATTCAAAACACCCCCACTTTAATGTCCTGTGTTACATAGTTTCCAAGATATAAGTGATTTTCTGGTATAAGAAATTAAGATTGTTAATCAGAAATTTGCTAATATCAATTACCACGTTAGCTTTAGACATTAGGTGTAAATGCAAGAAGTAATGGGTACAGTTTCATGCAGCAAAATCACTCGTCAGAGTTTTACAATTGCTACCGGTGTGGAAGAAATAGATGAGACTTCTCCAAGGAATATATTTTTCTATAATCTTATTATCCAAAAATGCCTTTACCCAATTTACAAAATCTGTAGCCCATTACAATACTTAAACTGTAATTTTTTCATGGCCAAGCATTATCTATAAACATTTGAAATGGATAATACAGTTAATTTCGGTGAATAGCTTTACATCTTTTATACAACAATTGTACCTACAATGTTTTGTTTCAAAACATAACATAAAAATTGTATGGTGTAATTATAAAATATGGAAATAAAGATACTGTTTTATAATAATTAGAATGTTATTCACAGGTAAAACAAGGGCATTTTTCGTTATTTTTATGGTACATTTCAATATTAACCTTGAATTCAAAATTGTCAAACTTAAACTTCAAAAACATTAAACAATTGCTTCAAAGACCACTGCCAATCTTGTAAACAAATTCTTTTACAATCGATAGTTGCCCATAACTGAAATAATTGTGAATGCAAAGCCTACGCTGAAAAAAGTGCTATAGGCTATATGTTGCTAATTTTTATTTACATAATAATTAATTGTTTAGAAAACGAGGAACATGGGGAAGATGGAGAAGGAGGAGAAAATGAAGATGGCGACAAAGAAAACCAAGGTCCAAAAAAGAAAAAGAAACGACGTATGTTTACAGGACAGAAAATGACTATAGCTAAAGACCCGAATTCACTATTGGGTGATGTTCCTAAACTAGAATCTGTATTTTTTCAAACTCGTATGAGTTTGGAATCAAGTTCAGTTGACAATTTATTTACAAATAAATTTCCTATGAATCATAGTAGATACAAGTTTATGCTTCTGTAAGATTTATCTGGTATGATTAATTATAGACAGAACTAAATTCTAAAATATTTGTAGGAGTAAAGAGAAAGCTTGGTCTTCTTATGACAAAAAAGATAGTAATGTTAACTTTGAAACCAATTACCCTTTCAAAATTTCTGAAATAAGAAATCTTCAAGTTTGTACTCCCTTTTCCGAATTTCAAATTGATGAATGGGATCCTGAACAAGAAGCAGCGTAAGTTATAAACTACACTTTATATTTAAAAACTTATTCAGAGTTGCTTATAGAGAGAATTATGTTTACCTTTATTCAAAGATACACACACACACACACACATAACATATTAAATGTGTAATTCTTATTTTTAGTTGACTCTGATTAAGTTTTTTTTTTGGGTCACACTGTATTAACAAGATACCTACTTATTACATCACATTTATGTGAATGTTTTAATATAACAGGTTGGCTGCAGAAAAACCAAAGATTAATGGTGAAATAAATGAGGAAGTTGTGTATGATGCAGAAGGTATTCCAATTCCAGAACTTGATGGTTCTATTCATGATCTGTTTGCAAATGATGGTATTGATTAACATATGAATTAATATGTGCAACTTCTACTTCTAAATGTTTGCAGCTGATGAAAATCATTACGAAAGTTCTGAAGAAGAAGAAGAAGCAAATAAAGTGGCGCAAGATGCAGTATTAACTAAAAAAGTTGCTCATATTGTTGACTTCAAACCTGGGAAAAATGGTTTACGAGCAGACGAATATGGTTATAATAACGCAATTGATCTCATGGGTGGTATGCTTATAACCCAAGTTTGGGCTGGACCAAGTCATTGGAAACTTAAATATCTTCGAAGAATAAGTAAGTTGTCGGTATTTATTTATATTATTAAATAGAAAAGAGCCTTAAATTGATATTTTTGATATTTAGCAAGCAGATTTTCCGGACAACCAGAAAAGCAAGGACAACCAAAAACTGTAAAGAGGACAAAGATTCAACCTACCTTGATTGATTTCAATATGGACACACCGCCTTTTGATAAATCAAAACTGTATAAACCTAAACGAAGTAGGATAGATGAATGTCCACTTAAGTAAGTAACATGGCACTATTTAAAAGTAGAAGAGTGGAACTCTCTGTGCTGTAGATATGTAATATTGATTCCTTACGATACAAACTTACTCTGTGTTTATTTTAAATGCTCCCTTTTGGCGCTACCATAAAATAACTGTTGCCTCCACACCACGATCATTCTAAAGATGTCATTTTTGCCTATCCATTCCAGGCTAGTAATGGAGCTATAAACGTGCTCATCCGTCGGAACTAGCTCGCCCTTTTTCCTGCGGGGCTGAGTTCCTCGTCCAGTATTAGGACTATTCCCCAGGTTAGGGGCCAGAACTAGTACGCCCTCTTTGATGTGGAGCCGAGTTCCTTCCCCCAGCTTTTTGTATGGGGCCATTGCCCGATTGAATCCAACCTCATCTATGGCGGGACTTGGCTTTTAAATGGTTTGATCTCCCAGTTATAGGCCTGGTGTGCCTCTGACAGAGCTTTGTTTCGAGGCTACTTCATAGGACCCATCGAAGTAGCATTGAACGTGAGAGACTATATATCTCCGTAATGACACTCCTTAAGCGTAGGTCTCTAGACGATTTCTGGGAATCCGACGACAGGAGCCGCACATCCAAAGCCGGACTCCCATACTGTTATCTCCGAGATTCTACCCGGTGGTATGCAGTTTCTCATGGTCAATAATCAGCAAGCTGACTGAGATAAACTTCGCTTAATTCTCCTCCATTCGTCTATTATGTCAGACAGCAGGAGACTAGCTCCATATCAGACCCTGACGTCAGGTGAAAATCTATCCAGCCACACCGGACCCTCTTGTTAGCACACCAGAGAGTAAAGTTTATATTCAGTAGAAGCGCACGCGACTATTGCTCATGGCATACATAAAGTTGATTCTTGCTTGTCTATGCGTGTTTGCTACATTTTTGAATGCATATTAAGGTACTCCTATCGACAAACTTCAAAATAATAGAATGAGCTGAAATTTGGCCAGTATCGAGAAATATGAATAATAAAACTACCGGTAAAATTTCAGAGAGATCTTGTGTTTACTTTCTTGAGTATCGCGATTTTAATTTTCATTTTTTTAACTCGGGAATAAAGGTGAATCGCCTGTTTGTTCATGCAGAAATTAACATATCTTTTGATCTAAATAATAGTTTTCAAAAAAAATTTTACAAACCGTTAAAGACAGTTCAATATACAAAATGAAGAAGGTTTTTATCAACTTCTTGTGTGTCAATAATTTATTAAAAATGTTGTAAATGAAAAAGACGATGGTAGAGTTCATCAAGATGAAACCTGGCAACGCTGCGCAGTAAAAGAACGCGTGGGATGCGCAGTCACATCGAACTTGTTTCGAATTAAAAAAAATGCATATTATTGCACGTCTTAGATCTCGTTATTATTATTATCAGTTACACTATGAAAATAATTACATATAAAATTATATTATTGGCACATAAATTATGAATTCTTGTTGTCGAAATGAGAACAAAGTTTAGAAAGTATTTCTTTCTTTACAGTAATAGTTTCAAACAATAGTAATTTACATGTTAAGTGCGGTAACAGACATTTTACAAATGAGTGCCGATTTTTGCTACCCGAGTGTGCGTAGCACACGAGGGGAATTTATCAATTTCTTTTCATTGTTCTTATAAAAACGATGTGCGATAATGAAGGAATTTCTTTGACTCCCCCCGAGATTCGAGAAGTTGCGAATACGGTGGTGAATAATTTACTTCCTACAAAATCAAGAGATCGGTATGAAGGACAATACAAAAAATTTATAACATGGTGTGAAAGTAAACAGGTAACAAAATACTCTGAAAATTGCCTGTTAGCCTATTTCCAAGAACTTGGCGAAAAAAAATCATTATGGTCTTTGTACAGCATGTTAAAATCATGCTTAAATGTTAAACACAATATAGATATATCAAAGTTCCCCAAATTGATTGCGTACATTAAGAGAAAGACTGAACATCACGATCCTAAAAAATCCAAAGTTTTACAAGAACAAGAGATAAATAAATTTCTTAATGAGGCACCAGATGGTGAATATCTATTGATGAAGGTATAACTTGTCTACTTTTTGTAAGTCAAATTTTAAATTTCTTCTGATTTAGGCAGCACTAGTGATGGGAATTTCTGGAGCACTCAGAAGAGATGAGTTGTCTAAAATGTTGATGAGCCATGTCACCTTAAAAGATGATATTATGGTGGTTGATGTTCCGGAAACTAAAACATACAAATGTCGTTCATTTGCTATTTCTAAGCCAGAATGGGTAAATATTGTTCAAAAATACATCACTGTGCGAAGCCATGTCACAACTCAAAATCAAAGAGTATTTTATACTTACCGTAATGGTAAATGCATCAACTCACCAGTTGGAATTAATACCTTTGGTAAAATACCTTATCATATTGCAAAATTTTTAAAACTAGAGGAGCCTGAAAAATATACTGGACACTGCTTCAGACGCAGCAGTGCAACTTTATTGGCCAACAAAGGGGGCGACTTATTAATGATCAAACGCCATGGAGGTTGGCGTTCTTCGGCTGTGGCGGAGGGTTATATTGAGGATTGAGTCCAAAATAAAATTAATGTGGCCCAGACTCTGACTCTGACACAGTCTGGGTTACCATCTGCCCCCACATCTACGGTAACAATGCAGTCTTCATCTAGTTCATGTGTTTCTAATGCTGCTCAGTTTGCGGTTCCTGGGGTATCATTTGGAAGACTTGACAACTGCAGTGTAAATATTAACATAGTTAATAACAATAATTATTGTGAGTCAGCTAAAAAAAATTGACATAATAGGTTATGTTTGTATGTTTTCATTCAGATTTTAGATAGATTACCTTTCATCATTAGTAATAAAGTGCTTCTATAAATTTTTTGGACTTTATTCACTTTATTAATAAAACAGTAATTAGTATTATGAATAATTATACATATTATTATCATTCAACAGTACGCGAGTAGGCACATTGCATGTATAACGGTAGGCACCGATGACCAGTGGGCAGTGACTAGTAGCTAACTTTCTCTCCGTCGTAGATCAAATGCTCTTTCTTTTAAATGTCATTTGCCAATTTGAATTAAAGGTTTTTTAGTGTTTTCAAACGAATTTTGCTTGAATAATTAGGTAAAGTACTATCTCATTAACTGAACTTTACCCCAATAAAACTGGATTTGTAGTGAGAGTCCTCATTAACGCAGTGTTTTTTGTGAGTTTTTGCAAGCACGAGTGCGCAATTTCAATTTTTCCATGCATGTATGCACATACTAGATTTGATGTTTTACATGTAGTGAGTGCAAAAAAATTATTGTTTTATATATTATTCCCATATGTATATGTTTGATGAAATCAGATGAACAATATTTTTTGGACCTGCCGTTTGTCCTTGGCGGCCATTTTTCTGTCTTGATCGACACCCGAATCCTGAAAAATAAGCATTTACAGAAAAACTTATAACTCAAGAACTAAAAAAGTTAGAGATGTAAATCAAAAACCACATTGTAGATATTAAATAGGGCTTTTTTTGTATATAACTCACATTAAGTTATTCTTTAATAAAAGATGATTAGATTAAATCATAATGTTTAGACAAAAATTATTCAAAAACGCTATTTTGACAATTTTATTTTGCAATGAAGGAGTGATTTCTAAGAGCTCAAATTTATACCTGATATTACCCTACCCCAAGGGAGTCTACACAATAAAATTCACCCCCCAGATATTTACCCTTCTCTTCTGACCTAAGCATGAATATCTTAAATTTGTGAAAATAACCGAAGTTCGAAGCTCCGTATCTCTGATGGGGGATCTCCAGAAAATATGAAACTTTCAGAAAAATCTCCAGAAAATATGAAACTTTCAGAAAACAAAGTTTATTTGGTAAGCTATTAATTGTATTAATTTGAATCACTAGACTTTTATGTGTATGTGCTATGAATTTTTTAAAATGCTTAAAAAAATATGCTAGTGCAATGTATTTATATTTGTATTTAGAAAGAAAGAAATAACAATTTTGCTGTAACTTGGTAATTTATCATGATAGAAACAACTAGGATTGTATATGTATAGTTTACAATGTAAACTTTATATAATAATCTAAGTTTTAGGACTTCTCAAACATGCTCCTTAATTTTTCTAAACACTAATGTCAGTATAGTAATATGAAAAAAATGCCACATATATTCGTTCGGGTTTGCTCTTAAGAGCAGACTTCCGCTTCTCTTTGCTCACTTTTTTAATCTTTGATGCTGGAGACATATCCAAATAGAATGAAACATACTGCATCTAGTTTCTGCAAACTCTCTCCAGGGGGGATAAAATACTTTAATATTATTAATACAGGAAACTTTTTTCGAAAAATGGGAGACAAAATTTAATAGCACCCCTTGCGGTGTGATGTGCAAATAAACCTGACATTTCTCAAATATTGGGAAAGTAATTAAAAACTCGTCATTGTAATGAAAAATTGAATAGTTTGAATAAATTGTAAAATTTTATATATTTTAGCATAACAGTAATTAACCATCGTTTAACATAAATAGTGCTATTTTTTAATTAGATGTAGGATTCTCACTAAAAAACCATTTGTTAGTAGCACACCCATCTGCGAAGATGGCGCCACAAAAATGTCGCCTATTTTCATATGGTAAAGTATATGGAGTTTCCGGTATTAATAATATTAAAGTATTTGGTGTCAGTAACTTCATTTTTGTGGGTCATGTGACAAGGCTGATCGACTTGTTTGTAGAAAACTTTTTTATAACAAGTGGGACATAATGATTTCCCTGGCACAAGGTTTATTTTCTTATTTTTTATTTCTGCCAAATGTTTTAGTTTTATTTCTAAACAGCCTTTATAGCCCTTCTTTTTAAGAACAGTATGGTACTTTAAAGGGTCACAACAACTTTGTCCAAATAGGTGATTAAATTTAACTAAAAAATTTTTCTCATGATAGTCACACACAGTTTGTATATTGTAACAAGAGAGAAAAAGAAAGAACCTCTTTTCGAGCAACAAATGGTGTGTTCTACCGCCTTCGAGAGAATGACGCATCGCACAAGCATGTAAACCAGACGCGGTTTATTCTAGCGTTTGCTAGAATACATAGAAGGTTCCAGCGACTTCTGGTGCGATTATATGAGGGTATAAAAGCGGATTCGCGGATAAAAAAGGGCAGTCAACAGCAAGTCATTAACTGTGTATTACAAAATAAATAGTGAATATAAATGTTGTATTAGAAATTCATAGTCTGTAAATAATAGTTTTTAATGGTTTATAATCATAGCGTTAATTTATAGTGTATTCATTAGTGTATAGAAATAAATATTTGTTTGTGAATAGACGATTTAAACAGCACTTGTATTATTATTTGAAAAAGAACGTTACAGTGGTGTCAGGTGTGGGGTATTAAAATAAATAAAATCTCGTAATAATTAATTAAAGTGCTGTGAGAATAAAATTTTTGGTGTTAAAACATAATTTCAACAAACAATTAAAATGGTGATGAAACTATTAAAAGATCTCAAAGTAATAGACTTGAAACATGAACTTGAAGAACGAGATTTGGACACAACGGGCCTTAAAAGTGTGTTAATAAATCGGCTAAGAGAATGGCTTTTGGAGCAGCAAGAAGACCCTGAAAGTTTCCTCTTCGAAATACCTGGACCCGCAATTGATACTAATTTGTTATTAAGTAAAATAGAAGAGAATTCTAGAATGCTTAAAGAAGAATTATTGGAAAAGTCCGAAGAGAATTCTAGAAAGTCTGAAGAGAATTCTAGAATGCTTAAAGAAGAATTATTGGAAAAGTCCGAAGAGAATTCTAGAAAGTCTGAAGAGAATTCTAGAATGTTAAAAGAGGAATTACTGGAAAAGTCGGAAGAGAATTCTAAAATGCTTAAAGAAGAATTACTTGAAAATACTAAAGCACTGGAAGAAAATGTTAAAATGCTTAAAGAAGATTTACTGGAAAATTCTAGAACGCTTAAAGAAGAATTACTAGAAAAGTCTGAAGAAAGTTCTAGAAGGCTTAAAGGAGAATTGCTGGAAAATGTCAAAGCGTTGGAAGACAAAGTTTTCGAAGAATTTTTTGAGAATGCCAGCGCGTTAGGACTGTTGGAAGGTAGATTGGCGGAACATGATAGGGTAATAAAGATGGTAGAAGAGAAAATATCCCAAATGCAATTACCACCAACAACTAAGAAAGACGATATGACCGAAATGCTGGAAGATAGAATGAGGCAACTACGGTTTCCCTCAACTTCTGAGTGGCCGTTTAATGAAGTAAAGAAACAATTTAAAGAAGAAAAGGTTCCTGCCGTAGGGATAAAAGTAAAACCACCCACGTTCGATGGAAAGATACCTTGGTCCACCTACTACAAACAATTTGAGGCGGCCGCTGGGGCCAACGGATGGACAGGCAAGGAAAAGGCCGTTTCTTTAACTGTGGCTTTGCGTGGAGACGCGTTGAACGTCCTGCAAACAATCCCAGCAGGACAGGAAAATGAGTATCAATTGTTAGTGTCTAGATTGGAGATGAGATATGGAGACGCGCATCTTCAACAAGTGTATCACGCGCAAGTGAAGAATCGTATCCAGAAGAATGGAGAAAGCCTGCAGGAGTTTGAAGCCGATGTTGCGCGGCTTGTCTTTTCATTTCTGGGACAGCTCGCTGTGCAGACCTTCATTGATGGGTTAAGAGACGGGGAAACACAACAATCATTGAGGCTAGCACGACCAAGAACAACTGATGATGCGCTTGCTCACGCCTTAGAATTTGAAGCTGCAAAACAAGCGTCCCGAGGTCACGGGCGTGTTCGGGCCGTTGTGGAGGAAGAAGAAGGTTCTAAAGATCACCTAGAGGAGTTAGTACTGAGAGTTCTTCGGAAGGAAGAAAGCCGTAAGAAGAATCATCAAGAAGTTCGAGGGCCTCGTTGTTGGAATTGCGGCGAACAAGGTCACATACGACGTCGTTGCCCTAAACCAAAACAGGTTCAGCAGTCGGAAAACTAAAGAAGGTCGACGAGTGGGGGCGAACGTTGACCTTGAGTAGAGATGCCCCGAAGATCACCATCCATGCCGTAACATCAAACAATAGTACCAGCAGTTTGTTCGTAGATGGGAAAATTGCTAATCGTACTGTTCCACTACTCATTGATACGGGGGCGACAAAGTCCATCATACGCCCTAACGTTCTACGAACAAGTATGAAGCTGTTACCAACAACTACTCAACTCCGTACAGCAACAGGTGAAGTGATACCAACACGCGGAGTGGTGAAGATGAAGATTGGCATTGGAAGTGAAGAACGTGATCATGAGGTGCTGGTAGCCGATATCACTGATGACTTCATCTTGGGAATGGACCTCCTGAGAAAATTTGGTTTTACGTTGGATTTGAAAGAGGGTGTTTTGAAGGTCGGTAACGAAGAACTTCCGTTGCATCCACGAGAAGATCCGGTTGTAAGGGTTTTGCTGACTGCAGATGTGATATTGCCGAGTCAAAGCGAGATGGTTGTCGAGGCGGGTTTGGATGGAGATCTTCGGGTAGGATGTGTGCGAATGATGGAGCCTGTTTGTGATAAGAAGATCCATAGTGGCATACTGGTGGGAAAAGCGCTGATCAAGGTTGGAAAGAGAGTACCGGTGAGAATTATGAACGTTAATGTGGATCCGGTGATATTGAAGAAGAGTACCCTTGTGGGACAGTGTGTGCCAGTATTTCGAGTAGCCAGGTGTATGGCTGATGTTCCAAAACCAGTGCCCAAAGACCATGATGGAAAATTAGTGGGTATGGTTACTAGTTCGTGCGAAGACCTTAACAGAACGGAAGTGAAAGAGGTACAGGGTTTGGTTCACCGATACCAAGATATCTTCGCTCTTGACGATAGCCAGAAGGGACGAACAAATATAGTAAAACATAAAATCAATACAGGCAACTCTATGCCTGTCCGTCAGCAGCCGAGGCGTCTACCTCTAGCAAGGCGAGCAGAAGCCGAAAAGATTATTACTGATATGGAAGAACAAGGGGTCATCGAGCCATCCAGCAGTCCATGGGCATCACCGGTGGTCCTGGTCAGTAAGAAGGACGGGTCAACGAGATTTTGTGTGGACTATCGGCAGCTCAATAACGTGACCAAGAAAGACAGCTATCCCTTACCACGCATCGACGACACGTTAGATACCCTGTCTGGTTCACGATGGTTTTCGACTTTGGACTTGAAGAGTGGTTATTGGCAAGTTGAAATGGAACCTGAAGACCGGGAGAAGACCGCGTTCACTATTGGTTCCGGACTATGGCAGTTCACAGTTATGCCTTTCGGTCTATGTAACGCTCCGGCCACCTTTGAGCGTCTAATGGAGACCATCCTGAGAGGGTTGTCGTGGAAGACCTGCCTGGTATACCTAGATGATGTGATTGTAGTCGGAAAATCATTCAACGAACATTTGAAAAATCTAGAGGAAGTGTTCCGAAGACTACGTGGAGCTAATCTGAAACTGAGTCCGAAAAAGTGCCACATATTCAGAAAGGAAGTGAAATATCTCGGGCACGTCGTAGCACAAAATGGAGTGGCAGCCGACCCCGATAAGATTCGTGCAGTTCAAGAGTGGCCAACACCGAAAGATAAACACCAAGTTCGTAGTTTTCTTGGGTTATGTACCTACTACAGGCGTTTCGTTCCTGGGTTTGCCAATATAGCGAAACCTCTGACAAGGTTAACTGAAGATGGGCGCGAGTATGTTTGGAGCGGAGAGTGTGAAACAGCTTTCCAACAGCTGAAGCGTGCCCTGACAACCGCACCAATATTGAGCTATCCACGGACAGAAGGGAAATTTATACTTGACACAGATGCAAGTAATCTGGCCATTGGGGGTGTACATTCTCAGATACAGGATGGACAAGAAAAGGTCATCGGCTATTTTAGTAAGGTTTTGTCGAAAGCCGAAAGGAATTATTGTGTGACCAGAAAAGAACTATTGGCCGTCGTGAAGTCCGTTGAGCACTTCTACAAATACTTGTACGGACGGAAGTTTTTATTGAGGACGGACCATGCAGCGTTGAAATGGCTTCTACAATTCCGTAATCCTGAAGGTCAGGTCGCAAGGTGGATCGAACGATTACAAGGATACGACTTTGACACCGAACATCGAGCGGGCACTAGTCATCGAAATGCCGATGCTCTTTCAAGAAGACCCTGTCCAACGGATTGCCGTCATTGCTCTCGTTTGGAAGAGAGGGTTTGCCAAGTATTAAGGACTACCATCGTCAACGACAATTGGTTGCCGGAAGAATTGCAACGACAGCAGGAGGCTGATCCCGAACTAAAAATGGTACTGGAATGGAAGCGCGTGGGAGAAAGGCCTGCCTGGGTGGCCGTCAGCCCTTTTAACAGAACGCTCAAAGCATATTGGGCCCAATGGGAGTCCTTGAAGGTGGAAGACGATCTCCTGAAGCGAGTACTGGAGAGTGAAGATGGCACCACCATTAGGTCTCAGTTCGTGGTTCCAAGAAGCCTAGTGGCTACAGTATTGCGACATCTCCATGACGGTGCCTCAGGAGGACACTTCGGTGTGAAAAAGACTTTGGAGAAAGTTAGGGAGCGTTTTTATTGGGTCAACTGTAAAGAAGACGTGAAGGAGTGGTGTCGGAAATGTGAACTATGTGCCACTGGCAACGGACCCTTAGGGAAGCGAAGAGCACCTATGAGGCAGTACAATGTGGGTAGTCCTCTGGAGAGAATAGCTATAGACATTGCCGGACCATTTCCGGAAACCGACGATGGGAATAAATACATCTTAGTGGCAATGGACTATTTTACCAAATGGCCAGAAGCATATGCCCTACCAAACCAGGAAGGTGCGACTGTTGCTGACGTACTAGTCAAGGAGTTTTTCAGTCGCTTCGGAGTGCCCATGGAGCTGCATTCGGATCAAGGCCGCAATTTTGAGAATGTACTCTTTGGAGAAGTCTGTCGATTGTTGGGCATTCGCAAGACTCGGACCACACCGTTACATCCGCAGTCCGATGGAATGGTAGAACGCATGAATCGGACAATGGGCAAATATTTGGCCAAGGTCGTCTCCGATCATCAGCGAGAATGGGACCAATATCTGCATCTGTTCCTGATGGCTTATCGTGCATCGGTCCACGAAACAACCGGTCAGTCACCAGCGTCTGTGATGTTTGGACGCGAGTTACGGTTACCGTGTGATCTGGAATTTGGATCCCCACCTATAGAGCAGGAGGTAGCCGGGAATGATTATGTCATCAACTTAAAGAAGAAGTTGGAGGATATTCACCACCGAACCCGAAACAATAGTCGAATCGCGAGTGACCGGATGAAGGCTACGTACGATGTGAGAGCCCAAGAAGGAGGGTTTCAACCTGGAGAGCTTGTCTGGTTATACAACTGCAAAGACGTGGCTATTCTCCAAAGTTACAGCGAAATTGGGAGGGCCCATACCAGGTGAAGAAACGAATAAATGACTTGATTTATCGCATCCAGAAATTGCCAAGAGGGAAACCAAAGGTGGTACACTCCAATCGTCTGGCGCACTATGAGGGAAATAATGACGCAGTCCTGGAAGATGAGGCTGAGGTGGCTATCAATACCGTAAGGCCTGGAGATGATCAGCCAACCTTTAGAGAATTTATGGCTGCGTTTTCTGGAACTAGAAAAGCGCGATTCGGAGTCACGACTGAGATGCAACAAGATCTCTTCCGGGTCCCTGGTGATTATTCCATTGCCCACTGTGTCTCCGAGGATCTCCGTATGTCCAGGGGGATCGCAGTAGTGTTTAGAAATAAATTTGGACGGCTGAATGAACTTCGAGAACAAAATCCCTCTGTTGGTAAATCCTTACGCTTGCCTGATCATGACCGATCCATTTACTACTTGGTAACCAAGCAGTTTTACTACCAGAGCATAAAACCTGTTCTGGGACAGAACAGACTTGAAGAGGGGGGCAGTGTAACAAGAGAGAAAAAGAAAGAACCTCTTTTCGAGCAACAAATGGTGTGTTCTACCGCCTTCGAGAGAATGACGCATCGCACAAGCATGTAAACCAGACGCGGTTTATTCTAGCATTTGCTAGAATACATAGAAGGTTCCAGCGACTTCTGGTGCGATTATATGAGGGTATAAAAGCGGATTCGCGGATAAAAGAGGGCAGTCAACAGCAAGTCATTAACTGTGTATTACAAAATAAATAGTGAATATAAATGTTGTATTAGAAATTCATAGTCTGTAAATAATAGTTTTTAATGGTTTATAATCATAGCGTTAATTTATAGTATATTCATTAGTGTATAGAAATAAATATTTGTTTGTGAATAGACGATTTAAACAGCACTTGTATTATTATTTGAAAAAGAACGTTAGAATATTATCATTGTTTAATCTTAGCTTAAGCAATGTTTGGTTATTTAAACTTAATTCATTAAAAGCAATTAATTTTCCACTAACTTTACCATAACTTTCTTTATGACATTCCTCTTGAATAAGGGAACCAATGCTACATGCCATACTTTTTAAATATACTATCAGTTAAAATACATTAATAAATTCAATAATTAGGGATAGTTCAATTATTAACTAAAATAAATCACTACAATAAACAACAACTTTTAAATAATAAAACTGCTTAATCACATCATAGTAGATTCTTACTCAGAGTTGGAAAGAAACTAACATGGAGTTGGAGGACGTGGAAAGGAAATACTGACAAAAAGGAACATGAAAATGACAAGTTGCTACTTGTCAGTGAGTCGTCTCACAGTATCTCTTTATAGAATACAGGCCTATAATTTTTTATTTATTATAAATAATTAAATTAAATTCTGCAATAAGTCTAGCTATTCAAATAGTTTAAGTTCATCTTCATCAATTTAAAATGAGGATGTTGACATATCAACATCGGTTTGACAAATCATTACTGAGGATATATTAAATTTAAAAACATAATAATTGAGACTATATTCTTAAACAAATAAATTACCTTATACAAATATAATTATAACGTCTATCATAATGCATTACCAAGTTACAATAAAAATATATAATTTTTGCCTATTTAAATACAAATATTAATGCATGGCGCTAGCACATTTTCTGAGCATTTTAAAAAATTATTATATAAAGTTTACATTGTAAACTATACATATACAATCCTAGTTGTTTCTATCATGATAAATTACCCAGCAAAATTGTTATTTCTTTCTTTCTAAATACAAATATAAATACATTGCGCTAGCACATTTTTTTAAGCATTTTAAACAATTCATAGCACATACACAATAAAAGTCTAGTGATTCAATTGAATACAGTTAATAGCTTACCAAAGGAACTTTATTTTCTGAAAGTTTCATATCTTTTGGAGGTCCCCCACCAGAGATACAGAGTTTCAAACTTCGGTTATTTTCACAAACTTACTATATTCATGCTTAGGTCAGAAGAGAAGGGTAAATATCTGGGGGGTGAATTTTACTGTGTAAACTCCCTTGGGGTAGGGTAACATCTGGTATAAATTTGAGCTCTTAGAAATCACTCCTTCATTGCAAAATAAAATTGTCAAAACAGCGTTTTTGAATAATTTGCGTCTAAAGGTTATGATTGAATCTTAGCATCTTTTATTAAAAATAGCTTAATGTGAGTTACATATGAAAAAAGCACCATTCAATATCTACAATGTGGTTTTTGATTTACATCTCTAACTTTTTTAGTTCTTGAGTTATAAGTTTTTCCGTAAATGCTTATTTTTCAGGATTTGAGTGTCGGCCATGGAAGAAAAATGGCTGCCATAGATAAACAGGAGGCAAAACAAAGATTTTATTCTCGATTTTGTTAATGGTTTATATGTAGCAACAATATGTTAAAATATAAAATTTTTCTAAAATGGTCAAGCTACCAGCATTGGATGATTTCCGATGTAACGACCCAAATATGTAGTTTGATAACACATTTTCTGTAATTAGAAAAAGTAAAAAATAAAACTATTTTTTGGAACAACTAACTTATTAAAAATTGTAGGTTATCCGAAAATTTACGACTCTTAATGGTTGTGAACTTGGCCAAAATGTCAAAAATATGAAACTCGTCGTTGATTTTATTAGAAATTCTTGTTTATTAATTCATACGCCTAAAATTTATGACGTGTGTGTAAAGATTAAATGGAAAAACTGTACAATTATTTGCAATAATGGATACTATGGAAACCGAGCTCTTCGAGTTAAATAGATCTGAATGCCGAACTTACCCATGAAAATGCCAATAATTTCTGATATTTCATTTTCAAAATTAAGTTAGGTTAGGAGTGTTCGTGAAATGGTGTGTATTTTGGCAATGTAGTTACAACTAAATAAAAGTAAGGTATTTAAATCAAATTAAAAATGGTGTACATTTTCTACTACAATTGATATCTCACAAATAAAATAAAATTCTTAATTGAGATTTGTTTAATTTTTCTCTTACAAACTTTAATATAGCCATAGAAAACCTAATTTTTAACTAACAACTAACCAAACTTTCTTTATCAAAACAAAACAGTTTTCTTCGTTGATCCACTTTTGAATACCTTCTAAATTTGTTTGGTCTCTTCTTATATATTTAAACAACCGTAAAACAACATGGTATAATTTACAGAAGGTATTTCGAGGCTTGTAACGATTATTGTAATATTACATGCCTACATATTTCAAAATTGAATTCAAATTAACCGGTATTTCTAGAAGCAAAAATTTGGTAAAGGTTAGTAATACATTGTTACATGTATAATATGTAGAATGTTCTTTTTCTATTTCTAGCAGGATCTTCGGATCACTAAGAGGATTACTGTTAATAGTTGCAGATAGTAGTTGCAGAATTCTAAGTTTATAAATATTCTATTTTAAGACTCACTTCTCGTACTGCAGTTAAACGTAATAAAGACCCAGAATTATCAGACTCTTTCTGAAAAATATTAATTAACTAGGCTATCAAGTCTTTCAATTGCGAGTTAAATAGTTTTGGCATGTTAAAAGAATGAGGTAAAAAATAATATTATCTGTCTAATAAGCTCTCTTGCGTTTCAAGTTGCCAAGATGGCAAAATATTTGCATTGATACAACAATAGACAATTATTGTGTTCGTTTGAAAGATGCAAGTAAACGTAGTAATCGTAATACCAACATAAATTACATTTCTTAAGCGTGAAAATATTGAAATAATTGCAAATTTACGTTGGCAACAGATTATGACGTAAGACTTCTGCTTGACCGAATGATCTATATCTTATTTACGCAGTCAACTCTTGTAACTAGATGCTGTAATGCTGGATGCAACGCTCGCCAAACTAATATTGCCAGGCACTGCATGCAGTCGGCGTAGCCCCGTTACGGGCATAACAGTTTTTACTTTATTATTAACGAAATTGTAAATTTTGATACTGTCATCATCATGATGCATTGTGTTGTGTATGAAGTGCAATATGCTTACGATAAACTTAACGTAATAAAATTAAGTTTCATAAAACTCATAAAAATACCTTATAATATCGAAAAGATCCAATGAATAATTATTTTTGTTAACAAAAATCATTCTTTGCTGAAAATGCTATTGCATTTATATTTCATTAATTTCTTTAATAAATTTAATAAAATATTATTTAATTCTATGAAGTGAAATATAATTATCTTTATTTCATCCAATTTTTTAATTCATTAAGTAGCAATTATCATTTATATCACACATATATTAGCATAATTCTACTTTGAATTTATAATAATCTTCAACAGTACATATAATATACCTGGTAAATTTGAACAATGTAAACTGCTAAACATTTCAATCATGAAGATTTTTACGACTTAGAAACACTTTCTTTAAATGATATTTTCTATGAAAATGACGTTAATAGGAAGGTAGATATTTTAGTTAGCTATATACGAAGTCTTTTTGACAAGCATGCACCGTGGAGAACCATTACAGTTACAAAAAAACCTGCACCTTGGTTAACCGATAACGTTAGACTACTTATGAAACTAAGAGACAAAGCAAAAACTAAATTTAAAATGTTAAAAACAGCAGCTGCATGTGAATATTATAGGATATTGCGCAATTTCACAAATATCGCAATAAAAAATGAAAAACGGGCTTACTTGCAGTTCAAGCTCTCTAGCAGTAACTCTAATGTGATGTGGAAAGAATTCAAACGTCTAGATATTGTTCATTCCAAAAATAATGATAATAATTCTTTTGATGGTAACATTCATGAAATAAACAAGTTTTTTGTCGATAGCATTCCTTCTATGGCTGTTGATCAGAACACATTAAATTTCTACAAAAATAATACGTTAAGTAATGATATTCTTTTTAACTTGAAGCTTATAGATTACGAGATTGTATTCAAAATAATTAGTTCTTTAAAAAGTAGTTCAACGGGATTAGATGGATTAAATATCAAAATGATTAAGTTATGTTGTCCTTTTGTTATACAGTTTTTAGTACATATAATTAATGTTTGTATTTTAGAGAATAAATTTCCTGATAGTTGGAAGTCAGCTCTGATAACACCGATAGGGAAAACAGATCATCCTGTGGATTATAAGGATTATAGACCAATCAGCATTCTTCCAACACTCTCAAAAATATTTGAAAAGATTATTAACATGCAAATTCGGGAATATTTAGAAAATAATAACTTATTACCAACATATCAATCAGGTTTTCGATCTGGTTACAGCTGTTCAACTGCTTTATCTCACATTACTGATGATGTTTTTAAAGCATACGACGAAGGGAAATCTACCTTTTTAGTGTTATTAGATTATAGTAAAGCTTTTGATACAATAAATCATGATTTACTTCTCAAAATATTACATTATTTAGGTCTGAGTGAAAATGCGATAGGTCTGTTTCGAAACTATTTGTGTAATAGAACACAAAGAGTCAAAATGCCTAATGAGGTATCCTCGCCTGTCGATGTTATCAGAGGGGTGCCACAGGAACCATATTGGGACCTCTGTTATTCACCTTGTACACGCACGGTTTTTGTGGTTGTGTGGGGACCTGTAATGTTCACATGTATGCTGATGATACTCAAATTTACTTTTCCTTTAAGCCAAGTGATATCAAAAAAGCAACTGAAATTTTAAATAATGGTCTCAAAGCCGTCTCTGAATTTTCATTACAACATGCATTAATGTTAAATCCAATGAAATCGTGTGCACTATTATTAGGAAAATCAAGTGACGCTCTTGAAGTGCCACCTATTAAAATTGGGGAAATTGAAGTACCTATAGTAGAAAATGCTAAGAATCTGGGAGTAATTTTTGACAAAACATTTCGGTTTGGAAAGCAAGTCTCTAAATATATACAAAAAGCTTATTATAACTTAAAACTTATTTTTCCTCATAAAGATTATTTAAGTAAAGAATCAACAATTTTACTATGCGAGTCCATGGTTTTATCACAATTTAATTATTGTGTTCCTGTGTATAGCCCATGTCTGGATTATGAGACAACTCAACGTATTCAACGTGTTCGAAATTCTTGTTTGCGTCTTATTTATGGAATTCCAAAATACGAGCATATTTCACATAAACTAATGGATACCGGTTGGCTTAATATGAAAAAATGATTTTACTTACAAACAGCTGCATTCTACTATAACATAATATCTGACAAGCAGCCTCCCTATTTATACAAGAAAATTAGGTACAGGACAGATGTGCACAATATAAATCTGCGCCATAGAGGTCTGTTGACCATCCCCAGACATAATACTACTTTTTATCAACGTTCGTTTACTTATACTATCGCAAACATTTATAATGAGATACCCTTTTCCATTAAAACGCTTACTATTAAACAATTTCAAAAAGCTTTGTTCAAAAAGTTACTATTAACCAATTGATATACCAGCTCGTAAATAGTCTATGTAATTCATTCTTTGTAAGATATTTTTATATATGTATACTGATATATATACTATAGTTTTTCTATTTATCTTATTTTGTGTTCTGTATGGATTGTATTATCTGTGTAATATTGCTATTTTTTTTGTTCTTGTACTCCAAGGGGATGATGGAAGAGCAGCTTATGCTGAATCATCTCCTTGTGATTCTGTAAAATTACTATTCAGAATAAATATTATATTATTATTATTATTATTAAACGGGCTTTGTGTGTATTAGACAAGGATGGGAATTCATACGTCGTGCGGATTACCTAAAGTTTGCAAGGCTATGTGAAAACAATTGCATAATTTCTAGTGTTGCCAGCTGTCATGCTTCTTACCAAAATATCCCTAACAAATTTTATTTAAAACTCAGTAGTTATTTAATAAATTTAATAATGCAAATAGAAAAAGCAGTATAAAGCAGTAGTAAACATGTCTTATGAACCTAATACTTTAATATACTATTGAATTACATATTTTATACATATTATGTTTTTTTTACTGCATAAATAGTACATATTTTTAATTTTTCAGCTACATATTTTCATGTTTTTGAATATAGTTTACTACGGGCACTGCAAATGTCATTTGTTATAAGATTTTTTTTTCAATTGCTTTGTTCTTCTAGTTTGGATGAATGATCAATCTTTTATAAGTTTTATTTATTCAATTTAAAAAATAAATAAATAAGTAGTCATTAACGTTAGAAACAATTTCATTTTTGTTTTAATTTTATCTAATAAAAAACAAAGAAACTTTTTTACATCTTATTCTTTGGGGGAGGGGGGGGGCTTTGTGATTTTCTTATTTTTCCTTACAAAGGGGGGGGGGTTAAAATCAACAAAAAACTGGAAAAATAATTATCTATTTGTGTATTTTTTGTTATTAATTATTTTGTGAGAACGTTAATTAAATCTTTGAACAGAAAGTGGGTGTGTAAATTCAATAAAAAACTATTTCTGTGGTAATTTTACCAGATTTTAAATTCAATCGCTTTTTAATGTACGAGGATGAATTGATAAATCTCCGGCCTAACCCATATGGGATACAAATTTTTGCAATGTTTTTACGGCATTTTATTTTTTCATAATTTATCAGTATGGCTGTGAAATAACAAAAATTTCTGTCAAACAATAATTGTTTGGCAAGTTGTCAAAGTCGATAAAGTTTTGTGTGGTGTTAAAATGGAAAAAGCTGAAATTCGTGCGGTTATTAAATATTTTCACATTAAGGGTTTATCCCCAAAAGAAATCAAAGCTGAGCTAGACGGGACATTAGGCGAATCTTCTCCTTCCTATAGCACAGTTAAAACCTGGGTTGCGGACTTTAAACGGGGTCGCAAAAGCACAGATGACGCACCGCGTTCAGGAAGACCGAAAACTGCCACCACAACGGAAATTGTCGAAAAAGTCCATAGAGTTGTGTTGAATGATCGGCGATTGAAGTTGGCTGAAATAGCAGATACCCTGGGCATTTCAACGGAACGAACATATCATATCCTAACCGAAATTTTGGGAATGAGAAAGTTATCGGCACGTTGGGTGCCGCGGCTGCTCACAGTGGAACAAAAGCTGACTCGCAAAACAGTTTCAAGTGAGTGTTTAGACTTGTTTAATCGAAATTCAGTGGACTTTCTGCGACGGTTTGTAACAATGGATGAGACGTGGATTCATCACTACACACCCGAAACAAAGCAGCAATCAAAACAGTGGACTGCCAAAGGAGAACCTGCTCCGAAGAAAGCCAAAACAGTTCCGTCAGCCGGAAAAGTTTTGGCTTCAGTCTTTTGGGACGCCAAGGGAGTACTTTTCGTTGATTATCTTCAAAAAGGTAAAACAATCAACGGAGTATACTATGCTACCTTACTGGATGAATTAAAAAAAAATATTGAAGAAAAACGACCTGGATTAGCAAAGAAAAAAATTCTGTTTCACCAGGACAATGCACCTTGTCACAAGTCGGCAATTGCCATGGCAAAAATCAATGAATTGCAATTTGAATTGTTACCCCATGCCCCTTATTCACCAGACTTAGCCCCATCGGATTTTTATTTATTTCCAAACCTAAAAAAATTTCACGCTGGAAAGAAATACGAGTCCGATGAAGAAGTGATTGCTGCCACAAACGCCTATTTTGACGAGTTAGAAGAAAAGGCTTATAGGGACGGTATAAGAGCACTTGAACAAAGGTGGACCAAGTGCATTGAACTCGATGGGGACTACGTAGAAAAATAAAATTTTTGTTAACCTGATATTCTTTTGTTTTATTGCCTAGGCCGGAGACTTTTCAATTTATCCTCGTAGTTTCTAATGTTGTTTTTAACAATGGATATTGAAAGCAGTACGAGTTCCTATAGTTAACTTGAATCAAAAATTAAATTGAGACCCATCAAAGAAGAAGAAGCTTGTGTAAAGAAGCAAAACGAGTGTTAATTAGGTGTTGATCATGTTATTTGCCCAAACAAAAGAAAATTATTAATATCAAGAAATATTCAAAAAACAATTTATTAAATATATAAAAGTTCGTGGGGATATTTGTCAAGGAAAAGACTGTTGCATATACGTATGTATTTAAATGAGAGAGATATGTACTTTGTTACAAAAACTGTTATAAAACTTAAGTGGTTATTCCACACGATGTTTTGCCGCGCAGCTTTTCCGTTTTGGACAAAACGGCGGGAAAACTATCGTGGGAATAGCAAAAAGCTATTGAAAGCAGTACGAGTTCCTATAGTTAACTTGAATCAAAAATTAAATTGAGACCCATCAAAGAAGAAGAAGCTTGTGTAAAGAAGCAAAACGAGTGTTAATTAGGTGTTGATCACGTTATTTGCCCAAACAAAAGAAAATTATTAATATCAAGAAATATTCAAAAAACAATTTATTAAATATATAAAAGTTCGTGGGGATATTTGTCAAGGAAAAGACTGTTGCATATACGTATGTATTTAAATGAGAGAGATATGTACTTTGTTACAAAAACTGTTATAAAACTTAAGTGGTTATTCCACACGATGTTTTGCCGCGCAGCTTTTCCGTTTTGGACAAAACGGCGGGAAAACTATCGTGGGAATAGCAAAAAGCTGATGGTTTCCCCAGCATCAGGCAGGATGGGGATCCCCGTGCGAATCGGTCGTGACCGATAATACCGCGCGGTTTATCGCTCAACTTTCATGTGGAATAGCAAGGAACATCTTTCCCGCGAGTTTTATGCTTATGCGCATTTGAAGCCGGCAAAGATTCCTAACGAATTGTTGGTTATATTATAGTTTATATTAGTTTTTAAAGAGGTTTTTGGTTTTTAAATACATTTATAGCAGGCGCGGCTCGCCGGGTGAGGCAGGTGAGGCTGAGCCTCACCTAAACGAAACCAAATAATTACTAAATAAAATCTAAATACTTTACCGTCAATTATTTTTTTATTACTATGTTAATAAATTTATTATATCAATACTTTCTAGATTAAAAATGTTGAATTTAATATAAACAAGCTTATTTTATAATAAAATGTATTTATATGCGCATATTCAACGCAGACAACGCGATAAACAGAATGGATGAGGCGCAAAATTTCAAGCCTCAGTTCATGCATTATGCATTGGCTGGCTCGTTACAGCGCAGCGGCAAGGTTATCGATCGTATACTCTTCCTATACGCAGCATTGAGGCTGAGATTTCACAGCTTCATAAATCAATGAAAGATCAAGATTCGTATAATATGTTATTTTACCGTCGCGATCTCCGAATACTACCGAAGACGATTTCTTTCATGTTTTGTTTTACTTTTCAAAATCGTATTTTAACGTGATTAACTTGTATGCTATATAAGGTGCTTTTATAAGGCATTCACGGGAACGTTTAGGTATATTAGTCAAAAAGTCGGTGATTTTAATTAAGCAGCTATACACTGTTCAGCCAACAGAAATAGTTAAGCCACTCCCCCACAAATGTATGTTTGCGTAGACCAATGGGAGTAAAGCCAGTTTCACACAGTACAAATTAATAAAAGCGCACCAAGTTTTCATTTACTATACTTTTCTCGTTTTAAATAAATGATAACAATATTATCTGTTTTTATAAAAAGTAAAAATTGATGAGAAAAATTATAAAATAAACTAACTGTCAGATAAGTTTAGTCATGAAATAATTAATTAGATACCGAATTAGTAAACCTGGAAAAATACTCGCTTGCAACAGTACTTAATTTGGTCAAACAAAGCAGCTTTAATTAAGCTGCTTATGCTTTTGCATAGTTTCTAATAGATTTAAGGTGCCTCCCTGCTAATATGAATATGTGGTGTATAATAAGAATAATAATACTAACGTATAAGTATAAACTGCATAATTCTCGTTGAATCATACTCAGAATTAATCATAAAATGTATACTCATAGTTTTATTAATAATAAAACATTATTTTAAAGAATACTATACAAATTGTCACATAAAAATTATAATATGTATAAGACTAATTAATTGTATTGTATAAATGTTAATTGAAATTAACATTGCCAAACAGCCTTGGTAGCGAATTATCTAGCGTGCTGGCATTTCACCCAAGCGGCCCAGGTTCGACTCCTGGTACTGGCAGCTCTGGTTAAGGTTTTCTGCAGTTTTCCTTAGCTGTGACATAAATGTGGGATTTGCGCTGTTCCATCAGTCCGATGCAGTCACACTTTGGGCCTGCGTAATGATAATAATCGCCCCCTCCCTCCCGCACAAACTTCATAGCTTCTGGGGCCTGGTTCACAGGTGATGGGTTGTAGAAATTATTATTAAACCACCGAGGTAAATACATACTTGTGCGTCGCATAGGGCAGTTTTATTTTTAACGACAGCCACCAAAAGATGGTTACGTCGTTGTCTATACCAACTGCTTAACGTGCTCTTCTGACAGCACTGCAAAGTGTACTGAGGCTTTATCAATGAGAAAAATCTTCTCACCTGTTCTGGGGATCCGTCTGATTAAGAGTTGGCCTCTACCGCGCGGTAGAGTGTAATTCGGACGAAAGAATAGTCATTCCCCACACAAATGATTGGAATATGAGGGCTGCGATGCCAATTAGAAGGAAAGTTTCCCTTCAGTGTATTTTTTCTTTTAAGTAGATGATAACAATCTGCTTTTAACAAATGATTTTAACAATTATTTTCATCTGTTAAAAAAATTAAAAATTAAACAACAAAATAACAATAATAATAAACAATAAATAACAACAAAATAACATAAAATAACAACAATCAACTATTATAGTGAATATACAAATTGTTAAATTAAAAATTATAATATGAATAATTAATCAGACTGTAAATCAGATTCAGATAAAGAAGAGTCGTCCCCCAAACTAATGACCAATGGTTCCACTATTAGGTCCATAGCAATGTCAAGCTGCCACAGTTTTTCTTCTTCGCCATGAGCATGACTAATAGCATTCTTCCAATTGGCAGAAACAGTTTTGACTGCTCGGTCAAATAGCGGGCGAATGTCTTTCATTTTGAAAGTAGTATTGTTTCGCACTACTTCCCCTTTTATTTGACCCCATATCAATTCAATAGGATTGAATTCGCAATGATATGGGGGCAATCGCAAAACCATAACATTCTGTTCATTTGCCATCTCATCGACCACATAATTTGGCGTAACGGCAGCCTGTCGTACAAGATCCAGGAGTTTGGCTTTTACCATGTCTGGTTCATAGGTAATTGACTTACTTGTCAACCAGGATTGTATGTCGGTTTTTTTTGTGCTAGTATTTGGCAATTTCTCCGTTTTTCGGCTGTGATAGGAAGCATTGTCCATAACAACTACAGAATGCTCTTCCAAGCGTCCCAGAACTTTTGTAAACCAGTTTTCGAAAACTTCACCTGTCATTTCTTCGTGATAATCTCCGGTTTTCTTAGATTCAAAGCATAATAAACCATCTTCAACAAAACCGTCCTCGGATCCTATATGGAGGACTATAAGACGACTTCCCTTGCCAGATGGATCTTTTAAGCCAGTCGTTAGTCCTTGTAAGAAAGCTTGCCGCGGAGTCAGGATTGTCGAGTCCTTCCATACTTTATGTACAGTATGACCAGCATTCACCCACGTCTCATCTAAGAAGTACAATTTCTTGCCTTCTTCCCGGTACTTTCTGATCTGTCGCAGAAAACGTCGTCTCCAGGCGATAATTTCATCTTTTTCCCGTAGGACACTATTGCGCGACCTTTTCGAAAACCTATATAGCCAAACCCAATTCGATTACAACATGTAGAAATAAAAAGTTTATTTTCTCACCAAAAGCCAATTTCTTTTAACAATTTCCATAAAGTACTCTGTTTCAGTTGCGGTAAACCATCGTTGTCGTGAACAGCCCTTAATATTTTGTTTAGAGTAGGTGGTTCATTTCTTTCAAAAAAGGAACGAACTAAACGTCTAAGAGCACTTTTAGTTCCCTCATCATATGTTGTCTAAAATTACTCTTTGTCTGTAGTACACTTTCGGTGGATTCAGCTCGTGTGTTTCCTTGTATTCACGGATAATCTTGAACACACTAGAGACGCTCACGCCTAAATGAATATGTATAATTTATATAAGTACATAATAATATGTATGAAGTGAAACCTTACCTGCTGCTGTTGCAGTAAACTCGACATTTTTCGTTTTAGGGTTGTCTGGGTTTTCTCCAGCGTAAGCCTTATAGATACCAACAACACGTTCTTTTTCTTCGACCGAGAAATGTCTGGCTATCCGTTTCTTCGGTGGAGAAAGAACAGGTTGATCCATTGTTGATAAATTTTTCACTTTATGGCAAAATGTGATTTTAAGACTTAGTCAATATAAATCGTTTTCAGTACGTACCTTAATATTCACAAATGTGCACTAAATCTTAGAAATCTTCAAGCAAATTTAAAATAACTTAAATGACATTAAGAGCAAAACAACGACTAAATAAATAACTAATACTAACATAACCACCAAAATAAAATCATGTTGCAAACGCGCAACGACGCTAAATCAGAGAAAAATTCCCTATATATTTTTTCTTTTTAAATAAATGGTGTTGATCTTCTTTTAATAAATGATTATTAAAATAATTTAAATATGTTGCTATAAAAAGTAAAAATTGATTGCCAAGTTATAAAATAAAGTAATAATTAGATAATGTAATTAGGCAACTTTTTTTCGCATGCTTGTGATACGGGTTTTATAAAACCGACCAATAAAAAAGCTCGCCTCAAATATGCCCCACTTTTGTAGGGCGTGGCTTAACTATTTCTGTTGGCTGGACAGTGTATAGTAACAAATTTTATTTAAAACTAAGTTATTTTTTTAAATGATTACAAATTAACGCAAATAGAAAATAGTATATTAAAGTATTAGTTTCATAAGACACATTTTTAGCACATGCGTCCAAATTGTCTAAAGGACAAGTGCGCTAAAATATATTATGAGACGAATACTTTATACTATTTTTTTCTTTATGCTATTTTTTCTATTTGCGTTATTTTGTAATTATTTAAAAAATACAACTAATAACTTAGTTTTTAAATAAAATTTGTTAGGGGAAACTTTGTTAAGTTTTGTTAGCTCGTGTACTTGTTAAGTTAGCAAAACTGCAAATTCTAATTCTGCATTTGTTTTTCAAATTTACAACGTAAATAGGTTTGACATTTTAAGTACAGCTTTTCTTGAAAAGCTAATATTAAATTAAAAAAATAAAGTGTTACTGTTTCCAGTATTCTTTTGGACACGCAATATAGAAGAAATAGCATAAAATATTCGTTTCATAGTTTAGCGCACTTGTCCTTTAGAAAGCTACGCTGCGCGTGTGCTATAGACATGCCTTATGAAACTAATACTTTAATATACTATTTTAAGTTTTGTTTTAAATATTTTGCATATACAATCCCGGGATTCTGGGATCCAAAAATCTCAATCCCGAAATACCAGGATTGAAAATACGTGTCGGGGTTGGATGCACTAATACGAACATATTCGATATATGCATTTCTGGCCCGTAGACATTCGATGTAAATGTATGTATCTTAAACATCTAAATACATAACATTTTTTTTGCTGTACTATTTATTTTATTCACACACCTGTCCAATTTTTTCTCATATTCTTTTTTTTACTGCTTTTTGTTGGCTGTATCACTTAAATTTTATAAGCTTCATGGATCTTGTGTTTTATATTTCTTAGATATGCTTTCCATAATTTTTTCTTTACTATTCCGTTTACTTTTCATTATTGCTTTTTTTGTACAATTAATGGTATGTATTAAAAGAAACATTAGACCAGAGTATTAAATTATTGATATACCAGATTTCCTTTACTAAATCTGCTGTTGTATCTGTGCAATAGATACAAGTATTTGTTTGTATCTCTTTGTTTACCTAAATAATAACTTTGTGCTCACACATATGTTTTGCCTCAGAAAGTTTATAATTCTACCAGAAATGATTTATTCATTTTTACTACATGCTATCAGACACTAGACTCTGTTATTGTTATAGATGTACTCTTCCCCAAGTAACACATTTTGAAAATAAAATGTACAGATCTCTTATGCTCAAACCAGTGTACTTAAAAGTAGATAGACATAATGACAAAGATGGGGAAGATCCTGAAGTAAGACCTTATAATTATGAAAATCCTAATGATTCTCTATATTGTTCTCAAATTGGGGTAAGTATTACTCTACTGAAAATGCAACATTAATAAAACTTTGCTGTTTTTTTATTTTTCAATAGGTAGACAATGGAATCAATGGAGCAGATGATGATTGTGATGATTTCCAGAATGAAGAAGAAATTGCAGCGCTAGCTCAACATAACTTCCAAGGTGAAAATTTAATAGCAGCACCGGAACTGGTAAGTTTTTATTTATAATCTTGTTTTCTAGTTATTTATAACATAATTATAATAATAATAATTATTATTATTCTAGGTTCCTAAAACTTACATACCATATGCGTTACAAGCTAAAAAAATGGACATGAGAAAATTAAAAGTGGCAGTATGGAAAACTTTAGTTATCGATAAACATAATGAAATTGTAAGACACAAAAACATTCTCTCCCTCTGTTGTTGTTTTAATATTGTTTTATTTAATTTATTAGATACCCGAAGACAAGATGTACGAGAAAGAAGTACACAAGATGAATTTTTCTGACATTTACAAGGGAATTCCTTCAAGAATCACAGAGAAAATGAAAGATGAATTAAGTTGTCCTTTGGCATTTGTTGCTCTATTGCATCTTTGTAATGAACAAAATTTGCAACTAACAGGACAGACTGATCTTCAAGATTTTGCTATAGAACAACTGAAGTTTTTCCAACCTTAAAAATCATACTGTATAGTAATGATACAAAACTAATTTTAAATTTTCATAATTAGGTTTTACTCTAATTCTTGTAGTAATAAATTAGCAATAACTGTTCTTATGCTTAGGAGATATTTTTAAATTGTAAAGACATTGACTACAACTGAATTTAACACCATATTTATTTGGTAATATTGACATATGTACAAAGTTTTGATAATTTTGTAAAAATTAAGGTAAAGTTATTTTTTAAAAAGTTTTAAAGAGTAAAATAAAAGTTATACAAAAGTTCATATGTGATTCTAAATGGTACTCCGCTTACTGGAACTTCATCAAGACAACTCTTGAAAAAAATTAAAAAGCAGTTGCAGCTCCTTATACCGGGTGGGGCAATAGTGTGGGGAAGTCCGATAGCTCCTAAACGGTAACAGCTAGAAAAATCGTTCTAATACAGATAAACAGTGGATAGAGGCGCATCTAGAGAAATTATTTTCAAATATACAGGGTGTTGCAGAAAAGTGTGGCATGCTTAACGTATTTTTTTTTTAAATAGAATGCCCCAGATATTCTTGCACATTTAACACCTCTCTTGGCAGTTTTATTCATATCTAACCAGTAATTTTTTTACATATTTTCGTAAAACAAAGCGATGTTTCGCAACTTCTTTTGTATTAAAAGAAAACTGCTAAATGGGGAGTGCAACTATGGTATTTTATTAATTAATAAACAAAATTACATTGAATTCGGTTGGCTAACAAAAAAATATTTAATTTCTAACATACTCTAATATACTATGTTACTAATGTTGGAAAAACGAACAAAAACTACCGTAGATAGTACATTTCATTCTCTTTCAAATGCAAAAAACCCGACCCTCCTAACTAATACGAAATCCAAGTAAATAGCATTTAAATATAGGCATGTAAGTTTAAAACTGAAAAAAATAAACCTCTATATTTCACGAACAGTGTATTTATGGGCAGTAATATTTGAGCTTTATATAAGGCTTGCAAAGGGTATTACGTGAACAATTTATAAAAAAAATCTATGAGGGTACCGCGCCAACTTTGGTCGAATCGGCGTGGAACGTATCTTAATCATTATTCACTGCCGGTAGCATAATGTATACAATTATAATTGAACATAGACAACTATACTCTAACAAACAAATAAAGGTCGCCGAAATCACGAGGGATAACTTGCATACCGTATCGCAAATCACGCGGGGAATGTACGTCACTGACAGTTTTAACAGCTTATATAAAATCAGTGTTGCTTAAAATCTGATCTTAGATTTGTGTTTACCAGATGGTGATCACGCGGCGATCTAGATCCTTCATTTGTTTGTTAGAGTATAGTGTTGTTAATGAAAGAAAGTTCTGAAAATGCTGGTGAGAACATTCGCGCATGATAAAACCGTATCAAAAGAACGTTCTCTTGGAGAGCACAATTAAGCACGTTCGCGAAATAATTCTCGAGAACTTTCAGAATAATACAGCACAAATGAGCATAAACAAGAACATTAAAAATCGAGAATAAAACCGAAACTAACAGAACCTAAACCGCATGCCCATGCAAAATCTACATAGTCGCAGCAGCTAGGCGCATAATCAAGCACTTTCGCGAACGTTCTCATAATAATTCTCGAGAACTTCTCTCAGAATAATACAGCACAAACAAGCATAAACAAAAACCATTAAAATGAGAATAAAACGGAAACTAAAAGATCTTAAACTGCATGCCCACGTAAAATGTACACTTGTTACTCGCAGCTGCTGTCGGCGTCGGGTGTTCAAAGGACAGGCAGTTTTATAAGCATAGTTTGCACAATTTATGCCTTTGAAAGCATCATTGACAAGAAATTTGGGTTACCTCCCTGAAGCACTTGTTTTGTTTTTCGTTATATATGAACGTTATATTTAAATTTGTTATATTTTGTTTATACAAATAGTGACAAATGTTTGTAAAGTTTTTAACATGTATTACTTGTGCATGCGGTGGCTGGTTACTGGACACGGATCGTGGATACTACGCCGACCGCAAGCGATGGACATCTTGCGCGGTCAGCGTATTATCCACGGTCGGCAAAGTGTCCAGTAGCAAAATCTATTATAAGGGTCGGCGTAGTGTCCGTGTTCAGCGTTGTATCCGGTAGCCGTAAAGGTGCATACCTGTGTTTCTAATCTAAATATAATGGGACATATGTACATGTCATGATTAAAGGTATCTCTAACTAAAGTTCTAATTAAAATCAACAAGAAAAAGATAGCTTTATCTCTTCAAATACGTGGAAAAAGATTAGAATTGGTCACCATGGCAATTAAACACGTTATTAACTTAATAGTGAGATTTAAATATGGCCCAACTAGTTTAATATTTCCAATTCTCTATTATTGCATTATTTTTCAACACATTACCTTCCAACAGTCAAATTAACTACAACTACTGGCATTATAAATGAGAAGAGGAAAATTGGAGAACATTCGAGCATTTTTAGCATTTTGAGAAATTTTAAGAACTTTTGAAATGATCTTTGTTTTGGGTATATCTTTGCAAGTTAAAGGTATATTCTCCAGTCCTGCTCACTTTTGAAGGTTTATTCTTGTTTGTGCTCCTGGAATTTTCTCCAAAAATAAATGCTCGAGCATTTTCCAACACTATTAAGACAACTAACTAGAATGAGTATATTATAACATAGTCGTGGACAAAAGGAGTTTATTCTTCTTCCCTGTGTTTTCAACCACTTTTATTCTCTTTCCCTGTCTGTTCGACCACTTCGTCCTCCTTCCCTATGTCTTTAACCACTTTATCCTCATTCTCTGTGTTTCTAAGCTCTTTCTTCCCTTTAATTTTGTTTCCTATCTTCACAAGCTTCTCCTTCTTTTCTTAAGCCCTAGTTTTATTAAGAGATCGCCAAGAAAATGCAATTAGCACGAAAAAGTTTGTAATTGTTTTGAAAATATAGTGAAACTTTTCAGTGCGACATCGAAGAAATTTTCCTGACAATCTTCTAATAGAAATCAGGGCTTTAGGCTCTAGTTCGCTACTCTGACAATCTGATTGTGAGAGTTTCCAATTAGTTTTCTTTTTTCGAGCTTTTTGTTTTTTGCAGTTGAAGGTTCCTTTCAAAAGCTGCATTCTTTTCTATTTCCAATCTATTTTTTTAATAACTGTAACCTATCCATTCTAAAAACTGAAAAAATCAACATCCATCAATTTTCCAACCATTTCAGAGCAATTTAATCATAGCGGGAATGATTTTCTCATTCTGGGAACACACAATTAATCTTGAGGTGTTCCCATAATGATAGTTTTAAATCATTCCAATGACAAAACATCAGTTAATTTCGCGCCATATCTACATAACAAAACATTAGCAAGATATCACAGGATAAGTTAAAACGAGCACATTTCCGCGAAAGATAAAACAAACGAAAAATATGTAAATGAAGTTTTAAAAATACTAGAAGCGTTCACGAACGACTATTATTAAACCTAACTTGATATTTTTACTAAATTAGATTTAAACATAGATTATTTCTCAAGAATATGAAATAGAAACGTGCTCACCTTAACGCAGACATCAAGCTGATACTATTTTATTCACAGTAGTGCCCTTAGCGGCAAAAATGAAAATCTCATGTATCAAAACATGGAATGATGCTAAATGTAAAGGACATAATAAGTCACCTTTTACTTCCTTTTTAAATAGATTTTAAAGTGATCTTTTCATAGCAATAGCAGACGAAAAACACTGACCTAAATTGACAGTAAACTTGAAGAATATACTTTATTTCTGGACCGGGGACAGTTCCCGGAATGACGATTCACGCTTTTAAATTCCAAAAAAAATAAGAGGAATTTTGGGTAATTACATTTTATTTTTGTTTTTAGTAAAAAGACAACAAAAACTAAAATGAATAACATTTTCATTGTTAAAAAATGCGTTTCATTTTGTTGCTATCTCTCCGAGACAACAAATGGCCAATTATAAAAATTTTACCCATATAAATTATAATCAAGCAAAACAACAATTACTTCTTTAGCCCAATATTTTTTATGCGTACAGGTGGATACCAGACTGATGGGCAGACACACAGACCAGCACTATAGAACCAAAAAAAATATTTGAAGCACAAGACGCTATTAAGTTTATTTAATTTCGTAAGCAAATACATAAACATATTAAATAATGCAGCATACTACTAAACAAAAATATAATATGCATAAACATATCGAAATACAATCTTAGTTTTCTGTAATAAACAATGTAGCCATTTGCAGCTACATGTTATATTGATCTCTTTTCTAAATCAGTTTTTTTTACCTACGATTAATTTTAGTTTATATAGATATATATTATTTAAGATAATGGTAATTATATAAAAATATTGAAACTCCATGATATCGAGGGCATCAGATCAGAGAGGCGTATCCACCAAATGTGTGATCTTCAATTTATTAGGTCGTATTGATTTCTGGTATCGACCTGCGTGTTGTTACATACGGGCGTATGTTTTGTAAGGCATTAATCTGGCCTTACAAAACATTCGCCCGTTTGTGACAACACGCAGGTCGATACCAGAAATCAATACGACATAAAAATTGAAGATAAAAATTTTGGCGGATACGCCCCTATGATCTGATGCCCTCAATATATATATATATAATAGCTTTTGATTACATTACTTTAATTAAAACATATACTTGGCAACAAAAGATAAAAACATATACCTTTTTATTATAATTTTTCACTGAATATGTAAAAATATATTTTCAAGCTTAATCACAAAAATATCTTAAACAGAGAAGAAATTATTTTTGCTTATATAGATTGCTCATTTTTAAGAAATAATTATTAAATATTTTTTATGACTAGTCAAAACTAATTAATTCTGCAGTTTGGGCATCTCCATTTTGTTGAACTTGTGAACTTACAGGCGGAGCTCCAGGCTGTTGATACTGTTGAGAAGAAATCTGACCCATTGATCCAGAATGTGAAGGAATTGTCCTAGGAGCCATAGGGTGTCCTGGAGGTAAACCTTGTTGAGGTGGCAAGCCTGACGGAGGAGGTAAATTTTGTTGAGTTGCCAATGCTTGTGGAGGTAAACCTTGTTGGCCTGGTATTCCCTGTTGAACTGGTAAGCCTTGCTGACCTGGTAATCCTGGCTGACCAGATAACCCTTGTGGTCCAGGCAACCCTTGTTGACCAGGTAAACCTTGTTGCCCAGGTAATCCTTGCTGAGTAGGAATTCCTGGTTGATTAGGTAAACCTTGTTGCTGGGCCAAATTCGATTGTGATAAATTTGGCTGAGGGGCAACAGACTGAAGAGGAATTCCAGGTAAAGGAGATTGTTGGGGAAGACCAGGAAGAGGTCCTTGATTTATACCAGGTGGTAGTTGTTGAGGCATACCTCCCGGCATGCCAGGAGGTCCTTGCATTTGAGGGTGACCCAGAGGTAATGTCGGAGGCATCATAGGACCTGCACTATGTGGTGGTGGTCCTTGCATCATCATGGGTTGCC
Source organism: Agrypnus murinus (assembly GCA_929113105.1). NCBI lineage: Eukaryota > Metazoa > Arthropoda > Insecta > Coleoptera > Elateridae > Agrypnus > Agrypnus murinus. Next base: position 205,960,869 of record OV816025.1, read on the forward strand.
CATAAGGATATGTTCTATATGCACCAGGTGGGGCACTATTGGGTGGGTACTGTCCATGAACTGGCGAACCTTTATAAGTACCAAATCCAGAACCCATTAAATATTGTTGCTTTTGCTGTTCTTGTCGCATTTGCATTTCTCTTTCTTGTTCTTGTACTCTCTGCAACGCAAGTTGTCTTTGATACTGTAGATATTCTTGTTTCTTTTTACGCATAATATCAAGTTTATGCGCCATTTGCAACTGTCTTAATCTTTCAGTTTCCTCTGCTTGTCTACGTAACTTTTCTCTGTGTTCATCTCTTAAAGCATCCAATGCAGCTCTTGCATCTTTAACTTGCGTTAGTTTATCTTGAAGGCGTTCATAATACAATCGACTATCATCATGTTGCTGAATGTAACGAAGTAATTGTGAATGCATAGCTGTAATGTTGAGAAATAGTGTTTGAACGCTACTGTCATTAGCTATAGATCGACCACGACTAGAATTGCTTTTCATGCGATTAATAAAAATCTCAACTTGTGATTTTAATGTATTCACAAAATCATGCATTTCAATATCAGTCAATCCATTTTCTTGAAATTTCTGTTCGTTATTCTGAATGGGTGCAGTTGCTGGTGCTGACGGGCTTGTCGGACGGTTTGCATCAGGTATATCAGATTGTCGATTCTCCCAGTAAGACCGATTTAGGTATCTAGCTAGTTCAGGATTCACAGCAGATTGATCCAGAGGAGGAGGAGATGGGCTGCGTTCAGGAGCAGGGCGTGTCTCAGCTAAGAAATATTTTATATAAATCTCTTTTGTATGTAATAGAAATTGTACTTACTTTTAGTGGTAGTAACAGTAGAATGTAATGTGTTTGTTGCTCTAAATTTCTCCTTTTCTTTAGCTTCTGCTTCCGATTGACTTAAAGCCAATGCTAATTGCAATTCTTCTTCTTCACGAAGTTCTTCTTCAGTTTTTCGTGGTGGCAGCTGCAACATAATCAACTATTGATAGTGCTCTTAAAGGAAATAGCATATTTAGTAAACCTGATTTTGTTGAGCCAATGAACTGGTCAAATATTCTGCTGGTAAGTCAGATTCGGCTTCTGGTTTCGCTGAAGATTTCTTTGTGGTCGTAGCTGTTGGCTTAGTAACTTGGTCATAGCAGGCATCACAAACACGTACCTAAAATAGTTCTTTGTAGAATATTTCCTTATAGCTTAGAACACTAATGGTTTAGTTCATTCTTTATTACTGCATTTTTTATACTAACATTTTTATGAATGATTTGCTTAAGTGATACAGGTTCACTCATTATCTCCTTTATTATTTAATCTGGCAATAGAGAGCATAATTAGCAAACTAAACATGGATGAAGGGGCAATAAGAACCAAAAATGTTCAAATTTTGGCATATGCCAATGATATCATTACAATAATTTCTAACAGCAGCCCCTACTCAGAAAGAAGAGGAAGATCTACGTATATACAAGGAAAAAGTGCTTATAGCAATATTGGGACCAATAAAAGTGACAGAAACAGAATTCCAAAGCAAACTGAACTTTGAGATAGTAAAAGAAATGGAAGGGGAAGAAATAGCGAAATATATTAAAGTGCAAAGTTTGAATTGACTGGGGCACATAGTCAGAAGTGAAGCAGACAGAGTTAGGAATGGCAACCAGCTGAATCAAGATTCCTAGGAAAACCCAGGTTGAGATGGTGGGACTGCGTAATGGAAGACTTAAGAACAATGGAAATTATAGGATGGAAAGAAAAAGCAGAAGATTGTAAAAAATGGCAATAAATTACAGACGATGCCAGAAAATGCAACAGTTTCTAATAATAGAAATCGGAACTGATTCACTCTATTGCAAGGATCATTAAAGCCGCAACCCTTTTTCTAAGTTGTTGTGCTTATAAGAAGGAGACAGGCTCACAAGAAATCAAGAGGATCTCTTATTAGTTGCTCTAAAAACAATAAAAAACTAAGAAATGCAAGGATGTGACTTTGTAGAATTACTAAGTACAGCAATTCTCAAAATAAATTTAGCACAGATTTCTGAGATGGTGTCCTACGTAACACAATCGTAAGACATTTTTGCTGTAAAGGCAACATTACAGTAGTTTTTTGCAAAATCAGCTATAGATATTCTCATATTTCAACAAGATGGAGCACCTCCTCATAATTCTCAAATTCATGGAAATCTTTTAGATATTAATTTTTCAAATAGATGGATTGGTCTTTGCTCAGCAGCATGACCTTGATCCTTTGATCTCTTTTCTGGATGTGACGAATGATGTTTAATTCCATGTGATAATGTACAGTAATTAAATGAAATAATTCGTGGCTTGATAAACTAAACTGCTTTCATAAATTCAAGAGAGTAAAAACGTAAGACATTGAGCATTACCTTAGAACAATTCTTGAGCTTACCACAAGCTGGCAGCAAGAAATTTACTAAAAACATGTCCTAACTCACTGTCATAAAAATTAATCCCAAACTCATTTTAAAACAATCACGCAGTCTACTCAACTACACAAATTAAATGTCAACCTAGGCAAAGCAGCCGGAAAAGGCTAGCTAAATAAATTTTTAAAATATTATAAAACAAAAATAGGCACGGAATCTATTTTTTTTAACTTAAACATCTATCTTAGAAGGACGATAACAACTAACAATAAAAAATATATGGTACCAAAATGACTAGGTTTAATAACCTACAATGTGTTACTCTTACAAGCATTAAAAGAGAAATAATTTGGTGGAGAATATTAAGGGTGTTTTATCTAGAAAATTCCTTCCACTGATTGTGCCTCTCAAATAGAACACACTCTACTCTGTGAGTACCTAATGCTATACAACTATTTAAAAAAAAAAATTATTTTTTCAGCTAAATCATATTACAGTATAATATACTAACCTCTTTTTCAATACCAAACCTTGGTAAAGCAGCTGTCTTCTGAGAACATTGACTACAAAACACCTGTCCACAATTACGACAGTGATGTTTACGTTGGACAATACCAAATGGCGAACGACAACGATGGCAGACTTCTCCATCTGCCCATTCTGGTGCAGAATCGGCAGTAAACATGGCATCAGATTCACGAAGTGTTGGAAACTTGTAACCTTCTGCTTTCATTAGATTCATTATTTCCTATGAAATAAATAAATTTTATTTTTGTTTTTTTTTCTTTGAACAATTAATTTACCTTAAGTGCACTATGTTTAGGATTTTTTCGAAAAGCAAAAGTCCAAGCTTGAATGAGTTCTAATAATTTTTGCCGAACGTTATCGTGCTGTGTCGTCTTTGCTAGTTCATGCAACATATCGCAGTTTAGCTTTTGGGTAAGTTCTTCATGTACTATACTGCCTATAAACACAAATTACAATAGTAAGTACATACCTCTCACAACGTACAGTAGTAAGAATCATTCAAATATGCTAGAATTATCTGTCCGCAATTACCCGACACATTTTTTCCGACTGCATATACTGGTTACCCTACCGCAAGCTTGCTTGTTAGTGTATGCTGTATTGCACCCCACTTGCTGTGAGTACCATAATCAACCGTATGCTTTTGAGGCTAGAGATATTGCTTGTTGGAGCTTTGATGATTAAAATAATCACCGAGAACATCAGCGCTCTTCATAAGCAAGTTGGCGCCCAAGGCAGAGACACCTACAATTTAGCGCACGAGCAGCTAAGTCTACCGAGTTCAGAGCCCCGGGCCAAGCAAACCCGCTTACAACTTGATGCTTGAATAATTTCTTTCATATTTGGACCCAAAAGGGAAAAAGCAACTCTCATGTCATGTTCAACATTTACAAGTCGATCATTTGTTAGATTTTATATTAGTTAATGCAGAAAATACTGTTTCTGCATTTCTGGTGGTTAAACAGACTAGTTCCCAATCAAGCCGTTCTTTTTTACATCCCGAGCTCATTTGTTTCAGCTTACCACAGCTAAGTTTACTTCATGAGTCAGAAAAACAAAGAAAATGCTTAATCAAAGGGCCGCTATTGTGCATTACATTAAGGACCGGTCTATTCTCCTCTCAATAAATTGGCCAATAAAGAACAATGGTAAAAATCTGCTGATTTTGGTATCGGAGAGGTCAACGGACAAATTATACATCATTTTGTTCGTCTTGATGTGTGGATTCTAATGGTTCCAAAATCAAGAACAGGCTCCCGAAGGAACAGAAGTTATTAACACATTTGTGGGTTTACACGAAAAGAGACCTTACGGAAGTAAGCCATAGGATTCCTTTTCCCGTCACATCTTTTAAATGGCCGATATCAAGTATCAAGTTAATCAAAATAATACGTCATATCTATAAAATATAGTACGTAAATGCTTTTATGTCCGATTGCATTATAAAGTACTATTTATTGTATTGTTTTGTGGCAGTAAACTGGCTTATTATTGTATTCGTAAAATAAAGTGGTAGTAGTGAAATAAAGTATGGCAGCTGTATATTACATGTCAAATTTTCTTCTGTCAAGAATAGATGTCAAATTTATAAACTGATTTTTTTTATAATTAGCCAATTTTAGGAATCGAACATAAAGCTTTGTATGCAACTCTTACATAATCGAACTTTATAGACTCGCCCTTTTTATAGGCCTTGCTCGCTCGGCCATAAACTGGGCTTGTCGATAAAGTCGTATATTATGTACTTGTTGCATAAATAGCTATTACTATGCATCTGGTTTATTCTTATTAATTAAAAATCATATCTGTTATCTTTTATTAACAGTGGTAAAAGCACAAAAGTATTTGCTACATTTTATTCATATGGCTCATTATGCCGATTCTAGTAAAATAAACAATTTGTCACATCTATTAAATAAGGCCGTTTAATAAATTGAACCGAATTTGGTGTAAACTGATTCTTAATTGAATTACAAATCATGTTTACAATGTGGGTTATAACCTCATTATAACCTCCTTGTTAAAAATGTGGCAAAATATTTATTTTACTAGAATCAGCATACCTATTATTTTGATTAATTTAATACATTTGATACTTGATATTGCACCATTTAAAAGATGTGATGGGAAAAGAAGTCCTATGGATTACTTCCGTAAGGTTCCTTTTCGTGTAAACCCACAAATGTGTTAATAACTTTTGTTCCCTCAGGAGTAGGTCCTTGATTTTGATACCATTAGAATCCACACATCAAGACGAACAAAATGATGTATAATTTGTCCGTTGACCTCACCGATACCAAAATCAGCAGATTTTTACCATTGTTGTTTATCTTCCCTATAACTTGGAAATGTGTCTTTTATCTTTAATTAAATTATATCCTCTAGATAAATAGAATTATCTGGCCGATAACTTAATGCCGCCCTAAGCTGCTCTTTAACCATTTTAAAGAGAAGTTTAATGATCAGATGCTTTTGTGCACTTTTCTACACAATCTCAAATTGCAAATACTATTGATAATAAAAAATTATGGATGTGGTTGAGGACATCAATTTAATATTAGATAATGATCTAACAGAATTATTCATTAATCAACCAAGAAAAAAAAACAGTATACAGTAACACCATATACTGATAACGTAAATGTTTGGGATGAACAGATTTCATTTGTCAAAAAATACTGTAAGCTTTATTAGAGCAAATAAGGGAACAACTTTCAAGTAATTACCAGTGTTCATACATTATATTATCTGTAAATAGTGTAAATGTACTGCTTATTTTATTTTAAAATATAATTGTTCAAATAAAAGTTCACAAAAGTAAGGTTATATTTTTGTTGACAAACATCACGCGGTTTCATTTTCATTTATCTTTCTCAAGCACACACAAACACTAAGGCTATCTCTTTTATTACAATACTATCAACTTTCATTATGCAGATTTATCCTCTCAGTTGTTAATGCACACTTTAATCTAGTTGAAAAGACAGATTTGCTTACCGGCCAGATTAATCTTGGCATTAAAATAAAGTTATCTTTAACTACAAACAACTTTAATGATAGATGGAAAGACCGGCCCTAATTCTACAAAATTTGGCAGAGCACTTAGAAATGTTTCACAGTGATTAAGAGACAAGGTGTCGCTCATTGGGTTGCTGTGTTCAACAGTATATTGCATTGTTTATTTTTCAAAACAATTTTATTATTTAAATTTGAAGTTATTTTCAAGTAAAGGGTATAATAATAGTCTTTAATAGGAGTAATTACTAAAGTCAGGATTTAGAGCAGCCATCTTCTATAACTGGGCCATCAAAGACGGACTGACTTTCTAATCAAATGGTTTACAGAGATTCATATAACAAATGTTTCTCAAAAGAATACAATGGGCTTTTAAAGCGCAAGCATAAATTCCATTAAAACAACGTCGTGTAGCTCCAGTATCATAATGGCTACATACAACAAGAAAATATTTTTTGTTTAAAATTAATATGACAAAAATGGAATTAAAATTTTCATTTTTTTTTTAATTAGGCCGGTTAATACATAATAGAGCCCTGACAAATAAGAAAAGAGGCGGCAACGGTATTCGGTATGACCTGCATTATCGGTTTCGGTACATGTATGCAACGTTATTTTATTTAGATTAGAATATGCTGCAAGCCTTGTTTACATTGTGAGCTGTGATGAGTTTCGTTATTTCTCTTTTTTACACATTTTTAATATAACTAGTTTTTCACCTTTATTCTCTAACTTCAAACACTTCACAACTTCAAAAATCTGAGGTTAGAAAAGTTGTCAAGACATTGGCAACAAAAAAGCATTTATAAATACTGGTTTGGGCTCTAACACGTCACATATGGCGTAAATTTAAACTATAATATTTCTTTTTCTCGTAAGGGTTGCTGCAGAGAAAATATTATTACTTACATAAATTTCTAAGACTATGCTATTGCATAAATACAATAAAAAATGTGTCTGTAAAAGCCCATTAGGTTTAAGTATTATTGGATGCTTTGAGTATGTACAAAACATTCAAAAACTATCGTTCCAACGGACAATAATGTAGACTTGAGGACACTATTAATTCCACAAGTAATCACAGAATTTGTTCAACTCCTGGAGGTTTACTTTCTCTGGAGTTGAAGTTTTATTTTGAAAGATTTTAGTTCAGTCGAGAAAATATATTAATAATAATAAATTTATTTCTACAATATACAATTTATACAACGCACAATAAAAGTATACAAGGAATACAAAAATTGATACATTACCAAAAATGCAGAAACAATTTAAATATGTAGATCTAACCTAAATAGATTTAACCTAAGTTGAACCACTTTAACCTGTGGTTAAACACTGGTGTTGTGCTTTGGACAAACTACGAGGATAAATTGAAAAGTCTCCGGCCTAGGCAATAAAACAAAAGAATATCAGGTTAACAAAAATTTTATTTTTCTACGTAGTCCCCATCGAGTTCAATGCACTTGGTCCACCTTTGTTCAAGTGCTCTTATACCGTCCCTATAAGCCTTTTCTTCTAACTCGTCAAAATAGGCGTTTGTGGCAGCAATCACTTCTTCATCGGACTCGTATTTCTTTCCAGCGTGAAATTTTTTTAGGTTTGGAAATAAATAAAAATCCGATGGGGCTAAGTCTGGTGAATAAGGGGCATGGGGTAACAATTCAAATTGCAATTCATTGATTTTTGCCATGGCAATTGCCGACTTGTGACAAGGTGCATTGTCCTGGTGAAACAGAATTTTTTTCTTTGCTAATCCAGGTCGTTTTTCTTCAATATTTTTTTTTAATTCATCCAGTAAGGTAGCATAGTATACTCCGTTGATTGTTTTACCTTTTTGAAGATAATCAACAAAAAGTACTCCCTTGGCGTCCCAAAAGACTGAAGCCAAAACTTTTCCGGGTGACGGAACTGTTTTGGCTTTCTTCGGAGCAGGTTCTCCTTTGGCAGTCCACTGTTTTGATTGCTGCTTTGTTTCGGGTGTGTAGTGATGAATCCACGTCTCATCCATTGTTACAAACCGTCGCAGAAAGTCCACTGAATTTCGATTAAACAAGTCTAAACACTCACTTGAAACTGTTTTGCGAGTCAGCTTTTGTTCCACTGTGAGCAGCCGCGGCACCCAACGTGCCGATAACTTTCTCATTCCCAAAATTTCGGTTAGGATATGATATGTTCGTTCCGTTGAAATGCCCAGGGTATCTGCTATTTCAGCCAACTTCAATCGCCGATCATTCAACACAACTCTATGGACTTTTTCGACAATTTCCGTTGTGGTGGCAGTTTTCGGTCTTCCTGAACGCGGTGCGTCATCTGTGCTTTTGCGACCCCGTTTAAAGTCCGCAACCCAGGTTTTAACTGTGCTATAGGAAGGAGAAGATTCGCCTAATGTCCCGTCTAGCTCAGCTTTGATTTCTTTTGGGGATAAACCCTTAATGTGAAAATATTTAATAACCGCACGAATTTCAGCTTTTTCCATTTTAACACCACACAAAACTTTATCGACTTTGACAACTTGCCAAACAATTATTGTTTGACAGAAATTTTTGTTATTTCACAGCCATACTGATAAATTATGAAAAAATAAAATGCCGTAAAAACATTGCAAAAATTTGTATCCCATATGGGTTAGGCCGGAGATTTATCAATTCATCCTCGTACCTGTTGTTAGCAATTACAGAAACTATTTGAGCCCAGAAGGCAAAGTTAATAAAAGAGTAAATTACAATGTAAGTGTGTATAAATCCAGTTTTCTAAAACTTTGAAAGTAATTAAGAAAAATAAAATTTTTTGTAATAGTTGAAAAACTTTGAGATTAAAGGTCTCCGCTCACTAGACCTGACCGTTATAGGACCGAGATCGGACCGTGGCAAGCACGTATCCGACAAGCCGGTTATATTCAACACTCATTACATAGGATTAAGACCGTAGGGTAACCATATTGCCGCCGTCGCTCCCCCATTAACACCCGTTTGCTATATGGTTTGAAGTCGGCAAAATTACAACCTTATCAAGAATTAATATGGGGTAGTTTCTCTGTATTATAATGCTCTATTTGTTATAACATATTTAACCTTATGGACTGAAATTACCTCTAAATTTATTTTTAATTTTCCTTTGTGTATTGAATTATTTTACTTTCGACACATAAAATCTGTTTTTTATAATAAAACATTCAGAAAGGATATATTCCAAAAAAGTCTAGGGTTTTGAAAGGAGATCAGGTTTTGACGTTTATAAAGTATGCGCCTAATGAAACCTATCTTCTACATGAGGTAAAAGGCTAAGATTTAATTATGTTGCGTATTGTTACGTAAAGGCGTAATTACAGGTAGTTCTGGTTATGGGTGTTTTTGGTGCTTTGAGAAGGGATGAAATGGTTAAGATGACTATCGCAGATATACAAGATGAAGGGTGTGTTATAATTGTAAAAGTTCCAAAAACCAATACAGGAAAATTTAAGGGTTTTACCATTCTGGAAGAGGAAGAAATAGGTGCTTTGAAATTAGTTCGGCAATATGCAGCATTGAGACCGATGGGACTGAAGGAACGTAATTGTTTTTGACATACAGGAGTAATCGCTGCACAGGATAGCCAGTTGGAAAAAGTACCTTAGCAAGTGTACCGTCAGTAATTGCAAAATATCCGAAATTATGTAATGCGAAGGAGCATACTGGTCACTGTCTGCAACGCACGTCATTTACGCTTTTGGTTGAGGCAGGCGCTACATTTGAGACGTTGAAGATCCATGGTAAATAGAAGAGTGCAAGTGGGTGAAGGTGAGGAGAAGATCGTTAAAAATTCACAAAAGTTTCATGTTGGATCTGTTTCGTTTTCAGGGACGTTTCATAACTGTCAGTTCCATGTTGGAAAAGATGCTACCAAGTAATGTTGTATATATTTTTTTATGATGTAATGATTACTTATGTACTATGTAAAAATAAAGTTTTTATACCGCCGTTCAATTTTATTTTAATTGCAATTTCAATATTGTAGATCTCAAAATAATCTAAAAACTAAGCATGGCAAAAATTAGCAATTTTTATGTTTGTCGGATGGTAACAACTTTTACAAAATTTGCAAAAGTCAAACAAATAAATGACAATTTAAATTCAATTGTTTTTTGTTGTTACCAACATAAAAACAAAAATACTCTAATAGCACTATTGTCATCTAAAAAAATAGGTTAATTTTAGCTAAGAAATCTTTGTCGGCAATTAAGTCGGTACAAAAGAATTCATGGATCACGTCATTTGTTGTGTTGCAACATACTCGTCCGCAAACGTATAGTTTCTGATCTAATGATCCAAATTACTATTAAAGGTAACGCCGGCTCCGATTGTAAAGTAAACCATGAGCGGGCGTTATGAATTATAATATATATAATGCAGCACTTCAGGCCTGTAGGCCTATGGCTTGAATCTTGTCCTTCCATAGCTTTCTATTTTTTGCAGTTTCTTCCCAATTTGGTATTTCCAGCTCTCGTAGATCTTCTTGTACTCCTTCCCACCAGGTTTTGTTTGGTCGTCCCTTTCTGTTAGGTCCTCCTATTTCTGTTTTGTACATTTTCTTTGTTAGTTGATTTTCGTCCATTCTTGTTACATGTCCTAACCATCGGAGTCTGTTTTGTTGTAATATCGTTTTAATGCCTGGTTCTTTATACATCTGCATTAGTTCTGTGTTAGTCCTTCTTCTCCACTCTCCCTGGTTTTGCACACCTCCATAAATCTTCCGTAAAATCCTTCTTTCCCATACTTCTAATTTATTGCAATTTTCTTGTGTTAATACCCATGTCTCACAAGCAAATGTAGCTATTGGCCTGATGACAGTTTTATAAAGTTTCACTTTTAAAGATCGCGACACATTTTTATTATTTAGTACATTTTTATAGGATCCCGCACATCTTGAACCTGTCACTATCCGTCTTTCTATTTCGTTTGTTATATTTCCATAGCTGTTAATTTCCACACCTAAATATATTGTGCTAGTAGCATACTGAAATTTATATTCTTTATCCGCACTTATATTTTTTATTACTAGCTGTTGTTCTTCTTGCCTTTTTTTTCCTAATATCATATAGTGTGATTTTTCTTCATTTATGAGCAGTCCCCTTAACTTCGCTTGATGTTCTAGATTCTTTATAAGAGTTTTTAATTCCTCACGGGTCTTCGCCATTAGAATCAAGTCATCGGCATAGGCCATACATTGGTATGAATGTTGTAGTATATTGTAGTTTGTACGTATTTGACTTTTCCTTATTATACTTTCTAAGACAATGTTAAATAAGATTGTAGACATTGGATCTCCTTGTTTTAATCCTAGGTTAGTATTAAAACTTCTTGATAAACTTCCATGACATTGTATTTGAGAAGAAGTCTCTGCTAGTGTCATTTTTACTAGTTCTATTGTTTCTTTTTTAAAGTTCAGTTCCTGAAGTGCCGTTACAATATTTCTCCTCTTTATTCTATCATAAGCCTGCTTAAAATCGATCAGTACTGTGTATATTGATTTGTTCTTCTTTTTGCATTTCTCCTGTATTTGTCTTAGTATAAAAATGTTATCTACCACTGATTTTCCTTTTTTAAACCCACTTTGGTACTGTCCGATTTTACTGTCAGCTTCTTCTTGCAGCCTTTTTTTAATGAGATGTGCTAAGATCTTGTACACTATATTTAGCAGAGCAATCGGTCTATAATTTCCTGGAATTTGTTGGTTACCTTTCTTATAAACTGGACAAACTATTGCTAGGGACCATTCCTTGGGCATTTCTTTATTTTCCCATATTTTCTTGATTAATTCATAAATTCTCTTTTGGAGGTTATCTCCTGCATACTTGATTAGTTCGGCTTCTATTCCATCTGAGCCTGGACTCTTTCCATTTTTCATGTTTCTGATAATGTTCTGGATTTCTTTTTCTGTTGGTTCATATGTTTTGTCTTCTTCCCTATACACTCTTGTTACTGGTTCTATTCTAATTGATGGTTGTTCCGAGAGGATTTCCTCGTAGTGTTGTGCCCATGTTTCTAATATGTCTTTTTCTTCTATACATAGTTCACCATTCTTATTTCTTATTGTTAATGATTGGGACTTATGTCCTTCTTTTTCAGTTTTTAACTTTCTATAAAATTCTTTTATGTCTTTTTTGTTATATGCTTCTTGTAATTTTTCTATTTTCTTCTTTTGGACTTCCCTTTTCTTTTTTCTGCATATGTCATGTGCTGTATTTCTTGCAACCCTGTAGTAGTCTTTGTTTTCTTGCGACTGGTCTTGTAATAGTTTAATTCTTGCCTTTCTTCTTTCTTCTACCGCTTCTTCACATTCTTTATCATACCAGTCTTTATTTTCTGTTATAGAGCTTTTTCCTAACTTTTCTGCATTTTGTGTAATAATAGTTCTTATCATATCCCATTCTCTTTGAACATCTTCATACCTTGTCGCTTTATTGATTTCTCTGTCCATCGCCTCCATGTATTCCTTCCTTTTGTTTGCATTTTGTAGTATTTCCTTATCCCATTTTATCTTTTTGTTTCTTTGTTTCCTTTTCAACTTTGGTATTTCTTGTCTTACTATAGCCTTAATTAAAAAATGATCAGAGTTTATATCGGCTCCTCTATAGCTTCTTACTTGTTCCACACAATTAGCTTGAGTTTTTTCTATTATTAGATGATCTATCTGGTTTGTGGTGTTCTTATCTGGACTTAACCATGTACCTTTATATATGTTTTTACGTTGTAAAAACGTGCTTTGGATGATCATACGTTTCATGGCTGCAAAGTTGATTAACTTTTGTCCATTGTTATTTGTTGTTTCATGTAAACTTTCTTTACCTGCGACAGCTTGGTTTCTTTCTTCTCTACCGATTTTTGCGTTTAGATCACCTATTATTATTTTAACGTCAAAGTTTGGAATGTTGTCTACTAGTTTTTCAATTATTTCATAAAATTCATTCTTCTTCAGCATCTTCGGTTGGCGCGTGTACATTTACAATAGTTAACTTTCTATAAATTCCTTTCACTCTGATATAACTCACTCTTTCATTCACTACTTTATACTCTGTTATGCTGCTTTTTAATTCTTCCTTAATCAGAAATCCTGTCCCAAATCTATTCTGCCCTCCTCCTCCATTGAACCATATATATCCATCTAATCTCGTGCTTGTGATATCTTTAATGTTTGTTTCTTGGATTGCTAGAATGTCTAACTTATATTTTTTTATTTCCTTAACTAATTGTTTCACTTTTCCCTCCCTGTTTAAGCCTTGCACATTCCATGACCCAATTGCTAGTTTTCGTGTGTTTTTAGCTCTTTTATCGTCACTTGCTAAATTGCATATTCGTTTTGTGTTAGTTCCTGTTCGTTTTCCTTTCTCCATTGCCATGTTCGTTTCCAAGAGACCATCAATTCCTTCTTGCGCTAGTTTTTTGAATCGGCAAAAAGTTTTAATTTATTATATTTCTTGTCCCATTTAAATAATGAATTATTGATGACCATTTTTTGATAACCCATTTTAACTGTATTCCCTTTGTTTCTTTCTTCCTGGGCGATATCTTTTAGCTTAGTTTGTATTTCTCGTTCTTTGACTGTTAGATCATTTTGTACTTGTATTTTTGTTCCTCTAAGAATGCTTTTCTTTTTCATGATTTCTAGTTTTTCTTCCCAACTTCCTATCTTTGCTATTATTACTTTATTCGGCTCATTTCTTCCTACCTTAAAAGCTTCTTTTATTCTCGTTTCCACTCCTATTTTCTCTTTTAGCATTGATTCAACATTTTCAATTAGATTAGGGCCTTCCGTTTCCAGTCCCTTAATCACGATATTCTGTCTTTTCTTCTCTCTTTCTTGGTTTTCTAATTTTTCTTCTAAATTTGTAATTCTGTTTTCCATTGTAACTCTTTCAGCCTCCCACTTTTTTTCTTTCATATCAAACTCTTGTTTTATTCTTTTAATTTCTTCCTTAATGTCATTTAATAGTTTGTCTTGGCCTTTCTGATATTCAGCCTTCATGTCCGTTTTTAATCCTTCTATTAATAGTTTTATAGTTTCTACTGAATCCATTGTTTTTGTTTCTGCTGATTGCATTGTTTTTGTTTCTACTGGATCCTTAATTTTTGTTTCTACTGTGTTTTTAATTTCTATGGGCTGTTGATTTTCTTTTTGTTGTTTTAAGGTAACTTTTTGTGGCGATCTGGTTATTTTCTTGCTGCGTTGAAATGCTATTTCTTGCAATTCCTGTCTTTCAAAGCTTTCTGGTGTTTCCTCTTCTCTCCTTCTTTTTACAAATTCTCTGATTGATGTTACACTTTTTGTTCTTGACTTATTAGATTTGTTTGGGGACTTACTCATTTGTATTTCTGTTACTGTTATGGTTAATATCGCGTATAAATCGCGTTGTAATTTTCGGTCTTTAATTTCGCACAATAATTCGTACCGCACGTTTGTTTACACAGTAAAAACTAGTTTTACTATCATTTATCGTTCTAAATACTCTCACTCAACGCAAATACCTAAATTTAGTTTTTCAGCTAATTTGTTTATTTCACGTATTTAATTTATGAATTATAATGCCCGCTTATAATGCCCTAGTTGTTATGGAGTTGTTTATGTAGTTCGTATCACAGGTATAAACAACAAATAATATACAAGTGAAACATAAAATAATTTATAACAATCATTTTATGACTTTTTCCTTGTAATTACACGTCGACGAGTTACAAACGCTGTACATACACGTTGCGCTGTCGGCACTTACCGGTTTGTTAACGTTACGTGCCCGTCGCGAAACGTTTCACCGCCGACAAAACATACTCTCTGGCAGTGGCGGCTCCTCATAAAGAGCCAAGGGGCCATGGCCCTACCATTACAAATTATGGCAACAATATCACAAATTAATCATTGACAAATCTTAGTTTTTCAAAAACAAAACGAACAAAAATTTAGTAGAATGTTCCTCATTTATTGCTAAAACTACAGTGAAAATTTCAATCCGATTGGCTAAGTCGTTTAAAAGTTATTGCAATTTAAAGTAACTGTAATTTTACATGTGATCTTATGGAGATTCGCTCACATAATAGAATAAAATCACTTCAATTACAGGAAAAAAAGCTACCAAGCGTCCCAAATTTTCCAATTACGTAACTTGAACTCCATAGAACCGATTTTGCATAGTTTTATAAACATTCACTAAACGGTTGTTGAGAAAAGAAATATAAACAAACCGAAAATCTGGTTTTTATTTTTCCATATTATTTGTATATTTGTTATTTTCTATTTCAGTCAAAATTATTAGTAAAAATTCCTCTTTTTTTAAATAATATATTCTTTTTTAGCATTGTAACTATTAATTTACTACGTAAAACGAAGATGTTCATGAATTTCTAATTTCCCGTACTATTACCTCCGAGTGCCGGGCCAGTTCTATCTGGCCCGGCACAATGCAGACGGTGCGCTGGTCTTTACGGGTGTCTGGAAGCAAGCGGAAACGATCAGAAATACGCGCGATTTCCAACACGTTCGGGCCAAGCATGTGAAGGCACGGCGTTCGTATTTCTTGCCAGTGTTATTACTGTTATTAGTTTTGCGGGGTGCATGCGTTTACGTTTCGTTGACAGTTGTAGTTTTTAAACTTTCATGTACTGTTTTTACTGTATCGAGTTATTGTGTTCTTGAGTGTATTTTTTTGTGTTACCAAAAATGAACAGCATCAGACCAGATGGAATTTTTATTCTCGAGGAAGTTAACACTGTTTATGAATACAGAAAAGAACTGATAGATGTCATGGAAACATTAGAAAACAGTGAACATATTAAGTTTGATTCCACAATTGAACAAGCTGGTGCCTACAAACTTCGACTGCAGAACAAAGACTTTATTTTTTGGTTAACAGTTTTTTATAAAATAATGGCACATGTGGAAATAATTTTTAAACAATTGCAGAAAAAAAATACCGATTCAGTTAAAGTTAAACAAGATTTACAACATTTTGAAAATGAAATTCAAAAAATACGAGATCAAATGGACCAGATCATTGAAAATATTGATTTAGAGTTTTCGTTCAATGAAACACTTCCCCGAAAGAAATTCGCACTCTTGTACCGTTTTCGTTAGAGAAAAAAAGATAAGCAATTGAAATATGCGATGTTATTATACAACAAATAAGAACTAGATTTAGTTTTACTGGGCATCTGTTAGCAACAAATTTATTTTTATTAGAAAAGTTTGGAGATTACGGCAAAAAATTTCCCGAAAAACATTTTTTCAAGTAGTCGGTGGTTATTTTTTTTGGAAAACATAGGTTAAAAACTGAACTTCAGATTATTTACGAAAAAGAAGAACTGCAGTGTGTTTCAGGGACTCTTTCTCTTTTATCATTGATTTCGCAAGAAGAAATGAGTGATACTTTTCAAGAAACGCGTAAACTTTTGGAAGTATTAATAACAACGCCAATGTCAACGGCCGAAGCAGAAAGATGTTTCTCGATGTTAAAGCGAATCAAGACATTTCTACGAAATTCGATGAAAGAAGAGCGATTAAGTGCATTAGGAATGCTATCGGAAGAAAAAGCTTTCATAAATAATATTGAAAATTTCAATCAACAAATTATTGGCCGATTTGCAAATCGAAAATAACGGAGAATGGACTTTAATTATAGTGCTACATAACTTTTTATTTAAAACTTTAGGTATTTGGCATACGTAACAGTTTTAGTTTATAAGTTTTTAATACTTTAACATTCATGTTTTTGTGTGCGTGCTATTTAAAACTGAATTTGTGCAATTCCGACGAAAATACAAAACTACCTGCCACCTAACTTCAGACTTTGGTGAGTTTAATGAAATTTTTACTTTTAATTGAAAAGGGGTGGGGAATATTAGGACGTTGGGCCGAGGTTGGCCCTACCACTCAACATTGGCACGAGCCGCCACTGCTCTCTGGGAATTCTGTGGCGGGCCGTGCATGTAACGCTCAGGCCCGGTCGGTCACCATACGATCTTGTGAGCGTTACCTAATTTAAGTCTATACCAAGAATATTTTTCTGCATGTGCTGCTCCGGTCTCGGTCCTATAACGGTCCGGTCTAGTGAGCGGACACCTTAATACGTTTGATTTCAGGTGGCAAAAAGTTACAAATGCTTAGTAGAGTGTAAAAATTATGACTAATGTTTTTGTTAAATCTTGGTGTGAATAAGAACTTATTAGTAATACTACGGATGTGGTATACTGTAGATCAGGGGTTCCCAAAGTGCGGCCCGCGGGCCAAATGCGGCCCTAAAACCCTAGAAATGCGTCCCGCGATGTCAGGTATCCGCGATCATGAATTCAAAGTGATAATTTACATTTTTACAAAAAAATAAATACATTTTATCATACTATTATAATTTAAAAATGTTCATTTAAAAAATACTAAATTTTATATGAAATATATCTTGTTATTACACAGATTGCATAAAACGTTCTCAACAGAAGTATTAATTATCCATTATTATTATTATTATTGCATGATTATTAAGTCCAAATTGAAATCAAAATTAACTGATGAACATTTACAAGCGGTGTTAAGAATACATCCAACCATAGAACCAAAGCTCAATGATATTAAAAAAACAACTGCACAAGTCACACGCTTCAGATTGATATATTTATTTTTTATTTGAAATTATTTTTTTCTTTCTTTATTTGAAATTATTTAATTTTTTTGAAATGTGTAATAAACAATTTATACTAAAAAGTTAATAAAAACGGTTATGTTATAAAATTAGTATAAATCTTTCCCTTGAGCCTAACATTTTCCATAAAAATTTTTTTGGCCCGCCAAATATTTTGGAATTCGCTGTTTGGCTCACCTAGGCAAACCTTTGGGAACCCCTGCTGTAGATGTATAATTTTGAAATCATTTATTTTTAAATGCATAGATACACAGACTGTGGAAATATAATGATCGAATATTGCATACGTCCTTTGTATAAATCAGATTTGTGTGATAACATTTTTGCTTTTTATATATGTGATACAGTGAAGCCTCGCTAATTCGGACTAATTAAAACAGGTGTAATCTGAATCATCGCGGTTTTCGGATTACAGCGTTTGTAGAGTTACAATGTTTTATTTGTAAATAAATGCATTTAAAACATTCTGCAAAACATTTATTTAAAAAGAACTACAAAAATATTTACGCAAAAACTGTTTTAAAAACACAAGAAATAATATGCTGCATTAATATATCGTTAACCAAAAAAGGCGGTGATTTTTACTTGTTTCCTGTTTTTTGAACTTAACACGTTAGATAGATTTTCTTTTAAACCTTCTGGTATCACAGTTGTTTCAAATTTTCTACTACCCATTGCAAGGCCACCGCTTTGCAACTATTTCTTAAAGGGCTTCACTGCGTGTGAATCATTGAACAGCTTTTCTTCCGCGATTTTTAACACACGCAAATTGTCTTTTTAAAATTAAGTATCCAATCTTTACTCGCCCTGACGTCATCGTTTTGAAACCATCTTTAAAAAAGTCACAGTAGCGTGCAGAGTATATGAATCAGTGGAACCATAGCGTACAAGTGTGATAGCGCATACGTTGCATCGCGACTGCTTCCACTGTTTCGTATGCACCATTATCCATGTATCCATCGTATCCATGTTTCGGATATTCCGCAGGTTTTAAAGTTTTTTTTAACGTTGTTACATGACCCTTCAGATTTTGTAACAAATCTGGAAATGTTTAATATTTAAAGTTACAATGCGGTCTTTAAACATTTAACAATTTTTAAATTTACCAGAAAATCTTTTTATGTATGGCGGAGATACATCAAGTCGTAATTTGTAAAAGAAATATCAATTCTTTTTTAACTTGTAAACCTTTGTAACTAATATGAATTGTGAAGTTGCAATGTAACCACTTCTAAAAAATACGTGACTTTTTATGATAAGAATTTGCCAGACAAATTTATATAACGTAAACATAAATAAAATCATTTATTTTATCTACAAAGGTAGTTTTGTATCAAATTACACATATAAATATCCATTGCATTCGTTACTATAAACAAAACTTGAGGACTAAAAACAATTACTCCTAATTTGAAAGTTTGGATTATCAAAACCTTTAAATCGGGATTACAATAAACCCAATGTAAATAAACTGCTGGTCCGGATTATAGTGGTATTCGGATTAACGTAGATTCGGATCAACGAGACTTCACTGTCTTTTGAATTTATGCAGGATTATATTTTTCCTTTTCCCCTCCCCTTCCCAAACTATATACCATTTCCGGTTAGTTGTAAGTTCATTCTGTTTTTGTATATGAAGGTAATAAAATGTTATGTTAAATTGATCCATTTTTAATTTTGGTAATCTGTTGATGTTTAATTAAGAATAATAAAGGTGTATGATTTGGTGTATGGTGTATAATTTTTTGTAACGATTTGATTTTCATGTTTTGTACACAAAAAGGTACGAGTTAACCTTTTGTTGTAAATAACCTTATTTTATGGGTTATGCTAAACAAATTAGTCTTTGCAGTAGTGTTGGATTCGCGATACCACCCGCGTATCACGACACTTGCGAATAGAAACCATTAGCCGTGTGAAGTGTCGACTCCTTCACGACTCTTTAACGATACTTCGCATTTACACATCATGCATGCGCTAGTTCATATAATATAATTGAAACGAGCAGTCAAGATTCATAGCTAATACGTAAATCATAAACTAGGGATTAAAAAAACAATTAGGTTTATGAGTAAATTCTGTTATGGTTATATATTTATGCATT
The DNA here is from genome assembly GCA_929113105.1 of Agrypnus murinus. Classification (NCBI taxonomy): domain Eukaryota; kingdom Metazoa; phylum Arthropoda; class Insecta; order Coleoptera; family Elateridae; genus Agrypnus; species Agrypnus murinus. The sequence goes on from OV816025.1 coordinate 205,980,570, forward strand.
AAGTACATTAAAAGACATTAAATTATTTATACACCGCATTCGTTCTAACATTTGCTATAGAAAATTAGTATGGGAAATCTGAAATATGCCAAATAGTTCGTTCTCGAATAAAAGTCGGTGAGATTAATAGTTGCAAAACAATTTAAATAATTTGTTATTATTCTTTTATTCGAAAAACGTACAAGAAATAATACATTACAAATAAAAAATAAAGATACCCAATTAATAAGACATTGTCTTATTAATTGGGTATCTTTATTTTTTATTTGTAATGTATTATTTCTTGTACGTTTTTCGAATAAAAGAATAATAACAAATAAAATTTAAAAAAAAGTTATGCTTGTAACGGGATTCGATCGTGCATTCCACCAGCCCGTATAGTTTAGCAAGCCACGGTTTGCCATCGAACCACGGAGGCGTTGCGTCAACTTTTCAGGTTTCGGCTTTTAAATTAATGTTTTGCAAATAATTTATGAATTTATAATTTTAACTAAAAAATCTACAACAAAATAGTTTTATATGTACGTCTTATTCAATGATTGTTGGCCAGTTCAACAAATCTGCCTTTAATTTCTTTGTAAGAATGATCAAGCAACTTCGAATTACACTCTAATAAGAGCGATACTGTTCGACACGAAGTGTCGCGACACTTCAAGTGTCACGACCACGAACAGTATCACGACACTCGACACCCAAGTTCCCATCACTACTTTGCAGTATATACTCAAGCATTGTTCATTTGTCAAGAACTTGAATTTTTCTGTATAATCATGCGATACTTATTAATTGCTTGACTTCTAGCATTGGAGAAATTTTATAATAATTTCTTTTTAATAAATTACTTTTTATTAAAAATAGCATATAAAAACATTGGTACCTACCACAATTTTTAACTAAACTCTCTAGAACCTGCAGTGCATAAAGTGCAGTATGAGGATTAGTCGAATATAATTTCTTCTTAATAGCAACCATTACGTATTTGGGTCTAAAATAATTAAAATTGTTATTTGTAAATATGCTTTTTTGATATAATCGTTTAAAAAACTTACTGTACATCATCCTGACGTACAAGATCACATATTTGTAAAATTGTTGGCCAGTCAGGTTCCATCAACAAATTGCTAGTAGCCTTATCTATAAACAATAATTACTTATTTTATATATCCGTACTACAGCTTACTTACATAGTCGCACCATAATAAATCTGTGCAATCATTTTCTTACCTAAAAGTCTATCAAAAGCACCTGTTGACCGAAACATTTTGGATGTAATATGGATTCTTTTTGTATTCAACTAGAAAATATTTTTGCCAAGAGCAAGATTGTGAAAGTAATTAATCACGAATTTTAATAATAATAATGTTAACTATTACGATGACTCATCAATTGAGATTGACATCAAATTGACAAACAGCTGATTTAGATCCCATGCAATTACTGTTGTGTTATCATTCCTAGAATAAATTATCGTCTATTCCAAAGTACAAAAAGCATGAAGTTTTATTTGTTGTTTATCGGATAATAATATAAAAATCTTGGTAGTAATTATTACTTTCAAATAACCTTTAGAATATAAAACTGTAGGAAGGAGCGTAACTACCCGGCGCAATAAGCTTTAAAAGCGACGGATATGATGTCACACTGGCCGCCATTAGGCACCACCTAAATCTGATTTTCTCTCAAACTCCGACAAATGCGAAGGGAATTACATTTCATAAGTAACAGTCCAGCCAAATTAGATAAAATAGCGGAAAGCTGAGGTAAGTTCGTGTATTTCTGCACAGGGCTTCCTTGTGGGTTGTTAAATAATCCCCTAATAAAAGTCAACTCCTGTAGGTGGTGAGCTCGAAGAGATAATGAGAGTAAACCACGCCTCCTAACGGTTTTTGTCGTTTTCCTTTTGAAAACTATTAGGTTTATCAACATGAATACGTCATACATGGATCAGCCATTTGCACCTGTTGCTTAAGGGACTTTCGGGCGTAACTTTTTGTGGTCTCATATTCGTCATGAAGTAGCTAAGAAAAAATTGTTGAGAGATAGACGCGATCGTGGTCCATTCATCTTTTACCTTAACATCTCTTTGGCAAACCCATCAGGCGATATTATCGATATTCCTAGTGCCAGTCGGCTGAAGAATTCGATTGGCAAGTTCATTCTTAAGAGCGTACACTACTTTATAGTCAATTTTTGTATCAACCTAATACGTACAGGGTGTTTCACCTTTTTTGAAATCCTAATTTTCTTTATTTAGACTTTGATATCGAGTACATTTTTTTTTCTTGGATAATTTTGGATGTAAACTTGAAATACACTTGAAATACACTACTTAATGACAAATATGAGACCACTTAAAGTTACGTAAGTTTTTCAGATGTTTGTTCAATTTCCCAGTTGTTCACACATACCTATTTGTCTAATATGCGTATTGTACACTTTTGCTAGTTGTACCTCTTGATTTATTTATTTTTGTGGTTTCCCGCAAAACTTGCGAATTTCTCGTGCTTTTCTCGAATATTTACCATTACAATAAAATCTCTATATAAAACTTATCATCCAATAAAAACGAAACTGTTATCTATTTACATCCTATAAACTATGTGCAGGTTTCTGCACAAATAGTTATTTGTATACCAAGGCCGCGAATTGTCTTTTTAACAACGTACCGAGAGAATAATTGTCGCAGCACCGCTTGCTGCCTAAGCAGGGCAATCTCGAGGACGCTAAATAATTTCGCGGAGAAGGTATAGACAATATTTTTACAAGCGTAACATAAGCTTACAGAATATGTAATTACAAATTCCATTGCTTTTAAAACCAACAGTTTAGTTCATTGTAAATAGAAAATCGGCTTTCATGTTATAGAGTTTGTAGGGAAATCACATAAATAAAACGATTAGTTTTCTAAAAAATCGTAAAAATGGATGGAAACACTGACACTAAGTTACTTCGCAACCGTTACTCTTCGCGAAATTGGATTTCGCGGCCTATATTCTAGTACCGACCGGCCTGTGCGGTTGCACAAAATAGTAATTTGGATCACTAGACCAGAAACTATATGTTTGCATGCGAGTGTATTAACCGCAACTAACGAGTATTTGCAACGAGTGTGTGGGCGCGTGATCCACGTATTTCTTGTGCCGACGTTCGCAGAAATTTCTTACATAAAATCTTAGAATATAAAACTGTAGGAAGGAACATAATCATCTACCACATACGACCGGGATGGGGTCTCGATATGGCGGAGTAGGTGTTTCCGGTTTTGTAATTAGATTTCCATTGGCGGTTCTCACTGTCTCAAAATGCGCACGTAAACTACGTAACCTCAATTTTAAAACATAGTATTTTGAAATTAATCTTAGAATATAAATTTTATATTTGATATTTTAAACAAACGAATACTTTCTTATGAGATGTAATTCCCTTCTTCGTATTTGTCGGGGTTTCGGAGAAAATCAGAAGCTCTATAGACTTTTAAAGCTCATTGCGCCAGGTAATTACGCTCCTTCCTACAGTTTTATATTCTAAGGTAAAATTAAATTATTCTTTAGATGTGTGCAGATGTGTGCTATTAGACGTGTTTTTTTGGGTTTGGTTCTGGTCCCGGTCGGTCAAACCAGTAACCAACCGTGTTCTAGTGGAAAACAATGACGTCACATACGACCTGGTTTCAATTTTAATTGCTTTTGGTCTGTCAAATTCAGAACCTGCTCATTGAGCAGGTTCTAAATGCAGGTAAGTTTTGGTTGTATTCTGGTCCTTAGCCAAGGTCATCTGCTCCATGGAACATAACCTCAACATGTAAACAAAGTATTAAAAAATCAAACTTTCTTATTAATAGCAGTCAAAACATTTTATATTAATATTATTATAACAAAATTAGCTGCTGGATGATATTTAAAAAACTACATCTTACATACTAAATTAATCAAGTTTGCAAACACACACTATTTTTTGTTACACGTTAATTGCTTGATATTGAATATTGTGCTGTACCTATCCAAATGCTTGAGTTAAAACTAAGTTCCAAGTGTTCTAATAGAGATCATTACGATGAACAATTATTATTTAAAGTGATTTAATTTTGTAAATTAGGTACTGACTAATCACGGAAATACGAACTTAATTGGTAATTATTTTAGATATTATATTACCAAAAGAGGTTTTCATCTTGTATTTGTTATTACTAGCATGTTTTAATTACAGCATAATAAACTATTCAAACCACCTGGCAGAATTTATACCATGAGATGAAATAAAAATGGGACAATGTAACTTTGGAATATGCGTTTTTCAATGAATGTTGTATGGTAGAAATGGAAATCAACATCATTCGATACAGATGCTGAACTTTGCTTACTGAACATTCTAACTGAATGAAATGGCAGGTGCTCCATGACTGGATCAAGAGATTCTCACCATTTAAATTAGTGAAATACACAATTCTAAGATATCCTGCTGATTCACCAGTGCATTTTATGATTTGAAATATGTGGACCGCTGCCAAAAGGCTTGGTTGAAAATTTTATATCATGCATGTGTACCAAACTTTCTTTTAAAGAGAAACTGGACTCGATATCAAGATAAAACAATCAAATCTTTAAACTAAAATTGTACATCTTTAAAGTAAAAGAAAAGTTTCTAGTTCAGCCTGCCAGCAATTATGTATGCTTGAATATTGCAAAATCAATTCAAAATGAGTAAGTGATTCATTCCCATAGGGTAGTCAGTCTACCTGAGTTTTTCAATACAAAAATAAACAATAAAAATATCTTTATTACCAATTTCCTGTTTGTAATATGTATATTATTTAAGTTGCTTTATTGTAGTGTATTTTGTTTAATATTGCCATCTGTAACCCTTTGTTTATAGTTGTTAGAAATACATTATTTTGTAATCATCAGACTTTTGGTGGTTTAATTAAAATAGCCCTATTGTAAAATTACAAATACATACTGGATGCTACAGAGCAATACTAGCTAATATACAATTTATTAGAATAATAGCAAAAATTATTGCACGTAATGTATGAGTACCTACAACTATAATTTAGCAATATTAGAAATAATTGTGAGAAGGGTATTGTTAAGAACTGTGTAACCCATGATTGAAATGTAACAAATTTCAAAAATTTGTATAGTTTTCAAAACTGGTACTTTGATGAGAAATATCTCTTGAATGTGTTAAAGTAGAGAAAATTAGATGTATTTGTACTTCTTTGAGTAGCATAGCCATGAATTTTGTCATTTCCTGTTTGTATATTAGGTATAATAAACATGTCATTCTTGGTGTTTAAAACTAGTAATTATATTCATCCATTGCTGAACAATACACATCTGGCTAAAACCTTTTTAAGAGCAGGGTCATTCAGGCTACTGCTTGTTTGTAACATTTTTCTTAACATTTACAGTTATAATAACCATAAATTGAGTATGCCATAAATTTGGTATTGCACTATTTTCATTTGACTGCTTAAAAGAATTTTGTAGGTAGATGTAAGCAGAGGAACGTTGAATTAAATAATTTAAATTGAGATATACCTATACATATATACGAGTTTAATTTTTCCAAGCTCAATATTGAAGACAATACTGATATAGAAAATATTTAGGTAATACATGTCATATTATTTATACACATTATATTATTGTATACATGGGTGCACTGACATACGGAAGGTTATTAGGGATTCTTTTGTTACATTTTAGAAACATGATGTTGATACTAATAAAACCATTACAAAATTGTAAAAATGCATATGCCTCATACAAAAATAAAAGCATTAAATAAAGTAATCTTTGTTTTTTTTTATTTCCTTTCAACCATAATCTCAGATGAAATATACATTTATGAAAAGGACAATATTACTTTATCGTAGACGATATGTATTTAGATGAATTGGGCATTATATACATATTGAATAATGTACTTTTACAAAGATATGTATTTACATAATTCATTTTCCTTTTTATGACGGTGCAATGGGGCTACTACATATAACAAGTAGATTATGCTCCGTCACACCCTATCATTTACATAACTTCCACATCATAACTATTTAGCTCAAATATGATTGTACTGGATTTTCAAGAATCCTACCCTAATTGAGATTTGGATACGTTCCTTGGATTGAGAGACAAGCTCTCTACCACTTACTCAGGGAGGGCCTTGCCTTTGGAAAAAATAACGTATTACTGCACAAATGGTTATAGAACAGCAAATAGAAATAACAACTCTTAATATTTAATAAAATTTAATGTACAGTACAGTAAATTTTTAGGATAAAAGTTGTACATTTAATAGAACATAATGTTTATACAATATCTTCACATGTATAAAATCCTGCCAAAGCAGTGCATTTTTAGTACCATAGTAATACTAAAACTATTCTCACATACAAAGATTTCTCCACAGCCACTATGGTATTTACCGAGTTAATATTCTAACTCGTTAAATAAATATTCTAAAACACTAGCCGTTATGTATTTTTTGTACGACCATGCTATTTCGGATTGTTTACCATACTTGGTTTTAGAACAGTAGGTTATATTTACTGGTTGCTAAGCAAAAACGCGTCGGTAAGTAATTACTTACCGTTCAGTTCTGTCAAAAACAGAACGGTAAGTAAATTATATGTAATTTATAAAATAAATGCATGATCTTTAGATGTCTCTTTTGCGAGTAATCATTTATTTTCTAAATAATTGGACTATTTAGAAAAATGTATGTTGTTTATTTAAATCTGCTCAGGCCTCTTCAATATCCCAATTATATTCGTTTTCAGATTCACTCATTCTCACGAGTTTGACAAATGCGACATTCAAAAATAATAGTAATTACAAATGTATCCATGGTAACGACAAAACCTACTTAATGTTTGGTGGATATACAGGGCAAAAATAAATTATCTTAAATCTATTTTTTCGGGGATATTTCCCTAGTTAATACCTTTGTATTCATAATGGTCGTACAAAAAATAGTATAAGCATCTCAAACAGTAAGGAGTTTACCGATCTCCTCCAATATTGGCGACTTCGCTTCGCTCAGTCGCCAAACATTGTCGTCGATCGGTAAACTGTCCTTACTGTTCTTGATACTTAATATACTATTGCATGTATTTCATTCAATCACTAGATATGAAATGAATATTATTACTTATTATACACTATTATAGAATGGGTATAAAATCCCAATATCTTGTACTACAGTGGATGTATACTTTTAACTAAACCAAGTCAGTATATGATATATACTATAAACTGTTACACATGAGTAATTAATGTTAACAATGAACCTAATATACATAAATATACAGTGGATAACATTAATTAACTACAACTAGATAATGAGCATAAGTCTTAATCTTTTTCACACAATGTGCAGTATATTTGTCTCGATTACAGTCTCTTCTTCAATGCGTGGGACTCTTTTAGCCCTATTAGTAAAACAACTATTTTGTTTCTAGTAGGTTTTCATGATTCAATTACTGTAAGTAGCTGGGTCTGTTTGCAACAGCTGGTTGGAAATTATTTAGTTCGTAATTAAATAGTAGTTGCCTGCAACAAAAAATACAATTGTTTTCTCCAAATGGTTCTAAACTTGGTAGACAAATAACTATAGACATCTATTATAACTAGCAGTTCTACGTATACATTCTGTAATTATGTTTTTCTTCAACAACCCTTTGCATAATTCTTCTGTAATATCTCTTATCACTGTAGTATTTTCAACTCATATTTGTTTGTACGAAGGTAAGATTATATTGTTCTTATTAATTCTTTGCTGTTTCACTTATCTCTTCCATTTATCATTTGTATTTGAAGTGCCTTCTACTTTGCACGTACCTCACCGGCAGTGTAGTCGGTACATGGTAAACCAACAGACCTAAAATAGTTTTATGTAATTGTTATCCAACTCTGTACATAACAGTATAAAAAAACCTACACTAATCATAGTTTACTTTTCTGTTGAAGTGATACTTAAGACATGTAATATGACACCTTTTATGGGGACGTCTTTCTTCATGATAAATGAATACATTATGATAGACTTATTGTCAAGTATGCATTTGGAATTTAAAATCTACGTAATAATAAAAGATTAATAAATGCAAGTTATTGTTATTAATAAAGGTTAGAATACTGTTTGTAAACAATGAAGAGCAACCGATCTCAGAACCAACCCGTTCGATTGAGTTCCTGGAAAAATCGTCACTTGACGTCATGACTTCGAGTGCTTCCGAACCAAACAGACCCGAAGAGCAACCGCTGTCAAAAAATCTGTCAAATACCTGTCAACCGCTGTGAACCGAGACCAGAACCAATTGCGAAAAAAACACGTCTATTAGGATGTTGGTTACAAGTTACAACTAGAGTTCCTCAATGAAACTTTAACTTTGTTATTATAGAGTTAGGACACGGATGTCAAAATCTATCTCTTTCTAGTGCAAAATTAAGCTGTCTGAAACAGAGATACTTTTTTCTCTCTTTTTACTTTAGACATTCAGCAGCTGTCAGTTATAAATTTTAGGTTATGTTGTCATGTTTATTTTTATGCATGTAAATTTTTTTAATGTACATATTATCATTTATGTACTGTTTGTAGAGAATTTTTAAAACTACTATAGTACACATATCAATTTTTTAATACTTTTAACAAAGTATTAATTGTACTGTATTTCAGGTTTATATAACTGTCATGCTGACAGTTTAATTTATTAAACCAATTTGCATGATTACCAACCTTCTAATAAATAGTTTCAAAATATGAAATTTCACTAGGAAAATTTGACATGCGTGTCTTAACTCTAAATAACACAGAGCTCAGTTCATATTTAGGAACCCTAGTTACAACTAACAACAAAAACAATTGAAATTAAAATTTCATGTTTATTTGATTTTTGAAATTTAGTAAAATTTGTTACCATCCGACAAACATAAAAATTCCTAGTTTTTACCTGCCTAGGCTGGCAAACGCAGTTTCCGGACTATTTTGGGATTTGAAATATTAATGTCGCAATAGGACGGAGGTACAAACATGCAATTTTTAATTGATAATTGACATAAATTATGTTATATACATATTATATGCACATCAATAAAATATATTAACAATGCTTTAACATGCCTAGTGTGCCTAAAATATCCGATTTTGTTAAATTGTAATCGCACTTTTTTTCAACACTTTATGTGTGCGTTAGCCGATTTCTAACAAACTGATTTTCCGCATTGTGATCCTATCATAGGCGTTGTGGGCCTATACAAAAATTGGGCGAAGTTGTCGAGGTAGACGTTGTGTTCCTAGCAAAAAAGTGGGCAAAGTAGCCCTGTTGGGCATTCCGTTCCTGGTGGAAAGTTGGGCTAAGTGGTCGATGGTCGAAGTGGTATGGACGCGTCATTTTCAATAAGACGGATTATACAGCGTGGAAATAAATGATTTTCATCAAGTTCCCTTTGGAATTTTTTCACATGTAAATTTTTCTGTACCGCTCTACTCTTTTTGATTTAGTACTAAATTAGTTCTGTCAATAAATGAAATCAATCTGTCAAACAATTCATGGAATTTATTGAATTTATTTAATTTTGAGGTTATGGTACTGCCTTCTCTATTTTCGTAGAGCGGCACGTCATGCTTTTACATGGGGAATGCAATGGTAACTTGATGAAAATCATTTATTTCCACCCAGTACTAACTGATATAGTTCTTTAGTTGAGGTGGACTGGGGGAATAAAATGGAAGAAATTAGAAGCAGTGTATACATTAACTATTTAATTAATATATTATATTACCATATAACTATACAAAATCTCAATAAATCCTTCAACATACAACTTAACTGGAATGAGGGGCTAGTACAAAAACATGGTCAGACGGGTAAATTAGTCTGGTATACAGATGGACCCAAAACTGCCAGCAGTTCTTAAATTGGGATAGATAGGATATGTTCCTAGTTTAATGCTTACGCATCTCTGGTAAGTACAATATTCTAAACAGAAACTCAAGCCATAGACGCCTGCTTGCAGGAAAACATAAAAAGGAATGATCAAGGTAGAGATATCTTCAACAGATAGCCAAGCTGCTATAAAAGACTTATTTAGTTGGCTACCCGATTAACTCAAAATTAGTTTGAGATGTAAAACATTATAACCTTTGCAGATTTAAGTACTGGGATATAATTTAGAGAATACAAGGCAATGAAAAATCTGATGCACTCGCAAAAAAGGGATCGGAAACAATGTTCACTGGGCCCGAACCAGTAATTGATATTACCCAAACAATTCGTAACTGGCTAGCTGGTTGAACAAATAAACTACACCAAAACTACTGGAACTGCATGGAAGGATTAAAACAGAGCAAGGCAATACTAGAACGTCATCTAACAATGACAAAACTAACATAAAACATACTGTGACTAAGCAGACACCAAATTAGGGGCTGAACCTCCGGAAAGCACATGAACATAATGGGCGTTCTCAACGAAGGACCCATATGCAGACTTTTAATGAGGACGAACTAACCTCACATACCATCTTTGATTGTGATGCTATTTATTAAAAAGGTGTACAAAACAATTACAAAAAACATGATATAATCTTAAGTTTATGTTTAAAAACAAGTTTTAAAATGTAGTTTGATGTTTTAAACTAATCATGAAATAAATAAAGATTAGTAAAAAGTTTCACAGTATTTATTAAAATATAACCTGACAATATTGTTTCGACAGCTAAGCTGTCATTATCAAAGGTAATATAAATATAAACAAACACGTCGCTAAGGTAGATACAAAAATAGGTAACTAGATACAAAGATAAAATTAATAATAATCAGAATTAAGTATCTAACACTTCCAGTAACGGAGAATTACTGAGCTGAAGTTGTTCATTCATTAAAGGTACCCTGAGTTTGTGTTTGTATATCTCAAAGGCTTCTAAAATGTCTAATTTGCGTTTGTTATTACAAAAATGTAGGAATTTAATATTATTTTGAGGAGTCATTGTGTGATTTTGTTCTAAAAGGTGTTTGGCATAATTAGATTTTTAACATACTAAAAAATATACTTTAAACTAATGTTAAACGCAATGTTTTAAACATGTTAACCCTAGAAAATATACATACCTTTTCTTTTTAGCAACGAAACAGATCTTTTTATCAAATCAGAATTTTAATTTAAAAAGAAATGTGTTGTGAAAATGTATGTAGATTTTGTTATGATATAGGCATCCCGCATTACATGTATGCACGATGTGTTGCCTGTCTTCCAGGCGAAAAAAGGGTTTCACTATTTTTTTATTTTAAAACAATAAAATTTTTTATTAAATATGTTGTGGATACACACTACAACACTGTGATATGGAAGGGGATAAATTTTAAACGGATTCTTCACTTGAATTTCATGGTGGACGATCCTATGTCGTTGGTTGATAATTTGACATTTAGATATTTTAAAGTCATTTTATGGCATGTTTTCACCTGAAAATTATTAAAGGCATAGGTGAGACGGTATACATTTAAGGTAAAGTATTTATTACTTTACTTACAGTTTTTATTATTGAATTTCAAGAAAATTATTTCAATTCTTCAATGACATCAATTTTTCATAGTAGATGGATATTTTTCAATGATATTTGAATTTCTAAGTAAAATATTATACTGCAATATTGTTAACCAAGTTCTAGGGCGCATTTGACACTAGAATGTTAAAGTGGGGAGCTTTTTATAGAGAAGGTTTAAGGCCTTTGAAATCCCAAGATTGTAACGTTTCAGCAGGGTCTGCTAGAATGTTAAAATTTAGTTTATATTTATAATTTTGGTGTCAAAATTTATGTAATTTTTGTTTAATAGGATCTTAAGATTAATTTTATGATAAGAAAAGGATGTAGCAAGATGTTAAAATGTTTTTATTTGAATTTTTGTGAAGTAATGTTTGTGAGAAAATCCAAGATGGTTGTCAATGAATCCTAACTCTAAATTTGCATTTTTATAGCCATGTTAGGTATCAAAATGAAGGAGAAATTCTCATATTTCGTTTTTTAGCATTTATCTAAACAATTAATTTAATTTTTTATCAACAATTTGGTTAGAAAATTCAATTTTTAATTTTTTTATAATTTAAGATTCATGGATTGATCAAATAAGAATTTAAAAGGACCAAGAGAATTAGAATGTCTCTTAATTGTTATTTTGTTAAATCTATTTGACACCAAGATTTAATTTATTTTGTTTCATATTTGTTTAATTAATTTTAATTTAGAATTTTAATAGTTGTTTTCTTTTCTCTTCATTGAATTTTAAATATTTATTTCTTTTTTGTGTTCATAAATAAAATTATTCATTTAAAAGTTTAAAAAGAAATTTATATGTGTCTGGTCCATTAACAATGTTTTACAGATTTAATTTAAATAGCTTCCTAATTAATTAGCGATCCGCCTGATTTTGACGAGCGTCTCGCGCCACATGCGATCCGACGTTTATTTAACATCCATTTGACATCACAGGATTTGACAATAGAGCAATTCAACCAGTTGTCAAATAAAATTCAATATGGCTCCTGGAGGGCAAACAAAGGTTTGTTGTGTATGGCATTGAAGTAACTTATAAATAATTTTAATTATATTTGTAGAACAAAAGAGTTTTAAAATGCCTTAATTGTGTGCAGTAGTTGGGTGTACCAATAGATCAAACAGAGATGTAGTTAGATTTTTTAGAATTCCTGCTGTTACTGCATATAAACATAAACAACATCTAAACGATTTTAGCTGTTGAACGAAGAAGACAATGGCTAAATGCTATTAAACGAGCAGATTTAGTTGAAAATATACAAGAGTGTGTTCCACGCACTTTATTTCAGGTATGCATATAACATATTTCATTCTGAAACTTAGAACATTTCTAAAATTAAAAAATGTTCTAATTTGCATCTTTTTAGGAAAACCAGCTGATTCAGAAGACAATTTAAATCCTGATTGGGTTCCCAGTATTTATTTGGGCTGCAAAACAGCAGGTACAGCATATTTTGAATTTACAGATATGATATCGAGGGATATTTGCTTTTTGGAAGTTATACATATGTGTTGTATATATGACTAGGTTAGGTTAGGTTAGGTTAAAGGTGAGTGTGGCGTCCTGTCCGCCCCTCCACTGCGACCTCCTGGGTCTATTGTGGCTCACACCTAGGTTAGAGTTCACCCTCCAGTCCCATTCTTTTAAGGAAGGTGAGTAGTCTGGTGGGTGATAGGTTGTTCAGATACTCCAGCTTCAGTTGCACTGAGCCAAACAGTGAGAATCTGGTGCGGTCCTCTGCGGGACAGGTACATATGACGTGCTCTGCTGTTTCCTCTGCCTCTAAGCATAGACGGCAGACGGTCTCGTCTGCTAAGCCTAGCTTATGCATGTGGTATCTAAGACGGCAGTGCCCAGTGAGAAGGGCAGTTACGCTGCGCAGTCCTAGTCTGTTCAACTCTAACAGTGAGGTATCTCTAGGTTTGTATGGGCCCTTTATTGCTGCCTTGGAATAAGCCATCCCTGGGCGGCTATGCCACAGCTCCTGTGTACAGTGCCTCATCCAGCTTGTTACAGCACTTTTGTTACAGCCTCGGCTTGAAATGCCAAGCACCGGCTCTAGGCCAATAAACTTCGAGCTGGCACCTCTCCTAGCGAGGAGGTCAGCTAGTTCATTCCTTTCCATGCCAGAGTGACCGGGAACCCAAATTAGGGTGACTTTGTTGGCTTTCCCCAATTTGGAGAGTGCTTCCTGACAGCTCCATACTGTTGCTGATGTACAGCCACAGTTTGTCAGGGCTTGGAGAGCAGCCTGACTGTCAGAGAAGATCTTTATCGATTTGAGTGCGTGACGCAGGTCGATTAACGTCCTTGCACACATCTCGATGGCATAAACCTCTGCCTGAAAAATAGTTGTATGCGTTCCAAGACTGTAGTACAATTCAGTTCTTGGATTGTTGCAGTACACTCCAGCTCCTACCCCATCCGAGGTTTTGGAGCCATCAGTGTAACAGTCGATGTCAGCTTTCTGCAGGGCATTCTTTGATTGCTCCCATTCGTCTCTATTAGGAAATAGGACTTTATACGGTTTGCTGAAGTTATATCTGGTAGACATTGTGTCGGTCATCATACCTAGGTGGTTATCCGATTCTATTACAGGTAATAGTCGGTTTGGTATGAAGATCACTGTCTACGGCTTCTGTCTTGCCGCTTGATAGAATCGATATGTGGCCAGTCTGGCTTCTCCCTCTAACACAATGTGTAGGGGTGGTAGATCCAGTAGCATTTCCATAGCTGCTGACGGTGTAGTGCTTAAAGCTCCTGTCACCGCCAGGTTGGCTGTTCTCTGTAAGCTAGAGAGTTTATCTTTGGCTGTCCTTTGTGAGGACTTAGGCCACCAAACAACACATCCATATGTGACTATAGGTCGGATGACCGTCACATATAGCCAGTGCATTTGTTTGGGTTTTAATCCCCAGGATTTCCGCAGATTCTACGACAGGTCCAGAGAGCCTGCCTGGCCCTGCGGATGGTGTTATCCAAATGGGAGTTCTAGTTAAGCTTCTTATCTAGTGTAATCCCCAGATATTTGGCTTCTTCCACAAATGGGATTGTTTCACCTAGGATACTTGGTGATCTGAGGTTATCAGTCTTTCGTTTCCTGGTGAACGGTAGGATAATCGTCTTTTGGGGGTTAACACTGAGTAGCTCCCCCTGACACCAACCTATCGTTGCATCCAAAGATTCCTGCAGAATTTCAGAGATGACCTCTTCATCTCTGCCTCTGACCAGAATGACTATATCGTCAGCGTAGGCCTGAACCTCGGCTTCATGTGCCTCGATGATCGCCAGTAGGTCATCAACCAGGAGTGTCCAAAGCAAGGGGGATAAAACCCCTCCCTGAGGACATCCCCTGGTTGCCCTAAACCTGACAGTCTCTCCGCACAGTGATGTCGTTATCGTTCTGCCCTTGAACATTGCTCGTATCCATCCCACCATGGCGGGTGCCACTCCCCGAGCTGCAACCGCTTTACAAAGGGAGTCGGTTAGTGCATTATTAAAAGCTCCTTGGATGTCTAGGAAAGCTGCCACCGCAATCTCTTTTCGATCCAGAGTTTGGGTGATTTTTCCCACAAGGTTATTTAAAGCCAGTTCTGTTGATTTGCCCCCTTGGTAGGCATATTGGTGAGCACTGAGGGGGTTGGTCGGAAGGACTTCCCGCCTGATGTACCCATCCAACAACTTCTCAAGGGTTTTCAGCAGAAAAGACGTCAGGCTAATTGGCCTGAAAGAATTGGGTTGGATGTCTTTGCGACTCACCTTAGGTATATACACCACCTTTGCCGTGGACCAGCTAGATGGTATGTAATTCCACGCTAAACTGGCCCTGAACAGTCTAATAAGGTGGGGTAAGAGGGTGTCCAATCCCTGTTGCAGTAGCACGGGAAGGATACCATCCCCTCCTGGTGATTTATAAGGCTGGAAGGATTGAACTGCCCAGCTTATGGTTTCAAAGGTGACGACCTTGTTAACCGCCAACCAATCTTCCCTCTTAGGCCGTCTATACTCGCCTATGAGGGCCGTGATGGCAGATTCCTCGTCAGCGTCATTGAGTATCTGACAATCGGGGAAGTGGTATTGAGCTAGGATCTCTAGAGTGGCCTTGCCGGAGGTCGTGTAGGTGCCATCGGGTCGCTTGATCGACCCAAGTACCTGAGTCGACTCTCTGGCCAGGACCTTGTGAATCATGGCGCTGCTAGGTGTATCGTTCACACTCTCGCAGAACCTTCCCCAAGAGTCCATTTTGGCTCTCCGGATTTCCTTGTTATAATTAGTTAGGCCACTTCTGTAATTATCCCAATTGCCTGATACTTTAGCTCGATTGAATAATCGTCTAACTTCTTTTCTCATTTTATCTAAATTGTGATTCCACCAAGAGGTTCTTCTGTTATCTTTCTTCCTCTTGAATGGGCAGTTATCATGGTATGATGAGACAATTGCATGGCGGACCTGTTCCGCGGCTATCTCAATCTCATCATGATTCCTGATGGTGGTAATGGCATTCCCTAGCAGTTCTTCTAGATCGTGCTTGTAGTTTTCCCAATTTGTGCACCTAGGGTCTCGATATTCAGCTATGGGCCTAGGGCCCATTTCGATTTTAAACTGAATATGTCTGTGGTCTGAGCACGACGGCTCAGTGGATACCCTCCATTCGGTTATCCTATTGCTCATAAAGTAGGAGCTGATTGTAATATCTAGTACCTCCCTACGATTTCTTGTTATGAAGGTTGGTTCCGAACCAGTATTGTTAACAACCAGTTCTTCTTCTATTATAAAATTAAAAAGTGACTCACCTCTCTGATTGGTGTTTGTGCTGCCCCAGGCCGTATGGTGAGAATTAGCATCACATCCAATCACCAGATGGAGGTTGTTCCTCCTGCTGTAGGCGACTAGTTCTCTCACTGCAGCGGGGGAGGTGGTTCCTGGCTGTCTCACGGGAAGTATGCCGAGCAGACGATCAATTCGAGTCTGCCCTTCCCCACCGGGAGTGTTGCTTGGATGGCGACCACGTCCTGTGTGCAAAAACCTGACAAAGTAAAGTATTCAATGTCTTTCCTGACAATGATACATGCCCTGTGTCTGTTCTCCGAGGGGTCAATGACAATCTTACCTGATGAGACGCCCAGGCCGCTCACTCGGCCCGTTCGGTCCAACCAGGGTTCCTGGATGAAGGCGAAATCCACGCACTCCTCCAAGAATTTCTTGCCCAGGACATTGGAAGCTGCCCTGGCATGTTGCAGGTTATCCTGCAAGCATTTAATATAATTAGCCATTATGGCGCACTACCGGCTTCCTCCCCACTTTCCCTCTTCAAGGGCGATTTACCGCCCTTCCTGGGAGGATGCTTACCAGTAGCAGGTAGTTTCCCCTTGGGAGCAGCTCCCTTGGGTTTTCCGCCTCTGCTCGGTGAAACTGGGCCTTTGGGTTTCGTGAGGGAAGATGTCTTGCCCTTGATGGAGGGTGTAACCCCATCCTTCGTGGGCTCCGACGGTTCCTCACTCACCACTGTCCCAGAAGTGGATGGCTTTGGCTGGTTGCTGCCACTGCCTCGAGCTCGCAGTCTGAAGGTGACCTGCCCGAAGCCGAAGTATGGCCTCATCGACAAGCCCTACAGAGCTTTCATGGACGCCTCGTCGACCGCAAACGTCCAGGTTTGTCCGGGGCCTGACTCCTCACGGTGTAGTACTACCCACTCCCGTGTCTTCAGGTCCTGGTTCATCTTCCTCAGCCTGGTGAGCACAACCTCTGGAGATAGTCTACCCGACTTATCGTCCGAAATGTAGGTCACACAGACGTGAGGTTTGGGCAACTCAGCCCCTTGAACGGCCTTGAGCGTCGCTCCTTCCCATGGCTTGAGGTGTTCTATCACGCTCTTCAGCCAGGAGGAGCTCTGCTCATCCTTACAGGTTGCTAGGAGCCAGCCAGGCCTAATAGTGCAGCTCTGGAAGCGAACCTGTACCCCCTCATCTGGGATTTTGTCCACAGAGTCTATGATAGCGCTCTGTAGGTCTAAAAGTTGTTGGTTAGACAGTACTTGGCTGGGGTATTCAGTGTGGATAATGCCCACTCTGATTCCCTCAGCAACTGTCTTGTACGACCTCGGTCGTATCTTTTCCTCAGCAGTATCTTCGTTGCGAGGCTTCTTGACCATCTGATCAGGCGTACTACCGTCTGCTCTCTGGCGTTTGCTGATGCCAGCGCATTCTGAGGCGGACGTCCCGCTCTCTTTCTGCTGGCTTGTCTCTTTCCGCTGCTCTAGAACGGACTTCAAGGCGGTTTCATAATCAACTCCGCTCTTGAGCATTTTGCTGAGGCGTTTCCTAGCGGCCCCGCCTAGCCTCTTCTTTTTTAGCGTGAGGTCGCCGATTTGTGCGGCCACCTCAGCATCATCTTTACTTATTTCCTCCTTTTCCCTTTCAGTCGCTAAGGGCTGTATCAGTCCTTGCTCCTGATGGGTAGGGGAGGTGTTAGGAGTGGGATCGACCCCAATCTCCATTGCTTCCTCAGCAGGCTGAGGATTGAGGATTGAACCCTCCTCATCTGGGTTTGTTTTAAGAATGTTGCTCATAGTTGTTCCCACGAGTAGCTAGGGACTAGGTTGGTCCGCCGACGGCAGAGCCCTGTGTTCACCGCGGTAAGGCATAAATTCAACGGGGTGCTGCCCAGTGCCCCTAGGATGGAGTCAGAAGACTGGTCCTCTATCCAGCCACGCATCCTTCGCCCTGGCTCCAAACCGGCTTGGATTTAGGTTTTTAATGAGGTGTACTCCTCTTGGCCCAGGCGGTTAAGCCAAGACCCCCCACTCCGTCTGTCCGCGAGACATGACCGCAGTCAACAGACGAAGCATGGTTTTTCGGTCTCCCATAAGAGAGAAACCGGCGCCGTTTTATACCCCAGTGCAGGCCCTTAGCCACGACACGACAGCTGGGTCTTTGGGGAGGTTGGTCCGCGAGAGCCGGCTTCGTCCCCATGTTGCGGGCTTTAGGCCGCTCAGGTGGACTGCAACCGGCTCAACCCACTCACCATAAATGAGTGGGCTCCCTATCCGCCACCTGGGACGCGCCCGATGGGTACCCAACCACACGGGTATATATGACTAGATGACAGATATAAAGAATTCTTTCACTTTTAAACATTTTTAATTAATCCTTTGATGCGTTCAGGCAATTTATTTTAAAGAATAATTCCATTATAAAAAGTTGGATTTTGTGCTTTTGATGGATTTCTTCGACTTAAATAAAAATTATTCTTAAACCTAGTATTGTGATTGTGAATATCATTTACTAATATTAAATTGTCATATATTATACAAGACGATCGAAAATACTCGAGTATACGAGATATATTGCCTGTGTTTTTTAGGCAATATGTCAGAGTTTCGAGTATTTTTGTTCGTCGAGTTGTATAAAACTATTTCATGAATAAAAAATATACTAACAACTTTAATATTTATTTATTATTTATATTGAACGTACACTTGCCGGTTTACTATTTTGAATTAGTTCATCGATATTTTCTGTAAAGTTTGTTCCAAAACGATTAATTTTGCAACAAAAACAAAAACCAGTCTAAAACGCACAATTAGAAAAAAATTGCGTTGTTTGCTAATAAATTATTTGACTGTTATGGAGTTTTCATGGATATCTCGGAATTTTAGAATTTAGTCTCATGCGGGTGAATATACAAAGGTTTGTATTACAGCGATTATACAAAGATTCGTATATTTGATTCGTCATAGTTATCGCAATATAATCGTTGCGAATACGTGGTATCTAAGGAAAAGTGCATATTCTTATTGGTTCATAACGTTATGAATGAAATAGTCAGATATTGTAATAACCCTAATTCCATTTTATGTACAAAAACAATCTGAATTTTAATAAAAGTTTCAATGTTAACCCACCCTAATGTACTCATGTATTCCACTCTAGTATATCTATTGCAATTAAGTATTACTCTCATTGCTTTATTTTGTAGAAGTTGTAATTCAAGTCTCCTTTATTCCCCATAAATAAAACAGTAGTAGCAAAACAAAAATGTATTAGTATTAAAAACCAATCTTTTTGATCAAGTTGACAAATAATCACTACATCTTCCCAAAACCCCATTTCTTTTAAATCTTTTTACAAATGTAATTAATGTGTTCATCAAATTTTAATTTTTTATCAATAATAATACTCAAATATTTATGACTCTAGTGTTTCTACAATCTTACTATTAACATTAACTCCAAAATTATTAAATACCTTTAGATATCCAGTCCCTTTACCAATAATTAACAATTTAGTTTTATTTCCCTTTGAATACCAATATTATCCCTCCCACTAATGTACACAACCATGTTGTCAGCAAATGAATTTTACATTTATAATGACATTACTAACATCGTTAATATATAGACTAAACAAAAGGGGTCCTAAAATACTCCCGTGTGGTACCCGGTATATTAATGTTAAGTGAAAACTGTAAATATATCTTTTACAATAAAAAAAATAAAACTAGAAATTGTACTTGTTTATTTAAAAATAAGGTTTAAAACTGCACTTCAACTTAAAATTATATTTAAATGTTGATATTATTCATTATTGTATAATTCCTTGTAAGGATTTACAGGAATATATCTTAGAAGTGATTCTGCAATCTCACTTGCAAAAGGTTCCGTAACATGTTCCAGAACGGCATTACTTCCATCATTGCGTATGTTCAAAAGTAGATTTATTACTTGGCTTTCGTTAAGAGGCACAATGTCTCCCACATTGACTGTAGCGCTAGCAATACTTCTGCCAAAGTTAATGTCTCGAATTGAATGACTTTCAACTTTACTTGTTGGTACATTCCATAAAGATCTTACATCTGTACTAGAAGTTTAAGCGATGTTTAAATAAATATATTCTAGAGCATACAGCAGAGCTCCAACATGCCTACAGACGTCGCTTGCACCTGCCATGCATGTACAATGTGGAGTATTAACGCCACCATCAGCAGCATTGCACATACACCATACTTTTAATGCAGGCTCGTTCATTCATTGTGAATTCATATTTTTTCATTGATCTAGAATGACCCACATTTCAACACGAATCCAGCCTCAAGATATTTATAAGATGTTAAGCTCTTATAGGCTTTCATTTGCTGATTGGTATAAAAACTTATTAAAACAAGATAACTAACTATGTCAATACCTGATACAGGTGGGAAACTAGCAGCAGCGTAACTAACTTGATCTTCTCTTATAGTGTATGTATCAATTCCATTTATTAGAGAGATCTTTTGTAAATATCTATTTGCTACGTCTGGGGCTTCATTTTCCAGATTTTTAAAATAGTTAGATACTCATCATACTGACTGAAATAATAATAAATTTTACTGTTAAATTAAAATTAATGACATAACCTAATAAATACCTATCCTGTTTTCTTAAACATATTTTTGCCCTTGATGACAAAAGGGATGATAAATCTGATTTTTTGCGTATTGATAATAATGAAAGTTGACTTTTCTTAAGCACTTTTTTTAATTTGTAAAAAACAAATTGCAATCTCCTTTGAGGTTATTATCAAAGAATACTACGTTTTTCAGATTTCTTTAATATTTTGCATAAATCCTTTTAGCCAGGACACATTTCTCAACTTACCATTAATTTATATACATAAAACAGATTTATTTTACAGGGAATTTAAAGTAGGTATTTTCTGGAAGCTATCGGCAAGTAAATTTTAAAATTGGAGCCATTAATTTTGTGTTTGACCTTGGTAGCAAACAAATTGTCAAATGTCAAATCCTGCGATGTCAAGCGAACGCCAGTTCGCATGTGGCGCGAGACGCTCGTTGATTTTGTCTCATGCATTTATGGAAGTTGTTTTCCAGTTTAGAAATTATTGCCGGATAATTTTTTTTTGATGATAAAGGTAAGTAATATTTAGTTGTATATATTTTCAGACTGTTCTACCATAATTTTATGTTTGTGAATTTTAACAATAATAAATTTTATTTTGGAATTTATAACCTTTCATCTTTCATCAAGTGTTGGAGGGTTTATTATTCTTACAAATATTTCTTTTTTCTTATTGACAATCAATATCATAACAGTATGTATAACAGTTTTCAATTTTTGATGGCCGGTATCTTTGGACATTTATGTATATGAAAAACAAAGGAGAAAAGTGTGAATTTTCAATAGTAAAGTTTACTACTAAATAGGTTGAGATTAACATTTATATTATATTTTTTGCTACAGTCCCACAATAAATTATAAGATAACCGAGCAAGCTATGATTTATTATAATTTATTATTATGAAGCACGACCTCCTTAATTTGACGTTTCGTTTGACGTCTTTATGAAGATACTCTAATTACTTTTTTAAATTGTCAAACCTTGACAATTCGATATAGTAGCGCTTTCGACACAGTACCCTTTTTCTACTGTTGTAAGTTAGATTTGTGTTCCGAACAAACTATTTAGCCATCAGAAAAGCATTTGGGACGCGCATTCTTATGGAATTTTATTAAATCTAATTATGCGGTAGAATATGGCGGTGTTATCTTTAACGACAACCACAGAAACACGTTTATGTGCTTGTCGAGACCGACTGCTTAACGTGCCAATCTGACAGCACTGCGATGTGTACTTAGCCTTTATCCTGAGTAAGAGATGAACTGTTTACAGCATGGCCACCCACCAAGTTTGCAACTCTATTATGTAAAATCTTGAACAACGTTCATCTCGACAACTAAAAGCGTGTTCATTAAGTTTGATTCTATTGTAGCGTTCTTTTTAAAATAATAACAAAAGTGGTGTTTTATCATCTATTAACAAGAGAATAGTAATTTACGTTATAAGTCCTGGAATGGAATTTTACAGTCGAGTAAGATGTTACATCGAACGACACTGTAAGGCCATTTCCAGGACGTATGACGTAATGCGTTTTACTTCATACTGCAATTATTGGAATATAGGTTGAATTTAAAAAAAATATACAAAATAAATTTCCGAATACAAAATATGGACATCTATGAAGAACGAGTATCCATAGTAACTGATTACGTACTAAAACATTGTCCAGTTGATTGATTGTATTTGCGTCCGGTAAAATTTTTTAGTCATACTAGACTGTTTAAATCGCATTTTCTGGAGTGAAAAGTTTGACGTAAAACTGACAAATGTGACACAGTATGAAATAGATATTATTTCATTTAATTTAATCTTAACTAATTATTTAACACTATAATTATAAACTGTTAAGGAACCTAAATGCTAGATATTCACAAACTTAAAGTAAACTATTTATTTATTATTACAATATTTATTAAACATTTATTTATTCACTAATATTACTAATTACACAAAGCACATTTCAATTCACTGGTTGAACACTAATTGATTGTCTTCTATACGCGACGGTCGATTTATATCCCCCATATAAACGTTCTAGAAAACGCTTGAACATACTCGTGTATTGTACCTGGTCTAGCCGCCAGCCGATGTGTCATATATATCTTGAATCTTCTAGTATGTTCTTCGCGGCGTATAGGGGATTTTCCCATTCGTTCAACTATTTTAAATAATTCAAATTATTTGTTCAATAATTTTATTTTAATTATTATGCTATACAAAGAATTTGTATACTTTTAAACATCACAAATATTATGTGTAAAATATATTTTCATTTTTAATAGTTTCATTCATAACATTCTATGATACTTCTATGATATAAATTTTTATATTCAATTGAAGTAGGTGGTGACATCATTAATACCTTTCACCGCCACCGTTAAGGTAGAATACTCGGCGTGTTTTCTATAACGTGGTATCTCCAATAGACCTAATCTACAACATGTTGTATTGAAACAAGCAATTAATCTTGTTCAGATTCCATTTCTAGGTTTATACTTTCTTCGTCTTCTACTTCTTTTCCTGGCTGCTGTAAATCTGCAGACTGCCGCAACAAATAGAATGGATCTATTACATCTTCATTGAAGTCACAAATACCGTCGTCATTTATATCGGGTGCAACATGCATGCGAGATTACCCGTTGCTGTTACTACATACAATGCAATCCAGCTCTTCTGCATCCACAATTACAATTACAGTCTTTTCTGTGATTGCAAAACTTAAGTATTCAGCAGTATGTCTGGAGCAGGTGGAAACAGAGTTTGATTTGGCTCCAAAACGTTATTCTTCAATGTCCATCCCCAGTCTTCAGGGGCCAGTGCATTGCCTAGCCATATTTGAACTTGATAATACAGCCGATACAAAGCTGCTGAGCAGCACTAGATGTTGGAGCAAGACGATATATTAAGGAGATATTGAACCGTGTACATTTTACAAAAGTTGAATATCTATATGACTGTAATTGGAATCAATCTTCTTGGGAGCTCCATACATAGCAAGAAGAAAAGGTATTCCGTTAATGAAAATGGTGTCTGGAGAACAGTCGATCTTTGAAAAAACTTTAGCGTAATTAATTAAATCAGTATGGTTTTCAAATAATTTGAAGACTTTTTTGTTTTACCTTTTTTAAAAAGAGCTGACGTAGTATCGCAACCAGTAATTGCATGCAAAAATAAAATGTAAACTTGACATTTTGGATATGAGAACAAACTTTGGGAAACTTTTTAGCGCACGCGTCGTCGTGAGCAATGATTTAAGAACAATTCATTTTTCTAAACTACTTCTTATATGTTAGGTTTTACAGTATTGTTGGATTGTTTTTATAGTTATAATTATTGTTGTATTGTTGTATGGTTATAGTTAAGGGTTGATGTAAAGTATTTGGTTTCCATGAGAATGGTAAAAAATGTGTGTGTACAAAAAAGTCAATAAAATAGTATGTCACATGTATATTGGTGAATCTTTAATAAAACATAAAATTAGATAAAATTGAAATCTAATAAAAGATATAAAACACGAAATATTACTTGCAAACAATAACACTACTAAAACATTAAAATCAAAATTTTTCGGCAAATTTCTGCATAAGGGAATAAAGATTAAGAAGAAGTAAATATTTTTGATCAAACATGATATTCTTATAAACAATAAGGGATTTATAATAAACAAATTAAATTCTTATGACAAATTATTCCCTTATGCAGAAATTCTCAGAAGAATTTTGATTTTAATGTGTTAGTAACTTAGAAAAATGAATTTTTCTTAAATCGTTGCGCAAATATGTTATTGTTAATAACCTTTAAAAAGTCAAAAAATTTCTAAAATCAATAAATTAAGGATCAGATTACTGCCATTAAATGACATAGGAAAATTGATATTAACATTGAATATCGTACCACTGATGATAAATACGTGATCCACTTCACGAATTTTAATTCTACTGTAAGAAAATATTGGAAGAGGCATTTGATATAATCACTAATTTAGACTTCTGGATTCATACTAGTTACTACTTAAATACAGAACAAAAAACAGCCTGAACTTAAAAATGTAGCGTAGAGTATATGCAAAACTAACTCTTTGCAAAATTACAAAAATCTCCATAGTACTCAACAATCATTCTGAATTTAGGACAAAAGTCATTCTGTGATACCAAAATTAGTTGACAATATTAAAGATGTGTACAAAACCGAATGGCTATTCGAAACATCTTTAATAAAAAAATCAAAATAATAAAAGTAGCAATATGGGTGAGTTTTGCAACTATACGCCTCAAATATGAAATCTCATGAAATTCCAACCCTTAATAATAATTCTATCATTAGTCTGTCATTTTTAAATAATAATTATTTCGCTAAAACATTAATATTGCAAAATAAATTCATTTGTTTTAAACAGTATGATCAAAAAGTAGTTTCTGAAGGGTTGCTTTGAAATTTTAAGTTATGTGTATAATAGAAAAACCAAAATAGTTATTTATGTATTAAGGGCATAAAGAAGCTTTTAAGGTCAGAATCGTTATTTCTAACCCGAGGCGTTAACCGAGGGATAGGAAAAGGCTGTAGGGCCATAAAAGCATGTTACGCACGCTATGCATACACTATTTTATGCACAGATTAAGTTTTTATCTATTATTGTGTAAAAATATAATTAAATGAGTACGTAGGTACATCAAGCCGCTGTGCGTATACTTATGTGCTTATACGAAGTACATTACTATAGTTACTATTTCAAAATATCTAATTTCAGCTTATTTTCATTGGCGATAAGTTTACAGATTATATTACCAATCAACCAATCAAGTTCTACAAAAAACAGCTCTGACATTGAATTGACGTTTCTTTATTGCCCGTCGGACATAAAGAGATCCTTGGGCCATAAAGAGACGGTTATGTTAGATGGGTCTTATTGTGTGTTACCTTGAAATTATAATAAAAACTTCCAATGTTAAATATTAGATTTATTTGATAAAACTGATTTTTTTATTTATTTACAAAACAACAACTACTCCCAGACTACTGAGACAACTACCATTATATTATGTAACAGGTCTAGCAATAATAGTCTAATTATAATGTATCTGTGGATAAAATATACGAGGTCTGGTTATTAAATAATGAGACTGCGCGCACAGAAGACGTCCTAGAGGGGTAGGAGAAAAAACGAATGCAGCGTTGTATAGCTGGAAGTGTCAACTATGCCAGTACGAAAACACGTTTTTGTCGCTGTAGTAGTATTTTTTCTATAGAGGTTAGAAACGAGCGTGTTTTTTTTCTCATGCCGAATTTGTGACGAAAAACACGAGCAACGGATCAATGTGAAATTTCTCGTTAAATTAAAAAAACTCCGACTGAGTGCTATAAGTTGTTGAAAGAGGCCTATGGTGAGAATTCTCTATCTCGTGCGCGTGTTTTCGAATGGTATAAACCGTTTTCTGAATGCCAAGAGAGCACCGAAGATGACGTCCAGGTCGACCTGTCTTTGTTTCAACTCCGCAAACAGTGACCAAAATCAATGAAATTGTGCGCGGAGATCGTCGTATGAGCATTCGGATGATTGCCGAGACTGTAAACGCCGATAAAGAACCTGTCAGAAAAATCTTACATGACGAGTTGAACATGATGAAAGTTTGTGCGAAGTTGGTCCCAAAAAATTTGACCCCTGAACAAAAGCTCGTCCGTCAACAGATCTGCTCAGATTTTCTTGAGAGGTTAAATAAAGAGCCTGAATTGATGGAAAACATCATCACTTGCGATGAAACTTGGATATTCCAATACGATGTTGAAACTAAGCGGAAATCCATGCACTGGAAAACTCCTGCATCGCCAAGAATGAAAAAAGCAAGGAAGTCGAAATCAAAATTTAAAGCCATGCTAATCGTTTTTTTCGACATCAACGGCATCGTGATGACTGAATGCGTGCCACAGGGTCAAACTGTAAACCAAACTTACTATTTGAAAGTTTTGGCAACACTGCGAGAGCGAGTTCGTAAGAAACGGCCGGAGTTGTGGAAAAACAAGTCGTGGATCTTGCACCAGAACACCGCACCTGCCCATAATGAGCTGTCTGTGAAGCGTTATTTAGCCGCTAGAGGCACTCCAGTGCTCGAACACGCGCCGTACTCGCCTGATTTAGCAGACTGTGATTTTTCCCTGTTTCCGAAAATCAAGTCTGCCTTAAAAGGAACCCGGTTCGAGTCCATCGAAGTGGTAAAGCGAAAATCGGCGGAGCTCCTTAAAGCTCTTACAAAAGAAGACTTCCAGCATTGCTTTGGCCAATGGAAAAAACGAATGGAACGGTGTGTGGCGAGGGGAGGGGAGTACATTGCAGGGAAGCATTCGATTGTAGAATAATTTTTAAAATAAAACTTTTTTTCATAAGCAGTCTCGTTATTTAATAGCCAGACCTCGTGTAATGACAACTATCATTTTTGCAACAGCGTTTGTAATTAACGTTGATTTAATTACACTAACATCAGTTCCGGATTATCCATTACGTTGGATATGAATAGGTTCGACCCTTCAGAAGACGCTGCCCTTTGGCGACATTAATTTTTTAGATGTCAGGGAATTGTTACTAGCTAATTAAACAGCACTAACTACACTAATAATAAAGAATACTCACGCAATAATTGATAAACCCTCTGACAGTACATAAAGCTTTTGTTCATCGGAAAATATTGATTTTTTATCATCATACCGTATTTATTAAATACTGTATTTCATCGATCATACTGTATTTATTACCTGTAACTATTTCCGCGTCGAAGTGTCCCTGCGCCTAAGTGGCCTGCGCCGAAATATCCTTGCGCCGAAGTGTCCCGCGCGAAAACGGTCGCGTCCAAACGGCCGCGTCGAAATGTTCGGCCGAGTTTAAAAAGGATAAGTGCGCTAAAACGTCTTATAACACGAATACTTTAAGCTTGTATTACATTAAACTCTTTTCGTCTAGAAAACTTTGACAAGTTCTTGTACTAGATAAAATACTAAACTAGAAATTTGAATTTCCCGGTTCATGTTTATGCGATTATCAAGTTGCAGTTCATTTGCGCAAACTCGGCGAAAGTGACAATTCGTGACTACCAATTATGTAAAATATACAGCGTACAGCGATATTAATGTTTTCGTTATTTCACTTCCCTATTTTGTATTATTAGAAGGCATTTTTCATATATCAATCAAAAATATTTCTATTCGCATCAACGAACGAAACAGCAGGTACTTTTTTATATACTATGTTCAGCAGTCGGAAAACTAAAGACCTTAACAAAACGGAAGTGAAAGAGGTTCAGGGTTTGCTTCACCGATATCAAGATATCTTCGCTCTTGACGATATCCAGAAGGGACGAACCAATATTGTGCGACATAAAATAAATACAGGGAACTCTGGGCCAGTCCGACAGCAACCTAGACGTCTACCTCTAGCAAGGCGAACAGAAGCCGAGAAAATCATTACTGATATGGAAGAACAAGGGGTTATCGAGCCATCCAGCTGTCTATGGGCATCGCCGATGGTCCTGGTCAGTAAGAAGGACGGGTCAACGAGATTCTGTGTGGACTATCGGCAGCTCAATAACGTGACCAAGAAAGACAGCTATCCCTTAGCACGCATCGACGATAAGTTAGATACCCTGTCTGGTTCACGATGGTTTTCGACTTTGGACTTGAAGAGTGGTTATTGGCAAGTTGAAATGGAACCTGAAGACCGGGAGAAGACCGGGTTCACTATTGGTTCCGGACTATGGCAGTTTCCGGTTATGCCTTTCGGTCTATGTAACGCTCCGGCCACCTTTGAGCGTCTAATGGAGACCATCCTAAGGGGGCTGTCGTGGAAGACTTGCCTGGTCTATCTGGATGACGTGATCGTAGTTGGAAGATCATTCAGTGAACATCTGAAAAATCTGGAGGAAGTGTTTCGGAGACTGCGTACAGCCAACCTGAAATTGAGTCCGAAAAAGTGCCACATATTCCGAAGGGAGGTGAAATATCTCGGGCATGTCGTATCACAAAATGGAGTGGCAGCCGACCCCGATAAAATTCGTGCAGTTCAAGAGTGGCCAACACCGAAAGATAAACACCAAGTTCGTAGTTTTCTTGGGTTATGTACCTACTACAGGCGTTTCGTTCCTGGGCTTGCCAATATAGCGAAGCCCCTGACAAGGTTAACTGAAGATGGGCGCGAGTATGTTTGGAGCGGAGAGTGCGAAACAGCTTTCCAACAGTTGAAGCGTGCCTTGACAACAGCGCCAATATTGAGCTACCCACGGACAGAAGGGAAATTCATATTTAACACAGACGCAATAACCTGGCCATTGCGGGTGTACTTTCTCAGATACAGGATGGACGAGAAAAGGTCATCGGCTATTTTAGTAAGGTTTTGTCGAAAGCCGAAAGGAATTATTGTGTGACCAGAAAAGAATTATTGGCTGTCGTGAAGTCCGTTGGGCACTTCTACAAATACTTGTACGGACGGAAGTTTTTATTGAGGACGGACCATGCAGCGTTGAAATGGCTTCTACAATTCCGTAATCCTGAAGGCCAGGTCGCAAGGTGGATCGAACGATTACAAGGATACGACTTTGACACAGAACATCAAGCGGGCACTAGTCATCGAAATGCCGATGCTCTTTCAAGAAGACGCTGTCCAACGGATTGCCGTCATTGCTCTCGTTTGAAAGAGAAGGTTTGTCAAGTATTAAGAACTACCATCGTCAACGACAATTGGTTGCCGGAAGAATTGCAACGACAACAGGAAGCTGATCCCGAATTAAAAATGGTACTGGAATGGAAGCGTGTGGGAGAAAGGCCTGCCTGGGAAGTCGTCAGCCTTTTCAACAGAACCCTAAAAGCATATTTGGCCCAATGGGAGTCCTTGAAGGTGGAAAACGATCTCCTGAAGCGAGTGCTGTAGAGTGAAGATGGCACCACCATTAGGTCTCAGTTGGTCGTTCCAAGGAGCCGAGTGGATACAGTATTGCTACATCTCCATGACGGTGCCTCAGGAGGACACTTCGGTGTGAAGAACACTTTGGAGAAAGTTAGAGAGCGTTTTTATTGGGTCAATTGTAAAGAAGATGTGAAAGAGTGGTGCCGAAAATGCGAACTTTGTGCCACTGGTAACGGACCCTTGGGGAAACGAAGAGGGGAAACGAAAAATGTGGGTAGTACAGTATCGCGACATCTCCATGACGGTGCCTCAGGAGGACACTTCGGTGTGAAAAAAACTTTGGAGAAAGTTAGGGAGCGTTTTTATAGGGTCAATAGTAAAGAGGACGTGAAGGAGTACTGCCGGAAATGCGAAATATTTGGCGAAGGTCGTTTCCGATCATCAACGAGACTGGGATCAAAACCTACATCTGTTCCTGATGGCTTATCGTGCATCGGTTCACGAAAGAACCGATCAGTCACCAGCATCTGTGATGTTTGGACGTGAGCTATGGTGACCATGTGATCTGGAATTTGGATGTCCACCCGCAGAACAGGAGGTAGCTGGAAATGATTATGTTATCAACTTAAAGAAGAAGTTGGAGGATATTCACGACCGAACCCGAAACACTAGCCGAATCTCGAGTGACCGAATGAAGACTTTGTACGATGTGAAAACCCAAGAAGGAGGGTTTCTACCTGGAGAGCTTGTCTGGTTATATAACCCGCAAAGACGTCGTGGCTATTCTTCAAAGTTACAGTGAAATTGGGAGGGCCCATACCAGGTGAAGAAACGAATAAATGACTTGATTTATCGCACCCAGAAATTGCCAAGAGGGAAACCAAAGGTGGTACACTCCAATCGTCTGGCGCACTATGAGGGAAACAATAACGTAGTCCCGGATCGAGAAGATGACGCTGAGGTAGCTGTCAATACCGTAAGGCCTAAAGATGATCAGCCAACCTTTGGAGAATTTATGGATGCGTTTTCCGGAAATAGAAAAGCCCGATTCGGAGTCACGACCGAGATGCAACAAGACCTCCTCCGGGTCCCTGGTGATTATTCCATTGCCCACTGTGTCTCCGAGGACCTCCGCATATGACTCATCAATAACACCTGCATGTATGACTCATCAATCAACACCTGCAAGTATGACTCATCGACACGTCATCGAACATTCTAGATGTATGAGCCATCGTATGAAAGATATAAATTGATATCGCGAGTAGAAGGGGGCAGTTAATGTTTGACCGGCATAGTGAAATATACTCTGAATAATTAGTTAATAATTGTTGTAATACATAAATAGTTTTTATATAAATAGTCCTCAAATAAATTTGTAAATACCTAGCATTTTAATAGTTTGTTAAATAGTTTATAGTTATAGTGTTTTTAATTAAGTGTATGTAAATTAATATTCCTCTTATGAATAGACGATTTAAACAGTATTTTGGTTATTATTTTAAAAAGAACGTTACATTATTATTTTTAAACGACGACTGTCATCATCAGTTTGTTTGTTTGATTTTCTAAAACAAGGTCAAGCAAGGTTGCCAGATATGGCGATGGTTTTTTCTAAATTACTCGAAGGCCTATTAACATAGAAAAAAATTTATTAACACTTTTTTGTTCCTTTTGATGTCTTCTATCACCCCTTAAAATTAATGCGTTCTAACTCAGGACACCCTGTATAATATACGAATTTTCAAAAACTTTTAGTACCTATGTTTAAAAACTGCACATAATAATTTATTGTAAAATTATTTTTTGATCGAATCCATTGTTTAAAAGAAAACTAATAAGGGGTTAACATATGTTTGCATCACCCTATACATTAATCTACAAAACTGATTATCAAAAAAAGTAAAATTAATTCTTATACCTTTCCCATTCTTTTACATAAAAAAATATAACTTATGCGTTAACATTGAGAACGAAATATAAGGAAATATTTTTAATAGGAAACTATTTTTAAGATATTTTGGTTAAAACTATAAATTGTTAAAAATATCCATCGAATTTTCGAAGGCTTCTTAGATCAAGTCACATTTTCACAGGTTACTCGGATCGAATATCTTATAATCATACACGTGAAACGATTGTATGAATGATGATTATTAATTATAGCTGCATAATAATTATAACATTAATTAAATATTTTTCTAAGCATCCAAATATGCAACAGCAGAGCACTAGCATCAAGCTTGAAGGTTTAAAAAAAGTGATCCCCGTAGATGCGTCCGTCGGTAACTAGCGGTAACTACTCGACCTTCTCTAGATGGTACTACGCCAATGCAAAATTTACCAGCGTCTAGCGAGTCTAGCGGTGTCGGATAATAAAGTGATACAAGGTTTGTGTTGTATTTTTTTAATTATTAGCTTATTATGTGTATACTGCTTATAATTATTTGCTTCACACAATAAGAATAACATTTTCATATATGTAGTTCGAGTGTGAATCTTTGTGCGATAGAAAATTTTAACTTGTTTTCAAGGTTTCATTGTAAATATCTGTTATGGTACATGTCAATGAAACTAGATGCATCAGTTTCGTATATTATATGTATTAACAAAAAACTTATAATATAGCTGCAACTGTGGAAAAATAATATGTGCTTTACTTCAAATTTTCATTAAAGAAAACACACAACATAACCTCTTAATAATATACAAGTTTTCACACAACAATTCACTACAACAAATTTTATTAATGTAAATAAGCCAGTGGCGTATCCGCGGGTTGTTACTATAAAATAGTTTTCATAATAATGAACATCGGTAAGTTTTATTTAACTAACAAAACTACAAACCGCTGGAGTTGATAATGAAGTTAGCTACGAGCAAAAAATCGAAAGTCTTTATAATTGTCGCCTTGGCTCGCTTGATTTATTTAGTAGAAACTTAAAAGTTTTGGCTGTTTTTTTGATTATTTTGAAATAAAAAAAAATAAAAAGAACGATAATATGATAATACGCGAATAAAAATGGTAAAGTAGCAACAAAATATATACATGCATACACACGTACACATACCAAAGTTAAACTTCCGATCGACTATGATTTGTGTAAAATAGTAGCCCAGGTAAATAACCTTTTGAAAAGGAAAAAATTGGATAAAAGCTGAAATTGGTATATCTATAGGCTTAAAACGTGGTGCTGAAAAACATCAAAACTAACCATGCGTGGATGTTGAGTCGGCTGCGGCTTCTTGAAAAAATTTCGGACAAAATTGCTTTTTCGTTAATATTTCGGGGATCAACGTTCAGAATGATAATGTAACTGACGAGATTCCCTACAATTTTATTTTTTATCGAACCTCGTACGTCCAATAGTGAGATAGAACTTTTTGCAACAACATTTCTTGGTCATGGACCAATTGCCCCATGTATAAAAATGGCACTGTGTGTGACAATCAAAGTTCTAGATTTACCAATTTTGTATTGTACTGTTTCGAGTGCACTTTCATGTTCCTTCAATTTGACTTGACATTCTTTGTGTAGGGATCAAGGCGTGCAAAAACTATTGATGACATGACTCCATTTTGATTACTTGGTCAGCACATTCGAAGAAACATGGCGTGACATTTCTTTTGTGATCGATTGTTTGTTAGAAGACTTCTTTATTTTCTGTTTTATCACTCACTTATCACTGCTCTTTATCACATTCACATCAGAAACCGCGACGGTTTTCATGGAAATTAAAAACATTAGAAAAATAAGTTTTTTTTTTCTCGATCAATATTATTCCGCGCTATTTATAAACTGAGTTTGTTTTTTCTCGATAGATCTAATTTTTGTTATTGTGATTTAAATAGTCGAAAAACGTGACTATTTTGTCGAAATAAGTATGTACATATGTATGTAGTACTAATATTAGGAAGAAAGTTCATTAGTTTCTTTAATTATTACTTATCTGAAATCTTCAGTAAAAAACTCCAAAATCGTCAGTAAAGTAAATCATTATTGGACGATTTTTTGTGTATGGTTGCTCGCATAATAATTAATGACAGTGTGACACTCGTGTATGTAGTTGACAGCGAAACGAAGACTTGGTTGTATCGTGTTTAGTTGAAATTACCTACTTCTCGCTGTGTCTGGACTTTCTTTGAACGGTCAAAAAGAGCAGAGCCTCTTAATATTTCTAATAACAAGCATTGCACTATCGCAATTAACATTCAAAGGTAAAATAAAGATTTGTTTCAATGGTCGTTGTCGATTACTCATGTCAAGTAAGCCTAACGTAACTTTGCCCCCCTAACCGCAAATTGACAGTAAAGTTTTTTCATCACTCAGTGGTTATTTGCCTTGGCTTCGCCTCGTCAACTAATATCCACATTCGTGATAAAAAAACTTAATTGAGAAATAAGGAAACAGTTTCATGTTTCGAAAGTTATGTATGATTTGACTATTGATAGAAAAAATCTATTTGATTTGTATCTATTATTTAAAGAAATATCGTGTTCCGCAAAAGAAACGTTTTTAACTTATTATTAAGACGAATAGAATAAATATGCGGTTCTCAATCCTCGTGCTTATATGGATTATTACACAACTACTCTGACTGGCACTTAAGGCGATAGGACACGTTTATCCCACATTAAATGTTGGTTACAAGGCGCATACTGCGTCGCGGCTACTTCTACTAACGTCCATATACGAATCATCAGAAGGAAATAGACTGAGTTATTTGTATTTTGATAACTGCAAATGTAGCAAAAAGAAAATGCTTATTAAAAAAACAAAATCAATTTGATAGTTAAAGAGTTATAGAATGGATGAAACATGTTAAACTGAACAAATTTTTGTTCATATTGTAACGTTCTTTTTAAAATAATAACAAAAGTGCTGTTTAAATCGTCTATTAATAAGAAATATTTATTTACAAACACTAATGAATACACTATAAATTAACGCTATGATTATAAACCACTAAAACTATAATGAATTTCTAATACAACATTTATCTTTACATTTACTATTTATTTCGTGATACCCATCTAATTACTCGCTGTTGACTCCCCTCTTTTACCGCGAAGTCGATTTTA
This sequence comes from Agrypnus murinus, assembly GCA_929113105.1. NCBI lineage: Eukaryota > Metazoa > Arthropoda > Insecta > Coleoptera > Elateridae > Agrypnus > Agrypnus murinus. The sequence goes on from OV816025.1 coordinate 206,015,490, forward strand.
TACCCTCATATAATCTTACCAGAAGCCGCTGGAACCTACTATGTATTTCTGGAAGGCGCTAGATAAACCGCGTCTGGTTTACATGCTTGGTGCGATGCGTTATTCTCTCGAATGCTGTAGAATATTCCATTTGTTGTGTGAAGAAGAGGTTCTTTCTTTTTCTCTCTTGTTACACTGCCCCCCTCTTTAAGTCTGTTCTTTCCCAGAACAGGTTTTATGCTCTGGTTCCTGTAGAACGGGTCATGACGATATCGACAGTCTTCACCTCGACTACACGTTCCATTACGGTAGAAGTAACAGTCTACACTCTTCGTTGGCCTTAATGCGGGCTGTGGGTCAAAACTGCAGACGAAGATCTTGACGTCCGTACCTCTAAAGACAACTTCCAGCATGTTTCTAACGATTCTCCAATCCAGCTGGTCCCGCCCACAGCCGAGTTTGGGAACTGCCAATTTGTTAATTCCCCTGGTAAGTAACTCGATCCTCAAATTCCATAATGCCCTCCACAAGTCGGCCTAACTCGGTTTCTGGTAGTAAATGGATCGGTCATGATCAGGCAAGCGTAAGGATTTACCAACAGAGGGATTTTGTTCTCGAAGTTCATTCAGCCGTCCAAATTTATTTCTAAACACTACTGCGATCCCCCCTGGACATACGGAGATCCTCGGAGACACAGTGGGCAATGGAATAATCACCAGGGACCCGGAAGAGGTCTTGTTGCATCTCAGTCGTGACTCCGAATCGTGCTTTTCTAGTTCCAGAAAACGCAGCCATAAATTCTCTGAAGGTTGGCTGATCATCTCCAGGCCTTACGGTATTGATAGCCACCTCAGCTTCATCTTCCCGATCCGGGACTGCGTCATTATTTCCCTCATAGTGCGCCAGACGATTGGAGTGTACCACCTTTGGTTTCCCTCTTGGCAATTTCTGGATGCGATAAATCAAGTCATTTATTCGTTTCTTCACCTGGTATGGGCCCTCCCAATTCCGCTGTAACTTTGGAGAATAGCCACGACGTCTTTGCGGGTTGTATAACCAGACAAGCTCTCCAGGTTGAAACCCTCCTTCTTGGGCTCTCACATCGTACGTAGCCTTCATCCGGTCACTCGCGATTCGACTATTGTTTCGGGTTCGGTCGTGAATATCCTCCAACTTCTTCTTTAAGTTGATGACATAATCATTCCCGGCTACCTCCTGCTCTATAGGTGGAGACCCAAATTCCAGATCACACGGTAACCGTAACTCGCGTCCAAACATCACAGACGCTGGTGACTGACCGGTTGTTTCGTGGACCGATGCACGATAAGCCATCAGGAACAGATGCAGGTATTGGTCCCAGTCTCGTTGATGATCGGAGACGACCTTGGCCAAATATTTGCCCATTGTCCGATTCATGCGTTCTACCATTCCATCGGACTGCGGATATAAACGGTGTGGTCCGAGTCTTGCGAATGCCCAACAATCGACAGACTTCTCCAAATAGTACAGACTCAAAGTTGCGGCCTTGATCCGAATGCAGCTCCATGGGCACTCCGAAGCGACTGAAAAACTCTTTGACTAGTACGTCAGCAACAGTCGCAGCTTCCTGGTTTGGTAGGGCATATGCTTCTGGCCATTTGGTAAAGTAGTCCATTGCCACTAATATGTATTTATTCCCATCGTCGGTTTCGGGAAATGCTCCGGCAATATCTATAGCTATTCTTTCCAGAGGACTACCCACATTGTACTGCCTCATAGGTGCTCTTCGTTTCCCCAAGGGTCCGTTACCAGTGGCACATAGTTCACATTTCCGGCACCACTCCTTCACGTCTTCTTTACAGTTCACCCAATAAAAACGCTCCCTAACTTTCTCCAAAGTCTTTTTCACACCGAAGTGTCCTCCTGAGGCACGGTCATGGAGATGTCGCAACACTGTAGCCACTCGGCTTCTTGGAACCACGAACTGAGACCTAATGGTGGTGCCATCTTCACTCTCCAGTACTCGCTTCAGGAGATCGTCTTCCACCTTCAAGGACTCCCATTGGGCCCAATATGCTTTGAGCGTTCTGTTGAAAGGGCTGACGGCCTCCCAAAACTACGAACTTGGTGTTTATCTTTCGGTGTTGGTCACTCTTGAACTGCACGAATCTTATCGGGGTCGGCTGCCACTCCATTTTGTGATACGACGTGCCCGAGATATTTCACTTCCTTTCTGAATATGTGGCACTTTTTCGGACTCAGTTTCAGATTGGCTCCACGTAGTCTTCGGAACACTTCCTCTAGATTTTTCAAATGTTCGTTGAATGATTTTCCGACTACAATCACATCATCTAGGTATACCAGGCATACCTAGGTATACCACGACAGCCCTCTCAGGATGGTCTCCATTAGACGCTCAAAGGTGGCCGGAGCGTTACATAGACCGAAAGACATAACTGTAAACTGCCATAGTCCGGAACCAATAGTGAACGCGGTCGTCTCCCGGTCTCCAGGTTCCATTTCAACTTGCCAATAACCACTCTTCAAGTCCAAAGTCGAAAACCATCGTGAACCAGACAGGGTATCTAACGTGTCGTCGATGCGTGGTAAGGGATAGCTGTCTTTCTTGGTCACGTTATTGAGCTGCCGATAGTCCACACAAAATCTCGTTGACCCGTCCTTACTGACCAGGACCACCGGTGATGCCCATGGACTGTTGGATGGCTCGATGACCCCTTGTTCTTCCCTATCGGTAATAATCTTTTCGGCTTCTGCTCGCCTTGCTAGAGGTATACGCCTCGGCTGCTAACGGACAGGCATAGATGACCCCTTGTTCTTCCATATCAGTAATGATTTTCTCGGCTTCTGTTCGCCTTGCTAGAGGTAGACGTCTAGGTTGCTGTCGGACTGGCCCAGAGTTCCCTGTATTGATTTTATGTTTTACTATATTTGTTCGTCCCTTCTGGCTATCGTCAAGAGCGAAGATATCTTGGTATCGGTGAACCAAACCCTGTACCTCTTTCACTTCCGTTCTGTTAAGGTCTTCGCACGAACTAGTAACCATACCTACTAATTTTCCACCATGGTCTTTGGGCACTGGTTTTGGAACATCAGCCATACACCTGGCTACTCGAAATACTGGCACACACTGTCCCACAAGGGTACTCTTCTTCAATGTCACCGGATCCACATTAACGTTCATAAGCCTCACCGGTACTGTCTTTCCAACCTTGATCAGCGCTTTTCCCACCAGTATGCCACTATGGATCTTCTTATCACAAACAGGCTCCATCATTCGCACACATCCTACCCGAAGATCTCCATCCAAACCTGCCTCGACAACCATCTCGCTTTGACCCGGCAATATCACATCTTCAGTCAGCAAAACCCTTACAACCGGATCTTCTCGTGGGTGCAACGGAGGTTCTTCGTTACCGACCTTCAAAACACCCTCTTTCAAATCCAACGTAAAACCAAATTTTCTCAGGAGGTCCATTCCCAAGATGAAGTCATCAGTGATATCGGCTACCAGCACCTCATGATCACGTTCTTCAGTTCCAATGCCAATCTTCATCTTCACCACTCCGCGTGTTGGTATCACTTCACCTGTTGCTGTACGGAGTTGAGTAGTTGTTGGTTACAAAGTTGGCTAACAGCTTCATACTTGTTCGTAGAACATTAGGGCGCATGATGGATTTTGTCGCCCCCGTATCAATAAGTAATGGAACAGTTCGATTAGCAATTTTTCCATCTACGAACAAACTACTGGTACTATTCTTTGATGTTACGGCATGAATGGTGATCTTCGGGGAATCTCTACTCAAGGTCAACGTTCGCCCCCTCTCGTCGACCTTCTTTAGTTTTCCGACTGCTGAACCCGTTTTAGGGCAACGACGTCGTATGTGACCTTGTTCACCGCAATTCCAACAACGAGACCCTCGAACTTTTTGATTCTTCTTACGGTTCTCTTCCTTCTGAAGAACTCTCATTAATAATTCTTCTAGGCGATCTTTGGAACTGGAACCTTCCTCTTCTTCCGCAACGGTTCGAACACGCCCATGACCTCGGGACGCTTGTTTTGCAGCTTCAAATTCTAAGGCGTGAGCAAGCGCATCATCAGTTGTTCTTGGTCGTGCCAGCCTCAATGATTGTTGTGTTTCCCCGTCTCTTAACCCATCAATGAAGGTCTGCACAGCGAGCTGTCCCAGAAATGAATCGGGTGCCGTAGGGTACGCCAATCGGACAAGCCGCGCAACATCGGCTTCAAACTCCTGCAGGCTTTCTCCATTCTTCTGGATACGATTTTTCACTTGCGCGTGATACACTTGTTGAAGATGCGCGTCTCCATATCTCATCTCTAATCTAGACACTAACAATTGGTAATCATTTTCCTGTCCTGCTGGGATTGTTTGCAGGACGTTCAACGCGTCTTCACGCAAAGCCACAGTTAAAGAAACGGCCTTTTCCTTGCCTATCCATCAGTTGTCCCCAGCGGCTGCCTCAAATTGTTTGCAGTAGGTGGACCAAGGTATCTTTCCATCGAACGTGGGTGGTTTTACTTTTATCCCTACGGCAGGATCCTTTTCTTCTTTAAATTGTTTCGGCCACTCAGAAGTTGAGGGAAACCGTAGTTGACTCATTCTATCTTCCAACATTTTAGTTACGCTATCTTTCTCAGTTGTTGGTGATAATTGTATTTGGGTTATTCTCTCTTCTACCATCTTTATTACCCTATCCTGTTTTTCCAATTCCTCGAAAACTTTATCTTCTAACGCTTTGACATTGTCCAGCAATTCTCCTTTAAGTCTTCTAGAACTTTCTTTGGATTTCCTGGAATTCTCCAGTATTTCTTCCTTTAGCATTCTAACAGTTTCTTCGGCCTTTTCCAGTAATTCTTCTTTTAATATTTTAGAATTTTCTTCGGACTTTCTAGAATTCTCTTCGGACTTTTGCAGTAGTTCTTCTTTTAACATTCTAGAATTCTCTTCGGACTTTTCCAGTAGTTCTTCTTTTAACATTCTAGAATTCTCTTCGGACTTTTCCAGTAGTTCTTCTTTTAACATTCTAGAATTTTCTTGAGACTTTCTAGAATTCTCTTCGGACTTTTGCAGTAGTTCTTCTTTTAACATTCTAGAATTTTCTTCCATTTTACTTAACAATACGTTAGTATCAATTGCGGGTCCAGGTATTTCAAAGAGGTAATTTTCGGGGTCTTCCTTCTGTTCCAAAAGCCATTCTCTTAGCCGATTTATTAACACGCTTTTAAGGCCCGTTGTTTCCAAGTCCCGTTCTTCCAGTTCGCGTTTTAAGTATTACCTTCAGATCTTTCAACAATTTCATCGCCATTTTAATTATTAGTTGTAATTGTTTTTAACACTAACAGTTTATTCTCACAGCACTTTGTTTATTACACGATTTTATTTATTTTAAAACCGACACCTGTACACCACTGTAACGTTCTTTTTAAAATAATAACAAAAGTGCTGTTTAAATCGTCTATTAATAAGAAATATTTATTTACAAACACTAATGAATACACTATAAATTAACGCTATGATTATAAACCACTAAAACTATAATCAATTTCTAATACAACATTTATCTTTACATTTACTATTTATTTCGTGATACCCATCTAATTACTCGCTGTTGACTCCCCTCTTTTATCCGCGAAGTCGATTTTATACCCTCATATAATCGTACCAGAAGCCGCTGGAACCTACTATGTATTTCTGGAAGGCGCTAGATAAACCGCGTCTGGTTTACATGCTTGGTGCGATGCGTCATTCTCTCGAATGCTGTAGAATATTCCATTTGTTGTGTGAAGAAGAGGTTCTTTCTTTTTCTCTCTTGTTACAATATTAATATTTGTGTAAATAAATGGCATTAAAAACAAATCGTTACTATATGTATTAAAATATTTAATTTTTAAACTAACTACATTTAATTGAACCGCATCAAGTACTTTCCTCTAATCTATCAACATATACCTAGTATAGGTAACTGCCCATAATTCTATTTTATGCAAATTTTGTTTAATTAAATAACAACGAGATTAAAGTAAAAAGCTGCATTGTCCATCTCAGTTCCCCTCAGTTATTAGGCTAATGCACTATCTTTCTCGTATAGTGTCGAATTCTAAATGTACATTTGACGTGAGCTAAACAATTAAAATCGCCCATATAAGTTACACATACTAACGTCGCTCATTTCCCGTAATAAAATAGTTGGGCAACTGATTTATGTTTTTTGTATGTATTTAGTGGCCCGCGAGCGTGTTTCGGATGAGTTCGGACGCTATCGTCTGCCGGTTGCAGTCGAGTGCCCTTCTCTGTTCGACAAAGAGAAATTGATTCTTTATTACAGAAGCTTTTTGAGAAATAGAATAAGAATTACGTTAAGTTCAATTCGTTTGAAGCGTGGTTGCGTCCTATGTTCTTAACAGAACACACAACATGACAGTTCATTGGAACACCAACAGGTTCACTCTCGAAAACACTACTTCTTGCAAGAGTCTGGAAGTTTGGTTGACGAGAATGTTATGGTCCATGTAGCAACAGTTTATAGTATCAAGGTCGTCTGCAGCTGACAATCCATTAGTCCATCGATGGCATTGGTAGTAGGCTGTTTTTGTCGTGCAGTCTATAGTTCAACCAAAGTTACAAGAAATGAGTCATTTTGGTAATCACAATACGATCCGAGGTGAGATAAGATCTCACGGTATCTAAGAGATCTATCTAATAAAAGTATCTAATAAGATAAGATCTCTTGGTATGTTATTACTAACTATGTCATTATCACGTGGGCAAGCGCTCTTTCTCACTCTTCGAGCTGCTAAAGAATTATCTGCGATTATCTATGTCTTAACATCGAGTCAACAGCCTTGCTCTCCTCTCCATGAATTCTGAAATTAGCACAAATTCATTCTAGCATCAAAAAGCACTAACATTGTCGCCACTTTTCAAGAAGCTAGCTCTTGTTGATTTCATACTCTAAAAGAAAGATTTCATGAAATTGATTTATTCACATTTGCATTCTACTCTTGAATTCGATGTAGGGCTGATGCCTGCAATATGCAAGTATAGTAAGGAGGTTGTTGCCGCCACGCACGTTTCTTCAAAAAGCGATTGGTGTTTGTAAAATTTGTCGAAGGTAACTTTGGGCTGAAGCAGACGTTGAATGTTTTCTCTTTGCAAATGGATTGCACCGATACCGACGACGCACACTTGTAGAAATTACCGAACTAGGCATTCAAAAATAGTGTTACTTGTAGTGATCCATTTCTTTGAAATTGTAATAACTCCCTTTTTAAAAGATCAAATAGCTCGATACCACTTTTTTTATTTTCTTAGAAACGTCAGTGCTCATGCACGAATAAGGTCAAATAGGTATTTAAATCCTCAGCATAAGTACACCTTTCTCACTTTACTTTTAATTGCAACAATCAACAGTGCCTTTCTGTCTATCAGTAAAGTTGTTGCTCTTGATAGTGTTATTACTGTATCATCTGAAGGCCACACTGTCATTCTGTATTAAAAATAATATTTAAATAAAAGCTCCAGTATTTTTTAAATTAGTTTTATTGTTAGCCATTAAAAATAATATTACTATTTGTAATGTGGAAGTTTGACTAAGCTTACATTGTTTGGCAATAACTTGCAATACTTTTTTCTATTTTTATCCGATAATATATTTATCTGACTCTTCGGGGGTGTATAAGCACTTGTCATAATATGTCATAATTATTTTGTATGACTTATTTTACGTGGGACCAGTGGAATCGCGCATTGGGAGTTAGTGGATGTGTGGCGAGATGAAGCCAACAAGGAAAATAGAATCGACGCGATTTATCCATACAAAGAAGCTTCACATGGACAATGTAGGAAACATTCGAAGACCTTTTAACTTCTGCAAGCAAACAGGCCAGAAGTGCCAGGAATGCCATTCAAGTCTAAGTAATCTTAAACACAAGTATACGCATTGGCTTGAAGACTACTTCATGTTTGAAAACTTTGAATAACAGCAAAGACTACGGACGAATTTTTCCGAATATTTCAGGTTAAAAAATAGTCGAAGAATACAACAATTACTGGGGGTAAGCACAGCAGAAGAGCTAAGTTTTGCGAATGCCAGTTTACGTGCCAAAGGTTTGCAGACTGTAGCAGCCATGGTAAATAGATTTCATACTGTAACGAGTGCAACGCACCGTCTGGTCCGGCCGTCAATGGGTCGTGGAACATTCCGGAGCGGCAGCGCAATGCACTCAACCTTCTAGTGTATTCTAGAAATACATGGTATGTTCGGGCGACGTCTGGAACGTTTATAGGATGGTATAAAGTCGACGTCGCGGAGAAAAGGAGCGGTGAACAGCAAGTCATTAACTGTGTATTACAAAATAAATAGTGAATATAAATGTTGTATTAGAAATTCATAGTCTGTAAATAATAGTTTTTAATGGTTTATAATCATAGCGTTAATTTATAGTGTATTAATTAGTGTATAGAAATAAATATTTGTTTGTGAATAGACGATTTAAACAGCACTTGTATTATTATTTTAAGAAAGAACGTTACAATACTCTCCAGAGGAAGCTCATCAGTTAAGAGAGTTCACATTAAGAAATTTCGCAAACTCTTAGGACCACCAAACTTTCACCATACCAGGCTTTAGCTTCATTTGTCCAAAAAGACTTACGAAGGACCAATATATATAGTAATACATAATGAAACGTTGTTATCCTGCAAATATCAAGTGACTGATGTTTCAGCCAGGATAAAATTCAACAACGTTATCAATCTACGTAAAAGTGGCAGGTTCTGCGATGACACGTTTTTTAAGTTTTATTGTCAAATAACCTGTGTCACCAAATTACTTTACTTTACCCTACTAGGTCCTTCTTATAAGTAATAATTGCTTTACAAGTATTTGTGGACTGTTTTACATGAAATAATATTGTTAGTTACTAAATAACCTACAAATAAATTAGAGATGACAATCAAAGGTAGATATTATTTATTTTATTTCATTTCGTATTTCAAACAATTGTTTATATCGTGCTTTTACACGGGGAATGCAATGGTAACTGGATGAAAATCATTTATTTGCACCCAGTACAATCAATTCGGAAGATATTTTAAAAGGGAGAAATTAGGATTGAAATAGGAAATAAAATAAAACAACTTATGCAATACGGAGATCAAGCTTCTTTAAATCCTCGAAGGTGTTATAACGCCTCGGCTGGCGCCTCGGCGTTGTAATACATCTTCTCGAATTTAAAGTATCGCTTGATCTCCTAATTACATAATATATATTTCGACATCATGTCTAATAATAATAAGACCCAATAACGTTTTATTGTAAAAATACCACGATACTTAATTTTGAACGGCTAGATCGGCGATTTCTACCACTGTGCGACGCATGGTTTTCTAATTGATGATCGTTGGGGGAGAAATGAAATCAAGGGATTCTAACCAAAAATTCATTAGGCAATCCAAACCAATATGGTCGCTACAGGCAAACATTCTCGTCTGTGCCATAAAATTACTATTTGACTGACTATTGAATAACCTAATTGGCCTAATTGATCCAAATGTTGATAGCCGCTGTGGACACACATTCCCATCAACACCATTTGGCAGGTCGTTGCACTGCATAAATAGCAATTAAGTAAATAACCTAGGAACTAACCTATTGAAGTAAATGTAAACTTAACCTATGGGATTGACACAAAAAAATTAAAACCTAATCTAAACAGCAAAACACAGGAAACACTAAATGAGTTCGTTAGAGATTTGGAAAACCAGAGTTTGCCTCAAAATGTAGAGGGATACGTACGACAGCCTTCCTGCACTAAATTACAACACCAAATTACTTCAGCAGGAGGTTAATCGAAGTTCTGCCTTGTGGAACAGGGCAGTGGCTATTATAGGCTCAGTCAAGTAAGTATTGCGAAGCTGAAACGTCGAGGCGAGATCATCAAAGGCGATGTTGTGGCCGTGTAGTGCTGCTCCTAGATATTGGCGATGCTGTCGGTAACGTACTCTGTTCGATGGTGTTTGGTGGTAGTAAACGCCGGCGACGGCGTTTCTGCGAAATGTCGATAAGGACCTTATTGATTGAACCTATACAAGAAGGTGGTATAAGGAAAAAATGACTGTTTGTGGAACCACGTTTTACGAAACTTTTTTTTGAACAAACTGTCACTAACGGAAACTTCATGCATGATTCCGAATATGTAAATCAGTTTTGTGGCAAACGCGCCAAAGTCCTCAAATTTGGGAATCAAAATGAAAAAAAAATGCTTAATCTCCGTGGCAATGAATTATAATTGTATTAAGTTTTTATGATTTCCAATTACACAATTTATTTATGTTAGGTTAGGTTTAGGGTAGGTTAGGTTAGGTTTAGGTTACATTATATTAGGTTAGGTCTCGGTTATGTTAGGTTAGTTTAGTTTAGGTTAGGTTAGGTTGAAAAAATCCGAATTTACTTTTGCACAGTATTCAGAATTATGACAAGACAAGTACGTATTTTTGTGGTATTGACATTACTTTTTAAAATAATAATTCTACTAAGAGCCTTGTTTGGTATTTTAGATCTATTTACTTGAAGAGTTTAGTTTCCATAGTATTCATTGTTTTAAATAATTGTAACTATTATAGCAATAGAGCTTTTATAGCAAAAAGAATTGAAATGCCGTACGCACACGTAAGGGTGTGTTGTACAAATGTGGTTTAATTTTAAACCTGATTTAGCTGCCATTGTCAGAACAATTGTTGTTGCCTAATATATTGATCTTAGCAATCTTAGTTTTAAGTTAGACCACGTTCACACAACTAACCCTTATTATTTAATTCTTTTTCACTGAGTTTACTAAAGTAAAACAAAGACAGAAAATTACGTCACTTTAAAAAGATAATCAGACGACTCTATATTTGGTCTTTGTCTTACAACCTGCGAAAGGTTTATAATTTGTCTCGCAAATAGGTTTATGCAACTTGCAAGACAACATAATATTATTTGACCAAATAAATGTTCACCTCGTTGTCTATCTTTCTCTTACGTGAGGAAACTACTATTAACTCTTCTGACTACAGTTAATGTTTCGTTTACTAATTAACTATTAACATACTGTAGATTTACTATCACCGATTGCTCTGACAAAACTTCGCCACGAGAACGCGAAACTTGTAATGAGATGGATCATCGCTGTACACCTTTTTTAAATCTGGCAAGACGACTGATTCATTCACCAGTCTTTTGTAATGCCATTATTATGTGGGTCTACGGCCAGGAGTTCTATTGAAATCGTTCAAGTATCATTCTGTCTGTCACAGTAAAATTTCTTTTTAACCATATCAACTAGGAACTTAAATTTGGACCAACATGGACAAAAAAAGCTTCCCACCTCTCTCTTTGATAGTACTGGCTTGGAAAATCTAAGAAATTTATGATAACAACTCTTTGGTGATACCATCAACGACAAAATAGGACTAAGGTCAACGATATTTTTTTTTAATTCCGGAGAAATTAAGAAACGTACCCCCCTCCCATTTGAAAGTCTTGGTCCGCGCCTGGGTACTGCATGAAAAGAAAAGCCTTTAAAGATGAAAACTTGGGAAATTAAGTAATGTGAACATATGTCCTTTTTGTACCAAATTTGAGGAAAATCAGGGATACCTAGAAGACAGCTCTTTTACGTATTTCGGCAAAACGCCCAGCAAGTCAGCACACTGAGGTTATAATGACGTTATTTTTAAGTCATTATTGGTCAACGACGTCATATGACTAATAAATGATGTCTATAAGACGTCATATAATGGGACGTACGTAGACGTCTTCAAAACGACGTCTTTTGGACGTACAATACAATACGTACAAGTTTCATTAAAAATATATTATTTTAGCAGGGGCAAAGGAATACTGATCATATTAAGCAGGTGGTCACAATATAGAGATGTTTTGACTGTAGTATATAATAAATGTTATTTCCAATATTCAACTATTTATTTATAATTCCTGTCTTAGTCCTAGTATTTAATGACGTCTTATATTGACGTCTTTGGGCTGTGACATAATGATGTCAGTTTTACAGCAATTTGACGTCGTTACTGCCAAAAAAACATCGACATTATGACGTCAGTGTGCTGGCTGGGAATAAGTCTTCCAAATCCGACATCAGATCTTTGTAAAGAAATTCATTCTAATTTTGCTCATAAGTAAGTGTAAGTTCATTTCTGGTACATAAAAAAGTAATGAAAAGAAAAATTAAACTAGATATTCTACAAGTCATTGTTTGGTACGAGACCAATTAAATAACCACCGGGCGATAATGATAGTTGGTGATGTTAGTTGATAATTAAGTTCAAGTTAAATAAAAAATTAATAAAAATTAAAATAGAATCGAAGTGAGTTACGGGGAATTTGTTGCAAGGTAATGACATAATCTTCTTTCAATAGTACATGCTACGGTAGCTTTGTTTTGTTAAACTAGGGGTACCTGGTTTATCTTGGAAGTTTCGCTATCCAAGCTGCGTGTGGATTATCTCTTGAACTTACCTTGTTGACTGCGCCCTTTTGCTGCCTTTAATGCAATGTTAACTTGGAAGGACGAGGCAAGCACGATGAAAGCATTTGTTATATGACTCATTGAGGGAGACACGACCGAAACCCAGCCAGCACACTGACGTCATAATGTCGCCGTTTTTTCGGCAGTAACGACGTCAAATTGTCGTAAAACTGACATAATTATGTCACAGCCCAAAGACGTCAATATAAGACGTCATTAAAACGTCCTATACGAGGACTAAGACAGGAATTATATATAAATAGTTGAATACTGGAAATAACATTTATATTATACTACAGTCAAAACATCTTTTTAATGAAACTTGTACGTATTGTATTGTACGTCCAAAAGACGTACGTTTTGAAGACGTCTACGTACGTCCCATTATATGACGTCTTATGGACATCATTTATTAGTCATATGACGTCGTCGGCCAATATTGACTTAAAAATAACGTCATTATAACCTCAGTGTGCTGGCTGGGAAGTCCTTAAACAACTTTTGCAGTAGGGAGAAATAAACTCATATGGCGTTTTTACAAGCTAATCTTAACGTGTTTTTCTTAAAAAAAAACAATGTTTAGTAACATTAATATTGGCCAGAAAATCTTAATTTATAAAACTAATGACTAATAACTAAAAAACCCAAAAATGGGGAAAAGAGTCGAAAATCGTAATTTAGGCTTTTTTTAGCAATGGTATTGAAAAGTGGCATTGCTTTTGTATTATTAATTAAAGGTTCTATTCGTTCTGCAGGATTTATTTTTATAATAATCTTGTTTTTAAAGTTTATTAGCGTATTCACTATATAAAATGATAAAATATAGGTAAAAAGATTTGTACTATAATTGATGTAGAAAACGTAGTGTTATGGTTATGTTAGAAAGTGTGAATAAATTGTTTTTGATGTGCAACATTTTGAATTGAATTTGTTCGTCTACTAGTTTGAAAAATATTTATAATCATTTATATACACTAGTGTTGTTATTATCATAAATGTCAAAAATAAACAAATTTACGTAATTTATAATTAATCTGTTATGATAACAAAAGAACGTAAAATGTTCAGTGCAGGGGGGCTAAAATTGAATTTCAGGTTAATCAATACTGTCTCGGGCTCCAACCAATGAAAATCAAGCCCCACAGGCGTAGTAAAGTTGCTTCCTAAAATTTGTAATATTTCTGATTTTATCTAATATAAAAAAATTTACACCTCCTTTTTATTTATTTAAAAAAATATCAAACAAATTATTAACTAATTTTTTTAAATTAATATTTGTGAAATGGAAAATAAAAATTTATTAAAAACAATGAAATTCGTAAAATTGCCTTTTGGACATTCAAAAAACAAAAATCATTAGCTTAACGATAAAACGCAACAAATGAAGGCAATTTTAATTTAATGAAAATTTGTAAAAGAGAGGAGAAAATTCTATCCGCTTCTCACCATCCTCCCCCAAGCGAATAAAATGGGCGCTTCTGTCCCTGATCCTTTCTATATTTTCTGCCCTATTATAAAATAAATAATTTTATTAAAGGATCTTGCGCATTTTTTAAAGATAAATAATTTATCAATTAAAAATGTGACGATGGTTTTAAAATATGATGCAAAAAATTAATTAAACTGTCAATTTTTTCTAGTAATATTTTGCAAATCGTCGAATAGGTTATTAAACAACAAATGATTATATCCTAACAATGTTTATGCAAACAAGAAATATTTAGATTCACCCCCCAAATAAAATCGTATTCGTCTACCTTCCCTAAAATTCTCGGCAGGGTTGAGGCATCAGAAACCGGCGCGTTGAGGGAGTAGTCGATAGTGCAACTTGCTAGTGTTGTGTTGCTCATTACGTTGATGGTATATATAGCTATAAATAAATAAATTTTAGAAGATTAATAACATAAAAGTTTATATTGAACGATTCTAGTATAAATTAGTGCATATAATTCTCCTCGCATCAAGGTATTTATTTATTTGGAGTATAATCCATAATGTATTAATATGTTTTTCTTTCAATTTCTCTTCGGATATTCATGTCGATTTAGAGGTTTAAACTATAATGTATCAGTAAAATAAATTAATTTTTTGCATTATTTTAAAAAATAATTTTGTCATCATTTTTTTGTAACTCTAAAAAAGTGTAATTCGTGTAAATAGTTTAATTATACAGAGTGAATAATATTATGTGGTAAGTATATCTGTTTCAAAAGTCGTACCGTACCCGTGCGTAATTAGAATCTACATCCTGTTTAAATAAAATATTTCCCCTTAATAATAAATAGTTTTTGTAACGTATAAACAACTAAACATTCTGTTTTCTAATAAAGGTTTGGTATGAAAAAATATTCAAATTTTTATTTATTATCTTTCAATGTTATTTTAGTTTATTTTAGAGCAAGTGTAGGCAAAATTACATTTTTATATAATAAAAACATTCCTATATTTCTATCAATTTTTAAATATTGAACAAATAAAAATTTAATATTTACATATTCTATGTAACTACGCATATCCACAGTACCCCACAATTGAAAACGGGGCCGTACCCTCGAAAAGCTAATTATGATCTGCGTGGCTTAATAAAGTGCGCATTATATTATAGTATAGTGTTTACTATAACTATGCCGGTTGCGAGACCGGCGTAAACGCATTCTATTTATACATATTGCGAACAAAGTCCGAAATTGTACGACGTTGACGCTGCACAAAGAATTTGTACAAAGTTGTCATTGTTCACCTCATGCGTACAAAGTCTGTACTACAGTGCATTGCGTGTTTTTGTTTTCTTTGATGCACTTTGTACGGCGTGGCTTGTACAATGTAAACATTGTATAGACCCATGTGCAAAGTTGTTTTTGCTAAAAAAAAATTGAAAATACTTAATTTTGATTCTGCTTATTTATTTATCTGTACAATCCAACGTTTTATGACATTTTCCTCTGTCCCATCTTACTTAATAACAGATTCAATTTCTATGCCGAAATTTGCTTTCTAGTCCCGCTTTTTCCCCAAGTTTGTAATAATTATCTGTAGTAACTTCCATGATAATAATTACTACTACCTGGCGAACCAGACCCCGGAAGCTATGAAACTTGAGCGGAAGCAAGATACACATTACAGATAGTATAGCACAAATCCCACATTTATGTTACATCTAACTTAACCAGTTCTGGCGGCACCGGGATTCGATCCCGGTCCGCTTGGGTAAGAGACTAGCATGCTAGTCGCCACATTACCAAGGCTATACACTACCATAATTGCACCAATTAAATTTCGCAAATCACTCTTTTCTCTAATTATCTAGTGTCTACGTCGCTATTAGCCTTCTACACACACCTTGGCTTTGAGAATGCCTAGGAGTTCTGTTTACCATTTGCAATTTTGGTCAACTACATTTCAGTTTTTAACAATTCTCGTTCATTATTGGATTATAAAACTGAAGATGTGTCGAAAATGCAGAGTATCTTCACAAGATCATATGCAACTTCTGCAGCGCTTTTACTTTTCAAGCCATAAAGACTCACAATTTTTTTTCAAATGGTCTAGTTTAATATAAGCTTACAGTCTCCATCTGGACAGGCGTGGAAGTCTATTAAATCAGCCTGTGCTCGTATGATGAATTCATTAAAAACCATAGGTTTGACAATTCCTTTTTGGAATGCACCAGCTTCTTTAAACATGACACAATTATCCGGAAAAAGGTTTTATAATTTGTCTTGTAATGTTAACATTATTAGTTGTCTTCTAATCTATATGACGCCTGAAAATATTTCGATCTTCATGGTGTTTCTTGACATACAACTTGCATAAAAGCATTGAAACAGTCTGTTCCCCACTCGTCACTGGTCAATCATCACTGCGTGGTCATTTCTTCGCATAAAGACCCATTATGAGTTTAGAGTATCATCAAAACCGATAGATCCCCACGAGGCGAAATGGTACTTTTTTAATATTGTTCTCCCTTAGAAACCTTAGCAGCGCGTTACGTTATCACGTATTACCATCTGAAATCTGTATCTATGGACTTGATGCTTTTAAATATGAACATACATGTACTTAGTTACTTCATAGTACCAACCTAATATCTAAATTCAGTATCAATGATTTTACCCGTGTACGGTAATACGGAACATAAGTACAGTAGAATCGATCTCTTCGTGAATTGCTAACTTTTGACCCGATTATCAATGTGCCTCATCATTAAGTAGCCTAGCAATCATAAGTTCTCCTGTTATCCCTTTTTTCGAGCTACTGTTGAGTGTAGTAGTACAGTACTTAAAGCATTCACTTCTTTTGAAAAGATTGGTTAGGTTAGGTATAACGTTCTTCTGAATTAATAGACAATCTATTTGCACTAATCTTTAAGTCATTCATTTTTAATTTAAATAACTCCCCCAGAGCTTATTCACAAACTAGAATCACAAGAAGAATCACAAAGCAACACCAAAACGGTACCAACTTTTTGGTACCGTTTTCCCGCCATTTTTCCGAAACTCCCAGTTAGAATCCGATGAAACTTGCGTAACCTACGTACCTAATAAGTTCGACCTGAATTGACAAGGTGGCCTGAAATTTGAGCCGATTTCGTACTCTTGAACTGAGAAAATGAGGTACGCACAATTAGCGCATCACTTATGCAAGTGCTACCAGTTCTCACTGATGGAAGCGATCCACTCTCTACTAGCTCTTCAGGATAGCACCGGAGGAAATCTCTACATCCCTGGTCCAGTATGCGGACTTTACCAATTGTCCGGCCGAGTCCATCCCACGTGTGGGCAGAGCTTTGGACGCTGCATTTATTACCAATTAAACTTACCAATTAAAGGCTTGATTTCCCTCTGACAGTGCTCCGTTCGACTGTACCTAGACATCCGACATGCGCCACCTGAACGTTGGCTTAGTTGCCTTAAATGTCAGAGCCCATATGATTGCATCAACATCTCTTAAGGTGACCCTCTACATTTTATAATATTGCAGAAAGTTTTGTTTACAAAACGTTCTATAAAGTGGCGAATGGCAGGAAACATAACCTAAAATTTTGATCTAACTAATGTACTTGTGCATTGTAGGATATTTTTCTTGCCATGGGATTTCGATAAAAAAAAGTGTAAAGGATAAAGCAACAAATAAGGCAAGTGTTTTTACTGTTTTTCAATAATATATTACATTTGATTAACTAACGATAAATATCAACATTAATATAATTTTACAAAAACATTCCTTAACCTCGCTATAGGTTTTTACCGAAATGCTCAAGTCCCAATCAACATTGCAAATACTCTTCTTCAGATCTGACGTTTTTCGGTTTTTCATAATCTCTTTTAAAAATCGTTGTTAATGGAACATTTTCACTAATAATAATTTGACCTTTTCAAATTTTCTTGTAAAATTTTAATATATTTTTGTTACAATTTTGTTAAAAACTATTTTTTAGATAGTTTTCTTTTACTTGTATTTGCATACAATTCCATTGATTGTTACCAAGCAAAGTGCTTTATAAGTAGATATTTAACGTCACTATGTGTATACAGTGTGATCCAAAATGAGTGAGAACGGTTTGAATTTCGCGCCTTAGGTTTCAGTGTACTTTACATTGTTTGTGTGGCACTATTGACATGTTTCTTCAAAGTACGTCGTCAACTCGTCACTTTATCGTTTACATTATTGTACTTTGCTACGTTGTTCCGGGTTTTTATTGAATTTTTGCTTTTATTTCGCTTGTTTAATTGTAATAATATTAAATGATAATTATTAATTTTTAACGTAATTTTGTAATATACCACTCCTTTTTGAAGCGCCACTTTAAAATAAAAGAAGGATAAAAGTGTCTGAAAAGTATTCGTGTTACCAAACTGACAATAATTTAACGTAACGGTAAATTCAAGACTTCCTCAATCATTTTGGATCACACTGGACTCTTGACTTGACATATGTCAAACATATGTTAATTTGTTACCAAGCAAATGTCTTACAAGTAGATGGAGATGTTTGGAACACCAGTCGCCTACCACACTTTAGTTTTTGTTTTAATGGCTGTATTGTTTGCACACCAGACGTTATTTAAACTACCTATGAAAACCCCTTTTAACACACTATCTTCCTTGAATTAGTATATTACATTACTAGTGTGGAAAGTGAAACTTTTCGTACGCACGAGTGTGAATTGACGCACGAGGCGTAAGCCGAGTGCGGAAATCACACGAGTGCAGAAAAGTTACTTTCCAACGTGTAATGTACAATATTTTTCCTACGACCCCCCAAATTTCAAATGTTTAAAAAATTTTGATTTTTTAAAATTTTCAAGAATATAATTTTTGAAGATTTTAAAGCAAAATTTTTATGGTTAGGTTTAACAGAGATAATCACACTTAAAGCTAATTTTCTTAAGCCATTTATTTTTAGGATATAAAGTTTAATTTTTTAAACAATATAGTTTCACAATATGAATAATTATAACGAAATTTCTATCAAAACATTTCCAGAAAAATAAAATTAAGTTATCTTGACAACTTAATTTTATTTTTCTGGAGCTGAATTATGACAATTGTTAAAGTGAATGGGTGTTTGTTAACATTTTATTTAATAGATTCTTTTACTAAATATAAATTTCAATTTTAAAAACTCATATATTCATAACTTATTTAAACATAGTATAAAATTAAACCTTGGGTTTAGCAGCAAAATTAATTAAATGAATTACTATTACAATTTATAATATAATAATTTCAGAGGCACATAATTTATTTTTTATTTATATTTAATAATATCTCCATAATTAACAAATATAACTTCAACTAATAACACAATGCCAGGTGTGAAAGAGGTTGCCTAACTAAATTATTTGACATTACTCTTATTTTTCTCCCATTTGGCATCGCTGATTTTAATCTTGGCAAACTTGCTTCAATAATTTTCATGTATTATAGTGAGGTTACGTTAGGTGTAATCTATTAGATATTTCTTTTTGATAGCTAAAATAACTAATTAAACATTAATTAAAGTTATATTTATAAGAAAAGAATAGATACATAATGGTTAAAATGCTTCTCAAAATTGGATTAAACATTAATGTCATCATTTTAATGTAAACAAAATTCATGGATTTCTAAATATTGCTTAGACGTATTTTCATAACACACACGTGTGTTATGTTCCTAACATACGCGTGTTATATGACTCACTTTCTTAATATCGGTAGCGTTTACTATTGTTCACTTTCGTATGGGGTCGTAGGAAATATTATATTTCCCAACTACATAATAAAGTAACTAACCTTTGGTATTAGTTCACCTTATATTGGCAAATTTTTTGTTACGTTCAGATTTATACATAATAACTTTGTTTTTCTTTATTGATCTCTAAGCTCTCTATTACTGATTCTGGTTGTAAGGTGGTCCATCTTTTTTTGCATTTGTTCGCCTTTGTGCACTACTAAACATAAGTTGTCGGCGAAATCCAGATCTTGGAGTGTCTTACCCAGCCCCATGCTTTAATTTTTTTATTTCATTTCGTATTTCAAACAATTGTTTATATACCACAATTAGTAAAATAAAGTATATCTTTATCTCTGTTGTCAATGACATATATCTTTATATCCGTTGTCAATGACACCGGAGTTCAAGACGTTCTTGATCTCCGTTGTTGTTGGCAACGTAAATACAAATAAATTCGGATGAATTTTAAAAGGGAGAAATTACGATTGAAATACGAAATAAAATAAAACAACTTATGCAATGCGGAGATCAAGCTTCTTTAAATCCTCGAAGATTATAACGCCTCGGCTGGCGCCTCAGCGTTACAATACATCTTCTCGGATTTAAAGAATCGCTTGATCTCCTAATTACATAATATATATTATTATGCTTCACGATTCTCAAGGCTACATCTAATGCTATCAGGAACAGTAGCGGTAACATAATGTGTCTAAAAAGCCTATGGCAGCTTGCCCTCAGAAATTACCCTGTATTTATACCCATTGTAGCTCTCTTTTATGAGATTGATGATCGTTTGCAGTAAGTTGCCCTTGTTCTTCAATGTTATCATACGTATGCCGTACGTATGCGTTTTTAATGATTACAGAATAATCAGTTATCGGGGTGGATCAAAAACTGTCAAAAAACAAAATTTTCTAAGTCGGAATATCTCGTTCAAATTCGATATATGAATGTATAATGTCAACAGAAACATTTTTTCTTAAGGGCCCGTAATTTCTTTAAAACTAACATTTGAAAATGTAAATAGAAACATGATTTGATTGCATCGCAGTTCTCTGCTGACAGTGTCGCCAGACAAGCTTGAACTTTCAAAATATTTCAAGTTTAACTGAAATTCTTAATTTTTAAGTGCCAAGGAATAATTTAAGGTAGTTGAGATTAAAAAGGGGAATATAAAACAGCTAAATATCTTTAAATATATAAGTTGTTCTTGCTGGTTTTAAGAAAAAGAAAAGTAATACTAAATTAAAATATTGAAAATATATATTCGTTTTAAGAAATTAATCAGGACTAATTAAGAGTGAAATAGTTTATTCAAAAATTAACCGTCACCTGCTCTTAAGTAAAGAAAAACAACATTTATTTCGGTAACTTATTAAATAATAGTCAAAAGATTAGGAAAGTTAAAGTATGGGAAGGGATAAAAACAATAATCTGTTACTTTACATCGACAATCACAAAAATATATGTAACAATAACGAAAATGGGTTAAATGTATTAACAGTCAAATCAAACTCGTTGAAACTTCCCACTTTTTCAACTCGATCCGTTTACAGCGCGTTACGTGAACAAAAGCCTGAACTAAGACTGATAGTTGTCATTTACCAAAATGTATGAATAAACATGGGATATGACGAGCGTCTCGCGCCACATGCGATCCGACGTTTATTTGACGTCGCAAGATTTGACAATAGGGCAATCCAACCAGCTGTCAAATAAAATTCAATATGGCTGCTGGATGACAAACAAAGGTTTGTTGTGTATGGCATTGAAGTAACTTATAAATAATTTTAGTTATATTTATAGAACAAAAGAGTTTTAAAATGCCTTAATTTTGTGCAGTAGTTGGGTGTACAAATAGATCAAACAGAGATGTAGTTAGATTTTTTAGAATTTCCGCTGTTACTGCATATAGTTAAACATAAACAACATCTAAACGATTTAGCTGTTGAACGAAGAAGACAATGGCTAAATGCTATTAAACGGGCAGATTTAGCTGGAAATAATACAAAATATACAAGAGTGTGTTCCAAGCACTTTATTTCAGGTATGCATATAACATATTTCATTCTGAAACTTAGAACATTTCTAAAATTAAAAAATGTTTTAATTTGAATTTTCTTCTAGGAAAACCAGCTGATTTAGAAGACAATTTAAATCCTGATTGGGTTCCCAGTATTTATTTGGGCTATAAAACAGCAGGTACAGCAATAACAACCAAAACAGGAAAGATACGAACGAAGGAAAAAAAACGTCGGAAGGTTAATTGCATATTTCGAATTTACAGATATGATATCGAGAGATATTTGCTTTTTGGAAGTTATACATATGTGTTGTATATATGACTAGATGAAGGATATAAAGAATTCTTTCACTTTTCTTTTAAACATTTTTAATTAATCCTTTGATGTGTTCAGGCAATTGATTATAAAGAATAATTCCATTATAAAAACTTGAATTTTTTGCTTTTGATGGATTTCTTTGACTTAAATAAAAATTATTGTTAAACCTAGTATTGCGATTATGAATATCATTTACTAATATTAAATTATCAGTCAAATATTGTAATAACCCTAATTTCATTTTATGTACAAAAACAACCTGAATTTTAATAAAAGTTTCAATGTTAACCCTGATGTACTCATGTATTCACTCTAGTATATCTATTGCAATTAAGTATTACTCTCATTGCTTTATTTTGTAGAAGTTATAACTTATTCAAGTCTCCTTTATTCCCCATAAATAAAATAGTAGCAGCAAAACAAAAATGTATTAGTATTATAGTATTAAAAACCAATCTTTTTGATCAAGTTGTCAAATAATCACTACATCTTCCCAAAACCCCATCTCTTTGAAAAAATCTTTTTATAAATGTAATTAATGTGTTCATCAAATTTTAATTTTTTATCAATAATACCCAAATATTTGACTTTACTGTTTCTACGATCTCACCATTAACATTAACTCCAAAATTATTAAAAACCTCTAGATATGCACTTTCTTTACCAATAATCAACAATTTAGTTTTATTTCCCTTTGAATACCAATATTATCCCTCCCACTAATGTACGCAACCATGTTGTCAGCAAATAAAATTTACATTTATAATGACATTACTAACATCGTTAATATATAGACTAAACCAAAGGGGTCCTAAAATACTCCCTTGCGGTACCCGGTATATTAATGTTAAGTGAAAACTGTGTAAATATATCTTTTACAATAAAAAAAATTAAACTAGAAATTGTACTTGTTTATTTAAAAATAAGGTTTAAAACTACACTTCAACTTAAAATTATATTTAAATGTTCATATTCATCATTGTATAATTCCTTGTAAGGATTTACAGGAATATATCTTGGAAGTGATTCTACGATCTCACTTGCAAAAGGTTCCGTAACACGTTCCAGATCGGCACTACTTCAAGCATTGCGTATCTCCAAAAGTAGATTTATTGTTTGGCTTTCACTAAGAAGCGCAATGTCTCCCACATTAACTGTAGCACTAGCAATACTTCTGCCGAAGGTCGAACACAAAATTAATAAATCAGAAATATGTTTAAGAAAACAGGATAGGTAATATTAAATATAAATATAATGAGAATTCAACAATAACAATTCAGGCAAAAACAATAATTACATTTACATAAATATTAAATATCTAATTAAAAATATTAAAACTAATATAGCATCCTGTTAATAGGAAAAATCAAATTACGAAGTGTATGTATGGTCGAACCTTGTATGAATGTTTATAGTAACATCTGTTTTATTTAAAAGACTAGCCAAAATAATATTTTTTAGCAGGATTCGTTCTAATTCTTTTATTAAACCAGCATCCCGAATATCATCTAATATGTGTACAAAAGTTGCGCCTTTTAATTTATCTAGAACCCAATAAATTGTTTACTAAATTATGGTTTTTAAATAAGGGCATGTATACATACTTGCAATTTTAGCTCTTGTTTCTTTGTTTTAAAAAACAGACAATGTCAAGTGAGTGACCTACATGGGTTATCCAAAACTTCACCAGAATAAGTCCCTCGCTTTTAGTCAAAACCTCCATCCTTGAAGGACAAGCTTTTCCAATTTTATTTATTCCTTCGCTTTTAAAATGTCTTACACCTTTCCCCTTGTTTATGTAATTATAGGAGCAATGACAGTTGTAAAAATTTTTCTTACTGCCATCGGCTAATAATTTAAATGAAGTATGAAGAACATACAACGACAAATTGCTTTCCTGGATTTGGTCTTTCCGTCGATGAAATGCTAAAAAATTGATTGAAATTAATTGTTATATACATTGATATGTTCTTATATACTGTTACTTTTTTTATGACTTGCTATAAACACTATTGCGTAAGATAGTTAAATAAAATATTATTATCAAATCCAGGAGCTTACCTGAAGAAGATTCAAACTGAAACTCATTATACCCAATTTCCACTTTATGTACAGTGATCATATGTTTTCTCAAATCTTATAAATAAAACGAAAACGAAACTTTCCTTTTAAATAGGTTAGGTACAAATCCTACGATGTCAAATCCTGCGATGTCAAATTAACACCGGATCGCATGTGGCGCGAGACGCTCGTTGGGATATGACCTTTTTTTAGTTCATAAAGTTCTTTTATGCACAGATGCATTATAATTAGACTATTATTGCAAGACTCATCGAAACATAAACGTCTTTTTATGGCCCAAGGGCCTCTTTATGGTCAGACGGGCAAAAACGAAAAGTCAATTAAATGTCAGAAGTTTTTTTGTAGAACTTGATTGGTTCTTAATATAATTTGTAAACTTATCACTAATGAAAATAAACTGAAATTAAATATTTTGGAATAGTAACTATAGTAACGAACTTTGTATAATCACATAAGTATACGCACAGCTGCTTGATGTACCTATGTACTCATTTAATTATATTTTTACACAATAATAGAATTGACATTAAAAACTTAATCTGTGCATAAAATAGTGTATGTATAGCGGGCATAACTTTCTTTTAGGGCCCTACAGCCTTTTCCTAGCCCTCGGCTGACGCCTCGGGCTAGAAATAACGCTTCTGGCCATAAAAGCTTCATTATGCCATTAACACATAAATAACTATTATACTGTTGTATATTCAGTTTTAATACCACGAGAGCAAACGAAAATAATCGATTATACCTACCGAGCGACGAGACGTATTCTGCGAAACACCACGACAGCGTAGCTGGAGTGGTGTTTTAAGGAATACGTCGTGTCGCGAGGTAGGTATAAGATTATTTTCGGTTGCTCTAGTGGTATTCGATACGATTATATAACAAATAAAATTTAGAATCAACTATTATTTTTGCTTTCAAAAGCGATGCTTTTTTGACAGATTAATTTAATTTATTGCATGCACAGGTATGTCGATGACTTCAAAATAATTGTTACTCTGACAACGATTGCTTGAACCAATAGTGTTGCAGGCTTGGAAATACCGAAACGATTATACAACGTCGTGAAGCGTATATTCACTTATCTATATGTGGTAACTAGGATAATTCGCAACTACTATTGGCTAATTTTATTATGAGTTGTATAATCGGGCATTTTATCTCAAATAACACTTGTACAATAATTTAGGACGTACACCTTACCATTTTTAAAAGCTCGCTAGCAATAGTTTTCTTTTTATAAATTTCCACTTTTTTATTCGTTGAGGAAATAGCTTTTGTAATTTTGTATTTGCTATAAAGCATAATATAAACTAGATAGCACTCTTAAGAAAAGATCTTATGCACAATAAATGTAAACTAAGTGCAATTTTTAAAAATTGTAATGAAATTCTTCAGAGTTTAAGCGTACTTTACCTACGCGATAACGGAGCCTTAATAAGATTTTTCCATATTTTAACAAATAAGGTCATTTTTCGCCGATTTTAAAAAACAATGGCGAATTTGACAGATAGCTAATGTCACCTTTCAACTTTGACATGGCAGACAGTGCATAATGCAGAATGGGGGACCCTAAGTTATGACAATAAATGTCATTATCAAAGGTAGATAAGATTGATAAACAAACACGTTGGTAAGGATAAATACAGAAAATAGGTAACTAGATACAATACATACAAAAATAATTATTTAACACTTTTAATAAAGGACAATTACTAAGCTCAGTTTGTTTGCTCATTAAAGGTACTGTGCGTTTATGTTTGTATATTTGTGAATTTGATGTTATTTTTAGGTGTTATTATTTTATGCCAAGCACCTGTTGGAACAAAACCACCTAATGACACCTCAAAATAACATCAAATTCTTACATTTTTGCAATAACAAACACAAATTAGACATTTTACATTTTAGACAAATATACAAATATAAAGCACAGTACGAACAAACTGAGCTTAGTAATTCTCCTTTATTAGAAGTGTTAGATATTTAGTTTTTGTATGTATTGTATCTATAGATCATCTCACTTTGAGACTATAGCGTGTGTTCTTATGGACAACCGGGTTTCCAAAAATCCCGCAAGCAACTTTTAACAACACTTTCTAAATATTGCAGTTGTAACTGCATAAACGTTTATAATCATATAATATAATAATAAACTTGCTGTTTATACGAGTTAACGCCAGTAATATTACAAAACTAATACTTTTGAGTATAATTAAAAGTAATTTTTAATAAAAATAACAAATACATGTTAATAAAACTTTCTTTTACGATTACATTTTTTCGGTTACATGCTTTCAAATGTTTAGAACTTCTGGAATTTTAATCTATATATCTATAGATTCATACAGTGAAACAGGTGGTAACAACGAAGCACAAACTCCCATAAGAAATACATTGGCTATCTTTCCTTCACTGTAGTCCCAAAGTGAGATGACCAATAGTTACCTATTTTCTGTATTTACCCTTACTAACGTGTTTGTTTATCAATCTTATCTACCTTTGATAATGACATTTATTGTCGAAACAATTGTAAGGTTAAGAATTTATAAAAAAACTTGTGAAACTTTAATTAATCTTTTAATTTTTATTATATTTTATGCTTATAAAATTATTTTACAAATAGTTTCTTTTTCTCACACGCACCTTCTGCTTCTTGTAAGTTTTTTTTTTGTTTGTTTCAACATACTCTTCGATGTACTGGGACCTCTTGGTAGTCAGTATTTTCATCCATTTTTTTGGCTAGTCGCAACTTTGATCTCGATTTATTTGAGAGGTCATTATATAACATATAGTTTTGCAGAATTTGATCTGCTCGTTTTACATAGTTTTGCAAGTATAGAATATGATATACCAGAATTTTCTCACATTTATGCAAGATTTTAATGTGAACTTTCTCGCTTTCGTTTCTCTGTCTTTGTGAAATTATAAGTACATTACGATTGTGATCAACTGTTTTAATAAGCAATAATAACACTAAATGTCACTTCAAGAAAAAACAAAATATGTTGTTTTGTTTCCAGGGTACACTGTTTCCATACTTTTCGAGGCAGCCCTGATGCAAATTAATTACAATTTCTTCAGCTAAGAACAGGCTCTTTAAAATAGTGATAAAGAAGATAGCATAAGAGGTAAATTCTTAAATGTTACACAGTACATATTGACCGAGCGAGCCAACTAGTCCTTTGACGCATCCACTTTAGGTTGCCTCACTTAGATCGGTAGTTGATGGGTAGTATGAGTGAGATAGCATTATCTGTATTAATGTGTCGGTGCATCCTTCACTTTACCCTTCTCGTCAGTTATCAGAAGACTAGTTGGCTCGCACGGACAATACATAGTATGCACCAAGAAAATAATCAAATGTCTTAATAAAGAATAATAATTCTTATTACACTGTTCTATTATATTCACATTATACTACTAGCATTCAGTAAGCCCCAGACTTACTTCCAATCCATTTAATTAAACTGTGCTAGAAATAGAAAAAAATAAATACACAAGATGTCCTACCTATATAAACGGTTTGATATTGAAGAATAAAGACTTTTCATACGCCCATCACTTCGAGTTTTTCTTTCCCAGCTCCCTGAATGTACAGTCTTTAGCAAATGTCTTGTCCCGAGTAAGGGCGCTGCTGCTTTAAGAATTGAAATACCCCTTATACTGTGTACAAAAGAGACCGAATTAAACAGAGATGAACAACTACCTGGGCAAGATATTTAAATTCTTTAAAGTTTGTTTTCAAATATATACTTGTAAAACTATTGTTACTCATTCTATTCAAAATTTCTTTGACACACTTTATAACATAGTCCGTTTAAATGAAAGCATCTATTAGTTAAACAAAGTTATATAGGGTGTTTATGTTTCATTCTTTATCTTTAATAAAAAAAATAACTAAACGAAAATAATAATGAAAACAATAATCCTACAATAAATAGTAATAGTACTGATCCTACAATATCATTTCATGAATTTCCTTCAAATTATACCTACCTTACGAGAAAAATGGTTTCAAATCTTACGTTGGAGTTATGGACACCAACACTCAACAGCAAAATAATATGTACTTCTTTATTTCGACAGATCAACAATTACAGATACCTGAAAGAGTCAATTTCTACATCGAACTTCCTAAAAATATAACAGAATTAATAAAAGAACTCCAAACCTTATCTATGCATCTCGATTGCGAATTCTTTCAGCATCTGTAGCCCTTCTGGCAGGATATATTGCAAAAAAACTGAAGAAAGGATTGAATGTCAATAGCCTTGGTAGTGTACTGTCTAGAGTGCTGGACTTTCACCCAAGCGGCCCGCGGTCGATTCCCGGTGCCGGCAGATCTGGTTAAGGTTTTCTGCAGTTTTCCTTAGCTGTGACACAAATGTGGGATTTGCGCTGTTCCATCTGTAAGTCGGCTGCAACCGCATTTAGGGCCTACATAATAATAATAATCGCCCCCTCCCTCCCGCACAAGCTTATAGCTTCTGGGGCTTGGTTTCCAGGCTATGGGTTGTAGCAATTATTATTATTAGATTCTCTGTTAGCTGCCTCGTGTTCAAATTCACTGATAGGATTTGTAAATCTTCAAAACAGAGGTGCCTTAGAATACTCCACTAGAAGATTTACACTTTTAATCAACCAAATAATTGACCTTGTAATACATATTGTAGAAAATTTACCTGGAGAATGTAATCCGTCTAATATTCTAACATCACTAGGTATTTCTAACTCCAATTGCTTTTTCACAGTTTTTGGTTTGCCACGACCACAAGCAGGAACTTAGTAATATAATTCTTTAAAAAGTGCTAAAACCTTGTTTGGCAAACAGAAACATTGCAAAAACGTGAACAGATAATGTACTTACTGTTCACTATCTCTATATCCTAAATCCAGCTCACAGGAAGTTATAAAATTGTAATTTCAATAATGTTATTGAACTTGTAAATTAATTTTAATAACATAATTAATTTAATTATATAAATTTATTTAATTAATTCGCAAAATATTTACGTAAACATGCAATGCTTGACATTTGTAAGGGTTATCTAACCTATATATCTTCAAGTGACAAATAAACATCAGCGTGTCAGCTAGCGCCAAAACGGCGAAATTTTGCGTTTTCTCAGAAACAAAGTTTATATGGGAAATCGTAAAAGTGTCCAGGCCAGATAAGAGACTTCGTCTCGTGAAATCTAGAAGGTTGTGCATAGAACATTAATATATGTTTACCTAAAATTTTTAGAAAATATTTGTGAAAGATTACAGATTTTTTAAATCCCGCCTCTTTTTAAGTAGATTAGTCAATGGGTTTAATTTTTTCTCTAACACATTATTCTGTCAATAACCCATCTCTCTATTGCATGTACAGATTGAGTGAACACTGGACTATAATGACAGATTAAAATAATGAAAAGAAATTGTTGTTTTGCATATTATCGGCCATAACTTGGTCATTTGTTAACCAATTTAAAAAAAACAAAAATTTCCTAGAAATGAAACAAAATATATCTTCAATAAATGAAGAGAAAGAAATTTTATTTGTTGAGTAAATATCATTTTGAACCGCTGAATCTTAAACATTTTCAAAAAAAAAAACTTTTTTTCGTGACTGTTTCAGGCTATAACTCGGTCATTTCTTTACAAATTTTCTTTACCAACTTTTGTAAAGCTACACTTCTTATCTTCCCAGTAGAGAAAAGATTTCCAAAATGTAACAAGAAATGGCTAAATTTTGCTAGTGCAAGGCACCAAAATTGGGTGAGGTACATTCAGCCGGCTGCGAAAATAAAAAACTCAAAGTGATGGGAAAATTATGCAAGTATGAAAAGTCTTTATTCTTCAATATCAAACCATTTATATATGTAGGAGGTAGAACAGTGTTATTAAATGCATTGGAACTAAGTCTGGGGCTTGTCGAATACTAGTAGTATAATGTGTCAATCATTTGGTATGCGTTGCACTTTGATTAAATATAACAACACGCACAGTTAAAGAAGAATAATATAACACTTTGTTCACCTCATAGGTTTTTGTTTCAGGGATCTTAATGTAGTAGAATAATCTTAATTTTGAGATTTTAAGTATATTTAATTTTCTTTTTCAGATGACGCCCAACAATGCACTACACCTTGTGTGGGATAACCACTTAGAAAATGTTAGCAGTCTATTTCAAGTTCTCTACCAAGATAACAAGCTTATTGATGTAACACTAGTGTGCCGTGATGGTGTCTTACGTGCACATAAACTAATATTATCAGCATGTAGTCCATACTTTGAGAAGATATTTCATGAGAATCCTTGTAAACATCCTGTCATTATTGTAAGAGGCGTTCGTTATCAAGAAATGCAAATGATATTACAATACATTTACAAAGGATACATTGATATTCCAGCAAGTTTTCTCAACAATTTAATATGTATTGCTTCCGAATTTGAAATAAAAGGTTTTGAGAATTTTAAGAATTTTCAAAATAATTATCATCTTTCATCCAGTCCTAATGAAGAGCGCAATCATGAACCAACAATGTTACCCTTACAAGTTACTATCGAAGAAGATGGTAGGGAAAAGAATTTAGAAGAAGAGGTATGAAGTACTTTCTTTTGTTAGTTTTAATTAAGTCTACCAATTATAAATATTTCCCTTACTCAATTATCTGTTTTATTTCTAGTCTTCAAACGTAACATTTGGGAGTCAAGAATCTCGTCCACAAAATGAAAAACGATCAGCTATTACTAACCCAGGCAACTTTGATTTTATGGATTGCAATAGGATAAATCATAGTTCTGAAGACAGAGAGCAATCATCATCTCCAAATCTAGGTTTGTTTAACTCAGAAAGTTTCGAAGACCCCAATAGCTAAAAAATGGTTGCTGTTACAGATAGCTCTTTTGAAGATGACAGCAGAAATAAAGAAAAAGATCACCTTCCAGTACCACAATTTAGAATTGAAAGTGTTTTGATGGGAAATCAATGGATGATGGTAAATGATGTATCATCACTTGAAGATAAAACATCATCCAGTGATAATGTAGGTGTATTTAAAATTTTTTTACTAGATCAAACCTTGGATTAAATCTATCTTAAAGCTTTTTTCTAAATTTTAGGACAAAGGAATTTTAGTGCAAAACGATGACAGTTTAACTGAAGAAGAACGTAAATCAGGGCTTATATGTGGCATCTGCTTTTACAAATGCAATTCTAGAAAGAATTTGCTAATACATCAGAAATCTCATAGTAAATCTGGAAAACCACACAAATGTGACTTTTGTCCCAGCA
Source organism: Agrypnus murinus (assembly GCA_929113105.1). NCBI lineage: Eukaryota > Metazoa > Arthropoda > Insecta > Coleoptera > Elateridae > Agrypnus > Agrypnus murinus. Next base: position 206,046,942 of record OV816025.1, read on the forward strand.
GGTAGGTTGTTTGTAAAATATCTGTAATTTAAGTATTTATCTGGAACTTATGTACTTAGTTTTACACGATCCTCTCATTTGGCAAGACATCGTAGAATGCACACAGGTGAAAGACCGTTCAGTTGTGTAACGTGTGATAAAACATTTGCTCGTCAAGATAAACTTAAACAACATATTCGAACCAGCCATACTAAGATTGAAGGTTCTACTCCTGAACACCAAGAAGAGGTAAATTAATTATCTTTTAAATTAATAAGATAATTATCAAAATGTATATTCTTATGGCCAATTTCAATTTCAGCCACCTTCACCTCCACCGTTCACTATAGAGAACATTGTATTACCAGAACCTCCTATAATTCAGTTGCCAGATACTACCATTGAGCCCATCATGCTAGAGCCGATCCAAGATATACAAAGAAATGAAGTAGAAGCTGCTGCACATTATTCATCATCACCCCCACCTGTCAAAGAAAAACGTGGAAGAGGAAGACCTAGGAAGTATCCCATATCAAGTACTCGAAAAATTCAATGACGAGTGTCTAATTATAAACTAATTTTTTCTTTTATTAGTGCCACCTGTAATTATTGGCCCTAAAAGAAGACGAGGGCGACCTCGTAAAAACAAACTTCCTGAAGAAGGTAATATATTACATAATATTATTGGTATTTCTTTAGTGAATATATAGTTTTTTTCTCAGAAGCTTGGGGGCATACTATGAAAGAAGAACGCTGGGGACATAATCTAAGAGAAGAACGCTGGGGACATAATATAAAACAAGAACGCACTTCTCCAATAATATGTGTTGATGTTGATAATTCAATGGAAATGGGTAGTGAAGAACATTCAGCATTAGAACCCCTTATTGAAATAAGAACCGAATCCGAGAATTTAAATGTAATAACAGACGAGCCTCCTGTAGGAAATTCTTCATATCAGGATCAACTGTGTCTTTCAAATGCAGTTACAATTGAACCTATTGTTAGTGATAACAAAAATGATGACGTAACGGAGAATACAGAAGAATTAGTTAAAGAAAGTAATGTTAGTGGGAATGATAGTTTTGCAGTTATACCCGATGAAAATCTGGTTATAAATGACATTAATAAGACTGATGCTTGCACGAGTGAGAATCCACTCGATAATGATGAAGTGATGAAAGATGTTGAGGATAGTGCCGTTACCATGAATGTCGATTAACATTCAGGTACTGGTACTAGCATAATTGTATTGTAAATGTATAATTTTTAAAAATCTAATAAAAGTTGTGCTATCGTGTAGTTTTAATAAAATGTTTGCATTTGTTAGATGTTATTTGTAACATTACTTACTACTTGCATTTTTGAAAGTTCCAATGAAAAAATTGAGCTTACTGTTTTTTAATATATTCTCCCTCAAGTTCAATATTTTTGCTACTCATTTCGTTTACAACATATTTATTACTTAAAAAAAAACTTTTCTTCTTGTTCGTTGACTGCATGATCTTTTGAGGGGAAGCCTGTCCTAGTTCTCTCCATTCCATTGACTCCATTTTGAACAGAGGGTCATAGTATAGGGCCATAGTCCCTCCTCCGGTGTTATCCATACTCTCTTGCACTAACATTATTCATGTGTAAATGTTCTTTAATCCTGATAATAGTTGTTTTAAGAGAGTTCTAATCTTTGCGCAATTTCTTTAATCATTAAACATTGATCACTGAGCAGTAAAGCCTCTACAAGATCAATGATTTCCAGAGTAACAGTATCCCCAGTCTGACCAGCAGTGGCGGCTCGCGATGCTTGCCAGCGGGTGGGCAGTAATGATAAAAGTCTCATTTGGATGAAGTTGTTCTTTGCTGCGAAAACTTCTCTGCTCTATAAGTCATTTTAATGCTGTTTTATTGCTACTGCGATAATTTGTTTTTGCATTTTAATGATTGCATGTGAAATTGTTTTATCTGGAAAAAATTCCTGTATTTACTAAGGTCTCTGACCCGAGAAAGTCACGGGAATTCCTCGATTTTTTGTTGTCTCGAGTCCCGAAAAAATAATTCGAGACATATTTGTAGATATTTAGATATTTAATTAAAATTCTTACTTTAGAATTAAGGATTTACTTGTTTCAATTTCTTGAGCAAATTATTAGTTAAACCATGTAATTCTGAACAAGAATGTCGCCTTACATAGGGAATGTAGGATTTTCTTAACCAGTTTTTTCGAAAGATACTAGTAAACAATCATTTCAAAGACATAAGAATTATTCACAACTTGTCACAAACAATCAATACAGGGAAAGAGATTAGTTTCAGTAAGAAGCTTCTGTTAGGTGCCATACCTGGCCAAGCCATTTAATAAGAAACTGTACTTTCTATTCAATTATTTTCACAAAGGGTTTTAGTCCGGAATTTCCTACCTTATTTATTAACGGGTACTAATATTTTTATATACCAGTCTTCCTAAAGACCTAAACAATGTTTTTATTTAAAGATTCGTATTGAAGTTCTGTTGAATTCCAAGAATTTTGAGTTTTTTCGGTAAAAAGTAAGTAATTCCAACAACACAATTTATTTGTTATTTCACATCCTGTTTATTGTACCAATTTGAACTGAAAGCCGTACTATTGCCGGGATTGTTAGATACCACTAAATTTTTCATATTCAGACATGGTATTGTGAATAAAAATTTTATCCTAAAACTCAAAACTGCTGAACTTATTCTTCAATAAATAATAACAATGCCTTCTTTATTGTTCACCACTTCTCGAATTGTACCTGTACTTGGGTGAATGTCCGAAATGTGCATCTTTTTAAGTCCTAGCTTATTAGCATTTTAATTAAAATTCAAGTAGATCACAATTCGATAGCAAATTGTAAACAGAATTTAGGCTTTAATCAAATTCTTCAAAAAAATATATAAAATAGATTATTTTGGTGAAAACAGTACGAAAATATCATTCCTCTGTCATGTCCCGAGTACTCGTTCATTCAATTGTAGCTTCAGAAAGTTATAATTCATTTAAAATTTAAAAAGGGAACGTGCCTCACAATACTATTTAACTCCGAGAATATCGAACTGAACAATTATTTTGGTAACATAAAATTCCATTTTTACAAAATACTATTTTTTAAGTTGTCCCGATTATTCCAGTCATTCCTCTGGTTTCTTTAATATTTTGATTCTCGTCAGCAGGTGGCACATGTATTTCATAAATATCGGTCGCGAATTAGTAAACAAACAGCAATTGAAGCGTCAGTGTAAATTTAAAAGCTTAAGAAAACTTTTAGCTATAAAGGTCTTGTGTATTTGACCACCTATTTTATGTGTCACATGTTGTTACTTCATTCCTCTGGTTTCATGTAACTACAACAATTACAATTTTTTTTTATTTATATTCAGAAATATAACGTGAAATCAAAGTGTTATACCAGATGATAAAATTTAACTAAGTAGACAACAGAGGAATATGTTGCTACTCTTACAGTGTAACATTATTATAGTAATAATAATTGTAATTAATTTGTGTGTCGTGGAGGATAATGAACAATATTTTTTCTTATTTTGGGGTTTTCGCCACTATAAACGTGAAGCCACTGACAAACAGAGTTATTTATTGCAGATTTTTAATGCAGTGGTTTTTCATGCGTCAACCAAAAAACGTTGTCGACCAAATAGTCCGTATTTAAATTGTGATAAAAAACTATCTGTTTTTTGTTTAATATATAAAGTGACAAGAAACCCAAAATAGGAATGAATATTAATAATTGTAATATCTTACAGGACTAATAGCTGTGGCTAAGCTAAATTTCAAACAATCTCGTGAAGAAAGGTTAAAACAAGCTGCAGGAGGTAGGGAAGAACTTGGGCAAAAAGAAAGAGAGCAGTACTTAAAAAGAAGAAAGGAAAATCGTTAAACCAATACACCGTGTATTATAACAAAGAGAAAAATGCATTTGTATATTGAATCATTTTGTTGTTTCAATTTATTAAAAATTTGGTAAAAATTAAGATGTTTTAGTATTACAAATAAGAATTTTACTTTTAAGAAATTTTTTATAGTGATTGCCTCTTATCTTGTTTTGGAAAAGTCTAAATGTCATTTCTCTGCATCCTAAATCATTCTTCTGGTCTCGAATTTTTGAAAATTAGGTAAAAATTGTAATTAATTACAAACAAGCTAGTTCTTTATATCCCCTGCATATAATGTCATATTCTAATTTCAAATATTGTATTTTGTTGCTTTTTCACTAACTTCTATTAATTTCTACTTTTTAAAGCCAAAGAACAAACATTCGGGACATTTACCTAATTGCACTTGCCATTTTAAAATTAAAATTACAAAGCAGGTACCACTAACTAAAATTTGTATAACAACGCAAAACAAACTGTAAGGGATTGGATTTTGATTTCTGGGGTTTTTACCAAATGTTACCGAACCGACCTGAGCAGAAGCTGGGGCTCGCCCGTGCCAGTAAGTTCCGTTCCTTTTGTGATTTCAGATTTACTATTTGTTAATAATAGATTTTGGATATAATGTATAAATATTTATATTATCATACCTTTTCATATTTAAGTTAAATACCCATTTAATATTATTATAGCCTTTATTATTACATATTTTACAAATTTCAATCAAACTGAAATAATGAATCCGAGTAAACTCAAAAATTTTTCTTGCACTAATTTTAAAGCTAACTTATATTAAAATATCTACATAAAAATATGTATGTTTATAATTAGTAGAAATTGGCTCATTGCAACGTATTATATATTTGCACAAAAGAAAATCTTGTAGAAATTGTTTATACAAGTTATAAAAATTGTTCTAGTTTTCAAAATTATGTTTGTGAACACTAATTGCCTACGCAGCATAAAATAAGGCAAATACATGAAGCAAAATATATAAGTATATATAGAACTTTTTTGTAGAATACAAAATTTCCTACACAAAAGTTGACTGCAATATTATAATTATTATTATTTCATTTCGTATTTCAAACAATTGTTTATATACTACAATTAGTAATATAAAGTATATCTTGATCTTCGTTGTCAATGACACCGGAGTTCAAGACGTTCTTGATCTCCGTTGTTATTGGCAACGTAAAAATCATTTGATGTTCCATAACAGCCACACGTGACATGCTGCTTTTTATCTCCTTTATTACGCGTATGATGACACAGACAAGGCAACTTGCTTCATTATACAATAAATTCGGATGAATTTTAAAAGGGAGAAATTAGGATTGAAATATGAAATAAAATAAAACGACTTATGCAATACGGAGATCAAGCTTCTTTAAATCCTCGAAGATGTTATAACGCCTCGGCTGGCGCCTCAGCGTTATAATACATCTTCTCGGATTTAAAGTATCGCTTGATCTCCTAATTACATAATATATATTATAGTTTGTAATTTAGACACGAGATGTATACAGGGTGATCCAAATTGAGTGAGGACGGTTTGAATTTCGCGCCTTAGGTTTTAGTGTATTTCACGTTGTTAGTGTAGCACTATTGAAATGTGTTACGTCAAATTACAGTGGCAACTCGTCACTTTCTCGATTACATCGTTGTGCTTTGCCACGTTGTTCTGGGTTTTCATTGAATTTTTGTTTTATTTCGCTTGTTTTCTTATTTAAAAAAAAACAATTCTTTTCAGAAAAACGGGTTGTTAAACGATTTTATTACGAAGTAAGCTTATTATTTAAAATTAATGAAGTTTATAAGCTATATTATTTTTCAGACGCCACTGTAAAATAAAAAAAGGATAAGAATATCCGCAAAGTATTCATGTTGCCAACGTGACAATAATTTAACGGCGGTAAATTCAAACAGTCCTCAGTCATTATGGAACACCCTGTACATAAATCGAAAGGCATAGCCCGAATTTAGCGTGATTTAGTGAACGTCTGGCATTGGTTTATTAGATAATCATCAATTTAAAAAATCTAAATGAGTTTAAAAAATGCTTTATCAAGTGTCATTTATTTCAGAATTGCATTATATCGAAACAGGGAAGAAACAAAATCCCCAAACATGGGCTAACCCACAGGGGAATTGAGAGAGGCGATACACAACAATTTTTTGTTGTCTTTTTTTACGGCGTTGCAGCAGGCTTGCCCATCGTGTTAAAATGATACACTACATTCGCATTTTCTCGTACTACTGAACGTATGGAAGAAGTTCTGGGGTGAAAGCCGTTTAAGAGGTTATTAAATATTATTAATCTACTAATTTAATTAATTAGTAGAGTAATTATCAGATGGGTCAAAGAAGAAGCAAAGAAATGGTTTAGGATTAGAGACAATTTGCACATTTATATAAAGGTACTCCACACAGAACTTGCACATAAATTACATAATATTCAATTTGATATTTTAGATTTTGATGTTATAGAAACTGTCAGTCATATTAAATTTCAAAAATACAATACTCAGAAAAAGAAACTACAAAACCTCACCCAACAAAAACGCTCAATACAAAGTAATTATAATACCCAGAATACGATAAATTTCTATCCACGTTTTATAAACCTATCAGATACACAATTTAATGACAGAGAAACACAATTTCTTAACAAAGGCTTCAAACTTTGTCCTTTTCCAAAATTCACTAACAAAATTAAAGAAATCTTAGTTGTTGAATGTGAAACTATACTCAGAAAAGATCACAACAATTATGCAAAATTCCAAATCTTGAATCTGATAAAAGAAATATCTTTGAAAAAGGACAAAACACAGAATAAAACATCTAACCTGTCACTACTTCAATCTACCAGACATAAAATTACAGAAAACAATTTAATTTCTGTTAAAGCAGATAAGGGTAACACTTTGGTAATCCTTTCAAAAGATGTTTACACACAAAAGATTAATGATTTTATTAATAAAGAAAATTTAGATGTTTTAAACAAAGATCCTACCACAAAATTTCAAAAAGAAATAAAACAAGCTTTAGCAAACTGCTTTAACGAATTAGAAAAACAACAAATCATACATAAAAACCCCCAACTACCAAAGCTATATGGACTGATTAAAACACATAAATACAACATGCCTATACGACCAGTAGTATCATATATCAACGCACCTAATCACACCTTGTCCAAGAAACTCAACCATATTATTAACATCATAGGATACAAATCGAAATACTCTGTCAAAAATTCATTAGAATTAGTAGAAAAACTACAGAACATACATCTTCCAGCACATTCAAAACTTGTAATCTTTGACATTTGTAACATGTTTTCAAAGATTCCACCACAAGACTGTATTCCTTTGTTAGATAATTTCCTAGTTAATAGTAATGTAGAATTAGTAAAAAGATTAGAGTTAATTCAATTATTTGATCTTTGTATCAGTCAAAATTATTTCACTTTTAATAATATAATTTATTTACAGAAAGATGGTTTACCTATGGGTAATTCTCTAAGTCCTCTATTAGCTAACATATTTATGGATAATTTGGAAGATCGAATATTTGAATTAGATCTTTCTAAACACATTATTTTTTGGTTTCGTTACGTTGATGACATTTTAGCTTGTTTTGACAGTTCTTTTGAGGTTATCAATGAGTTTTTAATTCTTATTAACAGTCTCCACACAAACATCACGTTTACACTAGAAACAGAACAAAATAGAGCTATTAATTTTTTGGATTTAACTATTACAATTAATACAAACAATGAATTTGATTTTTCCATATACAGAAAACCCACAAGCACAGACGTCACTATACCTAACGATTCATGTCATCATAAAATGCATAAACTAGCGGCTTATAGATCTTTAGTACACCGAGCTTTAACTACTCCAATGAAACGATCACATTTTGATAAAGAAATTTCAATCATCAAACAATTAGCATATGCAAACCATTATAACCATAACATGATTGACACTTTAATTCAACAAAAAGATTATAGGTTAGCTATCAAAAGAATATTTCCAATTGACACTAAAATACAAGACACAAACTACATATCAATATCATACTTTGGCAAGATATCTGAACAAATTGCAACTATACTAAGAAAAACCACCAGTTACAAAATAACCTATAAAACTAACACCAACACCTTTTCATTTTTATTCAATGCTAAAGACAAAACACAAGATATCATGAAATCCGGCATTTACCGTTTGAATTGTTCTTTTTGTAACTCGGTTTATATTGGCCAAACACTTAGAAATTTCGACATAAGATACAAAGAACACGTACGCTCTTATAGACTTAAACATCCAGAAAAATCGAATTATGCCAAACACATTTTGGAACAGAACCACCCAATGACACCTCAAAACAACATTAAATTCTTACATTTTTGCAACAACAAACACAAATTAGACATTTTAGAAGCTTTTGAAATATACAGACATAAACGCACAGTACCTGTAATGAATGAACAAACTGAGCTTAGTAATTCTCCTTTATTAGAAGTGTTAGATATTTAGTTTTTGTTATGTATTGTATCTAGTTACCTATTTTCTGTATGTATTTATCGTTAGCAACCTTAGCAACGTGTTTGTTTATCAATCTTATCTACCTCTGATAATGACACAAAGTGTCGAAACAATATTGTCAGGTCAAGATATTAATAAAACTTGTGAAACTTGAACTAATCTTTGTATTTATATTATATTTCATACTAATTTAACCTTAGAAATTTTAATTCTTTTTAATTATTTTAAAGATTCATTTCTATTAATCAGTTTCAACGTGATGGTGGGTTCAACGTGATGGCCCAACCCAACAAGCCATCACTGCTCACCAGTGTGAGGATCTTCTTCCAGAGTTTCTTACATTAACTTGATAACACTATTTTTTCACAGATGAATATGTTGAGGAAGATTCCTCATATACATTATCTCAATTTGCGCCAGTGTAAGACCTTTGAAGAATTTTATCACCACATTGATACTTAATTTTAATAATAACACTGCTGTTGTCGCCCTCGACAATGTCACCTGGGTCTTTATTAGTGTCCAGAATATCATAGAAACCACGGTGTTCTCGATTAGATAATGCTTCACAAAGCGCTTGAAGATCTTTTAGTTTTGCATGATTCATCTCGATAGGTACAAGTTGTAATTCACTAGTAATATGGAGTCTTGCCTCTAATTATGCATTGTCTCCACGTTCCAGAATAGCTATCTTTTACTTATTCTATAAATTTATTTAACACAGAAATGTTATTGCCTGAATGTATGCCATACATTTGCGAAAACTTTAGTGGAATAGGTGGTCGAGGATTCTTTACAAAAAACTTATCAGTCCACAGTTTGAAGATTAAATCTGACGGTTTAAAACGTTTTAACCGTGGTGGATCCACGTCATTCTCAGTTAAGCACTCCACTAGGGGATTGGGGTGAACACTGATTCGGTCACAGTAGCGAGTAGGTATTGCGCCACCTGAGCGTTGCCCCTCCACTTTGTTCTAGCCACGCCCCTTCCCCCTCCAGGTTCCTCCCCTCGCCTGTGATTGGTTACCCCCACTCCTGTAGCTCCTCCCCCTTCTCTGTGATTGGTTACCCCACTCCTGTAGCTCCTCCCCTTGCTTATGATTGGCTGACAGCGGCCATTTTGGAACTCGTCGCCATTTTGACCACGCCCGCCGCCGCCATTACGGGAATCTGTATTACCGGCAATCTGTGTGCTGCCAATAGACTACAATTAGTGTGTATGGTCAATAGAGGGCGTCATGAAGGGATCTGTATGACCTGCAGACTGTGTACTACTACTAGGGGGCGTGTCATGAAGAAATCTGTATATCACACAATGACTCCTCAAAATAATATTAAATTCCTACATTTTTGTAATAACAAACGCAAATTAGACATTTTAGAAGCCTTTGAGATATACAAACACAAACTCAGGGTACCTTTAATGAATGAACAACTTGAGCTCAGTAATTCTCCGTTACTGGAAGTATTAGATGTTTAATTATGATTTTTATTATTAATTTTATTATTATTATTATTATTTTATCTAGTTACCTATTTTGTATCTACCTTAGCGACGTGTTTGTTTATAATTATATTACCTTTGATAATGACAGCATAGCTGTCGAAACAATATTGTCAGGTATATTTTAATAAAACTGTGAAACTTTTAATAATCTTTATTTATTTCATGATTATGGAGTTCCACAAAATAAGGCTGGAAACAATAAACAAAATCTGTATATTACTACCGGTATGATGTGGAGGCAACCATTTTATATCAGAGCATGTGGCGCGCTAAATTTGAATCTTGTGAATCTGTCATTTTTGCATCTGTCAATTTTACTGCTGTCATTTATACGTATGTCATTTTTGGATCTGTCATTTTAATTCTGTCATTTTTGCATGTCATTTATGCGTCTGTCATTTATACGTCTGTCAATTTTAATCTGTCATTTTTGCATCCGTCATTTTTGAATTTGTCATTCTAGAAGGAGGCATCTTGGATTTCCCAGATTTGATTGTTTCTCGCTACAGGTTCTGCTGCTGCTACCTCTCTCCAGCGCACACACACACACACTGTACTCTTTCCACTACCTTTTCTAGAAGAAATAATAAAACCATATAGGAATTAAAAAAAATTATGTTTATTAATATATTGTTATGACTACATTTAATTTATAATAAAAAAATGTTGATAGAATGCTGGTGATGATAGCTTGAGGACTTCAGGACTGACCTCTGTTTTCTATTTGCGGTTCCAGGGGCTGTAACAACAACGACAACAATAGAACATTAAAAAAAAGGGGGTTTATTGTAAACTTGATGTTTACCCCCATTACCTTATTTATTTCCACAAACATGCAGTCATCATAACAGTTTGTTTTCCCCAAGTACACTATGCCTAGAGAAATCGTTTTAGCTCCAATCTGCTTGTTAATCTCGGTAACCCCTTGATCTGTTCACGGCAAACGACTCTTTTGAATTGTAGTATCTCTGCAATTTCTTTTATTTTGTAATCACATAACTTCTTGATCGGCTTCTGGCTAACGGGAGATTTGTTCAATTGTTGTATTAGCAAATCCATTTTTTTCTATGTAAAAAACAAAGACACATATAATAGAGCTTAAATAGCAACATTTTAAAATTTAAATCTTAACACACACACAAGAATAATAATAATTATTTAACATACCTAGTTGAAGCAAACAATAATAGTAATTATCACTAGCACCGTAGCCGACGACGACGAGAACAAACTAAAAACGGAAGGGTTCCACGGAGCTTTTATAACCTTCTAAACTGCAAGAATGAACACGCTTATAGATGTAACTATTGATAAGCATTTCATTTACTACACAACCCGAGCAAAGAAACTCGTTAACGATCAAAAAGGACACCTGCGCTGTCAATTTAACACTTATCTAAGTGGCCGATCTAACCAAACGAATTGTTTGCAACAACTTTAAATCTTGATTGTACGTGTTCTAACAAGATACAAAGGGTTTTTGTTCATTTTAATTTTAAATTCAGCTTTAAACACGTCTTATATCTTCATTCCATCAATCAAATCTAACCCTCGTCTGCAAACGCAGGTAGAAAAAACACTTTGAAAGAATGAATCTCTTTTTAATTATTTCTTACTGCACCTTTCGTATTTTAAAAATATAAATGATAAACTATTTAATAAGGCTATAAACGAAAAAAAAATTATTGAAACAATTTCTCAGATAGATTAGATTGAAATATGGCAGCCATATTTGTTTCGTGGTGTACGCGTTTTTTTTATGTAAACGTAAATCTTGATATTACGTATCATAACGAGAACTTAAAAAGCCCATAAATACCGAAATAGTACAGTTTCAGAGTTAAAATATTTTATACATAAACTACCTCTAACTGTGTACTTTTAAAAAGAAAATCAGCCCTAAGACTTCATCATCATCTGGATATATGAAATATGCTCCCCTAAAAAGCGGAAATTTTTGTAAAAACGTTGTTAAACTTCGGAGTTAAATTGCACCCATAAGTAAGCATCCTACGAAAATTATGTTTAGATTAAAAGATGTAATCCGACATGTGAGCAATACAATGGTTTCTACCGCTTGTCTCTAGGACCACCCCTTCTTGAGATATCAAGATTTACGTTTACATAAGCAAGAAACGTCGTGCACCACGAAACAAATATGGCTGCCATATTTCAATCAAAAGTAATAAAAATAAAATAACAGCGGTTTTGATCTACCAATACTTAGATGTGATAACATACAAAAAAATTTTTTTTCGAAATGATCGATCGACCAGTACTGCAGTGCTTCATATGGATTGATCCCAATTGCTGTGATGGGAGATGACAAAGAAATGGCCATGAGTTTAATCCGGCAACCTCTACAATATCAAAGCTTAGGTATTTCTCGACTTAACATCAGAATAAGGAAGACGGGTGAAAATAGAGGTAGAACGATCGCCGCTCAGCGGTAATTTATACATTGTCGGAATAAATTTGTCATATCTACGTTACTGTCTAGCCAATTTCAAAGTTTCAAAAAGCGTTGGATTGTAAAATCTCGAACTAATAACAATTATTTTTTGAACTTTTTTGATATCTTGAGTCGTCCAAAAGTTATCATGATATAAACATCTTTCTATGTTTGCAGAAATTGAAATACGCATAATAAGGGAGTTAGAAGCTAATCTAGCGAGTATCCTTCCGTTTATTTAATTATAATTCTTGTGTGAAGATTAGCTCTAACTCGCTTAATACTTTAGAGATCGTATTTATTTTAATATAGCCGGATAGCAAATAAAGTAATCTAGATATGCTGTTTTTTTGTTTCCCCCTCCCCGGGGGGGGGGTGTTGGACACCGATATCGCTAGACGAATTTAGGGGATTGATATACACTCTAAATAGCATCCAATAACGTACTCGATACCTTTTTACCTTTCAATGTACCACGGCCTTGATTTCTAGATGCGTTTTTTAAGTTTGCGAACTCTACTAATATTGTCAACCTGCAAAATGTTGGACAGTGTTATTATTGTATTGGTTGGTGTATATGGCAGTGATATGGCAACATCGTTTCTTCTGTCAGAAAGTGTTTTTCGCTGTCAAACACTCAAACTTCTGAAGAAAATAAAGAATACCTGCTGAGTTTAGACAACCGGCATTGTGTTTATCTAGTTTTTATTATTATTAATTTAAACCATTCATTACCGCAGGAATATTTAAGAAAACTTAATTCGATTTGAAATACAATAAAACGATTTAATGGCGTGCAATCCAAGTGCTGTTCGTCAACAATTAGCTAATATTATTAATTCAGGAGGTTCACACAAAGATCAAGCTGAGAAGTAAGCAACTCATGTCGTATATCCAAATATGATTTTTTACTTGCTCCTTTACCCTGCTTCTAAGACATATTGTAAATGAATTAATTCAAAATCTTTGCTCAATAGGTATCGGTCTATGCTAGAAACCATCTTATCAGATTCTGGACCTGATTTAGTGGAATGTTTACAAATTTTCATCGAAGCAAGTAAGATATTGTTTAATTTAATATTTTTCTAAGAACAATATTAATTACAAACTTTCAGTTGTGAATGAAAATGTGAGTCTTGTAATTTCACGTCAGATTTTAACAGACGTAAGTGCTCACTTAGTGAAGCTACCAGATGGTATTTCTAAAGCAGTATCTCATTATACCTTGGAAAAAGTTCAACCTCGTGTTATATCATTCGAAGAACAAGTTGCTAGTATTCGTCAACATTTAGCAGATATTTATGAAAGACATCAAAACTGGAGAGATGCTGCGGGAGTTTTAGTTGGAATACCTTTGGAAACTGGACAAAAGTATTTCTTATATTATTTAAAAGTTTGGAAAACAATGTACTTTCAATTTTCTGTTCTAGGCAATACACAGTTGATTATAAATTGGAAACTTATTTGAAAATTGCTAGATTATACTTAGAAGATGATGATCCAGTACAAGCTGAAGCTTTTATTAATCGCGCTTCATTGCTTCAAGCGGAATCAAAGAATGAACAGCTACAGATTTACTATAAAGTATGTTACGCTAGAGTTTTAGATTATCGCCGGAAATTCATTGAAGCTGCACAGAGATACAATGAATTGTCATACCGCAATATTATTCATGAAGATGAACGAATGACGGCTCTTCGTAGTGCTCTTATATGTACGATTCTAGCTTCAGCAGGACAGCAACGATCGCGAATGTTGGCTACACTTTTCAAAGATGAACGTTGTCAACAATTGCCAGCTATATCTATTTTGGAAAAAATGTATCTAGATCGTATTATCAGACGTACAGAATTACAAGAGTTTGAAGCTTTACTTCAGCCTCACCAGAAAGCTGGTACTGTCGATGGCTCTACAATTCTAGATAGAGCTGTTATTGAACACAATTTATTGTCTGCTAGTAAATTGTATAATAATATTACTTTCGAAGAATTAGGTGCGCTATTGGAAATACATCCTTCTAAAGCAGAAAAGATTGCAAGTCAGATGATAACTGAAGGAAGAATGAATGGCTATATTGATCAGATTGATTCGACTGTACATTTTGAAAGTAAGTATTCTAATTCTAAATTTGCATTTTCCAATTATTATAAGGTAAGTGAATAGAGGTTTGGATTAATCATTGCGCTCGGAATTTTATGCATCATACTTTCATTGAAAGTTACGAAATTGAATTCATATTGACTCATGACAATAAACAAAAACGGGCATTAGTTAGTAGTTGGTTTTTAATTGTGCGTAGAAAAAATTTGTATACTTGCCAAAACTGCAAGATTCATACGGAGCTTTGGAAACTGAATGCGTACTGAAGTGTTCACAGTTCATCTATTATAACTTTGGATTCACATCATTAACTTATTTAAGCAACAAAGACAGGTCAGATAATTTATTACAATTTTTTACACAATTATGTTGGATTGATTTTTAATTCAATAATTATTCCGGACAAGTGAATTAAATGTGATTCAAAAAATGAATTAGTTATGGATTTACAAAGAATGCATGTTGTAAATTCATTCTTTAAAAAAAGTGTTGATAATTCAAAGAAGGACCAGCCTCGGTGGATTAGTGGTTTCCATGTTTACTTCATAATCCAAGGGTCGCAGGTTCGATCCCCGGCCAAGCTGGTAATTTTTAATAGCGGAGAAAAATTAAAAACATACCTTCTTCTTGGATAGGAAGTAAAACTGTAGGTCCCATGTCAATGCGATGTTTGGCACGATAAAAATTCCTACTGGGAGTGGAATTCCCCCAGATTCGGCTAAATTCTAGTAGGGTCGGCCAAATGATCATAATAATCGGTGCCATGAGGTACGAAGATGCTCCGTCATCCTAATTAACCTCCTTGGCACCCTGAAGCTCTTCTACGGTTGGCGCCTTTTGATGATATATCATCAATCAATAGTATACTATAACGGACAATCGGTCCTGCTTTAGAGAAGTGTATAGTATAGCCTCTTTATTTTTAAACAGTAACATTAATATAACGGTGGTGTCCGGTCGATCTGTCCTGCTTTGGAGAAGTGTAGTGCAGCGTTCCGCAACATTTTTTATCTAGCGACCCAAAAATATCAATAAAATTATCAGGCGACCCATACCAGACGAAGAAAGGGAAGGGTACTTAAAATTACAGGATCTGATTTCTTGTAGCATATATTTTTAACAGTGTAGCTGGTGCAGTGATGTCAGAATCAAGCCGCTGTTGCTGTTTCCCCTTACGAACCGTAGCTCCTACCATGCCCACCCGGCGGGCTATCTTCGGCCGCACTCAACCGACGGCGACAGCGTTCGTTGAAGTACATGCATTATCTTATCTCTTCAAGACTATTTTAAAAATTATTATTTACTCAGCGAATTATTTATAATACAATCTTGAAAAGAAATCGAAAAATTTAATAAAATATCCACATTGCATATTAATCGTTAATTTTAATATGAAAACAATGGCCACTCAAAGTCGATATAACAAATTAATTTTTAATTATTAATACGTATTTCATATCGATAAACGAATTGTTATAAATCTAATAAAATGTTATTGTTCAATGGAAACCGTGAGAAAGTGGTGATTTCTTCCATCAGGAGAAAAACGTAAAGAATGTTTCTCTTTACGTTTAGTTAGTTAATAGAATGTAAACCAGGAATTAATTAAGAAAGTTAACCTCCAATAAAATAATTGCGGACAACTAATTTTGGCAAAATAAGGCAGAACATTTCTTTACACTTCCAAAGGGTATGGGATAAGATACACATTACCCACGGAAACAAGAAAAATGGAAATTTTGCTGGTTTCTCGGAAAACGTCAACTTTCAATTCTCTATAATTATGACAACTGAAAACTCTTACTTTCAAATGAAAAACATATCGTATTTACAAAATAATTCTATACAATATTGAATGCGTTAAATAATAAAATTAACCAACTAAAATAACAGAACTACTTTTAAATGCAGCATTTTTAAATGCTTTATGTTGCAATTTAAATAATTCAGAGAAAATTGTACGTACTACTTACTTAGGCAATTTTAAGCAAATTTGTTAATTAACTACCATAAGATGCATAAGATTAGCATATCAAAATTTAATATCAGAATTTAAATGTATCAACTGGAAACCCAAAAATATTAGAACACAACAAACCGAGTAGTATGCGCGCAAATGTTAAATCAAATGATATTCAATGAGGCATCTAATAAATCGAATTCTTCTAATTCATCAACACTACAAAGACGTAGCTCACTTTTTTCTGAAGTCTCATACTTGTACAAGTATTTAGATGACATACGAGTCAAGTGCTTTTCTTCAATGGCCATGGTCAATGCAGTTTCGTTCTTAGCTTTCAATGCTGACTTAACAACGCATATTGCATTGACCGTTGAAGGATCAAGTCTGTTGCGTTTTTTGGTGACAATGTCAGTTAACATGGAAAACACTCTTTCTGCATCGGCATTTGAGTTAGGAAAAGATCTTACGGTGTTAACAAATTTCAACAAATTAGGATACCTGGGCACTTCGTTTGGTTCATTTTGCGAAAGAACACTTTTCCAAAAGTTATCAAATTTTAAATTAATAAGTCTTGCTTTCTCTTTTTCTGAAAAATGTAAAGGTAACGAAGACCATTCTTTTTTCAGACCATCAATGTCGAGATTACCAATCTTTGTTGCTACAAATTCAATGCTTTCGAGGGAAAGAGTCCTGTTTGACGAAGATAGTGCCGTAGTTGGTTGAAGGGCACTCAACTTAGCATAAAACTCGTCATCGAAAGGTAACCTTTTACAAATACCCTCTGCGGCAGCAATACAAGAGCTGAGACAGTTTTTTCTAATGATTTCAACGATCTCAGATTGAGTTCCCAAGTTGTTTAAATACAAATTGCATTTTGGCCCACAATCAATTTCATAAAGAGGTAAGTGGTTTTCGTGTGAAGAAAAGCACACCTTCCGAATCGAAGTTATGTCCTTAGAAAGGTCTGGCTTTAAGAAATGTCTCAGCACCCCTTGTAACAATTTAGCCGATTCCATTTGAAGTGCATGAATTCGTGTTTCTTTGCTTTGAAATTGCAGATTAAATCTATCGAACTGCTCCAAAACATAGTCGAGAAAGTAAAGATAGGCTTTCATGTCTGGTTTTTGCATCATAGATAGCAGATGTTCACCCGATTTCTTTTTATCATTCTGAATATTTTCTAACAGGAAATGGAGCAACGCATCCCAATTTTCCAATATTCGTTCTATGCAAGCACGACGAGATAACCACCGCGTTTCACATAGTCTAACAATCTTCCGATGAGATTCCGAGAAGCACTCTTGAAATTCTTGAAAAATTGCAGTCCGTTTGCTGCTGGTGTTAAAAAAACTCGCGATTTTTCGAATGAGTTTTTCGCATTCGTCCGGAATCGCATCACAAGCGCCGTTAGCAATTAATGCACAAGAATGGCAAGGACAAGGCATAGTAATCAATCGCGGACATTTTTCTCGTAGCAACCTACTGAACGCCGACCTCATGACGCTTGCATTATCGCACGCCAAAGCAACAATGTTAAGCATGGGAATTTGGAGTTTGTTCATCTCATTCCTCAACGCTGCAAACCGATTCTCAGCACTAGTGTTCGTTGCGTTGAGATTGATTAATTTCACTAATTCCGTCTTGACATCTAAAGACTGAGGATCAATGTATCGGACAAGAAAAGTCATCCATTTTAAAAGAGTTAAATCTGACGATTCATCTATAAAAATGGAGAATGACGCGTTTTGCAAAATGCTAACAACACGATCAGTCGCAACGGGGCTCAAGACGTTCGTTATGATGGCTTTGGTTTTATTTCACCCCATTTTCATACTTTGCACAACGTTGGGATCTTTGTCGACTTTCTGAAAAAAATCGAGGAATTGTTCAGCAACTTGAAGAGGAATGTTATGTTGAGCAATTAAAGCTGCGTATCGAATCTCAGCGATATGTACCTTATCGTTGAACGAAAATGATGAATCTTCGCCCGATAAATTATTTGGAAAATGTTCAACTGCAATACCTTGTTTTTTACACTCAGCTAATTGAGTTACAGAGATGGCATGGCATTCTAATTTGGAAATTCCACAACTTAATGATATGCCACAAACAGCACATTTACACGAATAAGGATCTTCTGCAACCTCTCGAAGCCAAAACTGAAACCTACTATCGCTCAACCATTTTTTAAGAAATTTTTGTTTATACGAATCTTTAGCCGGTGTACTGACCGCCGAATCGCCACTTTTCGCATGGAATTTAGCGTGACTGGTCACATGACCACTACCACAAGAAAATTCTTTGTTGCATATAATACACTTAAACCGATATATATTGCCCTCGACTTCGCGAATCCATGATTTCGACTGCTCGTCAGTAAGCCACTTTTGCACAAAAGATTGTGGTTTATAACTTGACCAAACGTAGATTCGAAACTTAATCTAAATGTAAGTACTATATACAAGAAAATTAATTAACAGTAGTAAATAAACTAAAATAAAAGAATTGTTCGACTAATATTATAAATTTAGGTATATACAAGAAAATTAAATAATAGCAGTAAACAAAAATAATACCAAACCAAACCAAAACCATAAATATTAAATGGTAATAAATTGCAAATATAAATAGAAAATACTAATGTAAATATTGAAGTGCGTTCGTTCAAGCAAGTACAATATAATATAAGTAGGTGCATTTGCATTCTCTTATATCGGGCACCGTATTTAAAAATCTACGTTTACTTCACGATTTACTTATTGTTATAAAGTTTTAAAAAATAGTAGAAAAGTGTAATCAAATAAAAAATATTGTACATTATTTTCTTACTATTATTACCATTTAATATTAGTGGTTTTTAGTCGAACAATTCTTTTAATTTAGTTTATTTACTACTGTTAATTAATTTTCTTGTATATAGTACTTACATTTAGATTAAGTTTCGAATCTACGTTTGGTCAAGTTATAATATTTAATATTAGTGGTTTTTAGTCGAACAATTCTTTTAATTTAGTTTATTTACTACTGTTAATTAATTTTCTTGTATATACTTACATTTAGATTAAGTTTCGAATCTATGTCAAGTCAGGGTATATAATATTCTTTATGGTACACATATATGTATATTAGTATACATTTTCTATTAAAGAATAGGTCAATATTAGTCTAAAATTATTATTATCGCTAGAATGGCCGATTCTTTGTGTGAAATTCCAAAGAAAAAACGCAAACCACAATCTTTTGTGCAAAAGTGGCTTACTGACGAGCAGTCGAAATCATGGATTCGCGAAGTCGAGGGCAATATATATCGGTTTAAGTGTATTATATGCAACAAAGAATTTTCTTGTGGTAGTGGTCATGTGACCAGTCACGCTAAATTCCATGCGAAAAGTGGCGATTCGGCGGTCAGTACACCGGCTAAAGATTCGTATAAACAAAAATTTCTTAAAAATGGTTGAGCGATAGTAGGTTTCAGTTTTGGCTTCGAGAGGTTGCAGAAGATCCTTATTCGTGTAAATGTGCTGTTTGTGGCATATCATTAAGTTGTGGAATTTCCAAATTAGAACGCCATGCCATCTCTGTAACTCACTTAGCTGAGTGTAAAAAACAAGGTATTGCAGTTGAACATTTTCCAAATAATTTATCGGGCGAAGATTCATCATTTTTGTTCAACGATAAGGTACATATCGCTGAGATTCGATACGCAGCTTTAATTGCTCAACATAACATTCCTCTTCAAGTTGCTGAACAATTCCTCGATTTTTTTCAGAAAGTCGATAAAGATCCCAACGTTGTGCAAAGTATGAAAATGGGGCGAAATAAAACCAAAGCCATCATAACGAACGTCTTGAGCCCCGTTGCGACTGATCGTGTTGTTAGCATTTTGCAAAACGCGTCATTCTCCATTTTTATAGATGAATCGTCAGATTTAACTCTTAAAAAATGGATGACTTTTCTTGTCCGATACATTGATCCTCAGTCTTTAGATGTCAAGACGGAATTAGTGAAATTAATCAATCTCAACGCAACGAACACTAGTGCTGAGAATCGGTTTGCAGCGTTGAGGAATGAGATGAACAAACTCCAAATTCCCATGCTTAACATTGTTGCTTTGACGTGCGATAATGCAAGCGTCATGAGGTCGGCGTTCAGTAGGTTGCTACGAGAAAAATGTCCGCGATTGATTACTATGCCTTGTCCTTGCCATTCTTGTGCATTAATTGCTAACGGCGCTTGTGATGCGATTCCGGACGAATGCGAAAAACTCATTCGAAAAATCGCGAGTTTTTTTAACACCAGCAGCAAACGGACTGCAATTTTTCAAGAATTTCAAGAGTGCTTCTCGGAATCTCATCGGAAGATTGTTAGACTATGTGAAACGCGGTGGTTATCTCGTCGTGCTTGCATAGAACGAATATTGGAAAATTGGGATGCGTTGCTCCATTTCCTGTTAGAAAATATTCAGAATGATAAAAAGAAATCGGGTGAACATCTGCTATCTATGATGCAAAAACCAGACATGAAAGCCTATCTTTACTTTCTCGACTATGTTTTGGAGCAGTTCGATAGATTTAATCTGCAATTTCAAAGCGAAGAAACACGAATTCATGCACTTCAAATGGAATCGGCTAAATTGTTACAAGGGGTGCTGAGACATTTCTTAAAGCCAGACCTTTCTAAGGACATAACTTCGATTCGGAAGGTGTGCTTTTCTTCACACGAAAACCACTTACCTCTTTATGAAATTGATTGTGGGCCAAAATGCAATTTGTATTTAAACAACTTGGGAACTCAATCTGAGATCGTTGAAATCATTAGAAAAAACTGTCTCAGCTTTTGTATTGCTGCCGCAGAGGGTATTTGTAAAAGGTTACCTTTCGATGACGAGTTTTATGCTAAGTTGAGTGCCCTTCATCCAACTACGGCACTATCTTCGTCAAACAGGACTCTTTCCCTCGAAAGCATTGAATTTGTAGCAACAAAGATTGGTAATCTCGACATTGATGGTCTGAAAAAAGAATGGTCTTCGTTACCTTTACATTTTTCAGAAAAAGAGAAAGCAAGACTTATTAATTTAAAATTTGATAACTTTTGGAAAAGTGTTCTTTCGCAAAATGAACCAAACGAAGTGCCCAGGTATCCTAATTTGTTGAAATTTGTTAACACCGTAAGATCTTTTCCTAACTCAAATGCCGATGCAGAAAGAGTGTTTTCCATGTTAACTGACATTGTCACCAAAAAACGCAACAGACTTGATCCTTCAACGGTCAATGCAATATGCGTTGTTAAGTCAGCATTGAAAGCTAAGAACGAAACTGCATTGACCATGGCCATTGAAGAAAAGCACTTGACTCGTATGTCATCTAAATACTTGTACAAGTATGAGACTTCAGAAAAAAGTGAGCTACGTCTTTGTAGTGTTGATGAATTAGAAGAATTCGATTTATTAGATGCCTCATTGAATATCATTTGATTTAACATTTGCGCGCATACTACTCGGTTTGTTGTGTTCTAATATTTTTGGGTTTCCAGTTGATACATTTAAATTCTGATATTAAATTTTGATATGCTAATCTTATGCATCTTATGGTAGTTAATTAACAAATTTGCTTAAAATTGCCTAAGTAGTACGTACAATTTTCTCTGAATTATTTAAATTGCAACATAAAGCATTTAAAAATGCTGCATTTAAAAGTAGTTCTGTTCGTTTAGTTGGTTAATTTTATTATTTAACGCATTCAATATTGTATAGAATTATTTTGTAAATACGATATGTTTTTCATTTGAAAGTAAGAGTTTTCAGTTGTCATAATTATAGAGAATTGAAAGTTGACGTTTTCCGAGAAACCAGCAAAATTTCCATTTTTCTTGTTTCCGTGGGTAATGTGTATCTTATCCCATACCCTTTGGAAGTGTAAAGAAATGTTCTGCCTTATTTTGCCAAAATTAGTTGTCCGCAATTATTTTATTGGAGGTTAACTTTCTTAATTAATTCCTGGTTTACATTCTATTAACTAACTAAATGTAAAGAGAAACATTCTTTACGTTTTTCTCCTGATGGAAGAAATCACCACTTTCTCACGGTTTCCATTGAACAATAACATTTTATTAGATTTATAACAATTCGTTTATCGATATGAAATACGTATTAATAATTAAAAATTAATTTGTTATATCGACTTTGAGTGGCCATTGTTTTCATATTAAAATTAACGATTAATATGCAATGTGGATATTTTATTAAATTTTTAAATTTCTTTTCAAGATTGTATTATAAATAATTCGCTGAGTAAATAATAATTTTTAAAATAGTCTTGGAGAGATAAGATAATGCATGTACTTCAACGAACGCTGTCGCCGTCGGTCGAGTGCGGCCGAAGATAGCCCGCCGGGTGGGCATGGTAGGAGCTACGGTTCGTAAGGGGAAACAGCAACAGCGGCTTGATTCTGACATTACTGAGCTGGTGTAGAGTATAGCCCCTTTATCTTCAATTAGTAGTGATACTATAACGGCGTTGTCCGGTTGATCTGTCCTGCTTTAGAGAAGTGTACAGTATAGCCCCTTTATTTTCAAATAATAGCAATGATTGATCTCGCTACTGGAGCAAAAGCACCACAACGATGTTGGCGACATTGAATGTTACCAGGTTTGACATTCTGTCTTACAATAAATTTTAGGTTTAATAATAATAATGCACAAAAATATTCACAATTTAACATTAATTTGACAGTGGACATTCATGTTCTGTAAAAACGTAGTTGTAATTTCTACAACTTTTTATTAATTTCCGTAATAACATGCATGTTAATAATTTTTTCTTTATTAAAGTTTGTGACAGGTTTGCTCCAGGATGTCACTACTGTTTGAAATAGAGGGGCTAGAGTGTAGAGTAGAGACACTTCAATTAGAGTCTGGCGAAGACAGGCATTTTATATCACATCACTTGACGCCAAAAAAAGTGCAGAAAGGGTTCCATGCCCAAATATTGGCACGCACTCGAACGGTATTTGACTCAATTAAAAAACACGAAATGGTGGGTTGTGTTTATAAAACATTATTTAACAGTAAAATGTTAAAATTTTACTTAACCAAATTATGATACAAAATGGTGGTCACCGTGGCAACACATTGGTCAGACTCGAATTGAAGGGTCTCTAGTGTAGAGCAGTGGCGGCGATATACGATCGATAACCTTGCCGCTGCGCTGTAACGACCCACCAATGCATACAGATGCATGAACTGAGGCTTGAAATTTTGCGCCTCATCCATTCTGTTTATCGCGTTGGGTATGCGCATATAAATACATTTTATTATAAAATAAGCTTATTTATATTAAATGCAATATTTTTAATCTAGAAAGTATTGATATAATAAATTTATTAACATAGTAATAAAAAAATAATTGACGGTAAAATATTTAGATTTTATTTAGTAACTATTTGGTTTCGTTTAGGTGAGGCTCTGCCTCACCCGGCGAGCCGCGCCTGGTGTAGAGTAGAGACCCTTCAATTAGAGCCTGGCCAAGGCAGCCATTTTATATCACAATAGGTGGCGCCAAATTTGAAAAGTGCAGAAATTGTTATACGGCCAAATATTGGCACGTCTGTGAACGGTATTTGACTCAATTAAAAAAACACTAAATATGTAGTGGGTTGTGTATATTAAAACATTATTTAGCAGTGAAATGGTAAAATCCATGTGATTGACCCTATTGTGATATAAAATGGCGGTCACCATGGTTTGGTTTGGCCAGACTTTAATTAAAGGATCTTTAGTGTACAGCAACATCAGGTGTCACTACGCGGTGGAAAGTGAAGCTTGAGCAAGGCATACAACAAAGCCCGGCAACTTTTAATTCGTTAAGCGCAATTGAACTGAATTTGCTAGGTCTTTCTCCGATCATGTTAAGGTTCGAAGAACTGACTTTAGTGGCTAATAACCAAACTCTGGCCGCGGTAGCTATTCGGAGAATGTAAACAGTGATCAGCTGAGTGCTTAAAGCTGCATTCACATAATAACACATTACCTCTGGTAGAGCGGTACCCCACAATTAACTTAGGTCAACCAGCATGGCATTTCTGCATCTACGAACGTATTTAAATTTTAGTTTTTTCTTTAGAATTTTGGAAATCGTGTAACATGAAAATTAGTAGTGGGCGTTTATCCACATTTCCACGCTTAAGTAAATGTCATTAGTCATTAGTTTGTTTACAGTCTCCAATCAGCTATCGTAAATCGTAATTTAATAAAT
Source organism: Agrypnus murinus (assembly GCA_929113105.1). Lineage (NCBI taxonomy): Eukaryota > Metazoa > Arthropoda > Insecta > Coleoptera > Elateridae > Agrypnus > Agrypnus murinus. The sequence continues at coordinate 206,071,661 of OV816025.1, forward strand.
AGTTTCTATTTTTCAATAGAAAATCATAAAAACAGGAATTTAAGGTTTTCAATTCAATTTTATTCTTCTGCCGGTTCAATCCCAGACGTTTCTAAGAATTTGCAATTCTGCAAACCATGTCTGGCACTGGCGCCCCCAAAAACGTGGCGCCTGAAGCCCGAGCTTCGTAGGCTTCAGTGTTATTCCGGGCCTGGTTGTAATCCTCGTTATTGACAAACGGAGCTTGACAACTCGATTCCTGGACATGCTTTTCAAGAGTTTCTCAGCATATTCTTCAAAGAAAGGCTCTATATCTTCCTAATATGATGTTTGGTCATTTTAGAGTGAAGACATGTTTTTCTGCAAGTTTTTGCTTTACTACAGTCAAAACATTTTCAATTGGTTCATGTTTGGCAACTGAGAAAGCCAATCCAAGTTTTCAATGCCATTTTTAAGTTTCCTAATATGTACAGATTGCCATAGCTTTTGTGCATCTAAATTTTCACTAAACGAGTACAAAACACCCAAAGTAACAAAAAACAGAGGCAACGTCAAAACATTAATCTTAATTTCATGTTCAATAGTGTACTGTGCTAACAAATAACCTGCAGCAGTCCAAGCTCTTTATAGTGGAAACCAATGCTCAAAATGATGCTTCATCATAAAAATAATTACATTTTCGAACCATAGCCCAGTAAAAATAACCTTTTTCTGAAATAGTCCGTAAAGTAAACACTTTATGGACTCAAATGAGCCTGTAAAGTAGACCTTTTACGGACTCATTTGTCACTTATTTAATTGTTTCACATGTATTTGACACAGCCACGTTGATTTGGTTGCCTACTCTACTGTTGTTAAAAACACATTTTTAACTTTTAATATTTTATAGTATTTTATTTAGTATTGTAAATTCTTAGTTTCACGATTTCAGAAAAAACTTAATGTACACCTCGGCACTTAAGTTGATTTTTTATTATTGTCTTATACATCATTTTATATACATATATTTGTAATATTTGCAAAGATAACCTCAAAATTTGAGTCAAAGTCATTTACTTCATTAATTTGTTTTCATCAGAACAATGAAATACTGGTGTCAAATTAAGGCAATGTTGTCACTTTTTCACTACTCTAGAAGTGTATAATTTATTTATATTCTAGAGAGATTTCTTTATTTTTTAGTGTTTACATAGTAATATTATTTTATTTTTACTAATAAAAAAGTAAACTTGAATGAAATTTCTGGTTAGAAGAATTGTTTTTTTCGTAATTTTTTCACGTTCTTAAGTTTGGACTAGACATTCAAAAGTTAATTTCTGACTTTAAAGACTAATAATTAATTAAAAATATTTAAATAATGACTCAAGTGCTTTCACATGCATTCTAATAAAACTAGTGTCATCAGAGCCGTTATTTGAAGCAAAACTGTGTTATATTTCTATCTGTCAAAATAGCACAGCTCCATCACTTTTGGCCCAGACTATCCCACCACAACTTCCCTAATTTGATTTGTTTTTTAAATTTTTATATAATACAATCTGACTGAGATCAAATACTTTAATATTATTAATACAGGAAACTTATTTTCAAAAGTGGGAGACAATAGAGTCACTGCATCTAGTTACCTAGGCCAGCTGGTCGACCAGAGAACCGCAAACCGCCGCCATATTGTTTACTTTAAAAGGTTTTTCTTATTCTTAAAGATCAAACCTCTAATATGTCAAACACGTGAAACGTGGTTTTAATTTGTCCATTATTAAAAATCACCCTTCTCTACCCCAATATGGCGGCGGTTTGCGGTACTCAGATCGAACAGCTGGCCTAGGTGACTAGATGTAGGAGACAAGATTTAATAGCACCTCTTGCTGTGTGGTGTACAACTAAACCTGACATTTCTAAAATATTTAGAAAGTAATTAAAAAATAGTAATTGTAATGAAACATTGAATAGTTTAGATAAATTGTAAGCATTTATATATGCTAGCATAATAGTAATAAACCACCTTTTAACAGAAAGAGTGCTAATTTTTAAGTAGATGCAGGTTTCTCACCAAAAAAAACATTTATTAGTTGTACATCCATCTGTGAAGATGACGCTTCAAAAAATATCGCTTATTTTCATATGGTAAAGTATATGGAGTTTCTTGTATTAATAATATTAAAATATTGAGATATATTTTTTTAAAATTGCAGAGTATTCATGTAAAAATGATGAAGGTAATATACAAGATGTTCGCAGTTATCGGCACACCATTGCTATCTCCGTTATTATCGGAGCTGTGAAGTCGGTTAAATTAGCTTTTTTTTTTTCTGCTGATTGACGTGACGAAGACAAAAAACGGCCTAAGTCCACTTTACGGGCTATTAATTAAATGACGTAATTTATGTTCGAAACATTTATTTGTTCATAAAAAAGTAATTATTAACTAAAATAAATGTACGGAAATTAAAAATTGGTAATAATTTTGGGCTAAGTCCACTTTACGGGCTATTAATTAAATGACGTAATTTATGTTCGAAACATTTATTTGTTCATAAAAAAGTAATTATTAACTAAAATAAATGTGCGGAAATTAAAAATTGGTAATAATTTTAATCAAAATCATTTTCTTCTGAAGTCTCATCTATGTCGCGGTGTTCGACACTTGTATCTTCAGATGGTTGTAGAGGATTGTAGAGTTCTCCAGCCATTCTATAAAACTCAACTGTTGGATCCAATTTTTTGATGCGACACATTTTCATAAACATATATTTAGCCAAATGTGACGGGAACAAAGACTTTCGCCGACTTCCGGGAAGAATGGTCACTTTGGCACTGCGCCACGAGGCTTCGATTCGATTAGTGTGTGCTCCAGTTTCCGGATCTCTAAAGTTTAGTGAATGATTGACCTTTAGATGTGTGTACTCCTGGTCCTTAAGGCAATCGTACGCTTTCCAGAAGTCGGACACAATAGTAGTGCCCGGACGGATCCATTCCTTAATAATTGGTACAAGTGTCGAAGAATCGCGTTTCTCGACTGGAACCATAAAGACGTCTCCCGATTCCTCTTCAATACCTCCGAACACCTAAATAATATAAAAACTATAAAACTATAAAAGACACGTTAGTGAACACTTACCCATTGTCCTTCCACTCTATGGCCTCTGTGGTATTTCCGTTTCCCGAATTTCGACTCATCGATCTCAACAGTTTTACCTACACCACCGATTTTCTGTTTTTTTAAAATCATTGAGTCGTACACTATCTCTCGGCAAAACGAACCCCAATCGGCAGCTGTAGTCTTACTTCCGATCAATAATTGTTTCATTATTACACGAATCGCCACGTTGTCGACCCACAGGTTAACAAATCCTAAGATTTGAACCAGTGATAGATGGGAGCCTTCAAAAAATGTGCCAACTCTCATTGAAATTCGTGTGTTACAAGAGGTCGGTTTCTGTTTGCGTTTGGAGACCTTCTCTTGGCATCTCCACGAATGACCATCACTTAAATATAAATTAAATATTAGTTAAATATTCTAACCTAACATAACATATAATATACTTACGTGTCTTGAGTGTATTTAACCAAATGAAGAGGACTATCACAATTAGGGCACTTGTAGTGTGGTTCGGCCGGAATGAGTCCCCACTGGTGAAGGCTTTCGGTGAAATTCTCACTTCGAGTGATATCATAAATTTTCATTAAATTCAGTTGAGTTTCCATATTTCCGCACAAAATAATGTCAATTATAGGAAAGGGAAATACATATAGAGTGTATATAAACCATAAAAAACGTCATTTAATAATAGCCCCTAAAGTGTACTTTAGCCCAAAAAACAATTGAACGTTGTATTTTCGAGTTATTTTCAAAAGTAACATTTTTATAAATGGGATGCTCTATATATTTTTGTAGAAATGATTGTATGAAATAGATGGACAGCGACATTATAAATACAAACTTTATGTTCATTACCACTTTAAAATGAAAAATAAAGAAGTTATGGGCGATTGTTTATTTCTTATCTATTCATTTTTTTGCTCTAATCTTGGTAGTATCCATTATAGGAGATATACAAATGACAAAAGATGTTGAACCCAAGCCGAGACATTTATTAGAGAGTAGTAAATGATACAAAATAAATATTAATGAATAATATAAAATAGTCGAAAATAATATGACAGAATAATTATAGGTCATCCTTTTATAATAGGTGCTTGAAAACTCCTCCTTCTAACTCGATACATCTTCTAGTTTGGAGTTGAATAATGACGCACCACTTTCAAAATTGTCTACTATTAATAATTTGGGTAATTATTAATGTTTTGTAACTCATTTACGTTCTTGTATGCTTACTTATAAACTTCATCTTTAAGGTATCCCAAAAACGGACAACACGGAGGCCACTGTATGAGTCCTTGCGTTCCTATTTATTGGTCATGGAAGAGTTCTGTAAGTAAGTTCTGAGATGCATTGGAATTTTGCACAGGGGCTCCATCCTGTTGAAAGTAAAGGGTGTTTTTTTTTTGAGGTGGAGAACCTTAAATTGGCAACACTGTCTTATGTGACAGCTGATTTGACAGTTCTCGGTTGTTTTGGGGTTAGTTTGGTTTGGTAATTCATCATGAATTGACTCACACCGGAGCAATGTTTGCTAATTGTTCAAATTTATTTTGAAAAACATGGTTCAATGCGAGAAACTCATCGGGCATTACGTGCATTTTATGGTGCTCATAATCGTCCATCAGAGCGATTAATTTGAGAAACAGGGGATCGTTTTCGCAATACGTTTACTTTAAACGATAATACACATCCCGTAAGAGGTCGTACAGTGCAGCATAGTGTTGATGATCCAAATGCGTCAATTCGTTATCATATTTTTATACTTTCCAAAGTATAAAATCCTTTTGTTGGGGTGGATTAGTCCCCTGATTTTCTTTCTGGTTTAAGTCTTCTAGAGTTTCTGGTGGCATTTTGCTTCCCATACTATCTTCCTCCACAATATTCTATTTCTTGTTTTCTCTTTCCAGTCCCTGATCTTCATGTTTTGCAAGTCTTCTGTTACTTTTTTTGTTATTGTTTTTATCATTCTTGAGTCCTCTGCTCGCATTATATGCCAAGCCATTTAATCCGTTGCGCTTTTAGTACCTTCACAATATCTTCTCCTTCCATTATTTTCAATATTTCATGGTTCATATATTGTCTTTTTTCTCCATTCTTCAATTTTTTGGCTCCCCATTATCGTCCTTAATATTTTCCGTTCAAATACTCGCAGTTGTTCTTCTTCCGCTTGTGTTGGATACATTACTTCTGCCGTGTACAGTACCACTGGTCTAATTAGGCTCTTGCATATTCGTATTTTAGTTTTCATTTTTATTTGTTTACTCTTCAGTATATTTCGGTTTGTATAGAACGTTTTATATCTCATTTGAATTCTTTCTTTTATCTCTTCACTGCGGTCATTGTTATACGTTAATTGTATACCTAAGTAGTTGAATGAACTTACTTTTTCAATTCTATACGTTTCTATTTCGACTTCTTTTATTTAATCTATTTTTCTTCTCTGACACTTCATGTATTTCGTTTTCTTTTCATTTATTACTAGTCCTACTTCGTTTGTTTCTATTTCTAATCTTCTAAATGCTTCTTTTAATCTATTCCACGATCTTGATACAATGACTATGTCATCTGCATAGGCTATAATCTGCACTTCGTTATTTCTTATGTTCCCTTGAATATTTGCATTTCTTATTGCCTCTTCTAACGCCATATTAAAAAGTGTTGTTGACTGGGCATCTCCTTGTCGTACTCCTTTATTGATATTGAATGTTTCTGTTTGTCCCTCCCTTGTTTTTACTGCCGCTCTTGAATTCTTCATAGTCATCTGTATGCATCTTAGTTTCCCTGGTATATTCATTCTTTTTATATTTGTAATAGTTTTCTTCTCTTAATTTTGTCAAATGCTTGTTCAAAATCAATAAATAGCAAGTGTAATTCTATGTTAAATTCGTAACATGTTTCCATTGTTTGATGTATAACGTGTAAAGCATCTATTGTTGACCGTCCCATTCTGAATCCCATCTGGTATTCACCGATTTCCTTTTCTGCATATTTGTTTAGTTTCCTTTGAAGTATTGTTGTGAATATCTTATATATCGTATTTAACAGTGTAATTCCCTATAATTTTTGCATTTTTCTAGATCTCCTTTTTTTGGTATTGTTATTATTATTCCCATTCAGTCGGCATGTTTTCTTGCTCCCAGATTTTGTTTATTAGTTCATGTATTATTTTGTGTAGCTTTTCTCCACCATATTTCAGCATCTCCCCTGTTATTTGGTTGCTTCCTGATGCTTTCCCATTTTTAATGTTGTGTATGATTTCTCTCGTTTCCTCATAGGTTGGCTTTTCTATTTCGTTTTCATTCTCTTCTGTTTCTTCATCTACTTCTCGGTATTCTTGTTTTCCTTCTTCTTCTTCTTCTGTTTCATGTAATAAATTTCTGAAATGTTCTTTCCAAATTTCTTTTTTCTTATGTTCATCGTACTCTATGTGGCCTTGCGTATCTTTTAATCCCCTTTTTCTTATTGTGTTCTTTCTGTTTTGATTTTTGATTTGTTTGTAGTATTTTTTTGTATTGTTGTTTTTACTGTTCTGTTCCAGCTCATTCATCATTTCATCCATCCATGTCTTCTTTTTCTTTCTGTAAGTCTGTTGTGCTTCTCTCTTGATTTCTTTGTAGTTTTCTAGGTCTTCATCATTTTTTGTTTGCAGCCATTCTTTTCTAGTTCTGTTTTTTCTGTTACTTATTTCTTGGCATTCGTCATCATACCATTGCTTCGTCTTCTTGTTTTCTTTATATCCTATTGTTCTCTTACTGCTCCCTGTGATCATATCTTTGAAATTCTTCCATTCTTTCTCTATATTCGTTTCTTTCTTCTTTTTTTCTCTTTATTGGGATCTCTTATATATTCTCTTCTTCCCTCTTCTGTGTTGAGTTTTTCAGTGTTCCACGTTTTATATTCTTTTCTTTTACTTTTTTCTATATATTCTTGCTTTATTTTTGCAACTACCATATAATGGTCAGCATTCGCACCTCTATATGATCTTACATCTGTAATTATCCTGTTATGCTTTTTATTTATTAATATGTGGTCTATCTGATTACCCTTTGTCGTCCTTGGTATCATCCATGTTTCCTTATGTATTTTTTTGTGTTTGTATTTTGTGCTACTAATTATCATATTCGTCTTCATTGCGAAGTTGCAGATCCTTTTTCCATTATCATTCGTCTTGTGTATTGTATGTTTCCCAGCAACTTCGTTTACATAGTTCTCTTTTCCAATTTGTACATTCATGTCTCCCATAATAACTATTACATCATGTTTTGGTATGTCTTCATAAGCTTTTTCTAATTCTTCGTATAGTTTATCTTTCTCTTCTTGGCTATCTACTTCTGTGGGTGCATAAACACATATTAAGGACATATTTAGGGGTTTTCCTTCTACCCTTAGGTAGGCTAGTCGTATCATTTATCGGGTTAAAGTTTATGATTTTTATTTTATTATCTACTATAAATCCAGTACCATAATTACCTTGTTTAATTCCTCCTGAATATAACATTGTGAAATCCTTTTTATTTATCTCCCCTTGTCCCTTCCATCTCAACTCTTGCAAGGCTGCGATGTCTATTTTATATTTCTTTAATTCTTTAGCTATTTCTTCCATTTTCCCTGGTACTAACAGGGTTTTTATATTCCATCTTGCTATTTTTCTTAATTTGTTATTTTTGTTTTTATTTTTCTTTTTTGTTTGTTTCCTATTCATATCCGTGTTCGTTGCTTTTGTCGTCTTCTGTTTGGCCTATTCTTGTTCCTGCATTATCAGTTTTTTGATTGCTGTCTATCAGCCGTTGTTTCATAGTACTTTAGGTTTTTTCTTTCTTGTCCCATTTGTACTGCTGATAATTAATTATTATTTTTTGATATCCAATTTTTACTTTGCTTCCTATTTGCATTTCTTCTTTAGCCATTTGGATTATTCTAGTTTGTATTTCTCTTTCTTTTTTTGTTAAGTCATTTTCTATGTAGATCTTTTTTCCTTTTAAGTTTGTGTTTATTTGCCATTATGTCCAGCTTTTGTTTGAATGTCTTGATTATTGCTACAATAGCTCGTTTTTCTGGTACTTGTCCTATTTTATACATTTCCGTTACATTTACTTGCACTTTTATTTCCTCTTTTATGAAATGCTCAATCTCTTTCGTTGTACTTTCATCACCGAGTTTCAGTCCTTTTATTATTATGTTGTTTTTCTTGTTCTTGTTTTTCTATTATTTCTTCTATTTTTCCAATTCTATCATTGAGTTGTTGCTTCTCTTGTTTCCATACTTTCTCCTTTTCTTTTAACTCTTTTATTTCCTTTTTCAATTGTTCTAATTCTTTTTTATTCTCTCGAAATCCATTTTTCATTTCTACCCTCATTGATTTAATTCGTCGTCATGCTCAACAATTAAACCTGTGTCCATTCACTCTATGGAAAATCTTGCGTAAAGATCTTGGTTTACATGCTTACAAGATTCAACTTGTACAGGAATTGAAGCCACACAATTATCGTACATGTGGTAAATGGGCCGAAGGAAACATTGCTATTGATCCACAATTTCATTTGAAATTTTTGTTCAGTGATGAAGCACACTTTTGGTTAAATGGCTATGTCAATAAACAGAGTTGCCGCATTTGGAGCGATGATAATCCACAAGCCATTGTCGAAACACCATTACATCCAGAAAAAGTCACCGTTTGGTGCGCTTTATGGACCGGTGGAATCATTGGTCCATGTCTTCAAAAATGATGATGGTCAGAACGTTACAGTCAACGGTGAGCGGTACAGAGACATGATTACTAACTTGTTCGTGCCTCAATTGGCAGCCATTAATGTTGCAAACATGTGGTTTCAGCAGGACGGCGCCACATAGCGCGCGATACAATTAATTTACTGAGAGAAACATTTGGCGACCGATTAATTTCACGAAATGGGCCTGTTAACTGGCCACCTCGTTCGTGCGATTTGACGCCATTAGTTATTTTCTCTGGGGGTATGTAAAATCGCATGTCTACGCCGATAAACCAGAAATAATTGAGCACTTGGAAGCCAACATTCGACGCGTTATTGCCGAAATACAGCCTGATTTACTGCGAAGAGTGTGTGAAAATTGGACCTCCAGATTATGCCATGTACGCGCCAGCCGCGGCGGCCACATGCCCGAAATCATATTCAAACATTAAGCGCCGGTGTCCACATGCAGGAATTCCCGTTGCGAGCTCGCTGCGGGCCCGCAAATGCGGTCGACGATACTATAAGTTAAATGGTGCAATTCACACATAGTGCGTCATCCTTGCGAACGAGCATCTTGCGGGCGTTTCTTGACGCAGATCCCTACAGCACCGCAAGTACGGGCTCAAAATACCTTGTTGTATATTGTGCGGTTCACACATGCGGGCGTTTGACGCAAGAATGGTAATAGAATTAACAATGGTGAGTTCTATAATTTTGAAGAATTATTGGATATTCAGCTGTTTATTGGTGTTATTTGTCAAAATTTAATGAAAAGGATGACAAGTATTGTTAAGTGAAGGGAAATAGAAAGCATTAAGCATGTAGTTAAAATTTAAGTCATATGTTTTTAAACCTTTTATTTAGAAATTCAGTTTTGGTTCACTTTTATTTTCTTAATATAAATAACTAGGGTTTTTAAACATATTTCTGATAAAAGTCTATAAAACTACTTACTACCCGAAAATAACTGCGGGATTCGGGCTACTATTGTGGGTGTTATTAAATTTAGAAAAACCTACCTGCTAATGGGGGCTATAGGGACAGCTTGTGAATTTCGGTTTATTCGATTTATAAATTTTTTTTTTTAAATCTAACATAGCACAAGCGATTGTACATCAACCAATATTATAATAAAATAGCGAACGTACTTTCAAATTAGTTTTTAAATCTAGTGTCTAAGTCAATTTTAGCTATCTTGGACAATAGGACTTTATTCTTATTTAAAAAGAAAATTTGAATCAAAAGTAGAATACTATTGTCCAAGATAGTACCTACAAAAATTAATTTGAAAGGGCGTTCGCTATTTTATTATAATATTTGTTGATATACAATCACTTGTGCAACGTTAGATTTCAAAAAAAACTTTTCAAATGATTTATAAATCGAATAAAGCGACATTCACGACCTTTCCCTAAGATCTTTACTACATACTAATTATTACAACATATATTGTAGTTGTATTGCTTTAATTATGCTTTTGGTATGAAGAATTATGGGACGACTTAGTTAAGTTTTATTTTGTGTGTTTGTATACTTTCTTAATAAACATTGTCTTAAATTATAAACGTGTTATTTAATTATACAAAACCTTCGACAATTATCTTTAACCACAAAATAAACATTTTGTAGATAATATAAGCAAATACAACTAGTTTTCTGCAATATACATCTATTTCTGATGGCAGTAGATTGTTTACTGTGCGTCATTTCACCGTGTAGTGTGAACTGATTTTTGCGGGCCCGCAGCGAGCTCGCAATTTCATGGATATTAAAAACATTTTTCTGTGTTTTATTTCAATTTAAAGTTCTCCGCCTCTAAAAAAAAACACCCTTTAGATTGCTTCATGTTTGTTATGAATAGCAAGGTTGTCTAGGAAATCATCTAATATTGGTGTCACGAACTGAACCTATCGCTTAAAAGTGCCCTCATAAAAATGTGGGCCAATAACTCTTGATCCAAATAAACCACACCAAATATTTAAACTACAGCGGAATTGTGGATTTTCTGGATGTATTATGAAAGGATTATTGCTATTTCAATAATGGGAGTTTTTATGGATAAACAGACCAGAATTCGAAAAAAACCCACAAGATTAGTCTGCAAAAGTTGAGATTATGAATGGAAGAATTAATAAATCATTGACAAAATACTAATCTTCGTTGGGAATCCCCCCTCATCTGATTTGTAAATTTATTTGCTTTTTATTTATGCTTTTTTAGAATTTTGGGTACAGTACTCATGCAGATTTCAAATTCTCTTGGAGCATCTCTAATTGAATATTCAGGATTTGCCTCGAAAAAAGCTAAAATGTTTACTTCAGCATTTTAGTTTATAATGAAATTTCTCGTAGTTCTCTTTGAGAAGATACCTATCTTCATTTTCTCTAACTTGTACTCTCTCTGTACAATGTGTTAAAATATTAACGACTGAGTGGATGCGGTCTGGGAATAAATTTATGTAATGTCTTTCATTCTTCCTACACAAAATATAAGCCTCCAGCATATCACATTTCTCTGATGACCTCTACAGTGCCCTATAACTTCTTAATTTTTTAATTTAAAGAGGTAATGAAGATAAATATTTATAATGCCACTGTCCATTCATTTTTACAAAAATATACAGGGTGTCAAATTTAAAAAATTAACTTGAAAATGCGACGTTCAATTTTTTTTGTGTTCTATGTAAATGGCAGAAAAAATACTGCTAATTTATCCCACTTCGTAGGTTCCAATAATAATGGAAATAGCCTGTGTATTTGTGTATATATATACCTTCTTTCTAAACTGTTCCTTTTTTTTATTTAAATATTCTTATATGACTTATCTACAATTATTCTTATCTACTCTTCTATACTTACTATATGCTTGTCTACTTCTTATCTACAACTCTGCAAGAATATTTCGAAAAAAAATAACTTTGTAGCTGTATCCATAATGAAGTGACGATGCAAACTGAAAAGTAGCACGTTTTTGCTTTTTTAGAATTTTGTGTACAAATGACTTTTTAAAGGTCAGGGCTATTCTAAATCAATGGCCGCCGTTCACATTTGGATTTGCAGGTAATTTACATAAAAGACGGTTTTCAAAACAAGTGTGCCATTGAGTCCGGGTGACCATATTGAATTGAGGTAGGCTGATCTCTACTACTTTGTAATATTTAACATATGCGGCACTCATTTTAAACAAGTGCAGTTTATCGAAACAATTCCCATATGATTGATTGTTTATTAGCATTGTTTACCCTTATTACCATTGAGTACTCTTAAGAATTATCCCACCTTTTAATTCGTTAAAATAATCAAATCAACAATCTTGTGGTAATGACTCTAGAAGCAATTTCAATATTAAATAAAAAACTACCTGTTGATTGCTATTGGCAACCTTAAATAAAACTAATAAACTATGATTTGTAGGTAACAGGAAATTTTTTTTAAATCATACTATTTTATCAAGTTAAGACGATGTTAATAGTCATATTAATAATAATAAATGTCTATTTGGTGTGATCTTTAAATATTCGAAGTTCAAATCCTGTTGTGAAACAAGCTCTATTCTCCCACTTAACCTCAGTAAAAAAAAATAATATTTTAAATGTGAACAAAGAAAGGTCTTTAATGAAAAATTTGAATAAAAGTCTTGTGCAAAAACTGTAAACTATTTATTTTGGTTGACATCAACTCTAAATAAATTCTTTTTTAACATACGAAGTGTCATGGTTTTGTAATCGTCTCTCATTTAATTTACTTAGGTCAGTAGTGTATATGTAAACGACCTCTTATACATCATGGTTCGGTGGAGTTGAGTTGTTAGCAGCCCTCTAAAACGTAAATTCAAATGATGGGACGTCAGTACCATATTTAATTTAATTATATAGATATTAGGGACTCTTATTTATCAAGATTTTGAAATAAAATATTAATGTATGCAAACGACGTCTGTTTGACATGTTTAACCAATTTGAGGTTGTCACTTTGCCTGATTAGGTCCTGGGTATTCCATAAATTTGACATGCTCCTACATGTGTTATTTTGAATACACAGTTCGTAGAGCATATTAAACCTCATAATTAATGTATGTATTATCTGCTCTGCTATTTAATATAACTTTGGGATCTATAGTAAGGAAACTGAACATAACAGGAACAATCAATACAAAAACAACAAAAATCATTGCATATGCTGATGGTCTTGTAATAATAAGTAGAGACCTGAAGACCCTAAAGCAAGAACTTATAAAACTCGAGACAACAGCAAAAGAATATGGACTAATAATAAACGAACATAAGACAAAATTTATGAAAGTTCGAAACACCTACACTAAACAGAAAATCAGTACAAATCTTATAGTTCAAATTCGAAGAAATAGGAAACTTCAACTACTTAGACTCACAAATTATGACTGATAATAACCTAACTAATATAAAAGTACAAAAGAAGAAAGAGTGGGTGAGCGAATTCTAACTTGTTAAAGCACATCCAGATTTAAGAGTTATTCAACTGGTGCAGTGACAAATCCATCAAGGAAGCAAAAGCAGGCCATATCACCCTAGGGACAAGAGATGTACAAGGCGAGAACAAGACTATTAAGAGACTATTATAAATGTTTATAAATTTATTTTCAAGCTAGAGCTTTTATTTCTTCAATCTTAGATTTTATCATATATAATATCACAAGTGGTCTGATTTTTTCCGACAAAATTTGTCGTTTCAGATACGAGTAGCTTTGCAACGAAAATTACACGAGTCGACGCAGGAGACGAGTGTAATTTTCCAAAAGCAAAAGCTACGAATGTCTTAAACGATAAATTTTGTAAGAAAAAATTAGACCACGAGTTGTATTCGGCTTGACAATCCACCGAGCAAATTTTTATTTAGCGTGTGTAGTTAATATTAATTTAATTAAATTTGACATTTCATTTTGACAAGTGGTTTTTTCTTAGTGAAAAAATCACTAGTGTTTTTATCACTATAAAACTAATTTCATTGGTCCCAATTTGAAAAATTCTGTAATTTGATTGGTTAAAAATTTTCGAGTTGGATTGTCCTTGACATTCTTTAACTGTTTATATTATTGCTGGATATTTCTATGATACTGTGTATATACAGGGTGCAACTAATATAAGTACAAACCTTGTAATGAATGGGAGGATAGCTGTAATGAATTAGAACATATTTTCCTTATGAACATGTGGTCACTTCCTGCTAGTTCTCGGAGTCTATTCAGGGAAGCAAGCGAGAATAATCATGTGCTCAACAGCACTGATGGTTTAGTGAAGTGCAATGCTATTTAAAGTGTTAGTAGAGCAATTAATAAGAGAGTTCAGAAAGGCAGAATATTTTCAAGATTTCCATAAGCAGTAAACGTCTATATGAAAGTGGCATTTGATATCGAAAGCAAACATGATGCCAAATGAATACATATAAAGCAGTTGCTTATGAATAGTAGTTATAAATGAGAAGAGAAAGGTCAGGTGGTTTATTAGTGGCCAAAGATATGCTAAAAGAAAAAGAGAAGAAATGCAAATAGAAAAAAATGAACTAGAATTTTTTTTTAAATGTAGATTAATATTAAAGATGCCAATTCATAAACCAGTCGTGGGTCAAGGCCACAATAGAAACGTACCAGAAATAGAAAAAAATCAAAGAAAGACAGTTTCAAAATTTTATTCATTTAGTTGTCAATAATTCTCAATAAAATTCTGCATACCTTAATTTTAATTAAAAAGCCAACTTTTTAGGCTATAATAAAATTTGAAAAAGTATTTTTTTTTTCTGGTCCTACAGGGCATGCATTTGTTTTATCTCCTTCATGAACTCATTAAGTACAGTGTAATAATTAAAAACTAAAAAAGCTTATTTTTTGATAAACACACCCCGTATAGTAGGTTGCCTAATTAGAATACAATTTGAAGGACAAGGTAAATTGTAAGATTCTTCAAAAACCGAGTTTTGACCTACAATGGTGTAAATATATTAGGTGAAGTATTGAGCATACCAATTTATCAATCAATCCAACCACAATTGACGTCATTATTTCATGTAAAAAGTAAGGTTAGTGTAACTTTGTTGGTGGTTCCTTAGGAAAAGTACATATTTGGACAAAGTGCACATTTCCCATTAAATGTGTACATGTTCTGGTAAAAAAGTTCGTATCGGCTAGATTTTAGAATGTACTTAAACATCTTAACCATAACCTAATATTCAATTCTAACAGTTACCTAACCTTCTAGATTAGGTTATTGTTAGTATAGTATTAGTATCTAATAAGATTTCTCAGTATTCAAAATATTGCTGTTAAAGGTTATACTTACTTTCATCAACAAGGTGACTGTGTACATTTACCGCTTTGTGTACTTTTACGGTAACATACAGGGTGTCTCAAAAATAACGAACAATAACGCAGAGGGTTAAAAAGCGTCCGAGGTAGAATCTAAAACTAAAGAAAAAAAAACTCTACCTTCAAAAAATTTTTTTTGTAAATTTGTTAAAAATTGTTTGCAATACTTTTTGCTAATACGGTCCTGTTATATTTTGCATCAATTTGATAATAAATAATAAGTCATCCAGCATTGGGATAGTCAAAACATTGTAAAGCGATATGTGTAGAGTTAAGCAAAAATTCGGAGAAGTCGATTTAAAAACACGTATATTGGTCAAGGTTACGTCTTTATAAACACCATGACATATCACCGTAATAAGCGTTTTGTTATAAACTGCATAGTTGCAAAAAAGTCCCAAACGTTTGATGATAGTTCATCAAACTAATAATTTTTATTATCAAGAGTTTATTTGAAGGTGTTTTCCGTTTTAAATAAAATAGATTAATGGTAAAAATTGCTCTTATTTAATAAATTGCGACCCTTGTAGTTTTTTGAGTAAACCACAATCGGGCCGCAAATTCAACCTGGCGGCTCCCTAATTATGAATGTGTTCTTTTTAAAAGATTAATTTATCTTCTGTTTATTTTCTAATGTTATTACAGAACGTAAAAATATATTTATGTTTTGTATCCTTTTTTTAAATTGCGTTTTGTTTATTTTACATAGATCAAATTTCACTATGTGTATTTTTGCGGAATGTTTAGTCCAAAATTTTATTTACAAGCACAGAATACGAAAGAAAGAATTGCTATAAATAAGGAAAGTCTGCGAAAGGGGATGTTTATAACAAAGAGAGTTTTTGATTATTGACTTACGTTCATTGAGAAATTTCGAGCCCAAGATCATTTTTGTAAAATTTTATTTCAGTTTTAATGAAAAGGTTTACTATTAGTTTTAAATATTAATGCTTCAGATTCTAGTAAAATGTATTAGCATCGCATTTTTTAAATTACGTTCAACGCCGCCACACATAACTTTAACTTATTTAACTTATTGAAATATGATATCAGATGCTCTCTTTAAAGTAAGATGTTTTAAGCTGTTATTAGACCTTGAATTTATTTTAAAATAAACAAACCATGGCAAAACGGAACGTGTCTTATTTACGAGTGTTTTCAAGATCAACTCATTTGGGTATTTTGCGGCATTGACAAAATTGTGCTGTATTGACAAATGCTGTAAAGTTCAACAAACTACAGTCCTCAGCATTATGCGACATCAGGAGATTATGGAGCAGAACGTGCAGGACCGGACTCAAAACTTGAACCTTAAATAACTCTGAAAGTAAATATTTTAGAAAAAAAAGTTATGGGAAAAACTTTCTCTACACATCATCAACTATCTCGTATTCACGTATTGTCCGTTATTTTTGAGACATGCTGTATATACTTAATATACGTTTGTTTATGATTACCATCATTATTTACGTTTCCCAAAGCACAAGGTAAGTGAATACATCTATCAGTTAAATTGTACACAACTATGGATTTGTACTTTACATGTTACACTTGTCCCACAATTTGGAAAATATACACATTCTGGTGAATGTGTATATTTCACCATTTTATGTATATTTTACCGCTGGTGAATGTCCACATTGTCAAAATATGTACTTTTACATAACAAACATATTTTTACACATTCTCATGGTACATTTTACTAAATATAGTATGATCAAAATGTCTTTGGATCAGGGTTCCCATGGAATTAACAAGCTATCTATGAAATTATTTATTTCTATTATTTTTGACATTTACTTCACAACTGTCATGTCAATAGATAAAGTTCAAATAAATTCCATGCTGTGTTCTTTTTATAAAGTAATACTTAAAAACTGCAAGCACAAAAGAAATAATAATAGCGTAAGCTAACCTAACATTTTCTGTGTAGTATGCTCTGTTTAGCGGTGTCAGCGCGTCGTATTTTCTTGACACAGATGGCTGTGTCTCCATTAGCGCTACTCTGTACAGTTCACAAAAACTACGGGCAGTAGAAGTAAATAATTCTATAGATGGTTTTTACATTCCATGGCTATTGCGATCCAAAGACTTTTTGATCATACGATACTAATAAATTTATTGACCGACAACAAGAAATATTGTATTCCAAAAAGGATATAAAAATAATAATTGCAACTTGCACGATATCACCTTTTTTCATGACGTCAGCTTGTGCGTTTTATATTAAGTTACAGTTGCCACAAAGGTTAATGTACATAACAATTTGGAAGGCTGAAAAGGAGTAAAAAGTAAATCTGTAGTAATTATAATTCATAATTTTATAATAGACTACTATCCAGTTCTTTATTTGGTGGAGAATGAGAAAATCAAGGTCCATTTATCTATCTATAGCTAGGAGAGTAATCATTTAAATGCCATAAATATAATTATTTTATCATACATACGTCATTATTACTTTTATTAGAAAACTAATCATCAAACATTAGAGGCGTTTTCTAGTGATGAACCGTATTTTTAAATGTATTTATTAAACTTGGTTGAATGAGTACGTCATCGTTTGAGAAAGTCCCTAGAATGAAGCATTTTAAACCACTACTTTGCAAGCTTAGTTTATTCAAAGAATCGTAAACGTAAAACATAACCTATAACCTACAGATCAGAAAAACTTTTCTGCAAGTGTGTAATCTGCCCTGCTAAGCGCAAAGGTTGTATCTGCAAAACATCAACTCAGAAATATACCATATTTTTTTATAGCTCACATTAATATTCTATATAGTACGTTTCTACTGTAATATGTAATAAATAATTTTATTTTGTTACAAATTAATGGATGTTAGAAGTATCATTTTGACCTGCGTAATTATAAATTGATGTTATTATAACCAAACAATTCAATGTCAAAATCAAAAGGCTGTTAGTGCGCAAGTCACTGGTTTAAATACGTTTTCCACTTTGGTTCAAAACTGTTTGAACCAGTGGCGTGTATGAAGTTACCGTTGCATTGCTAGAATGTATTTTGATAAATTTTATTAAATTTTGATGAATTTTAAATAGAACAGTAAACTGTTTAAATCGTTTGATCGCTAGAAAACCCCTTAGTATTTTATTAACCGGTAATAAAAAATATGTAATATGCCTAGTTAACACATTCACCTCCGGCAACGCGTTTACCGCGTTCATCCCATATTTCGTCATATGCCCACAACGCGGCTGCCGCGGACACTATCGTATTGAGCTTTATAGGCAAATTTCTCTAGCAGACTTGCTGTTACTTGAACCAAAATCGGCAGGCACATAGAAAAAGATATTGTCTCACTATATTTTCTCTTGGTTTTTGAATACTGCTGTTTAATTTTAATTACTTGAAGATTGAATTCTAAGTGTACTATAAAACGACGTAGCAACTCAGATGGTAAATTTATTGATTTTATATGCATTAAAATAGTTATTTATGATAAGCTTTGTAAATTAATTTTTACGGGCGAGCTGGAAAGTGTGTGGGGGAGCGACGAAGGAGCGAACCTCCATAATTTAGTGAGCTCAATATAGATTAGTTACAAAAGGTACAAAGTTTTATTTCCACTTTTATTAGCGTTTTTTTATTAATTTATTGTATATTTTGTATAAAAATACATTTTGTAATCAAAGGCGGTTGACGGTATATTGGATTAAATTTATTACAATATGCCGGCAACGCGACTAGCACGGTCTTTTTTTTTTAATTTCAAAAATTTTCTTTTCTCTATTATTCTTTAAACATCCCCAACAATCCTTAAATTCTGAACAAAAGTGAATTTAAAAAAGAAAGTTGGTCCGGCACCGACCAAACTCATAAAAGAAATAGGTGGCAGTGAATGTGTTAACAATAAATTATTAAATTAAACAAGATAATCTTATGTTTAATAAATACCTAAAATATATTACATACTTCACATATAGTCGAATATCTCGAGTGCCCACCAGTTTTTTTGGAGATTTTATACTCCAATTCATTGTCTTTTTTTTTGTTGAACAGAAATCTAAATAATTGAAACCTATTTCTTGAGTGATTAGAACAGTTTATTTTTACAAAACAATTTTAAGATTTCAAAATATTTTGCGAATCAGTTAAATGTCGGTCCAACTGACAGTTTGTTTTTTGAAAATTTTGTTTGAAACCGCAAAAAGTAAGTAGTACCAACTGACATTGTCCTCGAATGGCAGCTTAAGCAATAACCTACTTTTCCAGGCTAATCTAGACATATCAATGGATCTTGTGAGAAAATTATCAAGGAAGGCTATCTGTTACGAAGTGCCATAAACAGTATACAATTAAAGCTTACTTTATTTTAATTTAAAAAGTAAACTTTTATATGCTATCAAAACTAAGAAAAATCATGCTAATGTTAATATTATTTGTTCAACTAGTAAAAGTCGAATAGTTTAAAGGATTTTTATTCTGTTTATTGTATTATCTCTAGTTGAAGATTTAAGTGTTGTAAATTGTAATCCATTTCTTTTTTTTTAGCACGTGAAACTCTTCCTCAATGGGATAAACAGATACAGTCACTTTGCTATCAAGTAAACTCAATCATTGAATTAATCTCAAAGGCGCAACCAGAATGGATCCTAAAAGTGATGGAGGAACAAATGGTGCATTAATGTTAGAATATTAGTATGATAATTACACTTCATTAAACTTGTATACTTTAATAAGTATTTAAATACATAATTATTCATCCAGCAGTAGTTGTATTTTAAAATCTTGTATGTATTATACGCTACCTATTAAAAATCTGCACTTTCACATGCGTGCAAGATGCGTTAGGCTGTTCAAATAATGTAAAACAAATAACCTAACAACAAGCATGCATTTATAGTGAAATAAATAAATAATTATTCCCCCTGCAATTTATACATTAACAATCAAAAATAAAATCGATACATGTATATTTTTTAAAATGTTCACTTTCACATGAAGTATCTACAGGACAATAGGCGTAAAGTACATTGTGGTAATACTAAATTATTAACACCACCACACGGATTAACCTTCCAACTCCAATGCTAGACCAATTTTATGACCTCCATTGTTGAAGTTCTTGCCGTCTATTAAAGCAGAAAGTGTTAATGTAATACCTGAAATTAAAAATAAAGAATTACTTAAATGCTTAGAAAAATAAAGACTAAATAAATATATATAATTTAGAAAATTAGATTAGAAATTTTGTATTCAGAGGTACATGTTATTATATTGTTTGCTTTTACAAAACATGATGTAATTATTTGTTCATTCTTAAAGATAATTTACAATTAAAGCTAGAGAAGAAATTTAAAACCTTTTAAAATGTTTATAGTTCTGTTTATAATAAGATTTAAAAGTACATTAAATTTCTGAACAAGCCATCATTAAAGAAACATTACATAGTGCATAAACATAATGTTTAGATTTGTATTTATTTTTTAATAAGAAAGAAAAATCATAATTTCACTTTAATATCACTGATTTTTTAATTTAATATCACAATCTAATTTGGATTAATATTGTCAGTCTAGTTATTCATCGTTTCTGAATAGCATACAAATATACTTTCAAATTCTATTATGATTGGTAATTACACAATGAAACAAAATGAAATATTAATTATTAAATCAATAGCAGGTGTGAAGCACCCACTGCTCCGATAATATTTTTAATGCAGCAGAAGCTACTTTATGGTATTCATTAGTCACATATCTACTATATCAGTGATGGACACAGTATACATTTCCAAATAATTTCCAAAGAAAACAAGTTTATTTATATATAAACAATTTAAGTTAATTTAAAACGCTTAAAAACAGAAAAATAGTTAGTATGTTTGAATTAAAATAGCGCGCGGGTTTACGTCTCATCCATCTGGCTATGGCCGTGCGTCAGAGTGGGAGTACTAGCTGGGCAGTTTCGTGAACACTGTGCACGAAATGCCCATCACTGATCTATGTTAACACACATAAGAGGTTTGAAGAATAAAATAATATTGTATATTGTCGATGTTGCACAATAAAAAGACTTTAATCAGTTATCATGTCACTGTAATGCAGCTGAACCAATAAAATCGACATTACACTGTTATAAATTTTTTTTGCATGTTTTCAAATAATACAAATTGTTGATTTCATTAATTGCCTTCAAGGTAATTCCATCTCAAGTGTTCCAATTTTTCAGAGGTTTTGAACATGACCCTCATGATTTTATTCCAATTTTGCACTGTTACACTCCTAAAGATATCTAAACAATCTTAAAATATATTTTTTATGCACACCACTTGTCCCTTTATATACTGGCCATGGTATTTAACACGACAAGGGGTGGTATATAGAGGGACCATACGATTAGCTTGAGAATTTAATTTTGTTAACAATAAATATTTACAGAAATCAAATTTACGTCAATCAAAATAAAAAAGAATAGTCACACTATCTATACTCAGCTTCGATTGCAAAAGAACTACGCTTTAAACCATAAAACATTTCAGTTAACAGGAAAAAAGACTTCATCACATGTACGCCTACCACGGATTACAACAAATAGAAAAAAGGATTATTAACAAAATACATGTGATGTCCTACTGTATA
Source organism: Agrypnus murinus (assembly GCA_929113105.1). Classification (NCBI taxonomy): domain Eukaryota; kingdom Metazoa; phylum Arthropoda; class Insecta; order Coleoptera; family Elateridae; genus Agrypnus; species Agrypnus murinus. Next base: position 206,093,390 of record OV816025.1, read on the forward strand.
CCATATCCTAGTATATACCAGTCTCCCCTACACATTATAGTTATGTAAACTTTGATTTAAAATTAAAACGCTTATTTGTGCTAATTTCACAAAACTATGTGGTAAAATAATATCAGTCGTATGTTATCGATGGACATTAAAAACTCCATGTTCAGAATTTCACTGTTGCATAAGTGTTATTAGTAAGCCTAGTCCACACCTGGAAACATGTTTCAGAAACACTGTTTGCAAAGATGTGAAGTATAACAATTGCGAAGATTTTCTCTTGTTTCAAAATTGTTTGCAAAATGTTTGTAAATAGTTTACAAACTGTTTGGGAATATTTTAGAAACAAATTTTGTGTTTTCGTGGAAAGAAACAATTTTCAACTTTGCTTCAAGAAACAAAATTTGCATATCTGGACATGTTCGTCAACACAATTAGTGAAACATTTCCCTTTTCTATACACAAATTATACGAGCTCGACCAGTTTTATTAAAAACTGATAACAATTTCTAGTAGTTGGAACTCGTCATTTGAGTATGTTAAGGGTTAGATTAAAGTGATGAACACACTGAAGCGATCACAGTCAAACACAACCAATACAAATGTAGCACCTTTGCATACTGACTGTGTTCAGCTGAATGTTTGTTGTGCGGTGAATGTTGCGATAACAGTAGAACGCTGCAGATTGTGTTTGACTGTGCGATAACATACGATGACAAAATGGAAAACAATTTTATGGAATTCTTTATTGAAAATACACTCGAGGAAAAAAACGCACCAAAAATACCAAAATGTCAAACCGTCATAACTCGGCGGATTTTGGACGAACCTTTGAATGCTAAAAACTTTAAAGTGTCTAGTTTAAGGGCGTGTGAGCGAATGTTTCGTTTAAGCCTTTCCGCTCCCCCGCCATCCCCCGAAGAATAAAATGTTTTTGATTCAAAAAATGTCAAACTTTAACAGCTTGTACGGTGTACCAAAAAAATCCTGAACCCAATCGACCATGAGGGCAATAAAGTCCAGCCCTTTTTCTGTAAAGTTCTCAAAATTTCAAGTGCCTACAATGACTTGGCGCGAAGTTATGGATTTTTGAAATTTACCCTGCATTTTGACGGGAGTCTTTCGTCTTCTGCCAGCGACATTATTACCGGTTGAGTTTGAACATTTCTCCCAAATTCAAAAATTTTGAAAAATGTTTTTAATTAATAACATTTTTTTATTAACTTTAATTTTTTAACGTGTAACCGCCAACATCAGCGTTACCCGATGTACACCATGAGCAGATTGTCGGTCGGATTTTGCATATCGTGTGTGTGTGTGTGTGTCGCATACTAACTCCTACCTCCAAAAGAGCAACAATTCGTGCACGTTGAATGTCCGTTAATTGCGGCATTGTAACGCTTCGAATAACTTTCTGATACTGATTAATTTCAAAACATTAGTAAAATAAAAATCAAAACATTAATTTAGGCACTTGCACATCGGGTAACGTTGTCGGAGCTTACACGTTAAAAAAAATGAACATTAATAAAAATATGTTTTTATTAATTACACATTTTTCAAAATTTTTGAATATGGAAAGAAAAGATTCAAACTCAACCGATAATAATGTCGCTGGAATAAGAGGAAAAACACTCGACAAAATGCAGGGTAAATTTCAAAAATTCATAACATTGCGCCAAAAAATCGTAGGCACTCGAAGTTTTGAAAACTTGACAGAAAAAGGACTGAACTTTATTGTCTTGGCGGTCGATAGGGTCCACGATTTTTTTGGTACGCCGTACAAGCTGTTAAAGGTTGACATTTTTTTAATCAAAAACTTTTTCCTCTGCGGGTGATCGCGGGGGGCGGAAAGGCCTTTACGTAACATTCGCTCGCACGCCCTTAAACTAGACACTTTAAACTTTTTAGCACTCAAAGGTTCATCAATTTTCGTCCAAAAAGAAACAAAATACTCTACGACCTATTGGAACCAGGATACAAAGACGTACGTAAAAAGAATAAAGTATGGGATTCCTTTCAGAAATTATGGCAACAAAAACAACTAGTAAGTAATTAAGGTAAAGCAATAGAAGTACTTCCTCTTCAAATTGATCCTTGCCAAACATTTTTCTAACCTTTCTGTAAAACTGCTTGCTACTCAGTTCTACCTGTTGCCAGAAACTGCATAGCTATCATGGTGGTGTGCACCCACAAGATCGACACCTCGATCGCTGCAGTGTGTTTGCCACTTACGGGTAAAGGTAAGTTCGTAGCTGTGCATCTAAATGTTTTCGATAGTATATTTACCAATCACAACCGTTTGTATTTTATGAAATTTTCATCCTACTGGCACCAAGAATAACGATAATATCGCTTGATGGATTTTGCCAAACAGATGCTAAGGAAAAGATGAATGGACCACAATCACATCTGACTTTCAACGAATTTTTCTTAGCTACTTCATGACGAATATGAGACCACAAAAGTTACCTCCGAAAGTTCTTTGAAAATTTACTGGTGCATATTGCTGATTCATGCATAACATATCTTCGATAACACAACAAGATGGCAAGGTACGAAAAATCATTCGGACATTTTCCTAACCTCCTTCAGCAAGATAAACCTAATAGTTTCCGAGAAAAACAACAAAAACCGTTAGTGAACGTGGTTTACCCTCATTATCTCTTGGAGCTCACCACCTACAGGTTGTGACTTTTAGGGGGTTATTTAACAACCAACAAGGGAGGCCTACACAAAAATCCACAGACTTGTCTCAACTTTCCTCTATTTTTTCTAATTTGACTGAACTATACCTCAAATACACTTTTATACAGGGTGTAGACAGAGCACGTGCATTTTTCTTCAAACCTTAATATTATATCCTCCAATTATTTTCCAGTAAAGATATTCTGAAGGGCTTTAATAAGAAAATTTACCAATCGAATTATGCCCTTGAATATGCATTCCCTTTGATCATAAACGGAAAAACTAAAGAAAATCAATTTGTAATCTTTTTGCAAAAATCAGTTATGCCTTGGAAACATTGGAACAACAAATGGAAAGTAATCGCTACCTAAACGTCATTTTTAAGGTTTGATTGAACTTGCTTGAATATTGAATTTGTATTATACAAGACGAAAGTTATAATCTGACGGTACTCTGTTTTTCTTTACTTTTTCCGGTTATAAAATGTAATCCATAACCAAAGCATCACTTGATTCGTAATTTTTTTTCTTTATAGCACTCCTTAATATCTTTACTGTACAATAATTAGGGGAGATAATATTAGGGTTTGGAATAAAATGCACATAAAACTGCAGGTATTCTGCAAGGGCCCCTGCAATCAATTTTATCTTTGATCTCTCTGTATTTGAAAACTATCTAGGCTTTACGAAATCTATGATTCTGGTATTAGAGACGATCAGCTAGACAACAGGCTACAATATTGTGACATCATTTCAGGTGATTGTGAAGGCCTGTCACCATTCACCAATCAAGTTTCTTATGATTTTTGACACAGTGATCAATTCTTGTACTTTTGTAACCATAAAATTGTTTTTGCACATCCTATACATGGTGTCCCACAATGCTGTTTACATGCAATATCTCCCTTATTTGAAAAGAAAGAAATCAACAAAAACTATTGTGAATGACTTAAACTGGACCTTCAGAAAACATCCTTAAACGCTGGTTGCATAGCAACGTTTAAGAGATCATTCCAACTTGATTAATTTTTCAAATTGCACCCTCTGTTTTTCTTCACAGAAATGTATTCTTAACTTCATTCTGCATACGGTAGTATACCTTACTTAATTATCTAATGTGCATTTAGGAGTTGAAAAAAATATTTTTTATAAATTAAATTTATCTTAAACTAAAATCAAATGCTTAATATGCCCTCCTGTGGACTCTACACGAGCTTTAAAGTACCTCAGTACTTCCCTTGTAGATACGGCTCTAATCATATTTTTTGAATAAATAATTTAGTTAGTGAATATGAAGTGTACAATTTATAAAAAAATATTTTTTTCAACCCCGAAATGCATATTAGATAATTAAGTAAGGCATACTACCGTATGCAGAATGAAGTGAAGAATACATTTCCATGAAAAAAACAGAGAGTGCAATTTGAAAAATTAATCAAGTTGGCATGCTCTCTTAAACGTTGCTATGCAACCAGCATTTAAGGATGTTTTCTGAAGGTCCTTTTTGAGTCATTCACAATAGTTTTTGGTTGATTTCTTTATCTATTTAAATAAGGGAGATATTGTGTGTAAACAGCATTGTGGGACAGCCCGTATATAAGGCTCTACTTTAGTCTCCCAAAAGAGGGAGTAAAGTAGCACTTTCACTCCCTGAGGGAGTAAAGTGTTTCCACGACAACAACAAAAAAAGTAATCGTGGTACATGTTAGGATTTATTATCCTGAAACTATGTGATATGGCTTTGCAGAGTTCAATTGTCAGAATGACATGTAATGAAATTTTTGGAAAATTTTTTTAAAATTTAGAATTTTTGCGATTAAGTCCTTTAGGACGTGCAAACAATAGCGTATATACTATTATCAAAAGTTGGTTAATTGGCTGCAGTTAGACCACAAAGTAGACACCAGGTGGAATTAGTATTTTTTCTACTATGATTTTCTGACTTTTTACTAAATATTATTAGATCTGTGAACCAAAGCATACTTTTTTTAAATATGTTCACATAATAGATATATATGAGTATCTTCTGCCCTAGGGTAGTAAAGCAGTTCAATTTAAAGCGAAACCATTTTTTATTTTCTTCTTACAGGGTAAATTACTTTTGATTTTTTTAATTTAATGCACAAATCACTTACCATCACGAAGACGTTGTTGATAACCCAAACCAACTTGGCTGGCATTGTTAACTTTAGCACGAATGCTTGCATCCTTATCCAGATCATATTTAGCACCAATTCCAAATCTTGTATTATTACTTCCTGCTGACCAGGCTAATTGGATACCAGTCTCCAAACCAGGAGCTACTTTTTGATAAATGGAACCGCCAAACTCTTGCCCGTCATCACTGTTATCACTAATGTAAATTACATGTTTTAGAACAAGTTCTTAAAATATTAAAATATGGCCCTTTTAGTCTGTTTTGTGGAAATAAAATAATAATGATCGTTTTGTATGGGCTTGATAAAGAAGTTGTTAACCATAAAGTAATTATACAGTAAACTCCAAGTTGTAGCAGAACACTTCTGTAAAATGTGAAGATATTTACAATATTATTATGTTCAAACCTTCTTCATTAATTTCATTTAAAATTTAAAATGTTCTGATACAAGGAAGAGTAAAACTAATAAGAGCAAACATTTCATTATTAAAGACAATATTTTTATACTTACACATTTGTATGTAAGATAAAATCGCCAGTGGAAAATCCAAGGGCAAAATTATTTTTAGTGAGTTTTGATTTTTGTGTATCAAATGCTGTTTGGTAACCAGCAAGCCAACCTTGATAGCCTACTACTGCCGCAGCCGAGATTAATGGTCCATTCCAGTCAAGATCGACATCACAGTTAACAGCAACTCTGTCGTTTTGGAAAGCAGACTTGACACGACCAGTCTTGCTCCTTTAAAAACATACGGTAGAAAAAACACATCAGCAAAACATTCTTCTGTTTACCAGAAAAAGTTCAGCTTACCCTGTTTGAGGAGCAAATGTACAGTCTGCAGACAATTTTAAACCTTGCACAGGTTTATCTTGTACAGAAACTTCAGTAGCAAGAGTGTTATCGGTATTCCATTTTTCAGAGAATGTTAGACCATAATCTTTAACTTTATACTTAGTTTCTAATGATCCAAAGACCTTTCCTGATTCTTGATTCGAGGTACCCCCTGTGTTGAATTCTACACCTGAATTTGTCTTGGTCTTGCAGTCCAATTTAATCAAACCAAAGTGGTAGCCTTTGCCAAAAACATCTCTGGCTTGTTTGCCAAGATCTGAGTATGGTGGTGGAGCCATAATCTTAAAATGTAAAAAGAAAAAAATCAAAATAATGTATATGGTTCTTAAGGATTAATTTTTATGAAAAATACCTCTGAACAATAAAACTTCATTTTTGTTATATATCTCTATTAAACTTTCAATTAAATCAATTTTTTAACAACTACGCTTAAGTTTAGTTAATTCGCTTAAATTAACTTTCAAGATGACAATTCTATTAACAAATGAAATAGCTTACTGATCATTTCTGATTATTTAATAAGAATGATTTGTACTGCATGATCAGTATTAAATGAAATTTTTGAAATGAAATGAAAGTAAGTTGGCACACATGTGTAGTTGGTAACATAAAGGTCAAAATATCAAGTTATCAAAAACTGTCAAAAGTAATGAAAATAGGTTATTTTTTGTGTCAAACCAGTGTGGTGGGTAATGGTAAACCATAGGAAATTTTATCAGTAATAATTACAATAATTAAATTTCAATCTGTAACGAAGTTTATTAAATATGAAAAAAAACAGCAACAGACACTAATAAATTCACAAAATTTCATCCCTCCCTTTGATGCAAACAAATAATGTTTCTAATCTTTACAATATAATCTTTTACATTCAAAATTTAATCAAGCCACTGTATTTTTTGCCAATACAAAGATTTAAAATTTTAAAAAAGGCTGTGGTGTCAACACAAACAGCTACTGTTATTACCAACTACAAGAAAAAAAACATCATTTAATCCTGATCAGGTAGTAAATTGAATGCTATCAATTACTGCAAGAAAATTAATAGCGTCTCTTGATGTGGTGTGCAGCTAAACTTGACATTTGAAGGGTCGGCCGTAATAACGTTGTATGTAACAAACAAGTTAAACACCAACACAATCTGACAACAGACGTTCAGCGTTTTTCAACAGCATACTACAAATTCAAGCTTTAAAAACTAGCCTTCCGGGAATCTGTTTAAGAATATTTTATATCTCTACGACGCCAGCATCTACCAATAGGGATATACTAACGTTGTTTTTATGGTAATACCTGATTTCAGCAAAATGTTACATACAACGTTGTTACAGCCGACCTTTCATTTCTAAAATATTCAAAAATAATTAAAATAATAAATCCTAATGAAAGGCTGATTGGTTTAGATCAGTTTAAAGATTTTGTAAGGTAGCAGGCAAATAACTATTGTATATCAGAAATAATACTATTTTTCTTCTTTGGATCGAAAACCAATCAACTTCCAAATGAGACCAACAAACTTCAAATTGAGAATAAACAACTTGAAATTAAGATAAACACATTCAAAATGAGAATAAACATATTCAAATTGGCACCAAACACATACAAATTGGAACCAAACAATTTCATATTCAAATCAGTCAAATTGAGATAGAACAATTGAAGGGTCGGCCGTAACATCGTTGTATGTAACAAACAAATTTAACAGCAACACAAACTAACAGACATACAGCATTGCTAAATGGCATACTACAAATTCGAGCTTTAAAAACTAGCCTTCCGAGAAACTGTTTAAGAATATTTTATATATCTATGACACCTAAACCTTCCAATACGCCTATGCTAACATTGTTTTTACGGCACTACCTTATTTCAGCAAAACGTTACATACATTGTTACGGCCGACCCTTTAATTGTAAATTAATTTTACATTGGGAATAATTAAGAGATATTGATTGATATGATATATTAATTTATTCAGAATTAAAACCAAGCTTATTTGACATTAACGTTTGTAATCAAAACAACTATTGATTCAGAATTATTTATTTCTCAATTTGATATTGTTTGTTCCCAATTTGGATATGTTTATTCTAATTACAAATACGTTTACCTCAATTTGAAATTGGTTAGTCTCAATTTGAGTTTGTTTGGTCAATTTGAAGTTGATTCATCTCAAAAAGCGTTTTTTTTTTTTTTTTATTTCGAACGCCAGCGAGTGAGGCATTTGAGTGAGAGTAAAGCGCATTCCTTTCGTGTTAGACCCCAGCAATCTTTCCACGACATGTCCCAAAAAGACTGGGTAAAAATTTGTTTCTTGCGTCATGCCCCCAAGGGACGAGGTGAGTGTCATTCAAAAGGGTTTTCTACGGGGAGTCTATCGGTACTACATTTAATGTTCGCAGATGCACAAGAAAAAAATTACGGCTCTTTCAAGTCATCGTTGAAATAGCATTAGTAACGTCCTAAAAAAAGCTTTTAACCAGCATGAGCTCTAATAAACGTAACATGTAGTTTAAATTACACCTGACCTGACCTGACCTAACCTCACCTAACTTTTTACGTGTACATCTGCAGACATTGAAACTGGTACTGATCGACTCAGCTTGTCGTCTTCATTTAAAAAAATACTCATTTTGCCCCCCTGCGACATGACCCAGTAAACGCATGTGAGCTAAGAAGTTTTTTCACACTATATGATACAAGAGGAAAAATGAATTTTCTTTACTATTTTGCAAGAGGAAAATTGAAATTTCTGGGCATGGAGTGGAAAAAACAATTTTAGGCAGTGCAGAGGATAGATTAAGGAATTTATTTCCCACTTCACTAAGAAGTATCAGTAGGTTGTAGTTTGTCTCGGAGTGGGGTCCCTGTTCTGTCAATGTTTTTTGATATGTCTTTAATGGAAGAAGGTGGAAGTTGATGTTACTAAAGGTGGTTTATAGGTATTCTGGAGTGGACGGCATACCATCCATTTGACAGTGTGCTTGCTTGCGGTATTCACGCCTGGATACTCTTAATTCATGATAGTACAATTTCTTTCTTAAGCTAAAGATCTTTCACTCGAAAAAGTTAGCAAATATTGGCTTCGGAGGTTTCTCTAAAATTGCTCTAAGGATTAACAGGTAGACCTAGTAGTATTCTAATGGCTGGAACGGAAAGTGTCTGATTACTTTTTACAATTGCGCCAAGTTTCAATAAGGACTTAAGTAGAATTGTTTGTTATCGCAACACTGACTTAAAGCTCAACACTTACGTGCGACGTCAATGTAACACCGTATTCTCATGTTCATATGTATAAAAGAGTATTAGGCCGCCGGTCAATGACGTTGTATGTAAGAGCTGAGGCTTTGTTATTGAGTCGTGTTAGTTATCTGTTGAGCTACATTTCCAAGGGTCTTCAGGTCAATAAACTCCACCAAAGTCATAGGTGAACTGCTCTGCTGGACTCGAGATGAGCGTCCTTACACTTTAACGTTTTAAAAGTTCTGAAGGACTGCCGAAGTTACATGCGCATAGTTAGTTTCTCTCAGAATCTTCTTGCAGTTCTCAGCAGCTTCATTTGCGACATGCAGAAGCAGCTTTTTTAGTAGGAGCAGGGCATCAAGTCTTCGGGTGACGCGAACAACACCTTGCGTTGACGATCTGCACCGCGTATTCCTGAGCCACGATGAACCGATTGAGAAAGTTTAACAGCGCTTGCTTATTTCCTTCATAGAACTCGGACCAGATTTTGGGAGCAGTTGTGCAACCTTCCAGCCGTAGACACGTCTCAACGTCCACATCAACGAATCAGGCGTGTACATGTGCTCGTCGAAGATGACATTTATCCGTCGAACGTCAGGGGTAATCTGATTTTGAATATACGAGACGGATGCGTACCGTGAAAATGTGTCTCCTGTGGCGATGTAACGTTTAGTAATTTCCACAAAACGTGTAAACGCGCGTCTTCAACGTAAAAGAAATTAACAGATATAACCTGTAGCATTCCTAAATACAGATGTTGTAGTTGGAAAATCTGGAAAACGGGTTTTTTTATTTAGCGTAAATTCTTTTAACTCCGAATGAAGCAATACCGTATATATACGCGATAGCAGCATAAGTACCTTAAGTTTAGGGGACAAATTTAGGCGCATTCTGATTTTCTACCGCACATTTTTTTGAAAAAAAGTGGGCGGATTATTCGCGTCGCTTTTAATTAAGTTTAACCGAAATAGTAAACGTTAAACCGTAGCATCTCTAGGCTCCTGGCTGTGGAGTTATGAGATAAGCAGCAGATGGACCATGGATTACAAATAATAATCATATGTACAGATATAATGTACCGGGCTAGGTCGATGGCAGGTTCCAAGAAATAAGTGCAAGGGTCTTTATCTATATGACGATAAGTTACTACGAGGTTAAAAATTAATATTTTGGAATCTAAAGTCAACAGATCACTAAAAGGATTTCGAAGTTTATTCGTAACTTTCATCAAAGATTTGACATCTTTAAGAAAGCGATCTTTCTGTCAGGCATGTCTTCATGATGGTGATCCTGATCACCCTTTTCCTGTTTGGGAAGGTTGAGCAATAAGTAAAATAGCATTAAACATCAGAGTATAAGACACAGTATTTTAAAAATGACATATTTTTAACGATACGAAGCGTACGATTTTGAGCATCAAAATCCAAGTTCAACAACGTGAACACGAAAGTATTAACAATTTTCTGAGGATTAGTATGATTGGTAACAGAGCCACAGTTGAAGTTCCCAATAAACCTGTGAATTCCTGGAATAGCGCGTCTCTTAGCCCATCACTTCAGTAGATCTACTTACAACTTCAGAGGGAAACTAACACAATTATGCGTAAGTTACTTTGGCAGTCCTTACCGAGGTGTAAAATGTACATCGCATCACCTGCGATTTTGGAAACGTGAACTGACCCGAAACCCTAGCAAATAATATCAGAACGACTATCGCAGCACAACGGAGATGTTGATAATACCGCTAATGATGCGCAATTTTTACTTGGGCTCTTCTTGGAACTTTGCGCAATTGAACAAAAATAACCACACTTCCCATGTGTCTCTCCACCCCCTACTCTGCCTCCAACTCTACCCTAAGGTGCCTCAAATCTGGGGGAAAATTGAGATCGCTTTTCGCTCAAAGAGCATAATCCTTACAAAGTTTTACGTTTAGCCGCAGGACTATGAGTACCTCTATCAAGCTTGTACGCACACGTAGAACAGAGAAGTATGTGTTGCACTGCCTGCGTCGCCGGTTCTGCTAGAAAAGTTACTGGTTGTAAAGAACAGGAAGGAGTTGAATGTGAAAATGTTTAGGAAAAGTTGGAAATTGGAATTTTGTTTTTGTCTTGATGGGTATGTAGTCCCGAGTTTCTGCTAGATGATTATCCGAATGTGTTTTTTATAAAAGTTTATAAAAAAGTCATTTCACATAGACAGTATCCGGATCCAAAACACGTATTAGATCTTAAATGTTATTACTGAAGCAATGAAATTGCACAGAAACTCAATGAAAATTTGCGAAGTAAACCAAAGCACTTCTAGGCACGCAAAGCTCACATTTAAACGACACGGTAATTTGACGTCATCGGCAATATCCGTCAACATCAGATTCATGAGGGAAATCAGATATTATTCAAGTTATTAGAAAATGCGCTAAAACACAACTAAATAATGATAGCAAAGACATTTAAAACCAACATATCAATTTGCGAAAATTTTGAAGTAATTAATGTAGATGACCATTATGGTAATTATTTTGGCATAATTATTCTTTTAAAGTGCAATTACATAGTGATAATTATTTTTTGATTAGAAACAAATAATTTTACTTCTGGAGAATTTATATTTTGACGAACGTTTTCTAGAAAAATATTTAAAATTCCTTGCAAATGGCATTTCCTAGTCAGCTGATTATTGATTCAGTCAATTCCTTACTTTTATTGCCTGTTACTCTAATTTTACAGCAAAGATCATTATATTTATTTAATTAATTTTCTAAATAATTTTACATTTAATTTAAAAACTTTACAGCATACATTTGCATTATTTATAAAGTAGAGAATTAAAAAAAGAAGTCCATCTTCGCAGTTGGGATTATTGCCCGACATCACGTGAGTTCCGAACGAGTAATAAACGGGTTCACCATTTCCAACTTTACCCGCCCAAAGTGTCGTGCAGTCTTAATTTAAAATTATCTATTTATGGGATATTTCCGTATAGTACCTTAAAATAAAACCAATTCCTTTTTGTCTACCTTCTAGTTATAACGAATTTTTCCACTCATGCAATATGAATATTTCTAAAAATAGTTTCACCGATTAGAATGTAGAAAATACCGCAACCGGCAACGTTGTTCACGTCGTACGTTTTCACGTCTGTGGATATTTAAAGCGGCGTACTTTATTTGCCGGCAAGGTGTATTCTTCAGTAAATCCACCGATTCCAGCTGTACTCAAAAGCACTTGCAAACGCACACAAATTTACATAATTGGCAACTTTTGGTAAAAAAATGTGAAAAATTATGAATTAAAAATTGATCCATTTTACCCATTACGTAACGACATGTACCAGGGGCTGAAACGTATTATACAGTACATGCAAATTAAAATAGTCTTTTATAGGATTATCATACAAATTGCTAAATGGGTGAGCAGGCGTGAACTTTGAAATAAACTACCTCATTAAAACAATTGAATGTATATGAGACAATTGATGAAATTATCCATCGGAATCAGTTGTTTCATGAATATACGCAATAACTTACTTGTATTATATATTTAGAACAAGACGGTGCAAAGACACTTAACACTTAATTCTAAAAAACGAACAGTAGTATTTTCACGTTCGTTCCACTGGGTCACACACCAGCCAAGTTGGATACGTCAAGTAAAATAAGACGCAAGCGCAAGATTTCGCCAGTAGAAGAAATAAATTGGAAATAAATGACGCACCAGGACGTTGCCAACTTGTAAGATTGTACTTGTATTAGACGATATTTTCGCTTTAAATATGTAGAAAACAAATGCCATAATGTGCATATAAGAATTGGTTATTTGAACAGTTTGTATTATATTTAGTAGTACCATTCCAGTGCGTCCCCCAGAACCCGGCCCCGCTCTTAAAATTGCTACCAACCTATCCTCCACAAAAACCTACCAACCACTACCTAACCAAATCGCTATGCAAAAGCAAATTCGATTTTTTTTCAACCTAACCTAATTTAGCCTAACCTAACCTAAGCTAAACTAAACCTAACTAAATTTGGCAATCATAGTAACTTAAGGGCTTATAGGCATTTTTTTACTTTTGATCCCAAATTTGAGGCATTTAGGGTGTTTACCACAAAAATGATTTAGATATTCAGAATTAGCATAAAATCTCATTAAAATGACACCAGCTCGGTCAAAGAACCTTCGGTGAGGGAGTTCTTTAATTATACCTAAAATTTAATTTAGAAACTGCAATTTTTCACATTTGGGTATTAGAAATCACAAAAGGAAGATTAGTAATTGCTAATAACACACTGACATAGAGTCACTACATCTAGTCACCTTTGCAGCCAGCAAGATGCCGCCGTTATGGGGCAAAAAGAGCATGATATTATTTTAAGCTAATCTTGAATTTAATCAAATCCACGTTTAGTTCAAAAAGTTTTTCTTAAGCTTCATTCAGAACCTCAAAATTAATACTTAAAATTAATCCCTCCAACTATTTCTTTATATGACATCAAATGTATCGTTCACAATTGATGTAATTAATCAGTAAAATTAATGCGTTAGAGTCACTGCATCTAGTCACCTAGGCCACGCTGGTCGATCAGAGTACCGCAAAACGCAGCCATATTGGGACAGTGAAGGCTAATTTTTAATAATGGACAAATTGAAACCACACTTTACGTATTTGACATATTAGAGGTTTGAACTTTCAGAATAAAAAAAATCTTTTAAACTAGACGTGGACTTGATTAAAATCAATACAGATAAAAATAATGAACAATGTCGTGCTTCTTTTGCCCCAATATAGCGGCATTTTGCGTTACTGTGATCGACCAGCTGGCCTCTGTAACTAGATGCAGTGACTCTATAATGCGTATTCTTACAGAGCCGTCTGTTTGGAATTCTTAGAATCATCAAAACATAACAATATAGAATTACTATATTAGTGATAACTTGTAAATAAAACAAGTATAAGAAAAATCGAAAAATGTCATTCTTCATAAAAAGATTTGCTTGTTGTAAGACCCCAAAAAAATAAAGAACATCACGTTTTATTTAACTCGTTTCATTTTATAGTCAGTTTTCTGTGAAACCATATGTAATTTTGCACTAAGTTCAAAACTTTAACAATAATCTAGTGTGTGACGTTTTATGTGATTATTAAGCAATAATTCTTTCAAATTGTCATGCAACAGTAATTGTTTGGTTCTAATCAATAACAAAAATTATAAACAAATACTAACATTAAGTAAAAATGAACACCAACTATTCGACGTAACCTCCACCAACCTCATAACATTTTTCCACTCTAATTGGAAATACTTTAATTTGAAAGAATTATTGCTTAATAATGACATATCACCCACTAGGTTATTGTTAAAGTTTTGAACTTAGTGCAAAATTTCATATGGTTTCACAGAAAATTGACTATAAAATGAAGCAGGTAAAATAAAACGAGAATTTGTTTTAATTTTCTGGAGTCTTACAAGAAACAAAACTTTTTATCAAGTATGACATTTTTCGAAAAAACTAAAAATAAAAGTTTTTTCCCTCTTGTGAACTCAATCCGTGGACACACTGTATGTATTTTACAGTTCAGACAGAAATCATTTCTTAACAATAACTTAAAAATATACGTTAAGTATATACATTTGAAATCAAAAAATATTGAGGACTTCAATTATCGAAAAATATACAGGGTGTTCTATTTAAGAAATACACACTTTTTCTATTACACTGCATAATATACGAATTTTCAAAAAAAGTTTAGTACCAAGGCGAAAAATGCTTAATTATAGTCTAAGTCTATAATTAATTATAAGGCTAAAATAGTCGACCGAGGCGTGAAGCACCAATGTCATCTATACCGCAAGGCTGTAATGAATTTTCCACTTCTACCGAGGTGTATATGCTATTTTATTCACAATAATTTAATTTTAAACAGTTAGCAAATACATAAATCATTTAGTAATTTCAGTAAAATATTTTGAGTAAAAGTAGGATGTAAACAACTTCCCTACCGGTTGGAAAGCCAAAAATCACTTGCCGCCTGGTTGCAAGATTAAAGTTAATAATAACTTATTTTGTAGTGTTGTGGTCATAACCACAACGGCCTCTTTTACCATAACGGCCAACAGCGGACGCACAGCCACACCGGTTAATTAAACCATATCGCCCAACTCCATACTTGACCATAACGGCAACCATGACCACAACGGCCAACTAGAAATTCCACTCCATCCACCATTTTGACCACAACGGCTACCGACCCCAGCCAGCACACTGAGGTTATAATGACGTTATTTTTAAGTCATTATTGGTCGACGACGTCATATGACTAATAAATGATGTCCATAAGACGTCATATAATGGGACGTACGTAGACAAAACGATGTCTTTTGGACGTTCAATAAATACAATACGTACAAGTTTAATTAAAAAAATATTATTTTAGCAGGAGCAAAGGAATACTGGTCATATTAAGCAGGTGGTCACAATATAGAGATGTTTTGACTGTAGTATATATAATAAATGTTATTTCCAATACTCAACTATTTATTTATAATTCCTGTCTTAGTCCTAGTATAGGGCGTTTTAATGACGTCTTTTGGCTGTGATATAATTATGTCAGTTTCACGACAATTTGACGTCGTTACTGCCGAAAAACGGCGACTATGACGTCAGTGTGCTGGCTGGGACGCTTATGTATTGGCGTTGCTGGCGACGATAGCTACAACGGTCAACTGTGGCGCGTGACCACAACAGCTAAAATAACCATAACAGCCAACTGTGGTGCGTGACTACAACGGCCAACTTTTTTTATTCTGAGAGGCCAGATGAGAAATGGGGTCACACATACAATTATTCTTAAAGGAAGTCCGGTATTAATTTTTCTTCTTCAATGATAAGAGACGTAAACATGTTCGCCAGATGTTCACCAAAGGTATCTGCTTATTGACTATTGTCATCATTGTCAAGCCCAATCATATTGCATTCTAATCAGAGAGTTTTGTGACGTGGTTGATTGACCGTTGTAACCTTCCATAATGCAGTCAGTTGCTTTTAGGAAGTGGAAATAGTTCTGGATTTCTCTGTCCCTCTAATAATTTCTTAAACTCTTTGATGGCCCTATTAAACTACGTTTTATCGCTCGGTGAGCGAGTAAGTAATCTACCGGTTTTTCTGAGAACTTCTATTTTCTCTCGGATACGTATGTAGCAATGCTGTTTTGTACTATTGCGGTTTGTTTCTGGGGTTGCGTTCCATGCACATGCTGCTCTCTAGATTGAGTAGTGGATAGATTCGTAGATATCCTGTTGACCTTTTACGGGAAGATTGACATTGAGTTTCTATAAATATGAAATCTATATCTATATGAAAATTTATAAATACAACGTCAGTCTTGTTGTTTCATAATTCTTTTTCGTGCTTTTTTAAACGTCTTCGAAATGGAAATATTGCTGTAGGTAAACAAGAAACAGAAAAAACTTCTTTTGATATTAGATTAACTACCCTGTAAACTAAAGTATCATGAGTCTGTAAATATTTAGAGTGTAGAGAAGAATCAATACCAAGTTTTTAGCACATATCTTTTAATCTGCCTGAGATACTTACCGAGAAAATAAGAAAGAAAAATTTTTAATAAAACTTCACTGGGCTGAAGTTGTATAAAGGTGCGTTTTTCAACATAGGTAAGTCACGTTAAATCGACGTTATTTTGACATCAGACCTCGCTGTTAAATTTTGGACGTACCTTTTTGAAACAAGTGTAAGTTAAAAGAGAGAACTAAGCTCTAATGAAATCAAAATAGTATAAAAAAGTTGGCCGTTGTGGTCATCGTCGCCAATACATAAGCATCGGAGGTAGTTGTGGTGAAAATGGCGGATGTGGTAGAATTTCTAGTTGGCCGTTGTGCTCATGGTGGCCATTATATAGTCAAGTATCGAGAGGTCAAATTACCCGTTGTGGTTGTGCGTCCGCTGTTGGCCGTTATGGCCACGGAGACCGTTGTGCTTATGACCACAGCAGTCAAAATAACGACTAACCGTTGTGATGGTCATTGGCCATTGTGGCCTAGACTCCTTTTTTCTTAGTAAGTTAGTAATGATCTTATTACTGATTGTGAATCAAACATATGTCGATGAGCGTCACAACATATAGTTTAAATCAATTTTTTTTATTTGCTCAAAAAGTAGGATTTTTATGTTTATTTCATATTCTAAAGATTTGTTTTCCTAAAGGTTTAAATATTTCAAAAGTTACAAGTTATAGGCTATATGTTAGATTTTAATGTATCTTTTAATTTTGAAAACAATAATTTGCAAATATGAAATAGTATTGTGTATCGAATTACTTGGATACTATGTATGTATTATGTTAAAAATGTTACTTTATAACGCTTATAGAAATAATAAATTAGCAAAAACAAATTATCAAATATCAAAGTTTACATAAATATTCCTTTTAATAAAAAAAAGGAAAAATTCTGACATAATAATGTAAAAATACGATCGGTACACCAAGAAATTCTCAAAAAATGGATTACAAGCAGTTACATTACAAGTAATCTACCAAAACTAGAATATTTATACTTTAATAAATAGAAAGCGCATTGCTATAAAAAGGGTGCTTGACCATTACCTACGTAAACAAAATATTTGTAAACAGTAAATGATTTAAAAGCAACGCAAAAACTTTCCAATAAATTAGACAAAACGAGAACGTTCAATAAACAGAACCCATTATAAAACTGGGTATTTTAATTCGGAATGAATTTCGATGGAAATGTTGCGTTGGGAGGTTTTGGTAAGAGTTTTTAAACTATTTATTTTGTGTCTAACACACCGCTGGAAATGCAGCGTTGCAGCAGCTTTCACAGCCGTCTTAGATTTGAAAATCACCGTTTAAAATTTTTAGTTTTTTATTATATCTCTTATCTACTGTCGAAATTGATGTTTTGACATTTTAATTATTGCTATTCGGTAAATCAGTTGTCCTGTGTTACTTGTCAGCGCTTCGAGCTTTTTATATGTATAAAGCGATGATGTATTTATAATGATTTTAATGTTTTAGTGGTTTTTAAATCCAAGACGGCTGTGAAAGCTGCTGCAGCGCTGTATTTCCAGCGGTGTGTTGAACGCACCCATTCGCTGAGTTCACTCACTTAAGGAAGTTGTGGTGGGATAGTCTGCGTCAAAAGTTATGGAGCTGTGCTATTTTGACAAATAATTACATAGTTTTGCTTCAAATAATGGCTCTAACGATACTAGTTTTATTAGAATGCATGTGAAAACAGTTTAGTTATTATTTATATGTTTTTCAAACTTAAGAATGTGAAGAAGTTACGAAAAAACAATTATTTTAACCAGAAATTTCATTCAAGTTTACTTTTTTCTTAGTAAAAATAAAATAATATTACTAAATAAATAAAAATAAATAAATCTCTCTAGAATTTAAGTAGATTATATGCTTCTAGAGTAGTGAAGCAGTGGCAACGTTGCCTTAAGTTGGTACCAGTATTTCGTTTGTTGTTCTGATGAAAACAAATTAATGCAGTAAATGTTTTGAGGTTATCTTTGCAAATATTACAAATATATGTATATAAAACGACTAATGAAACACTATTTATTCAGATTCATTTAAAACATAGCAGTAAACAAATTCCGAACTATGATCTTTTTATTTAATACAACTATTTCTTTTTCGAGATGTAAGAGCGTTTCTCAATTTCTCTCAATTATCTCGTTTTTTCTAAAGCGTAGTTGCTATAAGCCCTATTAATTTTTTTTATATGTATTTATATATTATTAATTTTATATATTATTAACAGCCTATTAACAATTGCCATGCATTTTTCGCTTAAATTAATAATTTGCACCGCGTATAGTGGCGCTAGCTATCAGGACCACTCTGTAGGATATAAACCCTGAACGAGCTCGTTATATTATATATGAATATTATTTAAACAGCCAGACACATCCGAAGGATCTAACATACCACCAGACATAGTAGGAGGTCAGCCGTGAGTGCGAGCGAGAAAGCATCTTTCGTGCACATGAGTGCTAGTGAGAGCATTAGTTGGGTTAAGCATAGTGAAGTGCCTAATACAAGTATACGCAGCAGTTGGTCTACCAGTATATGTTCAGGCTGTGACCGTACAGCATACGTTTTACTTACGCAGTGAAATAAAATTGCTGAAAGATTTTCGAATTACAGCCGCCTGAAGTTGACATTTTTTGCACTCAGCAGAGCCCTATGGGAAAGAGAATTGAAGAATTCTCTCGCCCAGAATTCTTCAAAGGTAAATAATAGTTTCTAATATGTACATCAAAAGTGTCAACGGGCACAAAGTCCAAAAAAATAGTTTTCGAATTACAGCCATTTGATGTTGAATAATGCAAAAATTAATGTTAACTTCAAACGGCTGTAATTCGAAAACTAATGTTTTTTGGGTTTTGTGTCCGTTGATACTTTTGATCTATGTATTAAAGACTATCATTTACGAAAGTTTTAAGAATTTTGGCCGAAAGCCATTTCTCATATGGATTCTACAGGATGATATTTAAAAATTATCAACTTTAAACGGCTGTAATTAGAAAACTATAAATTTTAGGACCTTGTGCCTATTGACACTTTTGATCATTTTCCATAAGGATTCTGCGGGGTCCTTTATTATTATTAGAATTTTATTCTATATTTACAATAAACATATATTTATTTAAAAATATCCTTTACGATCTTCAATCAATTTTCATTATCAACTTCACTTAGAAACGCAACTAATGCTCTCACTCGCACTCATATAAACGATGATGCTCTCTCTCTCTCGCAGTCACGGCTGAACTTCTACTTTGTCTAGGGGATATTAGATCCTTCGGATGTGTCTGGCTATTCGAATTATATAATAATAATATTGCTAAATAACCGTCCGGATAACATAACCGTTCCGGGGTTCGAACCCGGGCCACCTGAGTGAGTTGGATTTTTTACTGTGTGACCACCCACTTCACATTCACTAGAAAGTGTTCGCACATATGATGCCCTCATACACTTAAACGAAGAGTTTCTTTCCATTACCCGTTTAGAAGATTTCTTGATTGTCCCCTTCATCCCCTGTCTCTTTCATGCCACCTCTCCCCTACACACCTTGTGCTGCCGAACACATACGAACTCCAGCATTAATGCTTAAGTAATTAAGTTAATGATAATCTTCGCAGAATCACTTTTCTGCCTGTTTTATGTTGCGTCTCTTCAATTCGATTCGATTTTGTACTTTTCTGTAACACATCTTCAGGCTCGGAGGTCTATAATTATAGATTTATATCTAAGAACTTTTGTGACAAGCTTATGGCATGTAATATTGATAACAGCTCAGACAATTTCTCAAATCCTTACTAAGGGGGGTTTTGTGGGATGAATATTGTCTTAAAATTGTACATTATCTAATATTAACTAGATATCTACAATGTCGAAGTTTATTAGAGGAGTGTCCAGTGCCGGCTCCACGGGGTAAGCAAAAGATGCGTTGCATCGGGGCACCATACGCTAAGAACGCCGACATTACCTTGCGGAACACTTTAATGATGTGAAAATATGGCGACACGCCAAGAATCTAATGTGGCGGGTTCAGCGAGTTCCCCGGAACCTGGCCCCGCTCCTTAGACGGCTCCGTGCTCTTGCGGTTGTTACAAATACGCGCGCTTTCTCTGCTGCTGTAGTCACACCGATGTTTCAGTGTCACTTAACGACTGCCAAAGCAAACTCCTACCATTCAACCTATGTAAATCTTGATGACGTAATTAAAAACTTTGCAATGAAAAACGCCAAAGGAATAATTTTTAAACTCACCAGCACTCGTGCTTCAATAAGATGCAAAAGACACTGGCTCTTTTAGTCTCTCTAGAAAAAATTTGACTTGATAATAATTAATTTTCAAACAATTAAAGAATTCCTCCATCAAACACTTTTTGAGCAAATTGTTGTCACTTTAACGGAAATTTTATGCTGATTCCAAATATGTAAATCATTTTAGTCTGCAAAATTGGTTGCTACCAACTTAACCTTTACATAAACGCCACTACCTAACCAAAACGCATGCAAAAGCAAATTAGAATTTTTTTCAACCTAACCTAACTTAATTTAATCTAACCTAAATCTAAGCTAACCTGACCTAATCTAAACCTAACCTAACCTAACCTAAACCTAACTTAACCTCACCTAACTAAATTGGGTAATGGTAAATTACACAATTTGGCAATCATCGAAACTTAATATAATAATTATTATTCATTTCCATGGAAATTAAGCATTTATTTTAGTTTTGATCCCCAAATTTGAGGCATTTAGGGCGTTCGCCCCAAAAATAATTTACATATTCAGAATCAGCATAAAATTTCCGTTAAAGTGGCATCAGGTTGGTGGGGGAATTCTTTAATTAAGCCTAAAATTTAATTTCAAAAACGCAATTTTTCCCATTTGGGTATTAGAAATTACAAAACAAAGATTACTAATCGCTAATAATTCCACTGACAAATGTGTAGCCATCTACTGGCAACAAGAGAATGCCAGGCGCGGATCCAGACTTTTGTTTTGGGGGGGGGTCACTCTCAGACACGCAACCAGACTTTTTTCTCCGGACCGGGGGGGGGGTGTCATTATGTCAAAAGTACATTGGGCAGGGGAGTTTCTACTATAATGTTTTCTACTGCGGGATCTTGTTCCAAAATAATTGAACAAGAGTGATATATTTGAACAAAAATCATATACATATTACAATACTTTTTCCATGACAAGTTTTACAGTATAATTAACTATAATCACAATGTATGTATAAATAAACTATAAATATAAATAAACTATAAATAAACTATAAATAAACTATAATCACATGTGTTTTATCGTTTACCATATCAGTTTATTCTCATGAAAAAATTGTGTTTTGTTCATCATTGGGGGGGGGGTCACGACCCCCGTGGCCCCCCTCTGGATCCGCGCCTGGAGAATGCTATTGCCATACTTGGTTTTATGTTTACTTTGAATTGGAAACAGTATTACAGATTTCGGTTAATCATGTTTTTTTTTTGTTTATTGTTTCCAGCCTTACTTTGTGGAACTCCATAATCATGAAATAAATAAAGATTAGTAAAAGTTTCACAGTTTTAAAAAAATGCATGTATGTTAGCGGGTAGGTTCTCTAGGTACGTTTTATACTAGACTGCGATGTTTGATCGTGGTGATACTTATATGTCTTTACTTCATCGGTTGGAGCATGTAACCTTCACTTAGTAGGTAATAATCGTTTTGTAGTTTTGATTCTATCTGTATAATCAAAATAAACTGTGAAACTTTTACTAATCTTTATTTATTTCATAATCATGTTTTTATTGTTAAAGTTCGTTTGAAAGATTTTCGTGCAAAACTCGATGTGCGAAGTCATCTTTGACGCATTCGCGCAAACGATCACTCTCTTCTTTGTCGCTCGTGCTTCAAATAATGCACGAATAATGACTTCGGCACTTCGTAAATAGAGAGTTTGCGCAAGGTAGTTTTCGTTATAGTTATAGAGCTATAGCGGAGGAATCATAATCGTAAGAGCGATCTTCCGTTTCGTTGTTTGCGCTTGACGCAGTATTTACGTTATATTTTGACAGTTAAGAAGACACAACCGTCAACCCCTTGAATAAAATTGAGGTTATCTTAGAAAAATACTTATGTAGGTATATGTATTACAACAAGAACTACAATCCTCGCTATTGTAAAATTGTTTTGATTGAACAGCGTAGAAACGACTAACAATATGGACAATAATACTTTGGAAATTCTTGTGGCATGTCTTAGTACAGAAGAGGTAAAGGAGTATTTAATGTACGTATTCCTGAACAATGAACTGGAAGAAAAAGAACAGTTGTATAGTTGTGCGTCATTCAGTATTGATACAATACCTCTAGCAAATTTCCGACACATATTTCGGTTTGACAAAGAAGATATTGTAAGGTTACATGGAACACATTTTACACGATACAACCAGAAAAAACAATAACCGATCACGCATTTAAAGAGGTTATGTTTTTATTATGTTTGTTGGGCTTCACGTGTTTACTTTAGGGAGTTCGCGTGCCTTTGGTTGGCAACTTTGAATTAATATACCGTTGTGTTTTTTGATTGGTCATTATTTTATAAAATAGCGGAAAGAAATTGCTCGTACGGTATGATTTTCGGTGTCGTTATAGATATAACTATAAGGACAGAGTTTTATAAGGGAAAACATCCCCTTGCGCAAACTCTATAATGACTATTATGATACTGTTTTATGATCCTATTGTAATATGTAATAATGTATTTATAATAAATTATTTATTTAGAAGTTTTTTTAGGCCAAACGAATTTTTGAACCCGGCCCAGCAAAAGCTTTCTACTCATAGTCATGTACGCATAAAATGAATAAAACTTTTGCGAGACTACAGTCTTTCGCAAAATCTGGCGGCATACTACAAAGTATTGTATGTTGTAGCCCTTGCCGGTTGCGGTTCAATGCTCACAGACCACTTGTTTATTATTCTTTCAAGAACTGAATTTTAAGGGCGCCGAAACAATCTTGGCATCGGGGCGCCGTAACCCCTAGGGCCGGCACTGAGAGGAGCTGATACCATCTTTTGCAGTAGACCTAAACTATGCATTTACGTTTGCGGTACATAGGTTCTCTCGGTACGTTTTATAGTAGACTGCGATGTTTGATCGTGGTGATTCTTATATGAGCATGTAAACTTCACTTAGTTGGTAATAATCGTTTTGTTGTTTTGATTGTATCTGTATAATCACCGTGGTCATTCCAGAACTCAGTAACAGGTCAAGTTATCATCTGTACAAGTTTAATTTAGTTCACTACTCATATCCTTCAAACTGTATATGCTCGATGGATTTATAACACCAATCATTTTCTGCATCTTTAACTTGAATACTGCAATATGTCTTCAGAAAGGTGGTTACGCAGCTTTAAATTCTAACGTTCGGAAAATAACACATCATTTGATCGTAACTTCGTTGTGAATCGATGTCTCAAAGACGATCATTTCATTACTAATTTACTAAAAATGGCAGGGCGATTTTACAGTCGATGGTGTGATTTTCCAATCTTATCCCTTCCCCGCGTTTTCACGTTTACCTTGTACTCTAATAATTTTTCTTCTAAATGTTTAACTTTTTTATAATTTTTTTGACCGTTCCTGAATATTCCTTTGCTTTTTTAGATTTTCCTAATAATGTCTTCTAAATTTTTGGCTTTCTCTAACACTTGTTCTTCTAAATTAAAACTATCATAGCATTTTGTTACTACTTCTTCTAATGAAGTATACTGAGCATGTATTTAGAATAGTACATCTATACGTACTATTCTAAATACAATACAACTTCGAATCTACTTATTGGGTAGCATTACAAATAAACTTACTGGTTTTGGTCAAAAGTGTACTTATTTTGAATTCGGATTTAAATATTTTCCATGCCTTTCCTATCACTATCGTTTTTATTAAGTGTTTTTCAATTCTGATAATGTTAATTAGTTCGAAACCTCTTCAAATGCAAGAGTCGATTTATACTAATATAAAAGTCATAATATAAAGACTATCTTAAAACAAGGGTCAAAATCTTAAAAGTAGTAGAAAATCATAGATAAAAATTACATACGAGACGATCTTCTTCTAAACTATCGTCACAACAAAAAGAAAATCCGCTTAAGAAACCTCCACCTTCATCATCTTTTCCATCACCATCTTTTCGAGACCAAAGAAATTCATCTGGATTTGACTGGCGGGCTCTCTCTTGCTTACCACCCAAAAGATCGGCACACTTATTCGGCTTATTAGTTTCTTTCTTTTTGCACTTAATTTCAGTAGCCATTGTTAGACCTAGATTCGAACTTGGACAACATGCGGCAGAAGGAAATATAAAAATTTAACCAAAACTTCCCACTTCTTCACCCTCAGATTTATGACTTTTAAATTTTGCTCAGCATCTTAAAAATTTTGGCGTTCTGTCAATTACTCCAATTATTGTTTTATGTTTTTGACAAAGAGACGAATTGATTTGTAAGTACTGAAACATGAAGCTAACTACATAAAATATACTGGAAGTAGTGGAATAGTGGATTTTGTAGTTCGGTATACATTGGTGATATATGATATATTGGTGAACACTTCGAGATCTTGACATAAGATATAAAGAACACATGCGCCGTTACAGAAATAACCATCCTGATAAATCTAATTATGCCAAACACCTTTTAGAATAGAATCACACAATGACCTCCCCAAAATAATATTAAATATTAGGGTTGTCCCAAGAATAATGCACAGTTAGCTCTGAATAAAAAGTTTTTATTTTAAACGAAATACAACATTACAGCTCTTCAATATAATCCTCCTGTTTGTGACTGCATGATTGCCAGCGGTCTGGAAGCACTTAAATACCGCCATCTTTATTCAGCTCGCGGACTCTTAGGCTCACTCTTTCATTCAGGGCATTTAAGCTAAGAAGTCGGATTCTTCGAAGCGATTCCTTGAGCTTCGGAAATAAATCAAAGTCCGGGGGACTCATATCCGGCAAATATGGTAGGTGGTTTTGGCGTTCTCATTCGTATTTCGGTCTCGATATGAGGTCTCGCTCTTGCCATTCAGTTTATACATGACGCGTTGCAACAATCCTGTAGCTTTTTACAGATTTCTGATCGCAATTTTCCAGCAAGTAATGTTTTGTAGTAGTCTCCACAGTTACACTACGGCCAACAGGAATTCGATTGGTGACAATTATCCCGCGGGTATCGTAGGCAAAAGACATAATTTGTTTAACTCGTCTGCTGGCGACGAACTTTTTTTACTCTCGGCGAGTTTGGTAAATGATCACCACGATATCGTTACATCATAACTTCCATCAGGAAAGCATTGAAGCATAGGGATTGCCATAGCAACTATAATAAAAATGACGTAATAAATAAAGATTCTATAATAAGTCATGTTGTGTAATGATCTTGCCAGTGGCGTGCGGTAAGAATTTAGGCTAGGGAAGCAACGACGATTTTAATTTTAGTATACCTAGGTACAATAAAAAACAGTGTTATAATTATTAAGCTTAAAAGTTTTTAAGAGAAGAACGTATACACTTTATACTTATGGAATTTGTTGACTATTATTCTTTATTTTAAAAAACTACTACTATTTATTTATAATGCAACTCGATTTTCCGGTCTTTTTTAGTAAAATACCTAGTGCAGGTTTTAATCTTTGTTGTTGAATTTAAAAGTTCTGGTTTTGATCTGCCTTTCTCAATAATTTTTAATTTCTCTCCAAAACTGTATGCAGAAAATTCTTTTTCTAATAATTTACAAACCGAACAAAATCGTCCAGATTCGGATGTATTCAAAATTCCAACTTATATAAATTGAAATAATAAAATGTTTCAAAATAGTCTCCTTCACAGATTTACATTACTTAAGTAACATTTAACAAACACTAAATCGAACAAATAACCAAATTATAATAAATATACATTTGGGCACGGAGCACACTAAAAATAACGACCTCAACCGCATCGTCCGTATTACCACAACGTACCAGCCCAAAATCAGTGTTTATATGCAGTGCATGTAACACATTTGAGTCGGTATTACCTTTCCGCGCAAGTTTAATGAGCCTAATTCAAAATAGTGCTCTTATTATACTTTTTGCTGTACGGAATTGATATTGAGCTTTAAGTTGATTAAATATTACAAATTTAAATAAACGACAACCATAATTTTATAAAAATATTTTCGTTAGCATTGTTTTTTTAAATAAATTCTTAAGGGAAGCATTGGTTTCATTGGTTCTATGGACCGTACGCTGTATCATTACATACGATATCATTATCGTTGTGATCATTTATATAGCAAGGTCCAGTATCTTGCTATATAAATGATCACCACGATATCATTACGGTTCTACCCAAGTATTGCTTTGGGACTTTAATTCTGGTTCCATACCACACGCTTCATTTAACGCAGCATGAATTTCGGGCAAAGTTTTACCACGAATTGTTTCAATCTTAATGTACGCGCGTTGCTCTAATGCGGAAATGTAAGCCGAGGAATTATTTCCACTTTCGTTATCGCTGTCGGACATCATTACACTTCACTAAACCACTAACACTTGTTACTAACGTGTTCGTTATTACTTGAGGCTACGAACAGAATGAGATCAGCCGTTTATGTTACGTTGCACGATAGCTAAAGGGTGCTGTGCATCATTTGCGGGATAACCCCCATACTCTACATTTTTGTAATAACAAACACAAATTAGGCATTTTGGAAGTTTTGCGATATACAAACACAAACTCAGGGTACCCTTAATGAATGAACAGATTGAGCTCAGTAATTCTCCGTTACTGAAAGTGTTAGATATTTAATTTTTTAATATTTTTATCTTTTTAACTATATAGTTATCTATTTTTTGTATTTCTTTATCGACGTGTTTGTTTATATTTATATTACTTGTGATAATGACAGCTTAGCTTTCGAAACAATTGTCAGGTACTTTACATTATAGCGTTTTCAACTGTTTGGTCTGGAGTGCTCTTAGATTACTCTTAGAGTCAAGAGACAGATTCTGCATTCGATTAGTTCATCTAGCATTCAGGCAAATACTTTATAATATTATTAATACCGGAAACTTACTTTGAAAAATGGGAGACAAAATTTAATAGCGCCTCTTGCGGTGTGGTGTGCAAATGAACGTGACATTTCTAAAATATTTGGAAAGTAATTAAAAAATCGTCATTGTAATGAAAGACTAAATAGTTTAGATAAATTGTAAAAGTTTATATATTTCAGCATAACAGTAATAAACAATCGTTTAACAGAAATAATGCTATTTTTTAATTAGATGCAGGTCTCTCACCGAAAAACCATTTGTTAGTTGTACACCCATCTCCGAAGATGGCGCATCAAAAATGTCCCCTATATAGCCCTTTATTTTCAAATAGTAGCGACAACGATTGATCTCGCCACTGGAGCAAAAGCACCAGAACGATATTGGCGACACTGAATGTTACCAGATTTGACATTTCGTCTTACAATAAATCTTAGGTTGAAACGTACTTAATTCTGGGCCCACGTTGGACCGCCAATGAAACGTAAGTATTATGCCGGTCTAAATAACAATAAAATAATGTATACTTACTGTAACTGAAAACTCAAAAAATATCTGCCACAGCTTGAGATTTAAACTCTCTCTTACAAATTAATTAATCAAGTCGTAGGTATTGGTTCCACAGCTGTATAAATTGTGAAAAGGAATAGATAAGGGTTCAAACACAAATAAAAACTTAAAAGGGCGCCATCTGGTTTTGAGCTTAGGTAATTACAAATTAACCAATCAAAGATGTTAATTGAATAAGCATTAAAAATTATTAAATCCATTAACCAGAAAATGAATAGAATATTTAGTTGAAACAAAATTTTGTTTACTTAAAATTGTTGAAGAAATGAAACTAAGCATTCATAACTAATATGGTTCCGTTTTTCAGATCATTCAGTTTAGAATTAATAACATTTATTAACATGAAAATAATTAAAACACAACTTTGCATAGATAAAAATAAAACACACATCGTATATTTATTACAAGTCCAACCTAAATTTATTAGGTTATAATTATACCAAAATTAATCAATGAATATTCATTTAAAACTTTTCATTAAATAATGAAAATAGCTCAAAAAATTGATTAGATCAACCACAAATCTTGTTCAAAAGCATTAACACAAATACTATTGACTCATCTTATTCTGGACAAAAAGATAAACAAATATCTAAATGAGATTAGACAAATTAAATCAGTTCGAAAGTATCAACATAAATGAATTATAATTAAATTAAAGTTTAAAGATTTTTAACTAACGAGGAGAGCTCTCCCTAAAGAAAAATTCTTAACTGTGAGATTCTTAATTCACTGAATTACAAACAAATCCTTAAAACTACAGTACCTTGAGTATTTTCCATCAAACTCATGGAACACCATACATATAGTCCAGAAGAAATTGGAAATTCGGCCTTTCATTTGGGGAAATTTCGTTGAACTCGGCGTTGTATTGAAATGTTGATTCTCGGTACCAAAAATGCGATAATATTTAGTTATTGTCATTTGCCCATATGATTTCATGAACAAACGGGGTTTTCACTTGGAAAATAACGATAATGTTTCAGAAACTTATGTTGTTTTTGTAATCACGTGTAGCATCAAATGCGTTTAAATTCTTTAAGCGGGGTTTTAATTTATAAAGGCACTAAAGTCGATCGTTAAATTCGAGATCGCTTTAAATGGTTTTGCTTTAAAAAAAAACTGCACTGGTCTTAAACCCAAACGAAGCAAAATAATTGTTTGTTGTTTTATAATTCTTCACTATAGCGTGAAACACATTTATTTACCCGCGTTACAAAACTATAAAAATTCTTCTAACACGAATTAACGAGACGGAAATTCTTTTAAAACTTGCACTCTACACAAAATAGCATTAAAACTGTACTGTACTGTATTTAGGATTATCTTTCAAATCTCATAGCACTTAAGCTAAACGGCATCTTTAACACCATGTCGACCGCATGAAAGCAGGGTGCAGTCGTCAGTCTCCCGCGTCAAACCCCAGCGAGCCTTTTTATTAACTTTTCTCTTCATTGCTACGCGAAAACACATCTGTATTTATGCGGCAAGGGCGCTTTTATTTGGCCTTCTATAGGATTCTCGACTCTAAGTGTAAAAAGTAGTACTTAAAATTACGCGCCAAACTAGTATGGAATGCTACTGCATGTGGCTTGTAGACGATATTCCTACGCTACATTTGACTTAAAATTTTTAAAACGCAAATAACAGACAAAGGAAAGTGTATTTTCGAATCGGATACTCTCAAAATGTTAACAAAATATTTCTATAAAATTGATGATCAAGTACTTCTCACAGTTTCTTAGCAAGGTCTATCCCTAAAATAATTGATATTATTTTAAAATGCAATTTAGCAGGATACGAAAAAGACAATATCTTTATGACGTTACTTCTTTAATTACATCAAACATGACACAATCTCTTCCTAAAAGTGCTTTCGTAGGAAATATTTACATAATGAAATGCTTGTTTAAATAACACGCAGCCCTACAGGACCGAACTTAAGATTTTTAGTGAGAGTAAATACAAAATTCTGCATACTAAATGCCAGTGGAAAATGTACCCGTTACAAGGTTTAGTAATAACTAAGGGCAACCACATGGTTGCTGAATGGGTAGTTAAGCGCACAATTTCGTGTAATCGCATGTATACCTAACCGTACCGTAACCTACCGTAATTTTATACCTATACATTCGACTACACGAAATTGTGCAATTAACTACTCATTCAGCACCCAGTTGGTTGGGCTTGGTAATAACCATTGACAAAAATATTCTCAACTCAACATTAATTTTATAATGGATATTCATGTTCTGTAAAAACGATCATATTAATATAAGATATACTACCTTCATAAGTATAATTTTTAAATAACTTTTTATTAAATTTTCGTAAAAGCATGCATGTAGTAATTTTTGCGTTATTAAAGTTTGTGTCAGGTTTGCTCCACTATTTTGCTACTATTTGATACAGAGCGACTATAGTCCCCTATTTTCATATGGTAAACTATTATATGGAGTTTCCGGTATTAATAATATTAAGGTATTAAGTATTTAATTCAGGTTATCGAGATTTGCGTGTTCGATTGCGTCAAGCGCTCTGTGTAAAAGCACACCGGGAGTACTCTGCGTTGATCTGCCTCGTGAGACAGATCAATTTAGATAAAAACAAGAAACCTGATTTCTAATTCACTCGCCGAGTTACTTCAACTGAAAAACTGATTCCTAAAGGATTATTATGGATGATGAAAGCTGTTTGGCTTTATTAGAGATTTCATCATCAGATTCGTCTAATTTGAGTTATTTCGTAGTAAAAAGGAATTTGACAATTAACAATATTTAAATTTAAAATATACGTGTCATAAAAGAGAGATGGGCCCATACTACTTTTCGCAACTTTTTACAGCAAATTGAATTGTGAAGCAGTATACACAGAACAATGGCGTTAGTTCTGTGAATCCAGAGCAGTTAGAGTTCATCCCAATTGTTCTAATCTGGTAATGTAGAACACGGCAGAGCTAACACGCGAGTAAAAAAACGCTCATGAATTGATAGTGTACTCTGGATCAAAATGCCGAACGCACTCTGTATAGTTCAATAGAACTGACGTTAGTTTAACTTATTAAGGAACAGATGCCGCTGCAGAACTAGCTTCTAACTAAGGTTGTATAGAGGGAGGTTGGGACATCCTAGCCCCACCCATGATGCATTGCAGCAATTGTCATAAGGTGACAACTGTCAGGCAAAATTTCAAATATTTGAAATTGAAGATGCCGACTTGTTGCGTCAAGAATTGCTGTAATTCTGCTGCAAAGGGCTTCCGATTGTTTCGATTTCCCATACGTGAGCGTGAAAGACGAAATTTATGGCTTCGGAATTCATTTTTGACATCGGCGGCCATATTTGGGGCTATGACCTTGAACATGATGTCCCAACCTCCCTATATACAACCTTACTTCTAACAAGGTCCGTAGATGTCTAAGCAAGCTTAGAAAAGTAGGTCGTCTCATACATTTCCACTATGGAATGGACATGAAAATGGTGCCGAATGGTGGGAAATTTAAAATCGACTTGCACTAAACCCTATGATAATAGTTTTTTAAGCTTTGTTAATATCAAGTGAAAAAATATAATAATTCTTATAGCAAATGCTAAATACCGAACAGTATACTAAGATTCGTTTTTATTAAGAAGAAATATAAAAATAAGCAAAATCTCCAGGTCGAACTTTCACTTGCCGGACTAATTTATTCGACTAAAGGAAAGTTCTAGTTATAGAAAAAAAAACTATCTTCAAGCTCCCTTAATGTATTGTTTTATTAATAAAGTACAAACAGCGCAAACATAACCATAATACCACAACATTTAATTCTTATGCTGTGATAATACTTAAGGGGACACGACACAAACAGCAATTTGTTAAGATAGGTTTTCTGTAGGTAGGTAGGTAGGTTCTGTTTTAGAAGAAATTGCTTAAGTTAGTATATTTTTGACTAATCTAACCTAACCGATGATCTTTCTACGCTTTCTTGAACTAAAATATGTAATTGTGCTAACATTTGGTTCATTTAAAGGAGCTCTTGTGGTGCTATTACAATTAGGTGGTTTAAATAGTGTGGGAATAACATTAGGTTTTAACCTTTTTGTACCATTTTGGCGGTTGCTTTCAAATGGGTGTTCTTAAAAAATTTTCTAGGATATACATAAGAATTTAATAACTCATTGTAAAATGTAATAGATAAACGACTCATATCTAAAATGTATATAGGTTTATTTATTGTAGACAGTGTACGAACTTTGCATAATGTTGAAAATTTCGTTGGTAGCCAGTTTAGCCATCGACAATTTTGCACCCAAATAAACCGTTTCCTTTCATCTGCTGGGAACATAAATACTCTAAATCCATGTCTGGAATGGTTGCTGCGGTTCATAGCTGTACACACAGGCATTCTTAACGTGCAAAATAAAGACAATCACAGAAACAAACTATTGTGATGACATTCTCTAAAAGTCACCTTGTTAATTGTAACCATGGACTTATTAAACTAACGGACAAGCTATATCAAACCTTGGGGGCAACAGAAGAGTGGCTTTCGGGGCGAGCAGAGGGAAGCATTGAACGTAAGCAAACTAGCGATGTCATGTAAAAATGATCAGATGATCGCTTGTCAGATGTTCTGCACTTGCCTAAATAAAATACATAAAAAAGCATATTTTATACTTACCAGTGAAACTTAACGTTATTTTTCACTTAATTTACCACTGCACTTTTGTTCTTACATGACCTTTCAACACAAATAACCATTCCTATTAATAATATCAACTGCTGAATTAAACACGACCGCGTCACACGGACACACAAACAATATGACAGTTTTGGCACGATCCAAACCACTGGGACACGACGGGAATGCCTTGTCCGTTAGTTTAATAAGTCCATGATTGTAACCTTGAAATGTCAAACAACAATCACGACGGCTTCGACAAGATATGTCAGTGGGCATGAAAATGGCGTCTAATGAGACGACCTACTTTTCTAAGCATCTACAGACCTTGAGCTTCTAACAAGATCCGTAAATGTCTAAGCCAAAGTCTAAGCAAGCTTAGAAATATAGCTTATCTCATACACTTCCATTATGCAGCTAGCGCGAAAATGGTGGAACATGTTGATTAATATGGAAACAGGAATATCGACAAGTTTACTTGTTTACAGTTATGTACTTCTTGGTTGAACGTCACGCGCCTCATATGACTATCCAGTTGGCTTCGATAGCAGCCGTATTGCAACTGTTACTGAGCGCGAAAATCGCGGCATTGCGATGACCTATATTTTTAAGTTTGGTTTACATCTGCCGACCTTGACCTTCTAAAAGAAAACGTAGAAAATATCGTAATTCTGAGACCTTTGTTCTGTCCTTTAGCTATAGAAGAAACTTCTTATTCACAAAATTTATGTCTATTCATTTCTTTTAGTCCCATTTACGTCAATGTGATATGTAATCATTTCTGGCTGTTTTTAACAAAGTATTAACAGTAGCTAATTGCAGGTACATATAAGTATCATCTTAAACAGTTTAATTTATTAAACCTATTTCCTGGTACGATTATATGAGGGTATAAAATCGACTTCGCGGATAAAAGAGGGGCAGTCAACAGCGAGTTATTAACTGTGTATCACGAAATAAATAGTAAATGTGAAGATAAATGTTGTATTAGAAATTCATAGTCTGTAAATAATAGTTTTAATGGTTTATAATCATAGCGTTAATTTATAGTGTATTCATTAGTGTTTGTAAATAAATATTTCTTATTAATAGACGATTTAAACAGCACTTTTGTTATTATTCTAAAAAGAACGTTACAATATTTTAAGATGACATTATTAAATAATTGTGTAACAGACATAACGTTAGATTCTTTAAAAAGCCGACGGGAAGAATAAAGAGTTGGTTTATTTAATATAAGTTTAAGAATACATTTTTGTATTATCAACACTCGTTCTACATATATTCTAGCAGCACCACCCCAGGCTATAATGCCATACATCAACACTGATTGCACCAGGGCAAAATAAAAGCAGTATAACTGTTGCATTGAAACGTCATGTTTAATTTTTTTGAATATATATATTGTTTTCCTGAGTTCTTTAAATAAACTAATGATGTGATTATCCCATCTCAAAAATCGGTCGATGATCACTCCTAAATACTTAGCATTTTCGGATTTATAAATTTCAATATTGCAATTACAAGCTAATAAAGAACAATTAATTTCATGAATGGTAATAGATTCAAATATAATTTGTCTTTTATCGCAATTGCTAAAGGGAACAAATGTGCTTTTCGAATAGTTTAAACTTAGTGAGTTCGCATCTAGCCAATTCTTGACGAACATCAAATCCTGAGACGCGGTATCTCTGATCTCAGCCCATGTTTCACCTTTCAATAATAACACCGTATCGTCTGCATATGCAATAATTTTACAACTCAAATGTTTCATTAATAATAGATCATTAATATAAATTAAAAACAGAATTGGTCCTAGAATTGTGCCCTGCGGCACACCGCTTGTAATTATGTTAGGAGAGCTATTATATTGTTCAGTTCTAACAATTTGTGTTCTATTTTCTAAATAACTTCGAAAAAATAGACTAGTTACACCTCTTACACCATATATCTCCATTTTTTTAATTAAAATTTCATGGTTAACCGTATCAAATGCTTTGGCTAGATCTAGAAATACCGCGAGACAGGGCATGGATTCGTCAAGTGCATCATAAATGTGACCAACCAGTAGTGAAATAGCATCATTTGTGGACTTGTTTTCAGTAAAACCAAATTGGTTTTCCGAAAATATTTTATTATTTGAAAGAAATTTAACTAATCTCTTTTTGGCTAAAGTTTCAAGGACCTTTGCTAAGCTCGTTATCAATGATATAGGCCGATAATTATTTGTTGATTCAGTATCACCACCTTTATGTATTGGAACAATCAATGCCGACTTAAGGGAATGCGGGAAATGTCCATTAAGAAAGCAATTATTAAACAGAGTAACCAATGGCACAACAATTCTATGAGCAATAGATTTAAGCACGACCTTCTAGATTTCACGAGACGAAGTCTCTTATCCGGCCTGCGCACTCCATTAGTTCAAGTGTTTCTCCGCTGGCGCCACCAAACACGAAAATGCGGAAACGGATATGTAACACGTAAACGCCAATTTCAAACTACGCTAACTTCGCGCGCTTTTATCCTTTTGTCGGTTTTGCGCGTATCGTCAATAAATTATATTTTCCTAATCTTTTAAGGCAGTTTTCTTTATTTTTTAATATAATTACGCTATTTCCTTATTTGTTTAAATTTTCGTAGTTTTGTTGCTGTTTTTCGTTCACTTTAGTAATGGCAAACACTAGCAGAAAAAGTATAACTGCCGCAATACAATGTGTAATAGTACTGATCCTACAATATCATTTCATGAATTTCCTTCAAATTATACCTACCTTACGAGAAAAATGGTTTCAAATCTTACGTTGGGGTTATAGACACCAACACTCAACAGCAAAATAATATATACTTCTTTATTTCGACAGATCAACAATTACAGATACCTGAAAGAGTCACTTTCTACATCGAACTTCCTAAAAATATAACAGCATTAATAAAAGAACTCCAAACCTTATCTATGCATCTCGATTGCGAATTCTTTCAGCATATGTAGCCCTTCTGGCAGGATACATTGCAAAAAAACTGAAGAACGTGTTCAAATTCACTGATAGGATTTGTAAATCTTCAAAACAGAGGTGCCTTAAAATACTCCACTAGAAGATTTACACTTTTAATCAACCAAATAATCGAACTTGTAATACATATTGTAGAACATTTACCTGGAGAATGTAATCCGTCTAATATTCTAACATCACTAGGTATTTCTAACTCCAATTGCTTTTGCACAGATTTTGGTTTGCCACGACCACAAGCAGGAACTTAGTAATATAATTCTTTAAAAATTGCTAAAACCTTGTTTGGCAAACAGAAACATTGCAAAAACGTGAACAGATAATGTACTTACTGCTCACTATCTCTATATCCTAAATCCAGCTCACGGGAAGTTATAAAATTGTAATTTCAATAATGTTATTGAACTTGTAAATTAATTTTAATAACATAATTAATTTAATTATATAAATTGATTTAATTAATTCGCAAAATATTTACGTAAACATGCAATGCTTGACATTTGTAAGGGTTATCTAACCTATATATCTTCAAGTGACAAATAAACATCAGCGTGTCAGCTAGCGCCAAAACGGCGAAATTTTGCGTTTTCTCAGAAACAAAGTTTATATGGGAAATCGTGAAAGTGCCCAGGCCGGATAAGAGACTTCGTCTCGTGAAATCTAGAAGGTCGTGGATTTAAGTATTTCTGAGGTTATACCGTCATTCCCTGGGGTTTTATGACTTCTTATGATTTTTTATGATATCTAATACTTCAATAGAATTAGTTGGTAGTAAAAAGAAACTGTTATTATTTATGGGAATATTATTTAGCATGTTATCAATTTGCCTTTTATTTACCTTAATATTTTCCGCAAGACGTTTTCCAACATTTATGAAATAGTCGTTGAATTCATTACAGATGTTTTTTTTATTAACTATTTCCCTTCCTTCGCTTTTCAATAACTTTATAGACGGTTTTTGATGGTTTTTATTTAAAGATTCATTTGCTAATTGCCAGAGCTTTCTTGAATTATTTTTATTTGTTTCAATTTTTTGTTTATAATAACATATTTTTGCTTGTTGAATGAGATTAGGAATAAGACTTTTGTAATAATCATAGGTTTGTTTGACTAATAAGTTATTAGGATTTAATTTTGATTGACGGTATAGTTTATCTCTTACATGTATCGATCGTATAATGACATTTGTTACCCATGGTTTCCTTTTTTTAAATTTGTTTGGTATGGTTTTAGTAAATGAGCAACTTGCCAGTTCTTTATTTATTAAATCAACTATGTTATCAAATGATCTATCAATGTCATCAGATATTATAGAATCCCAATTTATACTACATAATTTATTATTTAATTTTTTAAAATTTATAATCTTTACTTTTACCGTTGTATCGCTCTCATCCTGATAATTATTTTGATTTGATAAAGGATGGGGTTTATTTTCAAAATTAATCTCTAAAGCAATTGGATTATGATCTGTTATTTTAGTATTTAAAATTACTGGATATAGTTCTTGAGCTACTATATTTGTTTTCACAAAAATATGGTCTAAACAAGTTTTATTATCGCGAGTAGGTTTATTAATACATGAACAAAAACCAAAATTACTTAATACATCCAAATAGTCGTTTGTAACAGTTTCTTTATATAATAACATTAGCAACATAGCAAAGTATAAAGGAAAAGTGTCAGACGGAGAGCCAGCAACGTATTTCGAGTTGTCATTTCAACAGTCGTGAAAATTTGGGTACTAAATCTTATGTACCTGCTGAACACTAAAAGTCGATTCTGACAGCCCCCTGCGGCCGGGATACTACCCCAAAATTACTAAGAAGGTGAGAAATAAGAATCAATTTATTTAAAGTAACAGTCATGAAATTTCAGGAGGTTACTCTCGATAGTATTCTTTATTTATAAAAAATATTGCCAGAACATTTCCTCCCCTTCTAAATGTTGCCAAACGCTGTAAATGTTGATTTAAAAAAGTGACATTTGTGTTATTTTAAAAGTCTTGAATTTTGACACAGTAAATAAAGTAGGTATATGTAGGTTTACATGTTAGTGCGAGCGAGACAGTTATATAGCGGCCTGTGGGTTAGAGAGAGAATCTTATTTTTCACCCTCTTAGTAATGTTGGGGTGGTATAACCCGGCCGCAGGGGGCTGCTAGAATTGACTTTTAGTGTTCAGCAGGTATATAAGATTTAGTACCCAAATTTTCACGACTGTTGAAATGACAACTCGAAATACGTTGCTGGCTCTTGGTCTAAATGCTGTATGTGGACACATGCATAAACGGAATGTTCAATGAGCACTAGAAAGTATTAATTTATCAAAAACATGTAGACTGGACCATGTTCTGTAGACTTGAGAATTGACATGACCACAAAAAATAAAACCACACCTCATCCGGGTAGAAAGTTATGTTTAACAAGTTGTCATTATTTAAATTGTTAACAATAATTTACATGCTCATCGTAGTCTGGAAGCAGTAACTGTTGTTATAACCTTGTATGTATGAATTTTTTATTCCTTTTTAATAGCTGTGCGACATGTTCAATAAGATAATCCTGTATAAACAGTAAAAATAATAAAAACTGTAATTTACATAAAAAGCAATAAAAACCATGTTTGTAGTGATAATAATCTTCTTATTGATTTATTAGGGCTGTGAATAATACATAATACGTTGGCAGATAGGACCAACTACCTGAGGTGTAAACTTTCTGGATCGTCCCATTGCTTTGTCCTTCGAGACACTACCATAATCATATGGTGGAAATAAAGAAACTAACTAACCAGTTTAAAAAAACGTTCAACAAGTATGTTGCAATATTTAGAAAATGCGCGATAGGCAATATCGAATTCAGGCGATGTTTCGTTGAATTGTTCATAATCGAACCGTAGAGAAAATGTAGGCGTACGAAAATAAGTAACAATAAACGTTTGATGATGATTTTTATAAACAAATCACATGAAACATTTATTAGGTTATGTTCTCGTTTCAAAAGTATTCAAATTATCCTACCTTACTGTAGTGCTTTATTACTGCTGTAGTTCTAAAAACAACTGTTTTTTCATTGATGAAAGCAGGAATTAATAAAAAGCAACGGAGATTAAAGTCCACTGATCACCTTCAAACAGAAAAATGAGTAAATAACAAATATGTAACAAATTGACAGTTGGCATTTCGTAGTAACCGTAGCAACAAGCATGAAGTGTCCCCAACATCAGGGATGCGCGCTAAGTCTAAAAACCCTCAATCCATTCAAATTTCCCGCTGACACAAAATGGCGCCCATGACCAGACTTGTACTACACAGACAATGGAACATACTCCAGTTGACTTTAAAGGTAAGTACTCACAGCAGCGGATCCGCAGGAGGATGTCATATGGTTGGTCGGTTTGAGTCAAATCGACTCAAACCAACCAATCGTATGACATCCGCCTGCGGATCCGCTGCTGTGAGTACTTACCTTAAGAGTTTAGTATAGCCCCTCTATTTCAAATACCGTGAGATCATTTAAATTTAAAATTAAAGTAGGCGGGAATTTTTTTATACGTTTGGCGATTCTGCCAATTGACTCGCTGTGTAAATTAGAGGTTATGCAATTTTATGTTCTAAATTAAACATTTTGGAGCGTCACTTTGACAATTCAAATCAAACTGTGAAGTGAACAGTTAGTGTTGCCAATCTAATTTAAAAATCACAGCCAACTTTAATTATAAATTCAAATGATCTCGTGGTAGTAGCGACATCGTGGAGCAAACCTGAACCAAACTTTAATAATGAAAAAATTACTACATGCATGATATTACAGAAATTCATTAAAAAGTTGTTCAGAAATTACAATTACGGAAGTATATAACATATGAATATGGTCGTTTTTACAGAATATGAATGTCCATTATGAAATTAATGTTAAATTGTGAATATTTCTGTGCATGATTATTATTAAACCTAAGATTTATTGTAAGATGGAATGTCAAATCTGGTAATATTCAATGTCGCCAACTTCGTTCTAGTGCTTTTGCTCCAGCGGCGAGATCAATCGTTGTCGCTACTATTTGGAAATAAAGGGACTATAGAGTTTAGTTTATATTTAGGACCTCTAGTTACAATTACGATTATTAACTTATTTCAATAAAAATGAAATGTTTTAATTTTGAATATATAAACGCGTAATTGTTTGTTTAACAATATAAATATCGAAACAGTAGAAGTGGAAGATTTTCTTTTTATAAAACAAAATAAGGTTATATGAGCTATATGTAGTCAAATTTAGTCACATAATTCCAGATAAATATCTGTCCGTATTAATGGAGCCTAAGTTCATTCCAGTTATTTTTTTCCGCCATTACACGATGCAAATAACTGTCATCAACCGTGTGATGCTAGTTTCAAGTTTAAGTTGTTAGCTTCTGTTTGAAATTGAATTTTGTATTATTTAACCATGTCGTTACCAATTACAAATAAAGGTAAGGGTGGATTCATGTTATTTTTAACCAGTCTAAATGCGTAACCATAGCACATAACGTCTATTATAGTCGACGAAATTCTCGTGTGTGTGATGATAATTTATATAGGAACAACTTTACATTTTTGTGCAGTAACCTTTATTTATCTGTATTGCAATTGCAATGCTCTTATTGGTTTAATATTACAGTTTTTGTTTTCATTTTTATATGTACTTGTTTGAAATGGGTATATTTTATTTTAAATGCAAAATTACCAATTCAAAATAATTAACCACATTTGAATCATTATTTAAAAATGCA
The DNA here is from genome assembly GCA_929113105.1 of Agrypnus murinus. Lineage (NCBI taxonomy): Eukaryota > Metazoa > Arthropoda > Insecta > Coleoptera > Elateridae > Agrypnus > Agrypnus murinus. Next base: position 206,133,987 of record OV816025.1, read on the forward strand.
ATGTTGCTAGCAATGAATGATTAATTTCAACTTCATTTGAATAAAAATATAAACAAGAAGAAATGAGAATTCAATTGTTTTGTTATAGTGTTAAGAATGTTATTATTATTATTGTGATATTCCTATTACATTTTTAAAATCTAAATTTACATTATGATTACATTTCATAACGATAAACAATTTTTGATTGCTTTATAGAATTTAATAAACAGAACAAAATGCTTTAAACATATAGACCACCCATAAGACTGGTGATTGTTATTATTCTTTTTTTTTTTTTGATAAGCTCTTATGGGTATACAGTAGATACGTATGTGTAGTTCGTGACCCAACAGGTTAAAAGAACTGTTCACTTAAGGGGGACTGAATAAACTGTTTCATTATTATCCTAGTGAATAGTTTGTTTAGAATAGTTCGTAAATGAATTAAACGAATGATTATGTAATACAGTAACTATTCTATTCTTTATTTTGCTGCAGAATTGTTGAATACATTAACATAAGGAGAGTTCACATATATATTGAGAATTGTAAAAAGGATGTGTAGGTTTTTGTTTTAACGTCTGATATCCATTACAGTTTGGTCTGTTTGATTGTATTTTAATTTAATAAATACAGTGTAGTTTCTTAATAGCTACTTTTGATTAATTTTACAGACAAAATTTAAACTACAGCAGGGCTTCTCAAACATTTCCACTTGGCAACCTCCTTTATCTGAGCAAATATTCTCGCAACTCTGGGTACAAAAGTGTATAAACTAGAAATACGAATTAAGGAGGTTACAGCGGATCTTTGCGGGGTGAAGGACAAGGGGATATCTCCTATGCTTTTACATAGGCTCTAACAAGAAATACCAATCGAGTAAAAAATAAATTAACATTCTTAAAACTGAACAAAATCATTTTATTATGAATGCCTATAATGCATTTATTAATTATTTGTATATATTAAAATAATTTAAGTCGATTGGAGTGCATTTGTTTAATTGTTGAAAGTGTAAATATAAATGTAAATAGGTTAAGAATCGTGGCAACACCTCAAAGAAATCAATCGATTTTGTTGGTAGCAGTGTTAGGTTTCAGCTTTCGATTGAGTTGACATCCTAACCTCCAAATGTCAATCCCAAAATATAAGTGGAAACATGTTGAATGTTTTGTAATTTTGTATGCAATTACAGATGGGAATATTCTATTTTTTAACTTTTGTATAGTCTAAAGATTACAATCTGCTAAGCAGATACAAGAAATATATAAAAAGTTGTTGAGGTTTAATACATATATTTTTAAAATTAGTGTGTTTGTATTACTGATTTCGTGGATATTCTGATTGTGATGATAAATTGTATTCATCACATTGCAAAAGGTAATTTTACATTTTGCAATATTTTCGTCGAATTAACATTTGTATTCTGATATTATTAACGCAGAAGACTGAATTGTTCAACATAATTTGATTAATAAAATATATGATTATTAGTTAATACAATAAAATATAGATTATTATAACAGTCATTATATGTCATCTTTCTGTTCTGTTATTTGAATTCGCGCGCTATGAGGTGTTGTCACATCTCTGCTGTCTTTCCACATATGTCGTGAAAAATTCTTGTTTTGTTTACTTTGAATTATTATTGTGCATTAACTAGACACAAGATTTCAAAAATATTGGGCAGCATTGTTCTTCGAATATGAGAGTATGTCATTTTAGTTTTTTATCAGATTCCCTACATTTCTTCATCATAATTTTTCGTTAAAACTGCTAAAGGTTAGATGGTCTCCATAAGAGCCCATGTTAAATTCTGGATTTTATTTTCCATTTTTCTCGGTAATGGTACACAAGAAAATTATAAAAAAAAGTTACCGAATAGAATAAGTGTCAAAGAACTCGAGGTTTAAATTTCACGTCATTCTCTACATTTTTACATTTCGCTGTATCCTCCTTAAAACATTTGCTGATAATAAATCATAAATAAAATTTATTACAAAACAGTTCTTTGGCATACCTACGAATATAATTTTACCATGTATTAAAGTGGCACTCAATCTCCGAACAAAAATATAAAAGAAAAAATCTAAGAACAAATTTCCAAACCCCATATTTCTACGGGGGGTCCATACCACTTCGCCCAACCGTATTTTAGTACCATATTGCCCAACGGAAAGTCCACTTCGTCCAATTGTTGAAATGTACCACATCGCCCAACACGACCATTTCGCCCAACTTTCCATGAGGGACACAACGCCCACTTGTTCACTGGGACACAATGCCCACCTCGACCACTTAGCCCAACTTTCAAATAGACCCAAAACGCCCAAACTCTGTTCGTTCGAAATCGGCTGTTGCACACATAAAGTATAGAATAATAGTAATGAACTGTGTGACTGCAATGTAATCAAAATAATATGTTAGGCGAATTTGCATGTTTTAAAGTTGAAACAGAACGGTTAATATTTTTTAATGAAACGCATATCATATATGGCATAATTTATCCACAATTATTATGTAGTATAATTGTAGTTCACATGTTCCTTAATAGTTACATATAATTTAATAAAGCTTGTTTCTATTTTCAAAGGTCTTTAGGAGACACAAGGATAATGAAATGAAATAATTCTGTATTTCTCTATTTACTTAGCTAGTTTCTACTTGTTTAAATGTTGTATGGTAGAATATCTGCTATTTGTGTATTGACTACCCATTTTTGTAACCAACAAAAAATATAAAAATAAGTTTGTGTGTTTTATTATCTAAACAGTAATTCATATTTTCACACTAATTTAAAGTAGGCCAGTAATTATTACGCATTTTGGGAGTTTTATGGTGACCAGGGGAAAATTGCAACCCTGGGGGGGTTGCACAAGAACTAGGGTAATGACAATTTGATCAGAGGGGTGACGCTAAATCAAACCAAAATAGTCAAGGTGCCTAATAATGTAACCAAAATAAAACTACCTACAGTATTACAATAGAGCTCATTTCGTAATAACAACTTAAAAAGAACCAGGGGAGAGACACCAGGGAAGTGACAGATTCACATAGAACTTAAAATAATACCCAAATGCAAAATAGGATAATCTTCATGTTGTATAATTTTAATGATTTCTTTCATGTGTCTTTAGGCACGAGGAGTGAAGAAGTAATCCACTAAATCTATTAGATTTATACGTACCAGAAGAAAGACAGCGTTCACTGGCACACCAGCACTTGTGCACCAAACACGTCATCAAGTGTCGCTAATGCTACGTAAGGCTGGGTTTATATTAATCAAGCAAAAATGTTTTTATACAAAACGTTTTGCAGTTTGACAAAACAGTAAGTCGCAAACTTGAACATCAAAAACGTTTGCAGTCAAATCATTTTTCATTAAAACAAAATCGTTTTGTTGCAATTTAGCACACACTGTGCAATCTAATCGACTGAATGAAAAACGGTTTGTTGTTATACAAAACAGTATCAATGCTGTTTTGTGTTTTTAAAAATGTCAGTATCATTTAGGATTGTTGATTGGGGATACTTTTTCATTTTAAACAGGTCTTCTGATAAGAATGACCAAACATAAAATGTTTAATTAATCCTTTTTATCATAGATCATACCACAGATTATAGTTTTTAATTTTCAAATAATAATTTAAAAGAGTATGATGTGGTTAATTACTGCAAAACGAAAATAACTGATCTCTCAAATTTATTATAGTAAGTAATAATGCCATTCGAACAAGAAATAGTACGAAAGTGTACAGTACTAAATAGATCTTTGAATGCTTTTGTTCTTTTTCGTCATTATTTTTGCCTTGCGGCCAGATCACTCACTTTTCTTAATTACTCTACCTCCCATGATTGATATGTAGATTGTTCTTCGTGACAATCCTTCTGACAACAACATAAATTTGAAAGATCAATTTTTTTGTTTCCAGTAATTAACTATACCACACTATATTTTAAAATATTATATGAAAATTAAAAATCATGATCAGTGACTAATTACAACCCAACACAAAGTTAGTACAAATTGTTAGTTGTAACCCATTATATGCATTTTACACAGATAATTAAATTTTATTAATAATTAACAAATAAAATAGATGTGAATATGTCCAAAATAAATTTGCAACTGCATAGTTTCGCGGGTTTCACCTTTTGTTTCGCCTTCAAACACGGGATCATGTTTGCATGTCCGACACGTTGCAACGTGGTTGAAATTGTTTGATAGTGTTTGAAGCTGTAAGCACATTGATAAGACGAAAACGCTTTTAAACAAAACGTTTATGCAGAAAGCGAAAAGGTTTTTTGTCTTGCAAGTTATACCTATCAAACAAAAACGGTTTTAGACGAAACATTTTGTCTGAAGATGCTTAAACTTGCTTTTTTATGTTTTTGTGTTTTGTTTGAACAGTGTGAACCGTCTCATATACCAACTATTAAGAAAACAACGTCGAACAAAATCATACAAAAACGTTTTTGCTTGATTAATATAAACCCAGCCTAAAAGAACACAATCGGTTAACTGTAACCAACTACCCTATTGAACACTTGATGTCATTAGGGTTAGCATATTTTCGGATGTATATAAGAACAGGATTTTCTGAAATATAAAAAGCAGGGTAGGAGACACTAAATTTATGGACAATGAAGAAAATTTCAATAATTTAACTTTGTATTAATCTTTACTATTTCTAACCTTATAGTGATAATAAGAAACTTTCTGGTTTAATAATACCAACGATTGAATATTGGAAAGTGAGTAGTTAACAAATAAACTTTTATACATAAATCGGGTAAAAAGACATGCCAGGGTAGAGACATTTTCAGCATTCGTATATTTTTGCTAGAAAGTTGTAAATACTTTTTCTCTTAAATTCCAACGTGCCTAATAGTGCAAAATTATTGCTACCTTACGAATATTTTATATGTATAATATAAATTACAGTTCATTAGATATTTACGGAGACACACTAAAATAGAATAGCAGATAATTCACCAGTATGCTGTTTGTCAATAATTTAGAAAGAAATGGTATCACTTAGGATTTACAAAATGATTTAAAAAATAAGATGTAGAAATTGTTAATATTTCAGTTTATGCATCCTTACACAAAAATATTTTTCCCAAAACCTAGTGTCAATATTTACAGATGTGTTTGCCGATTGTCAATAAAATTATATTGCTTCATTATTTTCACCTGCTCAGTTACTATCCAAAGATGCAACTCAAAAATCTCACGCACATTTTGGCATTTTATTATGCCCAATAAATAAGCATTTGTCGGCAGTATATTAGGGTGATTCACACTATCGCATATTTAGTTTATGCACCGATGCATTCTGCACAGATAGAAGGGAATGTAAAAAAATAAGAAAATTATAAATAAAATTAAAAGTTCATTTTTCAGAAACACTGTTACTTGTTATTCTGCCCTGCTAAGCGAAAAAGTCTTATCTGCAAAACTGCAATGTAGAAATGTACTATATAGAATGTTAATGTAAGCTAAGAAAAGATATGGTATATTTCTGAGTTGATGTTTTGCAGATAGGACTTTTTCGCTTAGCAGGGCGGTATTACGACCATATGAACTGGAGAATTCTTACTGACTGATGAGATGAGACACCCGTTATATTCATTTTTCATATATGGGTAAAATTATAAGAGTTTATTTTAAGAGATGCTTAAATTTTAATAGTCATTAAAATAAGTAGATATTTAATTAAACACTACTTATTTATGCTGTTGCTTAATCACCGCAAAGAAAGTTAACCCTCGTACACGAAATGATTGTTAAGACTTTTCATCGTAGCAATAAGACAGTGATAGGTAGTACCTCGGGTAGTACGTAGCATAAGATAAATTCAATGCCTTAAACGTTATTGTATGTACTTGTTTACAATAAAAACCAATGACAGAATATAACTATTTAGTTTATTTATTAAAATATTGAATAAATTAAACCTTTTTCTCTGTATTATTTGGTAGTAATCTAGTATCTAGTAACTTATATTAAAATAAATTTAAAATAAATAAAACCCGTTAAAGTCTTCACAACGTGTTTACGACTAAACTTTTGTATAAATCTAATGTCAATAGGAACAAAAAATCCTTATGACATTATGACCCTTTAAAATGGTCCACTTTTGGGAACTGCTGAAAAAACAAACTGTCACATCACCTAGCATTAGCTGCATCAATGTATCAGATATCACGTTAAAAATGTAGTTGGTATATCCAGCTCCAACTGTAATTCTTAAATCAGTGACCACCAATCCACTTTTCAAGAACATTTTTTCTCGGTTATTATGAAAGATAGGCACTAATCATATTAAGCTTTTTTGTTGCATTTAGTGTGTACTATCACCTGTTCAGAGGTTACGAATCTTCAGTAAGTTTGAGTAGTGAATTAATCCAATGCCTACCAGATAAAATGCCGTAGCCTTTCGTATAGATATTGCTGTGACGTCATTTCATTGAAATTGTTTATATTTATCATCTTTAATACATCTCCTTTATCAGTACTGATACAGGACATGTATTAAAGATGATAAATATAGCCAGCTGTTGGTTCCCCCGTCGAGTAGGTGTTAAATAAAAAGAATTAATTTTTTGCCAATGTAGAAGTATTTCGTTTTCAAAGATAATATCAAGGTTACGTTACAGCTAAACAAAACATGCCCCTAAAGATTAGTAATGCAATAGTAAAGTATTCTCTGAATGTAAACACCTCATTTCTTTCAGGCATCACTCATTCTTAATAACTACATAGACTAAAATCACAAACAAAATGAAATGTGATACCGTCAATGCGTATAATAGGGAAGACGCATATGTCGTCAATTGAGGAAATTCTTGCATTTCCATAAACGTCATTACTAAATTAGTTAGAATATTAGTTATAAATGCATTAAACAATTACCAATTTTAAGTAATTAATTTTTGAAAAACTTGAAAATTTAAATAAATTTAAGATGCACTACTGGTGTCCTCTAATGGATGAAACTTTGTTACATCTTACAGTTCCAAAGACGACCCACTGTTGGTGCTAATGTAACAGTTAAGAGTCCTGTATTACCCGTCAGTTTGAAAAATGTTTTATTTTCTAGTTCAAATATCTTCTACTTATTAACGAGTAATTAATATAATAATGTACGTTATGCTATTGTGTAATTAACTGCCATAATTAAAGTGGTCTAAAATATTTCTGTTAATATAAATTCAAAATTCAATTGGATTTCGTTCGTGCCATCTAATGGTGAGTAGGTAGTCAATGTTGCTTTTTCTCATTCACAGCGGTACCTACTTTTTTACATCAAATAGCTTTGAGGGAAGTAGCTCAAGGCCAAATTCAGTTTTAAATGAGGAGAATTTTTAAATTTAATTTTTTCAAATAAATTGAGTGTTTTTAGAAATTTCTCTTATCTGGAAATATTTTTCTAACCAAAACGAACGAAGACAAAAATTTAAAAAAATACGTGCGTCTTCCCTATTGTCCAAATATTGTTTTAAACCTTCTGTTTCGTTAAACAAGGTATTTGTTCTTATACTGAGGTAGGTCGTGATTTTATTAATTTTTTCAATGTGCGTAAACTCAAAAATGCCAAAATGATTTTTTCACATTTGTTTATATAATAGCTTAGTGAAACACCCTGTATAATCGGCATTGATTAACCTCTCTATAAAAGACATACGAGTTCTACTTTTAATTTGAATAAATTAATTTTCAATTTATTCGGATACTATTTTCATTATTTTAGTAGAAACTGAGAAGCAAGGGCATATTTTAGAAAGAGTCCTTCGAGCTGAACCCACGATACTTTCGTGCTATTCTCGAATTCTTATTTACCATTACGATAAACTCTTCATATGATACTTAAATTATCCAATAAATAGTGAACCTTTCATGTAGTCAAAGTGTAATTCATTTGGACATAAATCTGAGTCACTTACCCCTTTGTATAACCAATTTGTATCTCACATTTTTAGATATTGTAACAAGTTGACTTACACAATGAAAAACTAAAACTAAACGTAAATTTCGAGTGAGTAAACACTATGTGTGCAATAGCCGATTTCTAACGAACAGATGTTGGGCTTTGTGGTTCTGTTTTGGGCGTTGTGTGTCTATACAAATGTTGGGCGTCGTGTCCCTGGCGAACAAGTGGGCGAAGTGGTCCTGATGGGCGTTGTGTCCCCCGTGAAAAGTTGGGCAGAAGGTCGTGTTGTGCGCGTTGTGGTCATTTTAAAAATTGGGGAAGTGTACCTTTTGTTGGGCAAGTGGTCAGTGGGCGTAGTGTCCAGGTCCCTCTATGGGCATCCATTCTTAATATATTTAAAGTTAAAGTTTAACTGCAAAGTCTTGTGACATCATAGCCACATTCTTGTTCCACAACAGACATAAGCAGCAGTAAAGCTTAACGCTTCGTGCTAGGTTTTCCCATGTAGGCTTGTTTGGTACATTGCATATTTCAACTCATTTGGTCATAATGTACAAATAAGTACATACTCACAGTTTCTTATTTTTTATAAACATTTTAAGAAAACCATAATGATATAAGAAGACAATGTATCAGAAATAAAAAAATTAAAAACGGAGATAAGTAAATGAGATGAGGAAATTAGCAGTGAAAGAAGAGCATTACATACGAAAATAGAAAATTTAATTATGAAAATACAAAATCGGAAACCGGCCGAAAACAAAAATAAGAAGAAAAACAGAATAATCTACACTGCGGGAGAACTTCTACGGTTACAAAGTGGGGTATATAGTGAAAAGGGGAACGAACAATGGTCAAAAATAACTACCAAACTTAAAATTAGATCAAACAGGAAGAGGAAGGAACAAAAAATGAAAAAGAAGCAAAAACAATGGAAAATGGGTTCATGGAACTTACAAGGATCCAACTACGAAGCGGCAATAAAAGAACTAGAGCTAGAGGCAAAACGGTACAATTTACAAGTTGTGGCACTACAAGAAACAAAACAAAGGGGTACTTTTGAAGATTATGTATTCTTTAATAGTGGAAATGAGAAACGGATTTTCGGAACTGGCTTTTTAATAGCAAAAGAGTTAAAAGACAAGATAAGAAGACTCGTACCAATAAATGAAAGGCTGTGCTGTATAACTTTGGAGATAGGGGGGAATACAATAGCCATTATCAACGGACATGCCCCAACAGAAGAAAAAGACGAAGAAATTAAAGATGAATTTTATGAGACCTTAGAAAACCTTTACGAGCAAGTAAATCACAGCCGAACAAAACTAGTAAAAATGATTATCGGCGATTTTAACGCCAAAATTGGCAAGGAAGAAATCTTCAGACCTACAATAGGCCAGTATAGCAAACACGACGAAACAAACGAAAATGGGACAAAATTAATCGGCTTTGCAGCAGGAAAGGGCTGCAGAATTGTAAGCACCTATTTCCAAAGGAAAGAAATCCATAAAGGTATCTGGGTAGCACCAGATGGCAAAACCATTAACCAAGTGGACCATGTGATGATCCAAACGAAACATGCTAAACTGGTAAAAAATGTTAAATCAAGAAGAAAAGCAGACTCGAAGCAGACTCAGAATTTGGAAGAGGATCAAAGAATGTATAAAAAGTGCAGCAGACCAAGTTCTGAAGAAGAAATGCAGAAAGGGAAAGACCAACAAATGGTTCAATAGAGAGTGTGAAGAGGAACGAGAGAAAAAGCTAGAAGCACGGAAGAAGATGTTGGAAACTGGAAGGCTGGAAGACAAAGAAGAATATGTCAGGCAAAGAAGAAAGACAAAAAGAGTATTTAGAGAAGCAAAGAGAAAATTCTGGGAAAGATGAACAGAACAGTTAGAGGACTACTATAAAAATAAAGAAATAAAAAACTTTTACCAAGACATAAAGCAGACAAGAATAGGCTACCAACAAACACCAACAGCGTTCAAAGATGAGAACGGAGAAAGAATATGTAATGAAGAACACATACTTAAAGGCTGGAGAAGATATTTCCAAGAATTGCTAAATGGTGGAGAGGCCACAAGTTTAGAAGGAGAAGAAAGAATAATTGGTCCCCAAAGCAACAGAGAAGAAGAAACAGAAACCGAAAGAGAAAATGTAGTGTCCCCAACAGAAGACGAAATCAGAGACATAATGAAAAATTTAAAAAACGGGAAAGCCCCAGGGGAAAACAGAATACAGAATGAAATGATCAAGAACGGCGGAGAGGCATTGACCATCGAAATTCACAGCTTAATTACAAAAATATGGCAACAGGAGGTGATCCCTAAAGAATGGGGGGAAGCATTAATAACCCCCGTTTACAAGAAAGGAGACAAAATGATCTACAACAATTATAGAGGTATAGCATTGTTGGACTCAATCTATAAGATAGTCGCAATAACACTAAGGAACAAACTACAAACTTACACAGAAAACAAAATAGCAGAATATCAAGCAGGATTTAGGCCAGGCCGTTCAGTAACGGATCAGTTATTTGTATTAAAAGAAACACGGGACATGTGCCGAGAATATAATAAGGAGATCCATATCGTTTTCATCGATTTCTTAAAGGCATACGATACAATACAACGAGATAAGATTTTCAAGGCAATGGAGAACCTGAATATCTCTGGGAAGTTCATTAAACTAGTGCAGATGACACTTCGAAGCACGTCCAATAAAATCAGTGGAAAGGAAGAATATCAGAGTGTTTTTATGTTAGAAATGGTGTCAGACAAGGAGACCCACTTTCAACGATTTTATTCTATATAGTTCTGGAAGATGTACTAAGAAGAAGTAAAATAAACCGGACAGGAAGCATAATAAACAGAAAACACCAATGCATAGCTTACGCTGACGATCTAGTGTTACTAGCAAACAGCAGAGAAGAGCTGATGAACATAACAAAAAAAGTAGAAGAGAAAGCGAGGGAAGTGGGGTTACATGTTAACAAAAAATCTAAATATATGGTGATAGAAAAACAAGACAGTGCAGATGAAAACGGGAACTTAATAATCAGACTACAAAACGGAGAAACATTGGAGATGGAGAAGGTTAAAAGATTTACCTACCTAGGGGTACAAATAACAGATGACGCAAGAGAAGAAGAGGAAGTAAAATCAAGACTGACAAGAGGTGACACAGCATCAGGAGCATTAGCATCCATCCTGAAATCAAACTATGTGTCACGAAAAGCGAAAATTCAAATTTACAAAACAGTACTAAAACCCATAGTGACATATGGATGCGAAGTATGGTAAATAGGGACAGCTAAAGAGTCAAAGTTGCTAATATGGGAGAGGAAGATGTTAAGGAGAATTTACGGTGGGCATAAAGAAAACGAAGAATGGCGAAGGAGGACAAATAAGGAGTTAGAAGATCTGTATCAAGACGTGTCAATAGTGCAGTTTGTAAGACAGCAACGAGCAAGATGGCTGGGACATGTGCAACGTATGGAGAACAGTAGAGTGCCCAAAATAGTGCTGAAGATAAGCCCAGTAGGAGTAAGGGCTCAAGGAAGGCCGCGAAGTAGATGGAAGGAAGAAGTAGTATGGGACCTGAAGAAAGTCGGAGTGGAGGACTGGAGGATAGGAAAGAGTGGAAGAAGATAATCCAGGCAATGGGCCACAAAGGCCTGTGAAAGCCCTATATATATAATGATATAAAGAACATAAACCCCAAGATTTTTAATATTTAAATATTTAATAGATGTACAAAAGGATTAAAGTGATTGAAGGATTTCCTTATGTACAACATTCATTGTGTGATTACAGTGCTTCGAATTTTCATGAGTGATTATTTAAATAAACGCAACCAAACAACCAGTTGAAAATTCGAAGCCTAACATTCCCCTCTCCCAACTTACCCTCCTCTCTTCCGACATATCACCTGCTCTGGCTTACCCCTCCCCTCCAGTTTGAATGTTCCACATTAAATACCTTAACACTCGGCTAAGAATTGTTTGTGATATGATTTGTAAGCAAGCGTTCGGCAAGTGACGAAGCGAGTGAAGTAAACGTTCGGCCTCGAGTGTATAGAAATGCATTGATTACAAATAACGCTTTTAAAAATGTAAATAAATAATTAAGAAATCGTAAAACTGGCAAATCTCTACCTTAAAACCTTTAACTTAGAATTGCGTAGATCGGCCCAGTAGAACTCGAAACTCGAAAGGAAGCGTAACAAAAATAAGTCTTGTGTTTTAAATAGTAACAAAGTATTTTAAATTTATGGTTTTAAAAATTTAAAGACTAAAGAAAATATAATGTCAAAACTTATAAAAAAGAATTATCAGATTGGTCTTGTAGCACTCATAAAGGAGAACTATGGCGGCATGCAAGGGTTTATCTATACATCAGACCAATTCGAATACCTATTAAACACTCAATGATTGATGATGGAAGGCTAGACTGTAGGGGCTGCAGCAGTCAAAGCCGCATGCGTTATTTGTAGCACTTGGAATTAATTTATTGTAGTAATGTTAAATACTGCACGTGTAGAAATAACGAAACGATAAGAATAAAATCTACAATCGATCATGTTTAAAAAATTCTTGTACACGTTAATTAGTGCATATTTCAAAAACATGACAAAAATAGTGTTTGCAAATTTCTGGAAATTTATTTTTTGGAAACTTTCCATGGAAAAATCTCTAGAAACTTTCTCGGTAACTTATTGAAATGGCAAATGGCAAAAAAAAGTTAACGAAATTCAAACGCAGTTTAAGAGGTATCTAGGTCAGTGATTCCCAAAGTGTGTTCCGTGGAACCCTGGGGTTTAATGAAAATATTTTGGGGTTCCGCGGGACCAGTTGAAAGTCCTATAATATAACAAAAGGGTGCCACTTGCAAAGCTTTAAGCTTTCCTAGAATAATGGCCTAATGACTATTTTATTTGTTGGTGCCTTCCACAATACAAAATCGAAATATCGCAATAAACTGGATGCTGCACCAGATACACGAATTCACTATAAAATATTAAACCAAGTTTTCATATACGTGCATGTTTGAATAAATTATTTGTAGGTAATTTTTATTTTTTTTAATGCCTAGTTAAAATTAGGATGTTTGTAGATATAGTTAGGGTTCCTCGATATGTAAAATATAATACAAGGGTTCCGCGGAAAAATAAGTTTGGGAATCAATTAAAAATTTATTTATTTATTAATTTTTAATTTTAATATTTTTGGTTGAACTAAAAATAAAAATGAAAAAACGATGTACAACATTTAAAAATGAGGTAAACTTGAAAAATTGAAACGTGTTCATTAATTCAAGCTTAAGGCGATGTCAAGGTTCAAGTTAAGGAGATTTATTGGATCGGAAATTTATCAATGTTTCCTTTTTAAAATATTTCCAAAGTGAAAATATTTCCTCATGGGAATATTTGAAATATTTGCCAACACTACATAAAAACGATATAAACTCAAACTTTGGTGTCTTAATACAGAAATAACTACATATATTTGCTATTTTAAATTGATTTTTGTCTACTGTTTTAAGATTTTTATATATATTTTTTTGAATATTATAAAATATAACCACTGAATGACTAAAATATCAAGATGAGAGATTAAGATAATGAGGTAATAGCCGCAGCAGCAGCACATATCGAATATTAGTGATGGAAGTGGTCTGTCTATAAAAGTAGTTCCAGAACTTGACGCGATGGCTTGTGAGATGTCTTTCCAAGTGGATGTCATGGATTTCATGCATCTTGAATTAGTCATTTTACATTTATTTAATTTAAAAAAATAAAAATTAAAAATATAAAAATGAAGTAGTGTTGATTGATTTACACAGCGAAAGCTTCAATATAAAAAAAGAATGGCGTAAATCGGTCTAGTAGCACTCTCAAATGAACTGGAACAAAACTAAGACTTGCGTTTTAAATACAGTGTGGTGATAAAGTAAGGAACAAAATTCACAATTGCGTTATTTAATGTTTTCAAGCAAAACGCTCGGACAGGTAAATTTTATTTTTTAATTAGCCACCTTATGACATAAAAATTTTACTTATGACGTCATGTATTTTTGCACAATGACGTCATCATTGTTTTTTTTTAAATGACAACCCCAATTTTTTTGCTGGTTTTTATTATCCGTCCAGCTAAAGATGAGCGCTAGTCATCGATGCTCTCTGTGTGGTATAAGATAAAAAAATTCCTGGTCAAATCACCATCCATAGTTTGACAATTATTGATTTTTACCGTGTTTACGAAAATGTCATAGCAGGTGATTTTTTGAGGTTAGGGATAAGGAATTTTGGATGTTTGTAACCTTCTTTTAGATTTTAACATTGATACTTGTTGTTTTGGAAAGTTTTAAAACATTACTGCACGTTCTCTAGTTTTACAGAACTACCAAGTACTAAAAAACCAGAAATCACTTTTACTTATACACTGAGAAAAATACTTTAATAAAATCATCTTCTTAGACCGTTTATTTTAAATGGAATAATAAATATACTTGAACTAATAATGCATTTACTGCATTTATTAAACTCAGTTTATTACATTATTAAATCTGGTTTTACTGAAACCTGTTTTGATGCGGCAGCAAGAGGGAATTAAACAAACAATAAACTATATTGTAATTCGTCTGCCTAATAATATGATTTAGCTAGCAATATAACACATATCGTGACGGCTATGAGAAATCTTAATAGCAAATAAAATTACCCAACAATATTCGTGTTCTTTGTTTAGTTGTTGATGTGGCGGCCATGCCGTTTAACGTCCAAAACAATAATTTTTGTGCAGTGGCTTTTAATGTGCTACTGTTATAAAATCTAGTTGGTAAGTGGAACATGTGTTATTTATTGTATTATGTTGTATTATTTAAACAATATTAGCATAGGTAATCATGTGTAATCCAAATTATATTGCATATACATCAATATCCAAGACTGCCATAACAATTACTCAAAATTTATCATCATCAACATCCAGTGGCGGATTTAACACTTGAGGGGCCTGAAGCGCTACAAATTTTTGGGGCCCCCAAGGATTAACATAAATTAAGGTCTATAAAACAAAAAATAATAAACTATAAAAAAATAAACAATTTACCAAAATCGAAAACTTTTTATTAACATTATAATAAATTATACTTATATGGATACTGTAGTGTACAAATCAATTGGTAAGTGCAGAAAGGTAACATTATGTCCATAATATCAATGTCAAATCAAATATTAATGCAAAAATATATAAAGTACTAACAAAATAATTCAAAATATCTGAACGCAACAAAAACACACGCGCAAAATATAAACAAGCAGAGAAGTGGGGTTGATTAAAATACTACTAAAACAATGGTGGATTCACGCATGCTTATATAAATTTGGATTGGCGGGACCAGGCGAGCTTCGCATCTGTAAAGTATAATCTGTGGTCAAATCCGGCAAATAATTATCTGCCTAGTCATTTACTAAGTGACGGGACAGACAGTAAAACGAGAATAAATCTATACGATTTTGCTTCATGCCTAGGCATGAAGAGGGTTCATTGAATGAAGGTTACTAAATGCCGTTGTTTAGAACAGGCAGTTAGTAAATGACTTCATGTGCTGTGGGCAAATAAGGTAATAACATGCACATTTTTTGCAGAACATTCTTTAGGCAAGGGTAAAGATTTTCCAAGTGTTCATCTAAAAAAATGTTCTACGAAGAAATGTGCATGTTATTACCTAATTTGCCGACAGCCCATTAAGCCATTTACTAACTGCCTGTTCTAATTTAGTAAATTTAGTTTAATTTAGTAAATACCTAGGCATATAACAAAATCAAAAGGCATATAGATTTATGTTCGATTTACTATCTGCCTCGTCACTTAGTAAATGACTAGGTAGATTAGTTTTCCGGATTTGACTATCTTCCTGCGACATATGTACTGTTCTGACAGGAAAATCTCGCACGATTTTTATCAAGTAGGCTGATTTTTCTTAAATTTTAGAGGAGTAACAGACTTTTCATGACATGACACAATATCATAGGCGCGTCAAAAATAACTATTTCAATAGAAATAAAATAATATTGGCTGATTTTATTATTAATATAAAAAAGAATTTATATCAAGACACATCATTTTGATTTAGAAACTACGTATTTTATTAAATTGTACTTTATGACATATGTCATTAAAAGAAAAATAACAATTTGACATAAGTAAAACTTGCCACTGGATGTAAGACCGTTTACAAAATAAAGAAAATCGAGTGAAATTTTTCTGCCGGCATAGTACTTAATCGTATAATTTTAGGTTTTTGGTATAACTGATTTATTATTCGTTAATTAACATTATACGCACTAATAAATATTAAATAATAGCTATTTATGTAACAAGTAGATAATGTAGAACTTTATAGATGAGCTCAGTTTATGGCCGAGCGAGCGAGGCCTATAAAAAGGGCGAGTCTATAAAGTTCGATTATGTAAGAGTTGCATACAAAGCTTTATGTCCGACTCCTAAAATTGGCTTATTATTAAAAAAATTCAGTTTATAAATTTGACATCTATTCTTGACAAAAGAAAATTTGACGTGTAATATACAGTTGCCATTGGAAAACTGAATATACTACACTTTATTTTACAACTACCACTTTATTTTACGAGTACAATAATAAGCCAGTTTACTGCCGCAAAACAATACAATAAACAGTACTTTATAATGCAATAGGACATAATAGCTATTTATGTAACAAGTACATAATGTAGGACTTTATAGACAAGCCTCGTTTATGGCCGAGCGAGCGAAGCGAGCAAGGCCTATAAAAAGGGCGCGTCTATAAGGTCCGATTATGTAAGAGTTGCATATAAAGCTTTATGTTCGATTCCTAAAATTGGCTAATTATCACTTGTAATTACACGAGTGCTTCGAAATTATCGATTTGTAATACGAACGTTGATTAGCAACCACGAGTGTCATTTTTTGACGTTTTAATTTCCCGACGTGCAACGGAGGGAAATTTGTCAAAAAATAACACGAGTGTTGCGTTTTAATCAACTTGAGTATTACAACAGATAATTTCAGAAGCACGAGCATGTAATTCGGTAAGATTATTTCATGATACAGTTGTTTATTTAAGCATCTACTTATTAACATAAAGATTAGTATTTGACATGAAAGTAAAAAATGGGACACATGTGACACTAGTTTTCAGCGTTGTCACGAAGATAAAAACAGTCGAAAAGGACAATAAAAAATTATTGAATTATCGCTGTAATCCAAAAAATAAAGCCTTGCGATTGGTCAAAAACGAAGTAGAATGAAATAATAAAAAAAAAATCAGTTTATAAATTTGACATCTATTCTTGACAGAAGAAAATTTGACATGTAATATACAGTTGTCATACTTTATTTTACTACTATATACTTTATTTTACTACTACCACTTTATTTTACTACTACCACTTTATTTTACGAGTACAATAATAAGCCAGTTTACTGGCGCAATACAATACAATAAACAGTACTTAATAATGCAATCGGACATAAATACATTTATTTTACAATCAGTTATTTTACAATGGAACTTTTCTACTTTTACTATACCAAAAACAATTGACAAAAGTCATTCAGGAATTTTACCCGTTGAAAAGCGTTGTAAAATTCCCCTTCACCGAACGTCTTATCAGAAACCATTAATTCAAGAAATTATAGTCATCATAGTAGTCTGATGACCGCGCTGATGCTGATTGTGCGAGAAAGCAAGTGTTCGGAGCGACAGAGATAATACATTCCTCGCAAGTCTGTTGTGAAACAGTATACTCCGTTACAATATTTTACTTATGCTTGCCTTTTCGTAGAAAACTATAATGTGTCAACCGATATGAATGATATAATCCGTTTTTGTTTCACTTTTCGCGAGAAAGTGAATTCCACGCCAATAATTGTTATTTATCGCGTGTCCAGTGCGGTCCTTGGCAGGAGGCCTCGGCGGGGCCCCCTGACTTGCGGGGCCTGAAGCGGCCGCTTCAAGCGCTTGTGCCTAAATCCGCCACTGTCAACATCATTACCACCCGATTGTAAGTGTCTTATTCATTTTTAACATTGAACTTTTAAAATAATTAAACTAATTTTCAGTGTCATCTATGACTGTAATGCAAAGGACAGTGATAATAGTGCATTGGAGTAGTTGAATTTCTTGAAGTTTGCCGTACAACCTTGGCAGGAAGTGTTATTAGCTAAGGGGAGACATACTTTTAGTTTGCTATCAAAAGAAAATTTGAATAGTATATCAGAATACTTCCAATACATCCTGCTTTGAAATAAAACGAAAGATTTGTGTTGGTACGTACTCAACAAATACAACAAGAAGAGCAGACTTCTATATCTTTTATATTCTTTATTTTGTATTGTACTTACATAAATATTTTGTTTTCAATATACGCATTTTATTATTTTTATAAAATTGGTTTATTGAGTTAAAAATCCAGTGCTTATATTAGGTACAGTATATATATTATTACAATTATAAGACCAGGATTATTACTATTATAAGATTGAAATTATAGCTATTAAAAGACCCAGATAGCTGGGGTTATTGTACAGGTTTAGCAAAATTGGTATTATAGCTATAGCAAATCGTTTTCTTGTCCCTATACGTATTAGAAATTTTTATAACTGTTATAATATTTCTTAATACTATAATAATAATTTTCTCTCAGTGTATTTAAGAAATTAACTCATTTCTAACAATTGTAATAATATAATACCTTCAATATGGAGAAATATATTCTTTTCAAATACAGTTTACATTTAACAAAACTATGCTATTTAATATTTTAATCGACTTAAATGCTATTAAAGCACTTAATTACAATAGAATTAATATTAATCTTGCTTATCCATCTCTTCTCTTGTTTATTTATTACATGTATTAAGTACATAAAATGCAACGTCTATCTGTCTGTCATTCTGTATGTTCTTTTTCTGAAACTATACAAAACATAGACTTTATAAAATCAAAATTTATCAAACGTCTTTCTCGTTCGTTTCTCTGACGACCATTTTAGAAGAATCTGCTAGGTCTGCAGTTTTCAACTTCTTGCGTTGTCTTTTCTTAACAGGACTAGATGAAACCGGATGGTTGCTACTACGGGCCCCCTTTTAATAGTTGAATACTAATTTCTAAAGCCTCAGCTGCTCGCTGCAATAAACAAACTATTGTAGTACAATATGATCATAAATAATAATTAACGTTTCTTACCTCTCGTACACAAAATAAAGAAAGTAAATTTCCACGGTTTTCTTTTTCCCTCTCGAACTATAGTTTAGTAAATTCAGCAATAACTGATGAGACTGCGAACGCAGTCTCTTCCCTAGCTTATACTGACGTAATATGAATAGGTATTATATTAGATAAAATTGCGATTTTCTACCAATTCTAAGAAGAACTATTGCTTATTATTATTGCAATACTGCAACACTCACGAAAAACATGTAAATAAGAAATAACTTCAGCAAATGTCGCCTGTGCCAATCAAATCTACAGTCTACAGGTTATCAGAGATACCTGTGACATGTTTTACAATAAAGTCACATGTTCATAACCGCATACAGCATTGCCTATAATTTTGGCATTTTCTTCCAGAAAACTGTGAAATACCTTAAGGAATCCCTAAAATTCATCAACTTTATCTGTAGTGACAACATTAAATCTTTCCACGATAATTTTGCTAATAAATGTAGTTATTTTTGCTGTTTTCTGGCAATATGTTAATTTGATCTAGGAATTTATTTGTAAGGTTGGCCACTCCGTATTCTACACTCTACAGAGCTAGTCAAATCAACTTCCAACGACCCAGAGAAGTGCTAATGTAATGCTATCTTCTTCATACTCGTAGATAATGATAAAGCACAACAAAACACTTTCTGTGATAATTTCTTGCAAAGATGACGCAGAGCTCATCTTTCGGTGGACGGATAGTATAGATGGTCCAACTAATTAAATGATGGTGTAAAAAAATTGGTACCTTAAATAACTATTTTTTTGAGAAAATAACACATTTACCATAAAAAATAAAAATGTAACTTTAATTGAAGAAAATCTTAAATAAACCCAAAAACAAACAAAATTTAGCGCAAGTGTTCAAATTGCTCTTCGTCAACCATTTGGCACTGACTGATACGAGTGTAAACACTTTGTACACTTCGCTCAAGGACTTCAGGAGTAATGCGCTCCAATTCAGCGCGAATTCTTTGCCGTAGCTTGTCTAAATTATTTGGCCTATTAAAATAAACCTTTGATTTGAAATAACCCCACAGAAAAAAATGTAAGGGAGTCTTGAGTCTGGGGAACGTGGTGGCCACTCAATTGCTCCTCAACGTCCTATCCACCTTCCAGGAAATGTGGCGTCAAGATATTGACGGACTTTTATTCCAAAGTGAGGAAGATCTTGTAAAACAATTAAATCATACAGCCTTGCAATCTTAATTGAGTCTACCGGTACTATGTACTTTTAAAATGTAAATAGTACGCCCGAGGGGTGGCTCATGTCCAGATTTTGTTCACCATAATACCAAAACAGGAAATACCGGTATTATTTTGGACATAATACTATAATACCACGTAATAATACATATTATGTATGGTAATACCTGATAATACCAATAATCAGTCCGAGTATGTATCCATTAGAACTGCATTTAACGCATACGTTATAGCATAACAGCACGTTATAACGGCTAAGGGAGTCTTGAGTCTGGGGAACGTGGTGGCCATTCAATTGCTCCTCGACGTCCTATCCACCTTCCAGGAAATGTGGCGTCAAGATATTGACGGACTTTTATTCCAAAGTGAGGAGGATCTTGTTCAAACCAAATATCCTGATGGGGTACATCTGCTTCGTGATCATTTGGAAACATTGCTGCCAGAGCTGGCACTAAATCAAATCGCAAAAAGTCCAAATAACGTGCTGCTGTAAGGCGTTTAATAGGGATTAAACGCCGTCCGATTATTCCAATTCACACATTTAATTTCCCTTTGCGTTGACTGTGAGAGTCTTGAATCCAGTGGGGATTTTCTCTTGACCAATACCTGCAACTGTGACAATGAACTGTCCCATTCAGGCAAAAAGGGGGTCTTCATCGCAGCGTAACATTAGTTCTTCGCAAAACTGCAAGCGGCGGTCTGGACCATCCTCGTTTAATTCGTGAATCAATTAATCGTGAACTTTGTAAGGATGATATTTCTCTTTCTTGAACAACTTCACAACAAAAGAGTGGTCCACGTTGTTATTTAGGGCTAGCTGCCTAGTAGAATGGTGAGGATTTTCTTCAGCTTCAAGTAACATATCTAATCTGGTTTCTTCGTTTACTCGAAGTCTACCTTGCCGAGGCAAATCATGGACGGATCCTGTTTCAGTAAATTTGGCAACCAATTTACTTAGACCCTGTATGTACACATGGATCGTTTTGCATCGCGCGTTTGCGAGTACATAGGATTGCAATAGACGCGTACACATGCTAACGCGCGCTTTTATGGGGCGCGTCAAATAAAAGCGCACATTAGCATGTGTACGCGACTATTGCAATCCTATGTAGTTGCTAACAGTCCAAGCGGCGACCGCAAGATTTTGACCGTCATCGAACATACGGATAATTTATGGAAAATGTGGAAGTAGACAGTATAGGTAACACAAAACCTCTTATAGGCCTATAAGCAAATACTGGCACGACTGCACTATGCTGCAAATGCCCGAAAAACACTACTTTATTCATTTCTGAATGTATTGGGATAAAATTCGCGCGAGAATGTTCGTCTTTCATTACTATGATTTAGTAACAAAAAATTTTAAAAATTTTCGTCAAAACACGTATGGTAGGTCTGCTGTCATAGATCAAAAAAAATTTTAAATTTTTAAATGCAAATATTTAAATTAAACTATGTAATTTTAATAATAATTTAATAAATAATGTAATAAAAAGTAATAATAATAAAATTAATATAATACTCCTTAACTCTAATAATTACATTACATTTAAAATGTACTTTCTGTAAGCTCTATAAAACTTAATTCTGGCAACAAATCTCAACAGACGCTTGATCATCAATTTCTTGAATATTTCTTGGAGTTTCTGGAGCTTCCAACAATCCAACTACCTCAGAAGGAAGAGGCATCCGATACCTCACATCAATTCTGTTTTTGGCCCTATAGAGAGATTAATGGATCCGACGAGTCCATAGATCTTTGGAAAACATCTTTTAAATTATATAATTTAGATCTAGGTAATTTAAAGAAACGACTAACCTTATGAAATGATGCAGGCATGTAAGACCAATTATAATGTCTAAGATAACACATAGCAGTTTCTTTACAGTATTGTTTAAACTTCTCTATCTGTAATGGCAATTAGCAGGCAATAGTAATCAGAAGTATCCTCAAACGTTTAACAAATTCTTAATCTAGCCCTAAAATAGATGCAAATAATTCTGAATCTGAAAAGGCTCTCCTTGCAACGTTCCCTGTATTGCTAGTTCCTGCGCCTCCTGCTTGTGGCATGTCTACTTTGATGTGCATCTTATCACATAATTGCTTTTGAATTAAAGCTTTTCTCTTGTCAAACTGCTCTTTGTTTTCACGTCTTACTTGCCATTTTTTTATTTCTATTCGGTAACTTAAATGCAAACACATTTCGAGAGCTCGAATCCACATATGAAGAGGTTGTATTCCGTACATTAAATTGGCTTTTTTCGGTATGAATTCATTATTCATAATTTTTTTCATATTATTAAAGTCTTTTGGTTAAGATTGACATATTGGACACTTTTGAGAAGATGTTGTTCCCGTAATTGCTGAAAGTACTTTGCCATCTATAAGAGAAAGTGTTATATTATATTGAATTGTAACTTTGATACCTCCTTTGATTTTGCAATGTAATGTATTTAAATTATTAATTTGCTCACTAAATCGTGTCATTTCATCTAATATCAACTTTCTGGTTTCCTTACTAAATTTCATGCATATTGGTCTACAATATCTAGTAGATTGGGGTGTTCTATTGGTCCAAATGATTAAATTTTTAGCTTTTGCATCAATAAGCCGTAAAGGATTCATTGTAGTGATGAAAAGTGTTGAATCATCATATTCTTCTGACATCCACTGTTGATTATAAGTAGAAAATCCAGTGGAACCGTCCATTTCCCATGCGCAGATTAATGTAAGATGGGCTTTCTCTTTATATGCATTCTCGATAACTTCTTCTTGTAACAGTAAAATCCGTTGTGCTGTATGATCTAAGAGGTTTTGAATTGGAACTTCTGCACCGTTCTCTGCAAATATGCCACCTGTAGGTCTACACTTCTCCTTCGCTTCCAAGATTTGTCTATACGTTGGATATACAAAGCAATGTGACTCACGCAAATCTTTCACTATGTTTAAAAATTGACGATATGATAATGAATTATCTAATATTGTCGAAAGAGCTTGTTCTGGTGTTCTCTTTATTGGTGTTTCCTGACTGATTAAATTAAGAACTTCAGCGGGTTTCTCTGGCGAGGAAGGAATATATTTCAGCACTTTTGCTAAATCTTCTAATCCTTGTTTTCTTGCTGCTGCTTGTGCAGCTAAAATTAATTTAAATGGATCATTATGCTCTTGACTAAGTCTTAATGCTTCTTTTTTCTTCGTGTTTGAAGCTTTGTCGGCAAAGGGCTTTCGAGGACGACCAGTTGAAGATGATGCAGATGGTGTCGAGGGCAATAAACGTTGAAGCTCCAGTGGTATTTTAAAATATGATAATGCCCATTTTTTATTGAGTTTTTGAAATCGGGGCAACTTATATGCACTCTTTTTTAATAACATTTTAAATTTTATTCTTAAGAAATGCACCCGTTTTTCAAGCATTTCTTGTGTAGCATTCGACGACTCTAATAAATTTTCATTGCAATAAGTTTGCATTAAGTATTCAACACACTCACTTTCTTCAGCTTTTGCTTGATTCACTGACGATTTTGCAAAAAATTTTAATATTAAATCTAAATTTGTAAACGGAGTCCATCAACATTTTGTTTTATATTGTATTTATATTATATTGTTTTATATTTCCACCACAACCACAATTAAAGAATTACACTTTCTATCAACAGTTATACTTCTAATGTTTCCGAAATGTTGAAGATATTTAATACATATCATATATTTCTTCCCCTAACTCAGACACCTCTCTGGTCAGACAGATAATGCATTCTCTGCAGAAACGCATTTAAATATGTACCAGTACAGTAACCATACTTAATAGGAACAACACTGAGCTTAAGACGCCTTTTTGTCAGTAAATTCCTTAGAATTTATATTTAAGTCTATTTTACCCCAAGTAACAGAAAGTAGTATAATAAGGGGTTTAAAAACCACCAAAAATACAATAAGATAATAAATAAATAAGATGCAGTAAACCACACAGTAAACTCTGACAAAAATTAAGATAATGTAGTCTGGTTGAATGAACAATTTTCTTTTATTTAAAACATCCCTTTTGTTATCACTACAAGAGGTTATTGGAATCATATAATTTATGACATTTTATAGTTGTCTTATAGTTTATTAGGGTAGGTTTTAAAACCTGTCATGTAAAAGTTCTAAGAAGTATTAAATATTGTTAAATGACATACGATCATTTCCAGGCAAATTATAACATTTAAGCAGACGAATGCGGAAAAATCCTTTGCTAGGCTTAAAAGTACATCCATTAAGGCTTCTAAGAGAACAAAAAACACAGAGACCATTTTTGACCTTTTTGAAAAATCTCTACCTCAATTTCGATGTTGTATGTAAACCGGTTGTACTGACATAATCCAAGGAGTTTGAAATAAAAAAAAAAGAAAGATTGTTTTTATTTTCCCTATTTTAACATGTACATACACTGTTATTTTGTTTATATCCCTATTTATAGTTTTTTGTGATCATTTTACTGTTCTTTTTTACCTCTGAAATTCCCATGCATCCACAACATAATAATTATACTGAAATGAAATTGCTTACTTTTACTAGTTCATATCTTTGGATAAAAAGAGACAAAAGAAAAAATATTTCACCCTCTTAAACTTTGGTATGTATAGCTTACATACCACATATTAACATTTTCATTAATCACTTTTCTTATATCCATATTAAAGTAGCGTTTTTCGGGTATTTGCAGCATAGTGGACTGGAGTCAATGGCCTAATTAAGGTTAACTCATCAGTATTTTGCGTCCATTACATAACATCAAGATGAAATTTACATGATTTGTAGAGAAATACCTGTACTTCAAGAATATCTTTGTCAGCCTTACCCCATCCTGGCATAAGTGCCCAGTTGACCATCCCGAAGAGGTGGTTTTGCAGCATCTCCCATCCGTGATGAACTATCCACTTGCTTTGTTTTTTAAATTGATAAATTGACCCATCACCCAAGGATTTCGACATAACCTCAAAAACACTTCAAAAACACCTCAAAAAATTTTTAAAAATACATCTAAAAAAATCCTTGGGTGATGGATCAATTCTGACCGCGAATTCGTTTTCAGCACACCAAAAATCATACGGTATCTCACCTCAACTCACCTTTCAACTACAAAACTTTTTTGTTTTTTGTGGGTTTGTGGCAGACCCACAAAAGAAAAAAGGTTTTGTAGTGAAAAGGTGAGGTATCATATCGTTATGTTTTCTCGGGTGCTGAAAACGAATTCCGGAGTCAGAACTGACCCATCACCCAAGAATTTCGACATAACATCAAAAAAACCTCAAAAAATTTATAAAAATACATTTAAAAAAAATCCTTGGGGTGATGGGTCACTTCTGACCTTGGATTCGTTTTCAGCACACCAAAAAGCATACGGTTTGGTACCTCAGCTTTTTCTTTTTTGTTATATGGGCCTGTGTTATCTTAGATCATTTTTGTTCGTTTTTTTACAAATTTTCAATATTTTGGTTTAGTGCCCCTTTAAAGACAAAGTCAAATATTCATACTAATGAGCTGGGTGTGCTTGTTTACCTTTCATAAAGACTTAAATCTTAGATGCATATTTGATACTGCAGAACGTAGAGCTTCTTCAATGAGTTGACCGATTTCTTGGTTTTATAAATGTTAATGCTGAAAAAGCCGCTTCACATAAATACATAGTACAAAATGGTAGAAGTATGTTTAGGGTCTTTTCAGAAAGTGTTGGAAATTCTGTCCTAATCCCGAGCCAAAATTCATTTAACAATTGTTTTGGAAACTTAAGTTTTAAACATGTGTCGCTCAATAACTCGGCAAATTCTTCTTGAGTGTTAGGGTCGTTCCAGGTCAACTCAACACACTCATAAACTTCACCATCTCAGATTTTCATGAAATTTTGCACGTGTACAATTTCTATAGATTTGGAAAAATGCCAAATTTCATTGAGATATGTCAACTCTTTTTTTAATTACAGCTATGTAAAGTTTCAGAAATTTGCCCAAAAACTGCAAACGGAAGTTTTTTGAATTATTCTAGGAGCTCTCTTAATTGAGGTAGAGAACTGGCACAGATGTCATTTTACAGCATTTATCATGCCCTTTTCTGTGGTTTACAACATACTATAGGCTAATACTACAAAATTTCTCGATCATTCGATTTATGAAAGCATCTCTTTCGATCGTTTGTACTTCACTTCCTTTAATTTTTAACAAAAAGCAATGCACTTCCAATCCAACCCATACCATTTTATTGCTAGTCATAAATAATAACCTTAAAGTACAACGGGTGACGTGCAACCGCCCGCTGCCAGCTGGAATACTATTATCACAAACTGCACTCCAAATAGGAAAATATATGCTTAAACTATTACGATTTATTTGTATCATTTTTTTTAATTCTAAGCATTATGGACACTTGGCTTAATGGTACGAATTAGTCCTTAATTAGTACTAAATGATATCGTAGAAAATTTTCATTTTTATAAAAGTGGGGGCTTAAACAAGCGCGTTTGATTATTAGTTCGCGCTGCCAGTCTTGATATGCGAATAGCGGCTATATGGTTGTAATTACGAGAAAAATTTTTGGTCCAAATTTTTCCTTAATTAGAACTAAATGGTAGTGTAGAAAATTTTTATTTTTATTAAAGTGGGGGTGCTAGCTTGATTGTCAATTAATGCTGCCAGTCTTGGTATGCGAATAGCGGCTATATGGTTGTAATTACGAGAAAAAAAATTTGGTCCAAATTTGTCCTTAATAGGGGTTTCCACTACAATTTAATTGTTATTGTATTATAAAGATACTTAACTGTAGAACGTGTTTTCCATTTTATGAATTTTTTTGTTGATCTATTATTTAAATAAAAGCTTTGTAAACTTTGGCGCGCAAAAGAGGCTAGAAAATCGTACCCTTTGCGAGGCTACTTGCACGTGACGTCATCAACCTGACACCTCTGACCGTCTGATGAGCTAACAGTGGTTCGTGGTTCAGTAATATCATCGCCGTTCATATTTGTGTTATGTGCCGCTTGTATTAGAATTTTAAAGGATCCCAAGCATGGCTTCAGCCTCAAAAAGGACACGAAAGTGGTGTTTTGTTCCTCAATGTTCAAACACAAGCACTAAAAATCCCGATAAAACTTTTATAACTGTCCCGTTGAATCCAAAAAAGCGCAAAATGTGGTTTTCGGCTGCCAGAAGGAACATTAATGATGTTGGTGAAAAATCGTGTATTTATTGTTGTGAAGATCATTTTAATGTAAGTTTTATTAATTATTCGATATACCGACCCTTCTGAACCCAGGTAAACCAATTATACTGAGTTGTAGAGGATACCTTAGAGAACAATAATTCGAAAAAAAAATCGCGCCGGTCGCCGGTAATTAATAAGAAAAACAATGTTAAAATGGCTATTTTGAGGTTAGAATGTTATGATGTTAGGTGACAGTTAGTAAAAAAGTTGGCTGTATTTACGTGAAAATGGCATAAAAATGGTGTTTGTGTTATCTAACAAGATTTTATAATTTCTACCTGTTTTTATGACGTATTTTGTACGAAAACCCGTAGCGCTTGTTATTTCCGTATGTATGCATGTACGATAGGGGTCGGTATATCGAATAATTACCTTCTTAGCTTCGCTTAAAGAAATAGTCCGTTGTTTTAGTAATAAATCTGGATGTGTATAGTAATAATATAGTGTAAGATTGAAAATTATATAGGTATCGTTAATGTTACATGCTATTATGCATAGTTAGTTACCATTTTTTATAAACTTTTAAGATTGCAAAAAACAAGTACTATTGATTTCATAATGATCTAGGACAGCAAGGCTAATATGATGTTATTATATTCTTTTTTTTTAGTGTAAATGCATTGGATAAAATAATAAAAAATGGCATCATATTAGCCTTGTTGTCCTAGTTCATTATGAAACCAATAGTATATAGGTAGCAGAACTGGATACACTCTTAAATTTTTTCAGTTACATGAAGATATGGAAAACTACTACAAGTTCAAACTTATGAAAGCGCCTATCCGTATCAAAGACTCAGTTGTGCCTCACAAATTTGACTGTCAACCCAACAGGGCTCTGACTTTTACCAAACCAACAAGAGGAGCAGTTGAGAAACGTGAACGGAAACGTCTCATTAGAGATGCTATTCAAGAAACTGAAAATAAAACTATGAAAATGAATGAGGTTCTTGGGATTACTGACAATCAAAATATGCCAACTGCCAGCACCTCACATAATCATAGTGATCTATTTATGGAAATTCAACAGACTTCATCTTCAAACACTGAAGAAAAATATCGAACTATAGGAATCCAAGTAAAACCATCATACCGAAGCAAATATGTTAGTTGTAGATCAGTAAACAGGGTAAATGCAACAACATCTCCTATAAAGGCAAATGTTGTACATGTTGCAACATCTCCAGTAAAATTCCAAATACAAAAAATGCCATCATTTAATGATACGAGTTCGAGTGAAGGTAGTTGTGAAGAAGACCTAGAGAAAGAGTGGTTACCAGATGAAAATGAAGAATGCAGTGACAGTGACACAGAGTTAAATAACACCTATTTCAAAATGCAGTGCAGAGAATTAGAAATTAAGTTAATTGAAAATAAACCTAAAATGTATATTGGATTACCACCACAGTGGTTACCACTAATAAATAAGCTAGAAGAGAAAGTTGGATTTGCAAAACACTTGATTTATCTTACTTTAGTAAAAATCAGAATGGATGTTTCATTTGAAGAGATTTCCGATCGGTTTGTGGTTTCAAAAAGCTATGCAAGTAAAGTTTTTGAACAAGGCATTGCCTTATTATCACATTTTTTTATCGATTTAATTTTCTGGCCAACACCAGACCAAATAGTTAATGTTTTACCAATCTCATTCAGGTCAAATTATAGTCGAGTGCAATCTATTATAGATTGCCTCGAAATCGAAATAGAAAAACCCAGTAATGCAGTACATCAAGCACTGACATGGTCAGAATACAAAAAATGCAATACCATCAAATACTTGATATCTGCTACTCCAGGTGGACTTATTAATTTTATTTCAACTGGCTATGGTGGCAGAACCAGTGATGTAACACTCCTTGAAAATTGTGGTTACTTGGATGTGCTGGTTGAAGGCTGTGAAGTAATGGCAGATCGAGGTTTTAAAAATATTGAACATCTCTTAATAAAAAAGAAATGCAAGCTTATTAGACCCCCGTCTGTAACTTCAAACACAAAGCCAACTAAAAAGGAGGTGCTTTTAACAAAGCGTATTGCAAGTTTGAGAATTCATATTGAAAGAGTCATTAGACGTGTACGTGAATTTCAAATGTTATGCCCTCATTCCTGTATAAATAAAGATTTAGTTCACAAAGTGGATAATATTATTGTGATAGTGTGTGGCATAATAAATCTGCAAAGTCCAGTTATTAATCAGTAAATAATTTTTGTAGTAAATAAGTAAATCAGTTTTTTGTTCCATGTAATTTTTTTGTAGTGTAATAATTTATAAGTTGGATTTTTTATAATAAAAATAAATGGTAAATTGTAGTTGTATTTAATGAGTTTTAATTTAGAATTCATACATAAATAGTATTTTTATAAATATTATCTGCAAAATACTGCCTACAACATTCATCATTTTTTGTATAAGTATAAATATTTACGTTCTACATAGGTAATAAAAAAATAAAACACGTAATTTAACTTTATTTTAAGTCAGGTCTAAGACTATTGTATAATAAGGGATACACATTGTCCTTCCAAAAAGATACTGCTGCGTCAGTTAAACCGGTGACAAACATTTCATCAAAGTCTACCCAAATAACCATGATACCTTTTGATACTTCAAAATCAGGATTTGCCACACAGAACAAACCTTTTTGTTTTTGTGCTGCTAACATCTGCATTTGGATTTGTGCTGCATATTTCTTGGTTATCTCACCATTGATGATATACTGCTTTAGCGCTTTTTCTGAAGCAGGGCACTTAATTTCAGCAACAAAGCAATGTCGCTTTGAGCTTTTGTTAATAAAGTACTTTCCTTCAGCAAGTTAGGTTCTGCTTTATTGCAAATAAAGTTTATAAAATCATCAGCTACAACTCCGCCTCCTCTAATAAATTCTATCAGCATCTGATGAATTGACAAAGATCTGCTGCTTACTGTAGAACTTGTATGTTGAAGTAATGGGCATACATAATTAATTTTTTTAGACATTCTAACAACTTCGTTAAAAAACCCTTCTTTATCTGGCAAATTAACTTGACAATTACTGCTTCCCAAGTCTTTCACATGTATATACTTTAAAGATGAACCCACTTTGGCTAATCTCGCCTTCTTCTAGTAGCATGCAACTGATGTAGGGGCTGGTTCTTCAGATCGCCTATGTAACCACATTAGGAAAGCCAGTGCATGTTTGCAGCCACCTGGAAGTTTAAAATGAAAAGTTAAAAAGCATTATCAAATAAGAACTTATTAATTTATATAATAATTTATTAAATAAATAAAGATTTTTAATTTATAATAATTTATTGTTTACTTAATCACGTTAATAATGGATTTTATGAACTTAATTCATTCAATCTTGTCAATATGTTCCGTTTCCTCATCTACTATGACAGAAACAGAGTACCCCCTATTGTGCACCCTATGTTCGGGACATATCTTGCATTTTGCAGTGCATTTACTGCCAATTCTAGCAATTTGCACATATCCAACAGCAGCATCACCATAGCTTTCACGGGTAGATCTAAAATGTATTTGTTAACGTTAATAAATATGCCATTGACATATTTTAAATCTAAATTACCGACTAGCTTTCGTGCCACTAGACTCAGCTTGATTAAAGCATTCATTTTCTTTAAAAAAAGCAGCTATCATGAAAACGTCTACACGGGGCATATTATTTGAATTAGCCTTTTCAAAATCTTGTTCCATGTTTTCTAACCTATAAAAACCAATTTAATACAGACTATCCTACACAAAATTCTTATATACTTACCAAACTACACAGTATAGAGTTTGTAGTTCTAACAAGAACTGTTTTTAAATATTTTACGTTAATTTAATAACGATTATTACATATAAATAACAAGGCAAAAGCAACACGTCCTATCACATACAAACAACACGTACGATTTGTACGAATACCACTAAAAAACGCGTGCAGATAGAGAAAGTATTATACCGTACCGCTAAACAAAAACGAAATAGATGCGCCGTTATGGAACAGCTGCTTTTAAGTTTAAATACCTTCGTTTGAATTGGTAAGGGCGATAAGTTGTAAGGTTGATGATGTCACGCAAGCTTTAACCAATGGTACCTGTTTACAGTCACGTGCTAATTTTAAAATTATTCTACTTTTTATTTATTTAGTTAAATAAATTAGGATTACATTTTCATGTTTCTATTTGTAATAATATACTCATTATACCAGATAGTTTTAAATTATACCACTTTTGATAACAAAAAAATTAAAGTGGAAACCCCTATTAGAACTAAATGGTAGTGTAGAGAATTTTCAGTTTTGTTAAAGTGGGGGTGCTAGCTTGAGCTCAAGCCAGCACCCCCACTTTTCAAATGCGAATTGTGGCTAAATGGTTGTTGGTACAAATTTAATTTTTTTGGTACAAATTTGTCCTTAATTAGTACTAAATTATAGGCTAGTTTTTTTAAATTTTTTTGAAGTGGGGTGCTAGATTTATTGACATTCCATTCAGGCCTATTCACATACATGTTATTAGTATTACTTGCAATTGCAAAGCCAAAAATCATGTTTGGTTTCATCTTCTTGCAATCTTTCATGATGTAATTAATTAATTACAAACAAAAAGTCAAAACAAAATTACTGTTCATAATGCTTTTTCACATTATTTTACAGGTAACACATCGGAAGTGTTAGTGGAAACTTTGACCGTGGAAGGAAGTAGCTTAGGTGAAGGCTTAACTACTAACGACTTAGAACAGTTGGCACAGCTCTCACAAGAATTACATTTTAGTACTTCAGATATGGACACTACAGGTTTGTTTGGTTTGTTCCCATATATTTACTTTTTTCTTACAAGATACAATCAGGTGACTGGTGGTCCTTGTCATATTACTCTTAAATTAACCAAAAACTATATTACTACTGCAGTAAGATAGATTTCAAAATTTTTTGGCTTGTCAAAAATTGGTCAAAAAAATTATTAAAACTAATGCCACGCAATTTCTTAGGTTCAGAAGGTGATATAGAAACACAAGAAGCACAGACTGAAATGGTTCAACCAGAAATAGGTGCACAAGAAGTTGAAATTGAAACAGAACGTGCTCAATCGCCAGAAGAAATTTTACCAGATATTAAAACTAGAACTAGTGTCCCACCACTACGACCACTGACTATTGCTCCAAAGCCTCCTACTAAGGTACCTTTCACATTGAAACCTGCCGGTGGCCAGCAATTATTAGTTTTACAAGGTTGGTAGTTTGTGCTGCTAAGTATTAGAGTTCCTCAATGAAAACTTTAACTGTGTTTATAAATTTATTATTTGTTAAATATTGAGGACTGACAGCCTTTAATAAAACATTTATAAAATTATTTTAACGTTTCGCCCCTCAATGGAAGCTTTTTCAAAAAGTTTTTATTTATCGTTATTGCGTTATATGTATAAAAATATGAATTTTTTTTGTGTACATAGTTAACCATTTTTAATTTTCTATTGGATTTATTTAATTTGATTTTATTACTTCATTTGTTTTTTTTTAAATAGGAGATTTCTTTTTGTTTAACACACAGGTTTAATTTTGAACATTTTCTTTTGATCAATAATTAACCCCATGATGATGGAGATTTTTGATGAAATTAGTTTAATTTTTCACTTGCTTTTTACTTCTTTAATCAAATGTAAGTAAAGTTATAAATAACTTTACATTTGATGATGATTTGATTTGAAAATTAAAAATGGTTAACTATGTACACAAAAAAAATTCATATTTTTATACATATAACGCAATAACGATACATAAAAACTTTTTGAAAAAGCTTCCATTGAGAGGCGAAACGTTAAAATAATTTTATAAATGTTTTATTAAAGGCTGTCAGTCCTCAACATCTAACAAATAATAAATTTATTAATAAAATAAAAAGAAATAAATTTAAAAAAAAATTTATTTCAAAATTATATTTAACTGTGTTATTTAAGAGTTAGGACACGGATGTCAAAATCTATCTCTTTCTAGGCCAAAACTAAGCTGTCTGAAACAACGATACTTTTTTCTCTCTTTTTACTTTAGTGACAACATTCAGCAGCTGTCAGTTATAAATTTTAGTTTTATGTTGTCATGTTTATTTTTATGCATGTAAATTTTTTTTAATGTACATATTATCATTTATTTACTGTTTGTAGAGAATTTTTAAAACTACTATAGAACATAATTATATCAATTTTTCAACAGCTTTTAATAAAGTATTAATTGTACCGAATTTCAAATTTATATAATTGTCATACTGACAGTTTAATTTATTAAACCAATTTTCATGATTACCAACCGTTTAATAAATAGTTTTAAAATATGAAATGTCACTAGGAAAATTTGATATGCGTGTCTTAACTCTAAATAACAAAGAGCTCAGTTCATATTTAGGAACCCTACTAAGTACAAATTACAAAATTATTTATATTAGTTGTCAAAAATTTCAATGTTGTGTGTTTCAGGTGGTACAGGAGGACAACCAATTAAATTGGTGTCGTCACAAGGTGGACAGGGAATCAGTGTTGCAAACCTTTCATTAGGTAAACCAATTACATTACGTCCTGCTGGTAAAAATATGGTTCCAGGTACAATGTCTGTTCTTCAGCCTAAGCAAGTTATAATGAAAAAGGTTAATCCACCCCAAAAACTAATAGGTTCGTATAAATGGAATATTGACAAAAATACGAGATTGGAAGTCTTACAGGGTATCCCATTTCAATTACAATTTTTTTATTTTAATTTTTAAGTCAATCAAATTTACCTTTTATTACCTTTTTCAAGAAGAAGTAATATTTTACTAATCTTGATATTTTAAAACCCAAGATTAAAAATAGGAAAAATTTTAATTAAAGTGAGACACCCTACACACATAGATGTGATTAGTTTGTTAATGTTGTTGATCATAAAAATATATAATCCAATACTTATATCTAGAGTGTTCCATACATACAGATTTTTTATTGTGTTATGGAATAGCGTATGTTAGAGCCCGAAGAGATTGTTTGACAATTTTTCTAACCTCAAATTTTTGAAGTTGGAAATAGTATATTGTACAACTAGCTATGAAAGTCATACTTTTTCCATGAATTTGTAGTATTGATATCAAGCAAATTAGTTAAAAAAAGAGACTTTCATAGCGTGTTGTACACGACATTTTTTTGCATATTGTAAGTAAGCGAAATTTGTCCTAAAATTTATGCATTTATGCAAAATTTTAGAAAAATTAGAAAAACATAGTATTTTTTGACAATAATCTCCGAGGAGATTGAAGTTTGTTTTTTACAAACACGATTAAAAAAATGAAAAAAGTGCTACTTTCATTACGATTTTTCGTTAAAAAAAGTCAAAGTTCATAATCAATATGCAAAATAAAACAAAAAAAGTGCTACTTTCATTAGGATTTTTCGTTAACAAAAGCCAACTTTCATAATCAATATACAAAAAATAAAAAACTAAATATTTACAATTAAAAATTTGTAAAAAGGAGAAATAACAAAACTCATCACAGCTCGCAATGTATAGTGCTTTCAATTCAGATAGCAACTGTCTGTGTCAATTTTTTATAGAATTTTGGGACTGTACAATAACAAGCATACTTTTTGTAATGAGTATACCATATGTCTAGTGACAAAAAGTTACTAATGTTTTAAGGTTAAGTTGTTATAAACATATAAGAAGTGTTCACCAGTATTTGCATGTGTCTGTAATATTTTATAATTTTACGTGCTGATATTGTTAATTTTGTAATAAATTTGTAATAAAAAATGAAAACTTTAATGCCATTTTTGTCATAACATTTTTAATCAAAAAATATTTTTCTGTGGTATGTAATCATTGGGGTACTGGAGCTACAAGAATATGAATGTGTTAATGGAATTTATGCTTACATTGTAAAGGCTCATTCAAAAAAGAACTTAAAATGAGTAACCCATGCTTGCAAATATTCGTTTTTTAATTTTTATTAAAGTCTGTCAATGTCACTCATAATATTAATTGGTATTAATATACATTTCCTTGTAACAATTAATCGACAACATGAATTCTTTGTAAATCTCGAAAGTTTTTTAAAATCACACTGCCTCTATAGTATAGCCAGAAACATAAGGAAATCTTTTACAAAACAATTATTGAAGAAGAATTGAAGATATACTATATCATTTACACATTTTGTCCACTAAATCCTCAAATCCCATCCTATCCTTTCAATACATTTCTATGTAGTAAAATATTTTACATGCAGAATTTGTCACTGTTCTAGAATGAGAAAGTTGTACATGAGTTACATTTAAAATTAGCAAAAAGGTTGGCTAGTAAACCCAGCTTACCAACACATTGCCTTTTTATCACTTCTGTTACTTCTCTGTATTCCATTTCGTTTTGCTCAGCTTCTACTTCTTCCTGCATTTAATGTTTGTTTTCAGCAAATTTGTATTCATAGTACGAGGCATGCCCAGAAATTTCTGATCGTTCTTGAGTTTTATGCAAGTTCAGTTGACGGATTGTGATAGGCCTGTACAGGAAAGTTGTACTATTAATCAGATCAGCACTGGACTAAATAAGAACATTGTATCAGTGTCTGTCAATGCATCAAGTTCCTTCAAAATGAGTAAAGTTATTGAAAATCCATCCAGTTGATCAGTGATTAGGTTTCCCAATGCAAGAAACGTTCTACCGCTAGAAATTCATAGATACGTTCATGAGGTATAAGGTAATAATGAAATAAATAAAGATTAGTAAAAGTTTCACAGTTTTAAAAACTTTTTAAAAACAGTTTTAAACTGTGAAACTTTTACTAATCTTTATTTATTTCATGATTATGGAGTTCCATAAAGTAAGGCTGGAAACAATAAACAAAAAAAATATAAGGTAATAAGATGGTGCAGACAGTTTAATTGGGGCGGGGAAGTGGTAGGCCATCGTTAATTACTGAAGAGTTGGTAATCACCATCCAAGTACTATCTGCTTCTTCACATGACGAGATTTTGGCAGCTCAGTGATATAACACCAATGATAGTACAGTAGGAATTCCATAATCCGAACTCACTGTATTCCGAACATCCAATAATCCAAACAGCAACCTTTACAAGCTATAATCCGAAATTCTCTTTAATTCGAACAAATCTCTTTAATCCGAACAAGAAGATTCTATATACATACTATAATTGAATATGTAGCGTTCTTGGAAGGTGAATATTAATTATAAATGAGTTTATAGCAGATTGTTGATGCAATTTTTGGCTGATACTGTATGACCCGATGGGTACAAACAAATTCTACGAAGATCAACAAACACTTTTGTTATTAATATAAATAGTAATAAAAACCATGAAGGCTACAGATGTAAAAAATAAACTATAAATATAGTAATCATACCATCACAAAGGCGGCCTAAATGTTTTGACGTTGCAGTTTTGCCACAATTGTTTGTATAATGACATCATCTACCTTAAAACTTTTTTCTCGCAATTTTGTTAATACACAATTTGTATTCATGGCGTTTAAAATTTAATTAAAAAATGCCAAAAACGTAAACACATATTATTAAAATTATCAGAGAAATTATTCAGCAATTAAATGTTTAACGATTGGTTTAAAATATGGTGTTGGTAAATATACAGTCAGCGATATAAAGAAAAACAAAACTAAAATCCTAGAATATGTCTCATCTGCTGACAAAGGTACAGGAAATAGAAAAATATTGAAATTAAGACCATGAAATGAGAGCACAACGCTATAAAAGGAGAAAGAGAAAACTTAAAGCAAAAAATTAGTGATTTTAGTACCATGGCATAAAGCAATGTTTATATTCGTACATCCAGTAATCCGAATTCCTTGTTAATTCGAATTCCTTGTTAATTCGAATTAACCCTGCATTTATAGGTTCGGATTAAAGAGTTTCTACTATAATAAGTTACAATAGGGATACAAGATTAGCTCAACTCAATCGGACAATATTTCTCAGAAAACGCCATAGAAAAACTTGTGCCACATTACGATAAATGTTAGCATTTACAAGGCGATTATGTTGAAAGGAGTAATAAACTTAAAATAAAATTTTGATATAAAATGTGTTTAATGTGTTTGTAGTAAGAGTATTGGGGTGGTGCAGGCATTTAAAACTTTTTATCGCGATGGAGAGCATAATAAGGGGTATATTAGATAGCAAGTACTAATGGTAATTTTACTGATTATTTGCTAAATAAATTTAGCGAGTTGTCTTGCAAACAATTGCCTTTTCCGCAACCATAGCAACATGACTGGATTTATTTATAAAAACAAAATTATTACTGATGTTCCCAAAATATATGGTTTTGTTTAATTTTGTCTATCCTGCCAATATCTGCATTCATAGAAAGAAGTTTCTCAACGTTAAAACGGATAAAATCCTACAGCAGAAACATCATGTCCCAATCGTGTTTAACTAATTTATCATTTAGGACAGGGGTTGGTTAAAGAATTAATGAAAAACCACATTCTATAACAAAATAATTGATGTTTTCCCAACAAAAAAAACTTTTAGGATTGATTTAATATACAGGGTGTCTCAGAAATAACGAACAATAACGCAGAGGGTTAAAGAGCGTGCGAGGTAGAATATAAAACCGAAGAAAAAAAAACTCTTTGCTAATAAAAAAAATACTTTTTGCTAATACGGTCCTGTTATATTTTGCATCAATTTGATAATAAATAATAAGTCATCCAGCATTGGAATAGTCAAAACGTTGTAAAGTGATATGTGCAGAGTTGAGTAGAAATTCGGAGAAGTCGATTTAAAAACACGGTCAAGGTCAAGTCTTTATAAAAACAATGACATATCACCGTAATAAACGTTTTTGTTATAAACTGCATAGTTGCAAAAAAGTCCCAAACGTATGATGATAGTTCATCAAACTAATAATTTTTATTATCAAGAGCTTATTCGAAGGTATTTTCAACCTGGCAATGTAATTATGAAAATGTTCTTTTTACATTGTGTATGCCTTTTTTAAATTGCGTTGTTTATTTTACATAGATCACACTCTGTGTATTTTTGCGGAATTGGCTAGTCCAATATTTTATTTACAAACACAGAATACGAAAGAAAGAATTGCTAAGGAAAGTCTGCGAAAGAGGATGTTTAATACAAACAGTGTTTACAAGTTTAATTTATTCTATCATGGTTTCAGTTTTACGTTTTACTGAAAAGGTTTACTATTAGACTTAAGTATTAATGCTTCAGGTTCTAGTAAAATGTATTAGCATCGCAGATTAGAACTAGTAATGTCATTTTCTTCCCAATGCTTTTTATGTTTTTTTAAATTACATTCAACGCTGCCACACATAAAGATTTCCCTTTAATTTATTTAAATATAATATCAGATGCTCTCTGTAAAAATCAGATGTTTTTTAAGCTGTTATTAGACCTTGAATTTATTTTAAAATAAACAAACTGCAGCATGAGCAAAAAGGACACGTGTCTTATTTACGTATTTCTTCGAGATCAACTATCCCATTCGGGTATTTTGCGGTATAGACAAAATTGTGCTGTATTGACAAATTCTGTAAAGTTCAACAAACTACAGTCCTCAGCATTATTATCAGGAGAATATGGAGCAGAACGTGCAGGACCGGACTCAAAACCTGAACCTTAAATAACTTGGAAAGTAAATATTTTAGAAAAAAAAGTTATAGGAAAAATTTTCTCTACACATCATCAACTATCTCGTATTCACGTATTGTTCGTTTTTTTGGGACACCCCATATAAAAATGAATAACATAAAAATGTTATGTTAGATTAAGTATAATAAGGATCACGTGTTTGTTTTCCGTTTTTCATTTATCCGTTACTATCCTATCATAAATTCTGTTTTGTTCCTGGCAAGAACCTCTCTGCGGTACTTTTGGTTTTATATGTACCTTACAGTTGGGCTTATTGCTGTTGATTTTGCCATTTAAGAATTTTGTACATACATCCACTGTTGCCATATTAAATACCAAGAAACTAAGTTGACTAAGTAGAGCATTAATTTGGCTGACCCACATTCTCAAAGCACGAGCCATCACTAGTGGATAGATTTTGTTAAGCTGATTAAAAGTTATTATTGCACCAAACCTGAGAGATGCTTAAAAACTCTGCAGTTTTTCCAAAAGATTTGCATTGCTGTTACAATTCTGGGTCCTGGCGGACACTTCAAAGGGATTAAAAGATTTAAATATCAAATGGCTAGAATTGTTGACCTCAACTTCTTGTTGTATTCAGGGAAAATGTAACAATTACGGCTGCTAGTACCCAAAATTGTAACAGCATAAATTGCCAAAATCTTTTGGGAAAACTATACAGCTCTTAAACGTCATTTGTCATGAAACTAAGCATCTTCCAGGTTTGGTGCAATGATAACTTTTAACCAGTGTGTGGTACTTTACCAAATTTTCCATAACATTGGGCTCAAACAATTGTTTATATTTTAAGCTGAACACGACAGTTACTATTTAGTATTTTTAGTTTATGTTATTTAATGTTTTGGATTTGGCAGTCAAAAAATTTATGCGTATAATAGATATCTGTAGTAATGTAGGTATGTTTTTAGACAGTGATCAAGAAAAAACAACTTTCTCATTTTAAGATAACAACATGATCTGTATTTTGAAGCACTCTGTATATTGTAGTATCAGGATTCCTTTATGTTGATTAGTAACAATTAGTAACAAATGATCTATTTATATGTAGGTATTTACATTTTTAGCTGCAACTGACACCAAAAATATTGTAATAACTGATGCAGTAAAAACTTCACAGGGAAGTATAGTTTTACCAAATCCAGCTAAAACAATCACTTTAGCTCAAGCACAGCAGATTGGTTTATTAACTAGTGCAAAATTAGTAGGTCCTCAGATAACTCAAAAACAGGCCATTGTTGTAAATAAGACACAAAATAAAGCTATAAAATTAATACCACAGGTAATATAATAAATATTTAATCAATACAAACAAGATAGTAATTAATTATACATTGTTTATATTACAGACAAAACCTCACACAAAGATTTTACCTGCTCCACAAGTCAGTACTGCAAATAAAGTAGCTACTCAACGCATTATTTTAAAACAAGCCAATGCTAATTCTTCTATTGTGACTCCAGGTCAAATAATCCAAGTAGCTGGGGGCCAGCAATTATTAACTGGTCAGTTACATCAAATAAACATTCCTGGAAAGGGGGTAAGTTTTTAGAAAAAATATAACAAAAATCAAAATGTTGTCTAGATATAGGTATTGCTGCAGTTGACGAATATTTGTTAGGTAATTCTGATTTTAGGTTCAGTATATTAAGATAGTCACTCCAACTACAAACACTGAGAATAACGTTTCAACTTCAACTGCTAATATTACTGCGAGACAAACGATTCAAACTTCTGGTGTTGAGACAAAGGTACTCTCGACTGTTGCCACTAGCAGTGTACCAACCAAGTCAACAAACGTTATTTTAACAGAGGTATTATTTTTTTATTTTCTAAATAAATATTACTAACAAAATGAAGTTCTGTTAATAGACTGGACTGAACTGTAAGATTCATATACAAGGTGTTCCGTATCATTATGTTCAAACTTCGGGAGTGTAAACTAGGTTCAATTCTTAGTGCAATGTACCCAATTTTAAGGCCAAATAGGGTTTTTAAAAAATTAAGAAACTACTATAGTTATATTTTATTCAACGTTTCGCCCCTGATGCGGGGCCTCTTCAAGAATTCTAGGGGTTAACATGTTATTAACAGGGTTACCACAGAGTCACTTAAAGTCACTTTTTAAACTTCTAGTCACTATAAGTCACATTTGTTAATCAGAGTACATTTTAAAATTTTGTTTAACAATATTTATTAAATATTTTTTACATATCTAACTTTATAAAATCTTAATTATAATGAAATTTTGAACTATACAAAAAACTATCATTTACTATTGCATAACTTTGTTATGTAGAACTATTACTAAAGCATTTATTAAGCATCAGCAGCTTAATAGCTGCTAACACAACTAATAGATGCAACAGTAGAATCATCATGCGTAGACAGGATCGCAGATCGAATTCTGGTAGGTCAGCAGTAAATATTAAATATATGAGAGGACCAAGGACACTTCCCTGTGGAACACTGGATTGGATAGGATATTGCTGGTAGATTTCATTATTATATTTAGCTGAGTAGCACCTGTGGGTTAAATACGACTTGAGTAAAAGATAATAGTTGCTTGGCAACAATTTTTTAAATTTGTATAGTAACCTACTATGGCAGACTCGATCAAATTCCTGGGTTACATCTAAGAAGACAACTGTACAGTATTTTTTCTTTTCGAGGTTTCTTCGTATCTGGTTTAGTATTCTATGTATTCGTTAAGTTGTAGAATGGGCTTTTCTAAACCCGAACTGAAATAGGAGCAAGTGTTTTTCAGTAGTCTTTTGAGAAACAATTTCTCAAACAACGACTTAGTTTTACTTCTCTTATAATAAATATGCTACCATTCATTTGAAATAGGTCACTAAAGAAACTGCGATTTCATAAGGTGGAAATAATTATTTGTGTGTTCACTGAAGTGGTAATGTTGTAAAGTCAGCGCTATTTGTTGCTAAGTATCTTTGCTAGGCTCTACCAATAACACTTTGGCTGGTGAGCCACTCTACGTTGTGATTAACCACTGTGCAACATTCCAACAGCGCGATTGAGCTCTGATTCTTCCAATCGTCTATAAGACATCCTTTCTGTATGCTTTTGTGCTTTTTGTATTTAATTGTCATAACCTGGTACAAATTATTGCAGCGCCTGGTTATTAACAAGTTACAAATATTGTCGGCAAAATACTAATATTATAATCATTTGATGGCAGAATAAATTGACAGATAGTGTAGGGTAAAATCAAGACAAAATTGTTACCAGAAAATTACTACTTAGGTGAACACGTAAACAAATACTTTACACGTTATAAAATTGCAAATTTTTTAGTGACCCATTTCAAATGAACGGTAGTGTATCTAATAGTTTGGTATACAGTAATGAAAGAACTTCGTCTAGGGATTAGATTTTCATGCGAGCAAAAGGAAAAATAACGAATAGCAATTGACCTTTTTTAAAAGCTAGTGCTACCATCGCCGGTCTACCTTTTTGTTTGTAATATTGGTAGTAAATTTAGTATTTTTTATGTGGTTTTATTGGATTGACTGCAACAAGTTTCCTGAAGTTAGCTTTTAATGTAATGTACAGGCACTAAAATCATATAAATTAAAGAAGATATTTAGAATATTACTTACCAAGCCTTAAAATATGGTAACTTTTTTTGTAAGGTTGGCGCTTAACTAAGAATTTTTAAATATAATGGACGTTTGTCATTTTGACAAAATAACCTAAATTGTTTGAAAATTTTTAAAGTCAACATTACTTGTACGTTTAGTAACTAAAGATAAACAACGGATAATTTCGCTGTGGTATTGAAAATACTTTGTACTTTAAACAAAATGAACAATTATCTAGAATGAACTTAATTATGTAATAATATAAACAATTAAGGTTATTGAAACAGCCTTGGTAGTGTAATGTCTAGCGTGCTGGACTTTCACCCAAGCGGCCCGAGATCGACTCCCAGTGCCGGCAGATCTGGTTAAGGTTTTCTGCAGTTTTCCTTAGCTGTAACACAAATATGGGATTGGCGCTGTTTCATCTGTAAGTCGGCTGCAGCCGCCCGTAGGGCCTACATAATAATAGTAATCACCCCCTCCCTCCCGCACAAGCTTGTAGATTCTGAGGCCTGGTTTCCAGGTTATGGGTTGTAGCAATTATTATTATTATTGTGGCAAAATGACAAATGTCACTTATATTTAACAATTCTTAGCTATAGCACCAACCTTACAAAAAAAGTTACTATATTTTAAGACATGGCAAGTACGCCATAATATCGTGTCCCAGATGTATTGCTATTTGCTATTGTCACAATTTGATATAGTTTGTAAATAATTTCCCCACTTTGAATATTTAATAATACAAATATTTTGTATTATATTTTGATTTTAAACTCGAATGGAGGACAAACCATTCATATTTATTGTTGTTTGGTATAGAACACCACTTAATGTGGTATATGACTCTACAGATGTCGCAACATTCATTTCTCGATATTAATGTTATTTCCGGCTATGTATTGTAGTGTTATTTTGTATATTGCAAATCGTCAATAAACCTTATATATCTCAGGGTCAAATTAATACTCAATACTCAATAGTAAAGGTTACCTATAATTTTTTTTTATTTTACCTTCATATGAGACTCTAATCTTTCAATATTGGTTTCAATTATTGAAAGATTAAACTTTACAAATAAATCATTTAAAATTTGCCACTCTCACACGGTGGTTGTAGCTCTCAATAAATAAAGTTTGGTTATTACTAATAGTGATTGACACATATATCTGGAATGTCAAATCTGACAGTTATCAATTAAATTTTCCCAAGAATGAACAAGTAAGTATAGCATATATTTTTATTTAATTCTTTATTTTATAAATCTTTATTTTTAGGATGTTAAAATGGAAAGAAATCTTACCCTGTCAACTTACACATTAACTTTTCCTTCAGGTAAGTCTTCCTCGTATGTCTCTCCAATAGTTTCTTGTTATTTTGACATACCGTATTTACTCGAAAATAACCCCTCGATTATAAGACCCCCCCTATATTTTGGAGCGAATTTTTAAAAAAAGCTTTTGTATGCGAATATTGGACCCCTAAAAATATAAGTAATATAAGATATTGAACATTTTTCAGTTTTATTTTGTTAACAAATTCCATTAGTTATGTTCATGGAAAAAAATCTACCCTTTATCTATTCGCGGAAACAATGCCTTTGTGGAAGCAGTTTATCTGAATTCCAGGAAAACTTCTAAAATTGTAGGCAGTTCATTCAAAAATGGTCAGATGTCACTCCAATAGATAATAAGATTTTGCACACTTACTGGAAAGATTAAGGTGCTACTATTGTTAACAATTAGAGAGGTACTTAAGAGATTACAATTCTTCGGTCAGTACTATGAAAGGCTTAAATGAATTTCTTAGAAATGTTTTTGCCATCACTGGGTTTTTTTCACTAATCGACCCTGTCAGTTGTCAAGCTTAATTTGTAAAACCATTGTTATAAAAAAATATATTATAAAGGTTAATAATGATCTTACAGAGGGTGATGACGACAACGGCGATTCTGACTAGGTGCTAAGCTAACAATAATTGTATATGATTTCATAATTTTCGTAATTACTGTAGTTGTTGCAGTCAATAAACTTTGCTTATCGCGGGTTTCACAATGGCAGCATAGGTTTGCGTGCATCAATATCGGCTAAAATGCAGACAACCGGGCGAGATGTTATAT
The DNA here is from genome assembly GCA_929113105.1 of Agrypnus murinus. NCBI lineage: Eukaryota > Metazoa > Arthropoda > Insecta > Coleoptera > Elateridae > Agrypnus > Agrypnus murinus. Next base: position 206,178,984 of record OV816025.1, read on the forward strand.
TATTAAACAACAGAACGCTATTTTAGATGTTATTGTATTGTAATGCAATTTTTGTTATAAATACTGTAAACATTACTCAGTTACACTCATTGTTTTCACATTTTATTGAATATCTTTTTATACTCGATTACAAGACCCGACTCGAATATAAGACCCTCCCACATTTTAGAGCAAAAATCTAAGAAAAAAAGGGGGTCTTATTTTCGAGTAAATACGGTATGTATCTTCTAATCCTTTTCCAACAGTTACCTTCACTTTCACTAAACCTACAACTTCCACAACATGCACTTTCCGCCAGGAACCTTGGCAACTGCTGCTGAATCTGCAGACCTCGCACCACCAAAGACCTCGTCACCGGACCACTGGACTGCCTCAAGACTGCTACAAGAATGCCAATCCTTCCCAGATCAGGTTAATAAATTTGATATTTCTTTTAAATTCCTTTTACCCTTTATGGTTTTCTTCTTGTCTAGGGCTCGAATGAAGACTGCAAGCTCCCCAACACCTCAGTAAGTATTTTCAAAATCTTTTTCTTCTGATGAAGTCACCTTAATGATTCTTTTCTATTACAGGAATATAATGAAGTATTTGACTCTTCAACACATTGGTAAGTAACAAACCCAGCTCGAAGACGGTTTTTCAATTTATTTTCTTTTCTCAATTGCTCTTACTGTATCGTTATGCCCTTTAATATTGCTTCCTGTAACTAATACACTGAAACTCTTCCTTTAATCAATAAAACGCTGGACTTTCTTTTTATGTTTATTAATTTAACAATTTTACTTCTTGAGCTTTATTATTTTACAAATTCTATTAACACATTTATTTTATTTACTATTGTTTATACAAATTTTCTCTTCAGTAAGAATTTTATAGATTCTCTCAACAACCAAAAATTTATTATTTTTTTCATCTCCACGAGAGACCCTGTTTTCAACTATTTTGTCTGTTATGTTTTTCTTTTATCAAAATACCCCCTATCTTTGGTAATTCTTTCTGTTTCCTCACTAACAATGTCTATGACCATAGAAGTTATTTTTTTATACATTATTATTGAAGTACAGAGAGAATTTTAAATATGCTATAGAAAATCAATATACTTTTAAATTATTTTTTTGATTGATGCCACGATATTTTTACCTAATATACATGATTTTTAATTTTCAGGTTGACTTATGGCTAGGATATCCTTTCCTTTTATTATCCTTGTTAATGTTAATATTGTATCATAATACTATAATAAATATATGCTATTCCATTCTGTTTTATTATATTATAATTCTATATTAAAATTTTGGATTCTTGCGATATCACATCATGACTTTGTATGTAAGTTTATATGTTTTATGTTTTTATTTATTGATTCCTAAGAACCACGTCTGTGCAATAATGATTTAAATTTTTCTTTATCTTATGTACATGCTCATATTAATTTTTCCACTTCACATAAACGTGAACATAACAGTATATAAGCCTGGATGATGTGTATATAATTCACAGGAGACTCTAGCTGTTGAGATCTAAAAAGATCGAAACAGCTGTCCTAGAGTATCTCCTGTGAATTATACACATCTCATTTATAAATGTGGGTTTTAATATTGTCACACTTTGATATATTTTGTAAATAATTTCCCCACTTTGAATATTTAAAATACAAATATTTTGTATTATATTTTGATTGCTATTTGCTATTTCTCCTTAGCTCACACATGAAAATTCAATCCCTAGACGAAGTTTTTCCAATACTGTATACGTTTTACTCACTATCATTTTAACATAAATAAAATGTTTAAATGTTGTATTATGAAATTCGTTGGTAAATCTCATGTATGATAAAATGGCTTTTTATCATAAAATTGTTCTTATTTGTGACGACCATTGTTAAAAATTTAATAATGAATCACTTTTTAGTCACTTTTTTGTTGTAAAAAGTCACTTAAGTCACTGAAATTAAACTACAAATCCTGTGGCATCCCTGTATTAATTAGATTATTATAAAGTTTTTTACTTACAATACGAGGGTGGTCCCAGAAGTACCCGACCCAACAAAGAAAACACAAAAATTTTGGAAAAAGATTTATTTATTTTTCAACGTAATCTCCTTTCAGCTCTATACACTTTTCCCAGCGGTGTTCAAAAAGTTCGATACCCTTTTTATTATAAGAACTGTCTTGCTCCTCAAAATAGCCATTAACTGCTGACATCACTTCTTCATCGTTAGAAAATCTTTGACCACTGAGCCATTTTTTCAAGTTTGGGAACAGAAAATAATCCGAGGGGGCTAAATCTGGCGAATATGGTGCATGAGGTAGCAATTCAAACTTTAATTGATTAATCTTGGCCATTGCAATAACGGATTTGTGAGCTCACGTTGTCGTGATGAAACAAGACTTTCTTTTTAGCCAAATGCGGCCGTTTTTGCTTGATTTCTTCGCCCAAATGTTGCAATAAGTTTGCATAATACTGGCCGTTGATAGTTTTTCCTTTTTCGAGATAGTCAATAAAAATTATTCCACGCGCATCCCAAAAAACTGACGCCATAACCTTGCCTGCAGATGAAACGGTCTTCGCCTTCTTTGGAGCCAGTTCTCCCTTTTGAGTCCATTGTTTCGATTGTTCTTTTGTCTTGAGTGTGAAATGATGGACCCATGTTTCATCCATTGTTACGAAACGGCGCAAAAATTCTGCTTTGTTGCTGTGAAACTTCGCTAAACACTCAATTGAAACATTTTCACGACACTGTTTTTGCTCAAGTGTGAGCAAACGCGGCACCCATCTTGCACACAGCTTTCTCATGTCCAAATTTTCAGATAATATGCGTACCGCACTTTTTGAAATGCCCGTAATGTCTGCTAGCTCGCGCACTTTCAGTCGACGATCATCAAGTACCACTTTGTGGATTTTCTTCACCATGTTTGGAGTCGTCACCTCATTTGGTCGACCACTGCGATGCTCGTCTTGGCAGCTCGTACGGCCTCGTTTAAACTCAGTTACCCAAAATTTAACTGTTGTAAACGAAGGAGCAGACTCACCCAGAGTAGAATCCAGTTCAGCTTTTATATTGGTTGGGCTGAGGCCTTTCAAATAAAAGTATTGTATCACATAACGATGACCAATTTTCTCCATTTTCACAAATTCACTGACAACGTTCACTATTGATGGCTGCCAAACAAATACTGAACAACTTGGCGCTTTCAAACTTGAAATATATGCTTTATAGACTGCATACTTTCCAATACAGTGATATTTTCAAACAACTACCGCCACCTCTTGGTCAAGTCGGGTACTTCTGAGACCACCCTCGTATATGAAGTGGTTCCTATGTCTATTTGTTGCATACTTGATTAACATTATGGACTGTCATAACCTATAATAAAATGTTCCTCTGCCATTTTGTAAATTGATTTTAGATGTGCATGTTTTATGTTAAAAGAAAAAATTTTAAAGTGTAAATAGAAAAAAGGAATTATAAAAAGGATTTCAAAAAATCAAAAAAACAAATATAGAGGTAAAATTGTACAAAATTTAAGAAACGATAGAATAAATTAGTTACAATTCATCATAGGTTATGACAGTCCATAAGGTTAATCAAGTATGCAACAAATAGACATAGGAACCACTTCATATATTGTAAGTAACAAACTTTATAATAATTTAATTAATAACATGTTAACCCCTAGAATGCTTGAAGAGGCTCCACACCAGGGGCAAAACTTTGAATAAAATATAACTAGAGTAGTTTCTTAATTTTTTAAAAATCCTATTTGGCCTTAAAATTGGATACATTTAAATCAAAAACAAGGGTCTTAACATTTATACTTAAATTCTGAGTGTAAAAAACGCAAAAGTGGTAGGTCTATTTTTATTTAGTTTCGGGGATACAGGGCTATTAATTTTTCAAGCATAACATGATTCAAGAAAAATGTGCCTGGAACTTCAACCTAGATTTTGCTCAATCCAACAAACTCATTGCACCCATTTGGAAGTTGTAACGTTAATAATACGAAGGGACATGTGACTTCAAATGGATGGTGCACCACCACATTTTGGAATTACTGTCCGGAATTTTGCCACCCTTGAGTGCCGTACGGCTCGAGAGATAGCGGCCTGCCCTGCTATGAACCCCAATGGGCCTTCGTGGCCTGCGAAAGGGGACTATTATATTATATTAGCGAATGATCACAACTGTACAACTAGTTATTAAAGTTACACTTTTTTTCATGAACTTGCAGTATTGATTAATGAGGTCGCAGACCGAGCTTATCAAGCGAATGAGTGAGAAAAAGAGACTTTCATAACATGTTGTAGGTACCCGACATTTTTTGCATATTGTAAGTTGAGAAATTTGTCCTAAAAGGATTTAAACTTTAAAAAAAATCAGGAAAACAATATTCTTCGGCAATAATCTCCGAGGAGATTTGAAGTTTGTTTTACAACACCTCATTTTAGAAAATTATGTACAAAACTATCGACTAACATTTGAATCGTGAGCGTGCATTAGAAGATTTAGCTACAAGTTAAAGAATAGATACCTTATGCTCAAGAAAATTGCAAAAAAACTTGCTATACATGTAAACCCAAAAAGAAAAGAAGGACTTATACTTCTTTATACTACAAGCCCATTTGCCACAAATGTACTAGCAAAGTTTGTAAAAACTTGTAGTAGCAAAACTTTATGTTGTGCGGTATCTTAAGAATTTCATTCTGAAAAATAATAAAGTGCTCTTTTTTATATTGTCTATCTTTATTATAATATTATAAATAAGTTACAACAAAATGTTTTTGTTGCATATTCAACTTTAACCATTTTAATTAATTTCCTCTCACACCCCTCCAAAAAAATTAAAAGACGTTTCTTATGGAAATTGGATCGCGGTCAAATTGGCTGAAATTTTGATATGTTGTAGTTTATATCAACCTGATCAAAAGTCTCCAGGCCCACGAAGCTCTAAAATTAATAGTTTCGGAGTTACAGATCACGAAAGGTAGAAAAAATCATACTACGATTTATAGATTTTTAACACGTACAGCCTCGATAATGTCATTTTTTGTGTATATTTTTTCTTCTTGTTTCGATTTAACACGGTAATTATGTTGTTTTGCTTTCGTGTGAATTATGTGAAATTATACTGGATGTCCCATTATATTTTGACCCTTTATAAACCTATATAACTTCTGAATTAATTGAGATAATGAAATACGGTGTTCACTAGTCTTCTTATTTTTTAAGTTTTTTCTGACCATAGCGTATTTTCGGAGATAGGGCAACTTTGTGCTTTCAAATGGAACACCCTGTATATTTTTTCACAGTTGGAAAGCCCATTGTTTCCCCTTTCCGAAAGTGCCATTCCTGTCATGGTTATTACACAGGGTGATGGTTTTATAAGCTCTTCAAATGAATACTGCATGTTATTGAAATGCTACTAAAAAAGATATGTCTTTAGGCAGCATTACCCCCAAGGAGTTAAGTAGAAGCCATGGCAACTTTGTTAAGCGAATAAACAAATGTATCCAAGTTGATGGACGGCATTTTAAACATCTTTTATAACTAACTAATGTTTAGTGATTTGTTTATTTCTTAATTGTTTAATGTTTAATAAGTATCCTGTTACCCTTCGTTAGATCGAGTTTCATATGTACATTTCGAATATCAGCACTTGAACTTATATGTAATTGTCAATAAACTAATTTGACGTTTACTCTGATGTTTTCTTTTATTTCCATAGTCTACTTTGTGAATCATTATATTTTTTCGTAGCATTTCAACAACATGTGGTATTCACTTTAAGAGTTTATAAAACCATCACCCTGTATAATAACCATGACAAGTATGGTACTTTTGGAAAAGGGGGGGGGGGCAATGGGCTTTTCAACTGTGAAAAGATATGCAGGGTGTTCCATTTGAAATCACAAAGTTGCCCTATCCCCCGAAAATAAGCTATGTCATTTCCGGATAAACTGGAAGTGGGTAAAAAAGACGGATACTCAGAAAAAAACTTTAAAAACTAAGAAGACGTAAACACCGCATTTCATTATCTCAATTAGTTCAAAAGTTATATAGGTGTTTATAAAGGGTCAAAATATAATAGGACGCCCGGTATAATTTCACATGATTTACATGAATGCAACATAATTACCTGTGTTAATTAAAACAAAAACAAAAAATATACACAAAAAATGACATTACCGAGGCTGTACGTGTTAAAAATCTATAAACCGCAGTATGAATTTTTCCTGCCTTTCGTGCTCTGTAACTCCGAAACTATTAATTTTAGAGCTTCGTGGCCATGGAGACTTTTGATCAGGATGAAATAAACTACAACATATCAAAATTTCAACCAATTTGACCGGGATCCAATTTTCATAAGAAACGTGCGGGGTCTTTTGTGAAATTACAAAATTAAATAAAAATCTAACTGATTATGAGATGCGAATCTTTAAACTCACACACAAAATAAACTGTTATTATACATTAGTAACTAATACCCTAAAAACAAAATAGAGCTTATAATTTTTTTAATGCTGATTAATTCTAACTGTAAATAATACGATTTGTCGATGTAATGAATCCTTTTATTTTGCTTAAGCAGGCAATGGGAGCAGCTAATATTGCACCTAAGCCAATAAAAACAACCACAATAGCACGTCCAAATACTGTACATCTCCCAACATCAGGGCAACTAGTTATGTTACCTGCCAGTTACATATCACAAACAACAACGACTAACCCCAAGGTGCCTATACCAGCAAAACCAAGCATACCAAAACCAGCAGCAACAAATGATTCAGCAAGTACAATGTCTGATATTAATCTAGAATCTAATGGTATGCGTCCAAGGAAACCATGCAATTGCACCAAATCACAGTGCTTAAAATTATACTGTGACTGCTTTGCAAATGGAGAATTTTGCTATTTATGTAATTGCATGAATTGCTTTAACAATCTGGAAAATGAAGAGCACAGGCAACGTGCTATAAAGAGTTGTCTAGAACGTAATCCTAATGCTTTTCGACCAAAAATAGGGAAAGCTAAAGATACTGGAGATACTGCAGTTCGTAAACACACAAAAGGGTGTAATTGCAAAAGGTCGGGATGTCTTAAGAATTACTGTGAATGTTATGAAGTATGTTAAGAAATATAAGTGAAGATAAACTGTATATATTACAGATCATTTTTATTTTAGGCTAAAATAGCTTGTTCTAGTAATTGCAAATGTTTGGGATGCCGAAACATAGAAGACTCTATGGATAAGAAAGGTATTAGTCCACAAACGAATATAAATATACCAATTCCTGTCAGTCCACCACTTGCTTCAAAGCTAACAGGATCAAGAGGTCTCTCACAGTTTCGTCCAAGACGGCATTCTAATAATAAGTAAGTTACAGTAATAAAACGTTTTTAATTGGTAATTGTTTTTTCTATTATAGGCATGCATTTAGTTTCATAACAGAAGATGTTATTGAAGCAACGAGTCAGTGTTTGTTAGCTATATCTGATACTGCCGAATCACATGCTCAAGACGAAGAGAAAACCAAGTTTCAGATAATAGAAGAATTTGGGCGATGTCTTAAGGAAATTATAGATTGCTCAATGAATCGTACTGCATGTAATACTGTTAATTAAAAGAATTTTACACTTGAATACTAATATATTTATTAGTTTAATTAATATATTTAGAACATTCATAGATGTTGACTGATCAAGAATGAACAAAAACTATCAAGTGAGTCTGTCAAAGACTATAAGGAAAGATAAACAAAAATCTGTAATTGTTTATTTGAAAATAAGAGAAAAATTATGCCAACTTTACTTGTAGTTTTTAAATGCAACTATTGAACTTCAAATTTTATAATCGTAACAATTTCCCTCCCCCCCTTAATAGTCTTTTAAATTATAAAAATTTAATAGCTAAAGTGAGGTCAGTAAATAACTGGGCTAAATTTAATTTGAGCAAAGAATAAAAATTACTCATTTTAACATTATAACCAATTTTTAAACGATTCATATTATTATTATGTATACAGGGTGTTCAAATCGAAGTCGGCGCTATTGCCAACTTTGTTACTACTAAAGATACGATGTTGATTAGATTACCAAAGTAGTGGCGTTTTTTCTTCCGATTATGATGGTAATTTTAAAAACAATTGACCTTCGCGTTTTCGAGATATTAAAAAAACAACATTTTTTTAAATGGAATACCATGTATATTTTGCACATTTTAAACGATAATTTAATTTTAAGCAAAATTTATTAATACATAAATACCCTAAACTTACAAATAAACGAACTACAAGCATTTAAATGTACCAGTTCAAGTTGAAATGACTAATATCATGTAGCCAATGAATGACCGATTATTGGAAAGTAAAAGAATAGTAGATTATTCTACAAGTAAAGAAAAGTGGTCGTTTTAATAAATTTTGTTTAAAATTAAATTATCGTTTAAAATGTGCAAAAATATACAGGGTATTCCATTTAAAAAAAATGTTTTTTTTAATATTTCGAAAGTTCAATTGTTTTTAAAATTTTACCATCGTAATTGGAAGAAAAAACGCTACTACTTTGGTAATTTAATCAACATCGTATCTTTAGTAGTAACAAAGTTGGCAATAGTGCCGACTTCCATTTGAACACCCTGTATAGTAGGTGGTCGAAACCGATGAAACTATGTGTTTAGTTTGTGTTTATCTTAAAAGATTTTGTTTGAGAGATTTTTTTTCGAACTTGTTCAAGTTATTAGTTTTAATAGCACAATTTGTCACAATCAATAGTCAATGTTTTCTAATAAACACCTTACTTTCTAAGGGTTTTCCTGATGTCCTTCATAATAGCAGTGCCACTGGTTTCTGCAATTTTTACCAACAGGACTCTCCAAATCCTTTGAAACAGCGACGGATATTAACTGCCCTTTTAAATGTTCCGTTAGTGAACGGCAAACATTGTATCCGTGTAAATGGCCCCAAAACAACCGGTTAGTATGCTTGCCGCTCGGCAACAGAACATCCAAAAGGGTTTGTAGTAGCCGCCTCTGCTTTGAAAGGAATATTTTTTTGGCACATTTCCGACATTTAGAATATTTGGCTTTGTATAATGCCCAATACTGCTAGATAGGTAAAATGTGTTTGAGATAACCTGTCGCAACACGTAAATAAATGTAAAGTTAGCTGACCCTTGAAGCTTCATTTAAGATGATGCACATTTGCGCATCGTGTGCATTTAAAGGTGTTGTTAAGCGGATTTACAACTTCGGCTTAATAAATTAAACAAAAAATGTAGATAGTTATTTCACAAGTAAAATTTCTAAATTCTCAAAAATAATGCACAGCATACTAAACTGCTTCGGTAGTAGAAATCCAATCACAAATCAGTGAGTGCATTTCACGTGTTTGCGGGAAAATAAAAAGAGTATTTACTTTTTAATATTGTGTAGTTAAAACATTAAAACAACATGCCTCAGTGTTCTATATTCGGGTGCAACAATACTGAAAAGACTGGCGATTATAATTTCTTTTCTTTTCTAAATAAAGATAAAAATCCTGGAATTTACCGGCAATGGTTGTAAAGCGTGAAAACGGTTGATTTTATTCCAACTAATACAAACCAAGTTTGTTCAGCGCATTTCCAGGATTCGGATTATGAAGAATCGTGTTTAATGAAAAAGAAATTAATGATACGTTCAAAAATGCTGTTAAAAAAGAGTGCAGTGCCATCATTACATATACATGGAAAACGCGAAAATAGTAATTTATCTAGGCGTAAGTGGCTTGAAGAAAAAAGAAGGAAAGAATTAGTTCATGAAGCTGTTGCATCTACTAGTCGTGACGATGATTTGGAAGAACAATCGAGAATTATTATGGACGACAGCAAATTGGGACCAGAAACTGGTGTTGGTATACAATGTGAATTAGGTCAAGAAACATTACGAAATATTTTGGAAATTCAAGAGAACATCGATCACCGCGACACTAGTTTTCATGAATCTGATTTTGCACTTTCTGATTCCGGCAGTAGTGGGGAATCTGATGGGGATTTAAATATGACATATAAAAAACAAGAAAATAAACGCAGTATTTATTTCGTTTATTTTCATAGTTTAGAGAAAATTTTTAAATTCCTGCACTGCAGTGAATGCGGATGCATTTTCATTATACGTGGTACAACTGTAAAAGGCTCTTTACTGTCAGTGAAGTTTACATGTGACAATGGACATTTTTTTATTTGGAAATTACAGCCTAATAAAAATTATTATGCTGTTGGAAATGTGCATCTAACCGCTGCAATATACCTAAATGGACTAAACTTTTCTGCCTTTTCGAACAAAGTGCGACACTATCAACCTACAGTCATTTTCTAACACTACATTTTACAAAATTGTGCATGACATAGTTATTCCAACACTCAAACATACCTGGAAACAACAGAAAGACAGTGTTATAGCTTAGACAAAAGCTCTCGATGGGTGCACAATAGCCAGTGATGAGCAGTTTGATTCGCCAGGGTTTTCAGCTAAATACGTAACGTATACCGTGATGGATGTAGAAACGGAAAAAATCTTGAACTTCGCTGTTTTACAGAAAGGGCAAGTAGTCAGAGAATTAGAAAAAGCAGCTTGCGACCAACTGCTTACGAAATTGCAATCAACGGGGGTAAATATCAAGTGCTTTGTATCAGACCGCCATACTGGCATGCACTGCTTGATTCGTACTAAGTACCCTGAAATTGAACATCAATTTGATGTTTGGCATTTAGCCAAAACTTTGACAAAAAAAATAAAAGCCGTAGAAAATAAAGCTCCACTTCTCGGACCGTGGAGGACCAGTATAGTGAACCATTTTTGAAAAGTTTACGTCTATTCTGAATCACATTACAAATGTCCATGTGTGAAAAGGCAATTCAAAGTTTCACAGTTGCCCTTTAAATGAATCTGATGAGCGACAGAAGATGTGGTTACCTTCTGGGTCACCGGAATTTAGGTACTTAAAAGATATTGTAGAGAATAAAGCACTTTTAAAAGATTTTGAACATATTACTTATTACATACACACAGGACTTCTAGAAAGCTACCATAATGTACGCCTAAAGTATTTGCCTAAAAGGATTCATTTCTCTTACGAACGAATTGTAGCAGTATTATTGCAATACTAGATCATAATCCTAACATAGGCAGGCCTAAAACACAAGAAAGGCTAAGCTGGGCTAAATCGCAAAAAATGGGTTTATAAAGAAATTTCCCCAAAAAAATCGAATGAATGGCGAGAGAAACTAATATTTGCAATAGAGAAGAACTTAGCTAATCCTGCATATTTGAATATCGAAAATGATGAATATGCAGCCATAATTCCTGCAAATATAGCTACAGCCGCTCAACCACGCTGTTCAATATAGCATTAGATAGAGTCATAGGTGAATGGAGAAATAAAATGATAACACGCAACTCTACACAAATAATCGGATACGCTGATGACTTAGTTCTCATAGCAAGAGATAAAAGAACCCTGGAACAAGTAATAAGGGAACTTACAAAAGAAGCTGAAGTTAGAGGCTTGAAAATAAACGAAGAAAAAACAAAATACATGGTGAGCACAAGAAGAGAACTAGATAACTTAAGGAGAATAAAAGTAAAAAGAAACTATTCACTTCCAAAGAGTAGAATATTTTAAGTATCTGGGAGTAATAGTAGAAGGAAAGAATGAGAGAAGCACAGAAATAACTGAAAGGACAAAGGCGGGAAATAAAGCATACTGGAGCTACCAAAAGTTCTTGAAAGACGGAAACCTTAGCAAAACAACAAAGCTAAAAATATACAAAACGGCCATCAGACCAGTCATAACGTACTCCGCAGAAACAATGTGCTTAAACAATAAAGATGAAGAAAGACTGAGAATATTGGAAAGAAAGATCATAAGAAGAATAGTCGGACAAGTGAAGATACCAGAAGGAGAATTTAGACAACTCATGAACTTCGAAGTGATGGACTTATTAGGAGGAGAAGACATAGTTAGATTTATAAAAGCTCAAAGACTCAGATGGTTTGGACACATCCAAAGAAGAGAACCCAATTGATGTTGTTTTATTGATTTTCCGCCTTTCTTGAATACTTACACAAACCCAACACTCTTACGAAACAAACGCAACTGCACAGTATAAACGTTAACGAGAACTGATTGCATATATGTGTTTCTAACTAAATGGCCTGCGAGATCTCCTGATCTTACAAAAATGGATTTCTTTTTATGGGGATATGTGAAAGAAATTGTTTATACAGAGACGCCAACCACAATCCAAAATATGAAGGATAGAATAATACATGCTTTTAGCCGGCAATGTTAAGAAACGTACAAAGATCGTTCCAAACGCGCATCGAAATGTGTGTCCATGCAAATGGGCAACATATGGAGCATTTGTTACAGTTTTTTTCTTTTGTTTTATTTGAAAAACCTTGATTTTTTAAATAAATAATTTTTTAATTGTGTACTTCTTGCAGTTTTTTTTCAATAAATCAAAAGTGGTTACAGATAGCTATAGGGATGTACATACAAAAAATGTTCGTTATTTAATTCTGCATTACAAAGGTACAAAATATACAGGGTGTTCCATTTGAAAAAGTTGTGAATTTTAGCTTTGAAGTTCTCTAAATTTACAAATTAATTTTGAACACCCTGTACATGGTGGGTCCATTTTCCTTTAAAGAAGAGCACCCTACAAGCCCCTGCAACAAAATCCCTACTTAAATTCGTCTTCACAGTTGCGGCCGTGAAAGCGGTAAACTGTTAAGTGGGATAATGTAAAACTCAATTTTGTTTTTGAGAAAAAATTTATAACTTCTAAACCGGTCATTAGATGGCACTAAAATTTTAGATATGAATAAATCTGCCAAGAGAGGTGTTAAATATGCAAAAATAATTTTTTTGAAAAAAAATTTATAACTTCTAAACCGGTCATTAGATGGCGCTAAAATTTTAGATATGAATAAACCTGCCAAGAGAGGTGTTAAATATGCAAAAATATTTGGGGCATTCTATTTAAAAAAAATTACCTTAAGCGTGCCCGACTTTTCTGCAACACCCTGTATATTTGAAAATAATTTCTCTAGATGCGCCTCTATCTACTGTATTTTTCTAGCTGTTACCATTTAGGAGCTATCGGACTTCCCCACACTATTGCCCCACCCAGTATAAAAATTGTAGATTCAAGCTATTAAAAACATTGCATTACAATCTAGTGATTTTTGCGTTTAACATGTGGTAACACTATAAAATGACTTTTCGCGTTTTGTGAGGTTAGAATGTGTTTATATGTAATATAAAACGAATGTTACCAATCTTACAAAACAAATAGTCTCCGAAAACGATGCTATAATAGACTCTATTATGAAATCGTTTTCGGTGCCACACTGTGCCCATTGTGAACGCAAAGTCCAAAAAATATCTAATATCACTTTTTAGTAAAGATTTTGATCCAAATGTTTAAGGTAGAAAATCAGTGACATCCCTAGTAAAATAAGCATCCGTACTAAAGCTTTTTTCATTAAATTTAAATTCCGCATGAAGAATTACCTTATAATTTTAAATTTCCTTTATGATTAAAAAATTGCTCGTTCTAATAATTTACTGACAAATGTATAGAAATATTGGTCTTGTCTTTGACTTTCGTGCTAGGCCTTTGACTCCGCGAAATTTGGCAACACGGTCAGCTTGTTTACACATGGCATGCGTTTCGAGGTTACTCGGTTACTCAGCTCAAACCGCACGTGGAACACCCATGTTACCATATCTTGGTTAGCTATTCGTGCGCATGAACACTCGTAGTGTATTTTGTTCATCCGGAAGTTGGATTTTATAAATACGATATCTAAACTCATAGACGGTAAAAGATGTTGCTTTTCATGGATATCTAATCAAAAAATATTCAATTATTATTTTACGATTTTCAATGACGATGTACGGTTGGTAAGATGGTATAATTTTAATATGTTTGTGCCTCAGACGTTGTCGGCCAGTATAATTCAATATTCTATGCAAAAATGTCACATTTCTTTAATTACTTTCTCACGTTCTAGACGGTAGAATTTCTTTTCTCGCGGTCAATCAATTCCTCGAACTTTTATTAACAACATATCCAATTTTCATCAACTTGTACGATTGTAAAGTTAACTGATTTTCTACCTTAAGTTGCCATTATTGTAGTGCCATTGGCATAGCAGATGTCGCATTAACTTTTACAGCTAATGTTTCATAATATATCAAACATTTATGCTAAAGGAATTGTTGCAATAGGATTCCCAATAAAATTTCCTGGCTGATCGCTCACCCTTTTTTTTAGGCTCATTCAAAAGCACTTCCAAAAGTTTCATAACAGAAGATTTTAACGAAGCAACGAGTCAGTGTTTATTAGCTATATCTGATACTGCTGAATCACATGCTCAAGACGAAGAGAAAACCAAGTTTCAGATAATAGAAGAATTTGGGCGACGTCTTAAGGAAATTATAGATTGCTCAATGAATCGTACTCCATGTAATACTGTTAATTAAAAGAAATTTATTTATAAACTGTACACTTGTATAATAATATATATATTAGTTTTTTTTAATATATTTAGAATTTTCGTAGATGTTGACTGATCAACAAGGAACATAATCTATCAAAGACTATTAGGAAAGATAACAAAAATCTGTAATTGAAGGGTCAGCCATAACAAGTTGTATGTAACAAAAAGGATTGAAGAGCAACATGAACTGAGAACAGACATACAGCGTTGTTAAACGTCATACTACAAATTCAAGCTTTAAAAACTAGCATTCTGGAAATCTGTTTAAGAATATTTTATATCTCTACGACACCAACACCTTCCAATGGGGATACACTAACGTTTTTTAAGGCAATACCTCATTTCAGCAAAATGTTACATACAACGTTGTTATGGCCGACCCTTCAATTGTTTATTTAAAAATATAAGAAAGGTCAATGCCAATTTTTAAATACAACTGTTGAATTTGGAATTTTATAATCGTGCGAGATAGTTACCATGACATATTTGATTTTGAATTGGAGAAATATTTTGCTTAACAATCTCCCACCCCCATTAATAGTCTTCTAAATTATAAAGATTTAACAACTAATTGTGTGAAATCTATGATAATCTTTAGTGTTATTTGTATGTGAATTAGTCACACCATCATGTATCCGAAACAAAAAAAATATTTAGTATCACTTTTTAGTAAAAATTCTCGTCCAAAAGTTGCTATGAATTGTAGTGCCACTGGCATAACAGATGTCACATTAACTTATGCAGTTAATGTTTGGTGGTATTACATCAAAAAGTTATGCCAAAAGGGCCTGTTGTAATAGAGTTCTCATGCAAATTTTTTGATTGATTGTCCACCTTTTTTTTTAGGCTCATTCAAAAGTGCTTCAAAAATCTCCACAGTCACCTAAATGGCATCGATTGTGTCTGACCGTGTTTAATGTGACTGTGAACTTAACATTAAGTTCAAGCGTCCGCTTCTTGATTGACCGATTGACTTGAGTTGTACATGAATTCACCATAATTCAAGGGTGCCCGATCGAATGGTGCAAAAATTGAACATGTCCTGCTTTTCTATAATTATTATAGAAAAGCAGGACATGTTCAATTTTTGCACCATTCGATCGGGCACCCTTGAATTATGGTGAATTCATGTACAACTCAATTTACACAATAAGTGGACATATTCAGTTTCTGCATTGACCGATTCAAATGTTAAAACACTTTTAGTCCCCCCCCCCCGACAGTAATTTTAATCAGCTCCTATATAATAATAGCCAGTTCCGATGTCCAATGTCCACCGAAAAATATCTCGAAAACTAGAAGCCTTAGGAAGCTGAAATTTTACAATGAGTATATTTTTAATCCTAAAAAACCCAAGGGGGTCGCAGGGGGAGGCATTTCTCAAAAAATCGTTATGGCTATATATCTCTTGAATGGCATAAGCTACCAACTTCAAATTTTCACAGATTATACTTACAACAATTCTGAAGATACTAAAATACAGAGATTACCGGCATTTAATTCAGGGTCGGAATAAGGCAACATTCCAGGCTGAAAAGAGTTTTCTGCAAAAATAACTGTTATAAAAATCTTGATTGTGAGTAATCTGTAACAGCTACGTGCATGCCATCCTGGACTTTTTTGTAGATCTTTTTAAGATCTACAATTCGTTTGCTTACAGTTTGCCTTTATCTCTTATTATTTTTGCAGCGTAATGCGTTTTGTTTCTGTTTGAGCCAATTTTCTTAATCATGAAATATAATATAAATACAAAGATTAGTTAAAGTTTCACAAGTTTTATTAATATCTTAACCTGACAATATTGTTTCGACACTTTGTGTCATTATCAAAGGTAGATAAGATTGATAAACAAACACGTTGCTAAGGATAAATACATACAGAAAATAGGTAACTAGATACAATACATAACAAAAACTAAATATCTAACACTTCTAATAAAGGAGAATTACTAAGCTTAGTTTGTTCATTCATTAAAATTTTGGAACAACAAACACAAATTAAACATTTTAGAAGCTTTTGAAGTATACAGATAAACGCACAGTACCTTTAATGAATGAACAAACTGAGCTTAGTAATTCTCCTTTATTAGAAGTGTTAGATATTTAGTTTTTGTTATGTATTGTATCTAGTTACCTATTTTCTGTATGTATTTATCCTTAGCAACATGTTTGTTTATCAATCTTATCTACCTTTGATAATGACACAAAGTGTCGAAACAATATTGTCAGGTTAAGATATTAATAAAACTTGTGAAACTTTAACTAATCTTTGTATTTATATTATATTTCATGGTTATGGAGTTCCACAAAGTAAGGCTGGAGACAGTAAACGCTAATTTTCTTAATTACTTATTTCACACTTTCCTTATTACACGACATTCAAAATATTCTCTGAGCAATCTGTATACATAAAAACCTTTTCTAAGAAACAAGCTATCAAATGGTGAAAACGGCATCAAAATCTATTCAGTGGTTCTCGAAATTCAACAGTTTTTACAACAACTAAGCTTACAAAAACTACAAAGTTAATGGGGGCACGGTGATTGTCAGCGATCGATGGCGCGTTTTAAGCTCTGATTCCTACACGCCGTTGATTTTCTATAGAATATGTTAATATAAGGTAGATAATTTAATAAAAAACTACATATATAATACACGCCTGTCATTTGTTTAAAGCTATTTTGAAAAATGGCAAACTTATGTGTTTAGAGCATTTATTTGATCAAAAAAAGTTTTGGACTTATTAGTAATTACGAAGAAAGGCATTGCTAAGTATGAATCAAACGTGATTTTTTTAAATTGTAGTTACAATGTTACATGTTATGATCCTATTGACATTATTATTAAGGCAAATAGAAATTCCATTGGAGTAGCGACGGTAAAGTCTCCCATCGCATTGTGTCAATAAGTGGCGATAAGAACTGTCTATTTAGAGCTATCGCACATTGTGTATTTAACAGTTAGACAGTGCACGAGGTGGTAAGGGACCTCATTTTTGGCCACGTGTGCAACAACTGGGAAAAGTTTGAGGTCCTTAGTTCGACTCCCGACGATGATAATTACCTAACTCCTACCGAATACCGGGCAGAGATAGGCCTCGGTAGGATTTATGGCTCGCTGTGTGAAGTTATTGCAGCTACCCAAATCTTGCCATTTTTATTTGAAGTGGGGAGGGACGACTGCCTCTTCTATCTGACTTACTTCAGGTTCAAGTTGACCTCCATACAAAAAGGTTACTTTTCTCGGGGAGACCCTCAGAGGGTCACTATGTGTTTGGAGAAAATTGAAACACCGCGTCAAGAAGGTTTAGAAGACGGAGGGTGTGTTCGAAAGAAGCAGAAAAAAAGGAAGTCAACAACAATTAGGGGTAAAAAGATTCAAGTCAGAAAGTGAGATGGAGAGACAACAAAGAGTCTGGCCCAAGAGAAGATCGATTTATTGCAATTGAAAGAAAGAGACAAGTCAGGGATAAAGAGAGTGAGGAATCAAAAAAGGAAACTTATCTACAAAGAAAGAAGATAAGGAATCGGAAAAGAAAAGGTTGGAAGATAACAGAAATAGACGTGCAAAGGTTGGAAATAAAGAGGCTCCCTGTGGAGAGGAAGAAAAATGCTAGAAAGAAAGATGAGAAATCGAAAAAGAAAAGTTGGAAGATCAGAGAAATAGACGTTGAGAGATTGGAAATAAAGCGGCTGATAGGGAGAGGAAGAAAAATGATAGAGAGAAAGAAGAAGAGGAATCAAAAAGAAAAAGATTACAACAAACCTTGTGTATGACGAAATATTCAATTAAGGAATCATGTCCGTTCACTGGTTCGTATGTTCGTTCGTCCGCCAAGGTTACTCAACAGTGCTCAAGTATGCATGCATATAAACTGGTAATTGTTTACGGTAGGGGTTAAGGAAATAGGTGGGAGAGTGTTGGTGGTGGATCCCAAAAATTAACTTTTATAAGTAGAACTGTTTTTTTACTTCGTGGATAGACCAGACGAGTGATATGACCAGAAGGGGACTGTTGATTTTTCAACGGGTATTATGCTAGTATAAAATATAAACCCAAATTTCATTAGTTTTGTGAGGAAATTTAATCCAAATATAAAACACTAAGGGCCGGTATTATAAAACTTTTTACTTCCTAGATAAAATTTACTTTGAGAGTAAATTAATTTATTCTGTCAATTTGCATATGAAATTGACAGAACAAATGAATTTACTCTCAAAGTAAATTTTATCTAGGAAGTAAAAAGTTTTATAATACCGGCCCTAAGTTTATTGCTTTTTTCTGAAATCTTGATCTTGTTGGAATACATGAAAATGAAGCTATATTGCTTTCTATTTATTCAAACCACAGTGGTGCAAGTTAAAATTTTCTTTAAAGGCTGATTGAAACTGGTGTAAAGGGTATTGGCAAGAATGCTTATAAGTTGAAAGCCGATCACATCCAAGACGACCATGAACTTAATCACAAGCTATAGCAGTAATGGCGAACCTTTTTGAGAAGTAGGTCAAATTTTGTTCATTATTAGATTTAATACCAGTCCGTGGGTTACTAAGTCGGTGGCGTCAATTGGAGGGAGGGGCGGTGTTAAAATAATTTGGAAACACCAAAAAATTGTTAACAGAAAAACTTGACAGTTGAACCTTTTTTGGTTCTCATTTTTAAAATCCTCTAAAAAGGTTTACGTTTCCTTTTTGTTTTACAACTTTTATTTTTGCAAGTGAAGAGGAAAAAATAAAGGTCGACGTCAAAAATTGATATCAATGGGGTGATACCATGAATTACCGCACCAGGTGACACCATGCCCAGTGGCGCCTCTGCACTGAGTATTTGAATGAACAAGGAATAAAGAAAAGCACATATACCGGGTGGGGCAATAGTGTGGAGAAGTCCAATAGCTCCTAAAATCGTTCTAATACGGATGTAAACAGTGGATAGAGGCGCATCTAGAGAAATTATTTTCAAATATACAGGGTGTTGCAGAAAAGTGTGGCACACTTAAGGTAATTTTTTTTAAATAGAATCCTCCAAATATTTTTGCATATTTGACACCTCTCTTTTGGCAGGTTTATTCATATCTAAATGTTTAGCGCCATCTAATGACCTGTTTAGAAGTTATAAATTTTTTTTCAAAAAAATTGAGTTTTACATTATCCCACTTAACAGTTTACCGCTTTCACGGCCGCAACTGTGAAGACGAATTTAAGTAGGCATTTTGTTACAGGGGCTTGTAGGGTGATCTTCTTTAAAAGAAAATGGACCCACCATGTACAGGGTGTTCAAAATTAATTTTTAAATTTAGAGAACTTCAAAGATAAAATTCACAACTTTTTCAAATGGAACACCCTGTATATTTTGTACATTTGTGATGCAGAATTAAATAATGAACATTTTTTGTACGTACATCCCTATAGCTATCTGTAAACACTTGATTTATTGAGAAAAAACTGCAAGAAGTACACAATTAAAAACAATTATTATTTAGTTGTCAATAGTGTTGGTTGTTTTTGTTCAACAAAACATTAAAGCATCTAGCAATTGTTGTGCACGTATGCAAAACGTACGCATCTTCAGACGAAATGTTTTATCTAAAACCGTTTTTGTTTGATAGCAAATTTAAATATCTGTGTAAAATGCATATAAGGGGTTGCAACTAAAAATATTTTAAAATAGTGTGCTATGGCTAATTACTACAAACAAAAATAAACGATCTTTCAAATTTATGGTATTTACCATTTTATGTCGGAAGGATGGTCAAGAACAATCTAAATGTTATGAGAGGTAGAGTAATTAATAAAAGTGAGTGTCTGGTCACGAGGCAAAAATAATGAAGAAAAAGAACTGAACAAAAACATTCAAAGACCTATTTAATATTGTACACTTTCGTATCCTTCTTGTTCAAATGACATTTTTACTTATCTATAATAAATTTGATAGAACAATTATTTTTTTGTTTTGCAGTAATTAGCCATAGCACACTCTTTTAAATTATTATTTGAAAATAGAAAACCCTGATCTGTGATATGATCTATGATAAAATTAAAGATTTTATTTTTCGTCATCCTCATCATAAGACCTATTTGAAATGAAAAAGTATCCCCAATCAACAATCTTAAATGATACTGACATTTTAAAAATAATTGCAACAAAACGATTTACTTCCCAACGTTTTTGATGTTCAAGTGTGTGACATACTGTTTTGTCAAACTGCAAAACGTTTTGGATACAAACGTTTTTATTTGATTAATATAAACCCAGCCTAATGGACATGTATGATCTTCAAGCCAGCAGGTTAACAAGCGAAGAACTTTTTGCATTTCTTTGCTTGAAAAATTCTAATTTAGAAATCAGGAATTCTTTAAACACAAATTTTTTGTTGACATCGACAGCTTAGTGTAGCTGGTGGATGCTCAGTCTAAAGGAAGGTCCGACTAATGGTTGCAGCCAGGCCAAGCACATCTTTGATTTCATATAGAGAAGTAGTAAAGTTTTTCAGCCAATACTAATCGACCTCCATGTTAATGTTACTATAATCATATACTGTACCTTTTAACATAATTAGTGATTAAATTTTTAGTGTAAGAAAATGGTAAGTAATGATCAAGATGCTCAATGTCGTTAAGACCACAACAACCACACGCAAGCAACAAAAGTGTCAACCAAAATACTAAAAACACATTTTACAATCTAAAAGGTAAAACTTGTGATAAAAACATGAAAGTTCTAAAACTAGTTACTTTTTTTAATCATTTGATTGACCTTTTAATGTTGTTTTCTTTATTTTAAATATTCTGACATGCATTCAAGTTTTGTTTTGTTGGTCACTGTTCAAGCCACTAGGTGCACTTACAGGTTTTATTTTACAAACATCTATGAATCTTCTCAAGCCATAGTTGCTTTCTTCAATTTCTCTTGTATCAAATACTAGAGTATTGTAATGTCCTTAAAATATTGTACAAATTAATACTATTTTGTGTAATTACTTGTAGGAAAATATAAGAAAAGGTTACAGTAAATTAACAATATTGTATATAATAGCTTTCAATAATACTGTGTTTTTGTTAAATGTATATTTTAGACTAAAATGATATGAATTGCTTAAAGCATTTTATTGTATAATTTTGTAAGTGTATTTGTGAGAAATGTCCAATTGAATGAAATTTAAACTTGTTTGTTTATAAATGAAAAACTTTTTCTGAATTCTCTCTCCAGTCTTTATTTTTATTTATAATAATTGTAATACACCGTTGTAATGTACCGTTTTTAGTTTTTCGCTTACAACTCCAAAGCGGTGCTTTCCAACGAAAATTTCACTGTTACAAGAATTAAAGGGGATTAAATTCTGCGTCGGATGAGTATCCAACACTTTAAATTTGGTCTAGTGGTATAGTCAAAATCGACGGTCCAGAAACGACAATTTTACAAATTTTTGATTTTTTGTCAGACCGGACGCCC
Source organism: Agrypnus murinus (assembly GCA_929113105.1). NCBI lineage: Eukaryota > Metazoa > Arthropoda > Insecta > Coleoptera > Elateridae > Agrypnus > Agrypnus murinus. The sequence goes on from OV816025.1 coordinate 206,200,984, forward strand.
AGCGGCTTTCCGTATAAAAAAAAACCGTTGGACTCATTCTGATTGTTAATATAAGTCAAGAAATATCTAAGCTTTGATATTATAGAGGTTGCTGGATTAAATTAATGGCCATTTTTTGTCATCCTCCATCATAGCAATTAGGATCAATCCAGATGAAGTAGTGCAGTACTGGTCGCTCGATCATTTCGAAAAAAGATAATTTTTTGTGTGTTATCACCCCTAAGTAGTTTCTTGCAGTTTGTCATGTAAACGTCAATATTGATATCTCAAGAACGGTTGATCCTGCGGTAAAAATTATTGTATTGCTCACATGTCGGACTACATTTTTTCTAAATCTATACGTAATTTTTGTGGGACGCTTACTTATTGGTGTGATTTAATCCCGAAGATTAAAGTTTTTACAACAATTTTCAAAATGAAGTCTTAGGGCGGATTTTCTATTTAAACAACACGGTTAGAGGTAGTTTATGTATAAAATATTTTAAATCTGAAATTTTACTATTCTGCTATTTATGGGCTTTAAAGTTCTCGTTATGATACGTCATATCAATATTATGTTTAGATTAAAAAATGTAGTCCGACATGTGAGCAATACAATAATTTTTACCGCAGGTCTCTAGGATGAACCGTTCTTGAGATATCAAGATTTACATTTACATGAAAAACTGCAAGCAACGTCGTCCACCACGAAACAAATATGGCTGCCAATATTTAAATCAAATGGAATAAAAATAAAATGACAGTGGTTTTGATCTACCAATACTTAGGGGTGATAACACAGAAAAAGTATCTTTTTTCGAAATGATCGAACGACCAGTACTGCACTACTTCATCTGGATTGATCCTAATTGCTATGATGGGGGATGACAAAAAAATGGCCATTAATTTAATCCCGCAACCTCGATAATATCAAAGCTTAGATATTTCTCGACTTATATTAACAATCAGAATGAGTCCAAAGGGTTTTTTTATACGGAAAGCCGCTGGGCGTCCGGTCTGACGGCAAATCGAAAATTTGTAGAATTGTCGTTTCTCGACCGTCGATTTCGACCATACCACCGAATTTTAAGTGTTGGATACTTATGCAACGCAGAATTTAATGCTTTTTAATTCTTGTAATAGTGAAGTTTTTGTTGGAAAGCACCGCTTTGTAGTTATAAGCGAAAAACTAAAAAAGGGCCGAAGATTTCGTGGTTCTTTTGATGCCCTCAGGTAAGCTCGAGTCGAGGAACCGTGCAAACCTAGGATACTTATATTTGACGTCAAACGAAGCGATCGAAACGATCTCCCGCTTTCCAAAATTTATTTCCACCAACGGTCTAATTTTATCGGTCCATATCGGGTCTAATTTTACTGGCCTAAAGTAAATTTGATTTAGGAAATAAAAAGTTTTAATACTGGCCACTAATCAAGTATTTTAGTTTTCTCTTCAGGTAATGATCTTTACTCTTTTATTACATAATAAGGAAAGTAATAAACCATAAAAAAATATATTTCAACTTCACAAACAAATAGGATTTTAATAGTGTGGTATCATGTGAAACAAAGAATCATGTTTTTTTTAAACACATTAATACAACATTACAGCACTTAAGATTAAATAATAATACAGTACCAGCACCTGGAATGTTATGAAATATGCAAAATACAAGACGTTCTACAGAAACAAATCAGAAAATAATTTCTCTTAGAAATTATAACATTTTGATAAACAATTTAAAAACAATCATTTTGTATTCAGTAATCTCCTGGTTAAGATGTCTAACTTATTCTTTACCTTGAAATAAAAAGGGATGTAAACAGGAACCTGTTTAATGCAGTTTAATTTTTACACGAGATGTGGTGCAGAAAAAAGATGTTACTTTTATTAGCTGATATTTATCTGAATTTTAATCTGAAAATGAACAATTTAACCTTAACTGTGTTTTTTGATAGTATTGTATAATTTACTCTTACAATATCTTTTCCTGTACTGCACCACAGCCACAAGTGCTTCTATTATCTATTCAGTTTGTAAAAAGTGAGGGTTGGCCATGAATTTTTTAAAGATTTTATAGTGTTTGACAACTGTTTAATATCACAAATTATAAGGTTACGAATTTTGGCATATTTATAGTTGCTAACGAATAAAAAAACTAAAGCAAGGAAAAGGAAGTTTATGAAGAAATTCTAAAATAATACATACACTAAAACGGTACTTTACCCTCACAACACACACTTTTGATCACTCTGGATATATAAAATATCATGTAATAACTGTAATCAAGTATATATAGGACAAACTAAGAGATGTTTGAAGACTCGGAACAAAGAGCATTTAGCTCACTTAGAATTTAAAAGACATGATAAGTCTAGCATCGCCCTACATTTTTCCCCAACACACGCTAATGCCAAGTAATTTTGCACAACTGCAAGTGCAAGAAACTCACCATTTTCTGTCTTGTATTTAACTATTTGAATGATAAATATCAAATGTCTACACATTCAAATCGATCAACCAATTAAAAGTGGCCTCCAATAATGTCACTTCTATCGCTGCATTGTTTAAGGTTTATTAATTTTTATTGTATTTTTTAATCGATTTTATTTTTCTCCAAGCTTTTACTATGGAATAAAGTAGATAAAAGGAAACAAATAATTAATTTAAGTTAAGAAGATTCTTCATTTCTTATTTTTATAAGTAATAATGATGCATTAGATAATACTGCTTTAAAAATTTGCTTCCACAAATTAAACACCATAAAATAATAAGAATTGTGGTCAGTGATGACAGTTTTATAAAAATAAAACATGGCTCTGATTTCTTTACAAAGTGAATGGATAATACAGTTTAAATCTCTTTCAAATCGTATTAAACGTTTATAACAAGATAAAGAACAGCAAAAATGTTAATTCATACTTATAAATTCTGTTAAAACAACAGAAACTTGGATTTTCATGCTTTTTTAACTACTTATAACCACATCACAGAATTATTTTCCTGTATATACATTGTTTTCTTTTTTCCTAATATTTGTTTTAAGTATTTAGTGGGTATTAATCTTCAAGGATTCAGTCTTTCTACCATAAATACACTTTAAAGGTATGGTTGCCAACCATGATACAGCCTGCACAAGTTGGAAGGATCCCGAGCTTTCTGTATCAATTTTTCAACTTGCCCTTCAATACTAGTTGCACCTCCTTCTGTGGTACCTTGAAGTTTTTGACGTAATCGTAACAATGCACGTTCAGCAGTTTTGTTTATAGAACTAGTTTCTAAAAGAAAACGATTAGCTTTTTGACAAATTTATAACGAAACATTAATTGGTAATTATGATTCAAGAAATTGGTAATATAGTGACAATTATTGTAAATGTATACAATTCCTTATTTCTTACCTTCATCATTATTATCTTCATTATTGAAAGATGTGCTTGCATCTAGTTCACGCTGGTGTTTATAGGCTTGTGCTGGTGTAATTGTCCAGGTGTACAAAGGATCATATAACAAAACTTCCAAAATGGTAATAATAGTTTCAGAATTTTTCCGCAATACTTCCAAAGTCCTTTCGCATGATCTAAAAAACAATACCAATGATAATTTTTGTACACTTTATTCTAAATAAAGATTTATCATATGCAGCATCAGTACAATTTTATTTAATAAGTAAAAGTTAAAAATTAGAGAATATATCAAGATCAATCTACGATATGTATAATCTTAAACATTCTAAAATACTTTTTAATATAACTTAAGTAAACACAACTGTGATTATTGGAACATACTTGCGGAAAACACCTTCAACTCCAGAAACTCCCATTCCTGCCTCTATATCACGAGTAAGACGAAATGGTACAGTTTCCTGTGTAGGAAGGAGTAAGCCTTGTTCAAATGCAATACCTGCAAAAGTTATCTTTAGTAAAATAGCATATGTTTAAAGAGAATCATAATAAATAATCTTAGTTATTTAGTTTGATATTTGCACAACATTTTTGCTTGTGATGACCATGGTTAATATTTTTTGATTTGTATAACACAAGAGATCACCTGCAGCTGTTTAAAACGGAGAACACATATTCGCGACCATAATCGTGATAGCGATGGCATTTGGACCCATCTTTAATAAACAACTGGGTCCGCATATACTTGTTACAACTTACTGGCCATAGAGGCGGCCAGTGCAGCAATTGTTAGAGGCATAATTGGCGATATTAGTTGTTTAGCATTCAAACGCTGTAGGTTATGTTGATCGCAACTAGTAAACATGGATAATTTTACAGGAATGGGTCAGAAATTAATTGAAAATGTTAAAATGCATAATATATTATCTGATCTGTCGCACTCTGATTACAAGAATATGCATATTAAAGACATAATATAAGGGATATAACGTGAATTGCTTTCGCATGTGTCTTGCCACTTGTAAGTGGTAAGACACTTGCAAAAGCAAAAGTATTATCCCCAAATAACCTATATCAATAAATTACCTTTCTTTATCCTACTAAGTACTGATTTTCTTTATTAATTTTTATTCTATTTCCATTTATTAATAAATACTATACCTCTATATACAATAATTCTTAAAAATAAACAAGATGATAAAATAGGTTACTACCGCGCATATATGTTTGTTCTACAAAGTGATCGCCAACACGATCGTGGTCCACATCCGCGCGAAATAAGGCGAAAAATCGTTTTCTATCCGTTTTCCATGTTTGAATAGCCATTCAACGTAGAAAAATGTGCTGAATTGAATGGTGGAATGGTTGCATTTTATCAAAAAAATTGTACTTTTACAATCAACTCGCTCGCCGCGACCAACTTTCGGCGGCACGTTTTCAACGTGGTCGCAAGATTGCGCTACCAAAACCGATAACTTTTGTGTGGACGTGTACAAAGATCATTTTGATACCAAAAAAATAAAAAACCATCAACTCTGCGAAGACTTGATGCCTTTTTAAGTTGAAAATGACCGTTTTGCGCCTTTCTGCCCGCTAAAACGTGGACAATCTACCGTAACCCAACCTATCCGTTTTCCATGTTTGAATAGCCATTCAACGCAGAAAAATGTGCTGAATTCAATGGTGAAAAAATTATCAAAATCCGTCTGATACATTTTTCTAAAATCGCATTTTATCTAAAAAATCGCACTTTTACAATCAACTCGCTCGCCGCGACCAACTTTCGGCGGCTCGTTTTCAGCGTGGTCGCAAGATTGCGCTCCCAAAACCAATAACTTTTGTGTGGACGTATACAAAGATCATCTTGATACCAAAAAAATAAAAATCCATCAACTATGCGAAGACTTGATGCCTTTTTAAGTTGAAAATGACGTTTTGCAACTTTCTGCCCGCTAAAACGTGGTCAAAGAGATTTATGAGATTTGTGAAAAGTTAAAACAACTTCTCTCAAGTATGGAAATTCTTGATATTGGAACATGATCCGTGAAGTCACACGTAGCGTTGAAACACGTTCCAGAGTTTCTGAACGAAAATAATTGTCTGGCTAACATGGGTGAGGAGGGTTTGGAGTCATTGCACTCAATCATTGGCAATTTGTGCCGTCGAACTAAACGTCTAAATAACTCGAAACACTCTTATTCGCCGCTAAACGACATGCTGTTAATGTGTTACTATTTGATTTGGGTCTCATTTCTTTTTCAAGCGTTATATTTATTCAATTTGTTAATCTCGCATAAATTTAGGTATCTGAATGCAAAAAAAAAGTTGAACAAATCGCTTGGAACCTCTTGCTCTTTTCGTTACTTTCATGTGGTGGTGATGGCTAAGATTTGTCAAAACAAAGCAATCTATTCAAAAAAACTTGCCTTAAGCATTAATCCAAAATTTGCAGACACATGACGAAAAAACACAACGAGAAAAGCCAAAAGAAAATGAACAAGCACGGCTTTTCTACTTCATGCTTTTTAACGCGTTGGGTTACGGTAGATTGTCCACGTTTTAGCGGACAGAAAGTCGCAAAACGGTCATTTTCAACTTCAAAAGGCATCAAGTCTTCGCAGAGTTGATGGTTTTTTATTTTTTTGGTATCAAAATGATCTTTGTACACGTCCACACAAGTTATCGGTTTTGCCAACGCAATCTTGCGACCACGTTGAAAACTTGCCGCCGGAAGTTGGTCGCGGCGAGCGAGTTAATTGTAAAAGTGCGACTTTTTTGATAAAATGCGATTTAAAAAAAATGTATCAGACGGATTTTGATAGTTTTTTCACCATTGAATTCAGCACATTTTTCTTCGTTGAATGGCTATATAAACATGGAAAACGGATAGAGAACACCATTTCTCGCGGATGTGTGGTCGCATATATGTGTTTTTTGCTTAACACGTTGACGACCACCATCTAGTATGCTGGGCATCCTAGCTTTCTTTCGTGTATTGGGTCCAGTTTACTGGATGATCTTTCCCACTACTTTAAATGCTATGCAGTAGTTGTATGGTACCTACATAGATCAGGGCTCCCACTATTCCTAAAATAATGACTCACTAAAAAAATCCTAAAAAAACCTAAAACTTTAAGAAACTTTTGGAAATGCCTAAAAATTGATATTTTTATTATGATCTTCTCGGTTCAAATACCCTGCCACATACTAAAGTCCGTTTGCGGAGACCTGTCGCAGGATGTCAACAAACGATAAGCGATGCTATTGGTCGGCGCGCACGTGGTCTCATTAACGCTTAAATTACTTTTTTCGTAGTTTACTACGAAACTACGTTTCCATAACAACCCATGTGGTAGGTCCTACACGTAAGTGCGTAGGAGAGCTTCATTCCATATTACGCTGAAACCGTATGAGCGAGTTAAGCGCACACGTTAAGCAAACGCGCATCATCGTAAATGAAGCTTCAAGGGTCAGCTAACTTCAAACGTGTTTATGTCTTGCGACAGGTATCCGCAAACGGACTTTAGTAACTCTTTCTGATGTATGTGTCAGCAAAGAAAAAATGGTGAATATCATCTGAGAAAGATAAGTACATATTTATCGCCTTAAAAAAGCTCTACAATGAGCGCATTCAGCAGACTTACTGGTCACACCGGTCTGGGTCACCGGTAGTTGTTTTGCTGACCACACTTTAAATATGGTTTGTTTACATACCGTACCGGTACAATTAAAGTGAGGTTACAACAGCGCCCCTAGACGTTTATTTTGTTGTGCATAATAGATATTTTTACGATCTTTTCCGAAAAAACTGTTGATATTTACAATTTAGACTTAAATTATCCTCATCTAATATGAGCTGCTCCATTATTATTATTACAAATATCGAATTAGGTTATGCCACTCTATATTTGACAAGTAAATTTAAATATATCAACCGGTAACCACTTTTTCTTCATTCAGTTAAAATCTACCGGTGAGCAGCACCGGTTTACCACCAGTAAGTCTGCTGAATGTGCCCATTAAGTAACTTTTTTGTAATGTTGGTGTTAGGTTAAATATTTTTTAAAATAATAACCATTTGTCAACAACATTTTAGGTTAGAGAGAGTAGCATATAGTATTAAATCTTCAGTTAGTCAAAATGACCAATGTCTAGTATTTTTAAGTTTTTTTTTACTTAACACCTCGGAAAAATATGTAAGCTGTCAAGTATGTGAGAGATAAACTATAAACAGTTATAAGATTTGTTTATGCAATTTTGTTTATTATTCGGTATTTTTATATAAATTGGAATTTAATTTTTATTTATGGTATTTAATTAATTAAAATTATTTAATGTCATAGAAATATCAACAATAAAGTCCACTAAGCTCTTCTTAATAGTCTTTTCAATCACTTAAAAAGCATTGGTATTTCCATTCTTTTGGGTGCGATCCTGGCAGACGTTAATGAACCAAGCAGGAGCTGTAAAAAGGTAATGCTATAATTTTACCCATATTTTCAAGGAGTGTTAGATTATAGTTAATTCAGAAAATACGAAACAAAAATTGTGATTTCAAATTTTGGTTAGAATAATGTCAACAACTGTCAGTGTTTGTGCTTTGTTATATTGAAAACCTAAATCTGTTTTTCTCTCAAACTCCGACAATACGAAGAAGGGAAACTACATTTCATAGGTAAATATTCGTTTGTTTAAAATATTAAATATAAAATTTATATTCTAAGATTAATTTCAAAATACAGTAAAACCTTGGATTACGAGTAACTTGGTTTGTGAGTGTTTTGCAAGATGAGCAAAACTTTTTGATAAATGTTGAGCGTTGTTTTGCAATACAAGTAGTACGTATACACGTTTTGTCGCCGAGCATCACGTGATGCGAACAACTCATTCTTGCGAGTATATAATGTTTACTATAGCATTGTGTCGACGTGTGTGTGCGTAAAGCATTTTTTAATTTGGTGCCCAAGTATTGTGACAGCTTTTTAGTACTAAGACCCAGTACATACACATTAAGTGATTAACGCCGTGTTGAACACGCTTTACCAAAAACACTTGACAATACACAGGCAAGCGCTTAACCAGCGGGATCACCAGTCAATAGTATGGGGAATCGTGAATCGTGCATTGCAACACGTTTCATGAAAATCTTATACAATGCTATGCAGTCACTAATGCGCGTTAGCGATCATGCATTAGGTCTAACTGTACTGAAACAATCCAGTATTTTAAATTTTTGTATCATTTTTATATGAATACTAAATAGTTGTATGCCCTCTGTGGTCGAGATCCTACCTCTCGTTCAGAGGGACAGGGGTTCAAACCTCGATTGCAACTGAATTTTAAAAATTTAGTACTATCGTGTTTGAGCTCCTTAGGCTAAGGTATAAAAGATGTATGAGTGATAAAGTACGGGGGAGTGTAATGTACTGTAACATTGTGGTAGAGTAATGGTTTACCAACAAGGAGTTACATTAATAAACTATTAATGATTATATTAAAATGAAATAAAAGACGTGATCAGAGATAAAAACATGTTTAATACTCTGAATTATCTGTTAGAATGTTTTGTTTATTTTTGTTGCTAGGAGTAATGTAGTGATAGCCAACTAAGATCACTACATTACTAGATCTTAGTTGGCTATCACTACAGTACTTGCTACAAAAGCTCCATTACCTCCGTTGCACTCCCATAAGAGTTTGTGTGGAACCCCGCACTGCAAAATGCGGTAAAATTTGGTTTCCATTATTTCTTATGGGGAAACTGGCTTTGATATAAGAGTGCTCTGGATTACGAGTACATTTCCGGAATGGATTATGCTCGCAAACCAAACCTAAATACTGACGTCAAGTTAACTGGACACCCGGTATAAGTGGAGATTCTCTGTGCTACAGTCTGGTGTCTAGTAAACTGGATTTGTGCTTTTTTTTTTTAACAATTTTGTTAAGGATGTTTGGGAGGTACAATCGGAGGTAAAAAGTACTGAAAATTAGAAATTCATGAATATCTTCGTTTTACAGATCATTACGAAGTAAATTAATAGTTACAATGCTAAAAAAGAATATATTATTTAAAAGGAAAGATGAATTTTTACTAATAATGTTGAATGAAATAGAAAATAACGAATAATATGGAAAAATTTTAAATAACTTTTGGCAGTGAATATGCCTTGATTTTAACTTTTCGGCAAAAACATATTTGATTTAAATTTTTATCAATTATGAACATATAATTATTAATTCTGCTCGAGTATAAATTAAAACATTAATATATTGTTTATTTTTTATAATTGTAAATGATAAATATGTTTAATATTAATAATTCAACGTTCTATAAAATATAGAAAACGTGACAACAATGTTGATTTTATAAGTTGGTAGCATAAGAAGTATATCTTTCTCTTACATAATTAAGAGAGAAAAGTCTTTGGGCATCAGTCAGCAGTTGATTGAAATTATGGACGTATTTAAACTAGATGGACTGAGCTATTTAGGTATTTTCTGAAGCCTGCATGGTTTGTTTACACAAAGTACGAAACGATATGCGTGCTCCGAACGTAGCCGAATCTAATCCTAGTGCTTAGTGGTTTACTCGCCGCAACACGAGTGTTCCATCTTGGCTTTCCATATTTGTTTTCTGTGTGTTTAGTTTTTTAAGTTATTGTGAGTGTTTTAATTTAAATAATGGTGCGACAATGTGTTTTGTGCAAAAGATATGGTATGAAGGAAAATCAAATATCATTTAATAAGTACCTAAATTCTAAATTATGATAAAGCTAGGTTATGTCACATGTTTTGTATGTCAGTGCTGTAACGTCTGACGGGGGCACATAAACATGTTAGAAACAGAAGAAACCTTATCCCAATTGCATTGCAAGCAAGGAAAGAATTCAAAAATGTAATAAAGTCCTCTCCCTTTTTAATTAAAATATGTGAAACAGGAGAAGAAGTCTTTAGGTTACATCAAAAGATTGAATCTTTTCCTAAGTTACACCAATTTAATTAACAAGTTAATACTTCAGACTATAACATCCCAATTATCTTCATCTTTGTCAGATTACTGATCATCTTTATGATTAGAACTTAAGAATTATTATTAACTTATTATTAATTAATAGTAAATAACTTTTATACTAACTATTATATTAAACACTTGTATTAACTAGGTATAGTATAAGTATTATAATTATATAATTAAAATAAATTCTATAAAAATACATCTGTGTTTTTGTCATATAGTAGTGCAAATGAGTATTAGGAATATTTATATCCAGCAGAAAATTAAGTCTAAAACATTCCATGGTCTTTTTTTTATTATAAATTCTCGTTTGGCGCTACTTCAGTGGATTCCAATCCACCTTACTACAACAACAAAAAGGACAAATTGCTTTCATCAGAGAACTCGGAAAGTTTTAGCTGCAACTATCTTAGCTTTAAAATATTGTAATATTTATTGACTCCTAACAACAGGTAAGTAGGGGTCAATTTCTCATCTTTACAGATTTAGCTACTCATTAATTCATTAATTTATACAGTTTCCAAAACTCAAGGAATGGGCACCAATACTTTTTTTTAAAGCAGCTTACTCATAAACTTATTTAATTTACCACCAGTTTATTGTAATTCAACTTGTACTAAACTATTGTAATTACTGTTAAAGACCAGAGCAAGCAAGAACTACCTTCTACTACCTATACCAAATAAGTAGTAGAAGCTACTATTTTATTTATTTTTGGGCGAGGAATGAGGATGGCGGAGCATCCTACGTACCTCATGGCACTGATGGCAATGATCATTTGGCCGACCCTACTAGAATTTACCCGAATCTGAGGGAATTGCACCTCCAGTAGGGATTTTGAACGTGCCAAACATCATATTGACACGGGACCTACAGTTTTACTTCCTTTCCGAAAAGAAGGCATGTTTTAAATTTTTCTCCGCTATGAAGTATTACCAGCTCCGCCAGGATCGAACCTGCGATCCTTGGATTATGAAGCAAACATGCAAACCACTAATCCACCGAGGCTGACAGAACCTACTATTATTCTTGTTTTACTTTATTATAGCTTTAACTAAATTATGTTTACAAAAACCAAAAAGGTAGCAATTAGCTGTAGGAAATAGCTAAATACCAGCTTCATACTACCATAGTAGTTTAGGACAGATAATGTGTAGGTATGTAGTTAGGATTTTATTTTATTTATATTTGTAGTAATTATAACTACTACCACAAATTACAACTTTATAGGCATCATTTGCAGTTTACATTACTGCTATTTCAGAGTTGAAGCTCATATGCTCATAGTGGATATTGGATGTCTGGAATTTACAAGCCCCTTTTTAACAGCATGCCACTGCGCTCGACGGAAACTAGCTCTCAGCTGAGTACAGTGTTGCCGCATTTTCTTACACACCAAATAATTATCGAGTAAAAACCAGATTTTCGGTTTGTTTATAATTCTTTTCTCAAGAACCGTTTAGTGAATGTTTATAAAACTATGCAAAATCGGTTCTATGGAGTTCAAGTTACGTAATTTAAAAATTTGGGACGCTTGGTAGCTTTATTTCCTGTAATTGAAATGACTTTATTCTATTATGTGAGCGAATCTCCATAAGATCACATGTAAAATTACAGTTACTTTAAATTGCAATAACTTTTAAACGGCTTAGTCGATCGGATTGAAATTTTCACTGTAGTTTTAGCATTAAATGAGGAAAATTCTACTAAATTTTTATTCATTTCGTAGCATTTTGAGATACCTCCTAAACATCCTTAAAAATGGCATTTTAGTACTGTACATAAATTCCCAAAGAAAATAAATATCGGAAATCTGCAGAACTTAGCTGCGATACCTAGAGAGAATTTAGCGACCAAGAAGTGATCATCAACATGTTAAAGCAGGTTACAACTTACAAACTGTGTAGTACTGTGTTTGTATGATGTAGATTTCTATAATGAATAATGTATTCCTGTATACTGTGTTATACTTATTTTCATGAAGCACATTTTGAATTTTGTGCCAAATGTCCTCAAGTGTGTAAATGGAATTTAGTGTTACTTTAAAGGGTTTAGGTGAGTTTGATATTTTCCCTTTAAATTCAAAATCTAATTTGCAAATAAAGTTATCATTATATATTTTTCTTAATTTCTTCTATAGAAGAAGATAACCTCCATTGAACCACATAAATCTGTGTGTCTTTTCTAAAAGTCTCTACAGGTAATCATACGAGATCAAGAAGAATGGCAGCAAACAAGTCCTCTTAATAGATATGCATTTGACTTCAAACTTTTTTCTGCTTCTGGACATCACTACTGATACACCTACCCAAAGTGTGTGATCTTTGAAGGCCATTTAATGATAGTTTAATTTGATTAATTCGGCACTTGTTTAATATGTTATGTTGTGTAATGTTTCAATAACAAAAACCGATTCCCAAGCATAGGTTACACTGATTAAGTTTTTTTAATCTCAACCACACGCTTTTTAATTGTGCTTTTTGTTTTTAGATTTTAACTGTGTAATGTGTACATCACCTTACAAAGCCTATATACAGGGTGTCTCATAGTCCCTGAACTAGACTTTACCAGCGCATTTCTGATGGCATTTGGAACAAAAAACCTTAATCAAGTTTTTTGATTAGAGAAAGTTCAAATTTTCAATAATTTTGACCGACGTTTTTATAAAAGTACGTATAAAACTATAACGCGCTCATGGTGATATTGATATCATTAATAAAAAATAAAATTAACTGTATATGTATGTGCAAGGTTTGAAATTTTAAAGTCAGACAACCATGATGAGATCACATATTACTGTGTATTTTTCTAGTCCCACCATTTTCAAGCGCCCAATTGTGTTACATTGTACTATTGCAAATTAAATCGCTTCGCTTCGTTGACATAGTGGTTTTGCTATACTAATATGCACGTTTCAAATGATAACTAAACCTTGTCCAAATTAACCTGTCGCAATGACGTAAACAGCCATAAGCAATGCTATTGGTCGGCGTGCACGTGGTCTCACTAATGCTTAAACTACCTCACATAAATGCGGAAACATGTATATGCAATCAGTTTTCGTTAACGTTTGTACTGTGCGGTTGCATTTGTTTGGTAAGAGTGTAAGTGTTCAAGAATGGCGGAAAATCAAGAAAACACTCCTTTAAAAATGAAACAAGTCACAATTTCACAATTTAAAAAGGAAACAATGTGTGAGGTATGCCCAAAAAACTGAATAAGAAATGTGGAACCTTGACCATATAATTGATGTTATTGTGAAAAATGTAGTATTTACTGTAAATACAGAGGCGTCGTCCGATTCAGACATCAATTATATATCAGAAGACTGATAGTGATGCCTGGTAAGTTGATTTATTAAAAAAAACTTATGTCGTTTACTGATGTAATTTTTTTCGGATCACAGAATAAAAAGATTATTTGCCGCGGATGCTGTTCAAAAATTGCTCTTTTAAGAGCAAACACCTCTTTTAAACTAGGCTTTGTTATGTTTAAATAGCATGGGACGAGTCTGATTTAATTGTGGTGTATTTAATTGTCATCAATATCATTTTCCATTCCATATTACGCTGACACCGTAAGAGCGAGTTAAGCACACACGGTACGCAAACGCGCATCATCGTAAATGAAGCTTCAAGGGTGAGCCAACTTCAAGTTTATTTAAGCGTTGCGACAGGTTAACGTAAACGGACTTTAATTGTAATACAAAACGTAAATATACAAAATTTAAGCTTTTAATTTTTACAAGACGTTTGTCTACAACGGGATTTTAAATTTATTTAACTGTGACCTCGCATATCTTTTTACTATAAAATTGGTTAAATCTCGTCTCAACTTTCAATAGTAAAAATTTGGGTAAGAGTTTTCCGAATTCCAATCGCCTATAGAATTTACTGATTAGTGTTAATTAATGATGCTAATCTAAACAAGAAAATGAAGAATCTGGGTCACAAAAATTACCAGGGTAAGAGGGCAAAATTTAAAAATGTAATTTAATTACAATAACATTAATTTAGTTAATTTTAAGAAGAGAAGTAAAATGAAAATGAACATCTATTGCTCCTATCCATATTTAGTCATATCGTACGTCGCTGACATTTTATTTATAACAGCTTAGATAATATCAGTGTTGCTTGAAATCTGATCTCATTTTATCTGTACACAAGTGTTGATCACGCGTTGACCCAGATTCGCCATTTACTTGTTCATTAGGTTATAATAGCTGTGATGCAATGGGGGGGAGTCCCCGATTTTGCGAATCATCATCGTTTACAATGACTTGACCTACACCAATATCCCTTTCTTAATTATCTGCATTCGCGGAATTATCATTTAAGGGACTGACCTCATAAAATTGTATTATAAAAAGATCATGTTGCAGAATCAGCAATGTAAACATAACAAACCATAAAACATCTTGTTTGAAGAACATTACAAATCCTACTGTATGTGCTAAAAACATTATAGCTGTCTTTATTTGCATTTTTTCCTAAAACTACGCTTCTGAGAAAAAAAAATGTTATAGGGATTTTTTTTGTCTTATCGATGTCTATATACCTGCCGCGTTTGATATCCTTGTTATGAGCCATCCTGTATATCTAGTTACTAATTATTTTTGCAGATTAGAAGTTAGATTAGACATGCTAACAAAAAAATATTATTACCAAAATCGATATGTATAACCTCAGCTGTGATTACATCAATCAATATGTTTTGTACATGACGATCTCCCAATCCAAGAATATATCCACACATACTGGAAGTTGCAATACTGTATATATACGCACGTCTTCTTTCATACCATACAGCAGGCTGGATAAATGAATTTTCAAAAAACTTGTGAAACACTGGCTTAAATCTTTTGCATACATTTTTATAAACTATTAATTTTTCTTCATTGGTTTTCTTAGCAACCCTCTAAAATTTTAAGTACAATTTGTAAGATAATATAAACTTCTGAATGTTAAATAAAACAGAGTTTTTGCCTGACACGTTAAATTGAACAAAAATGTTAATTAAGTAAAGCTAGGGTAACAAAGAATCTACAACCTCTGCTATGTTGATTATTGTATTTTTAATGTTAACATTTAGCGACGGGTATCCTTGCAAAAACTCTCCAATATTAACTCACAGCAAACTCATCTCTACATCTCTGAGGTTTAATATCATCAGGATTGTAGATTTGATGTGCACCAGGTATTCTCTTTTCTTCATTTCCTATAAGGTAATCTGATAATGATGTACTATTTGGTGCCCATTCCAATATACCACTTCGTTGTGAAAGGGGTACAATCTAAAACAATAAACTTTACATTATATATTTAGCCCCTATTAATAAATAAACAGCAATCATGCACCTTATATGTTCTTATCAGTAATTTTGAAGTTTGCTTATTTGAATGTAAAAATTCATTCATAATATTGAATACTTGCTGCATTACAGCATCTTGTCGTAGATCATCTCTACCTTTTACCAATTGTGCTCTAGTATGTCCATCAGTACCCATACATTTTATCTTTTTTGGTGCATTTAATCCACCAACAAGTTGGAAATTTTTTTCAAAGGAAGTGATTCCTAAAAAGTAACAATTAAAATTCCAGAATTAATACAACTAAAGTTACTTACCCACAATATTAGAATACTGACAATTCTTTCTAATCGGTAAAGTGTAGGTAGGCAATAAAATGTCTTCATAACCTTTTAATTTCAATATTAAACAAGAGCTAGATATGGTATAAATTAGATTATTTTGGTTAACAACTCTGCAAGTAGTTGGTTTTATATAAGCTAATTCAATTAATGCATCTGCTAATTTTTCCATTTTATCAATTAATGTTTTCATATCATGTTGTATCTTTAAATTATCGATTAATTTTTGAGCACCAGCAATTCTTAGCTCATTTGAAGTGGTATTTATTTCGGAATCTTGATATCTACGATCTTTTTTGTTATGAGCTAAAGCTAATATAACTGGTAAGGTGTGATGAGGATGGCCTGTAGCACAATGCTCTGAAAAGTAGTAAATAGGTATGTAATATTGCTATTTAATATTGATCTGCCTCTATCCCATAATAATAGTAGGAAACTATATTTAAGACTGAACTTATTAACAAATGCTACTTTTTAATAAATATGTATTTAGTGCACTGGTGCCAAAAATGATTCACATATTCGGAATTAGCATTTTTTGGAGCAAACGTCCCTAGGCCTCCAAAATTGGTTGTTACCAACCTAACTGTCATAAAAACGCCACTACCTACCAAAACACTATGCAAAAGCAAATTCGAGTTTTTTCAACTTCGCCTAACCTAATCTAAATCTAACCTAACCTAAACCTAGACTAACTATATCTAACCTAACTAAATTGTGTAATTGTAAATTACACAATTTAGCAATCATAGAAACTTAATATAATTATTATTCATTTCCATGGAGATGAAGCATTTTTTTACTTTTGATTCCCAAATTTGAAGCGTTTGAGGCGCTCGCTCTAAAAATGAAATGATTACATATTTAGAATTAGCATTTTTGGAGCAAACGATCCTAGCCCTAACTTAACCTAACCTAACCTCATCTAACCTAACCTAACTAAATTGTGTAATTGTAAATTACACAATTTGGCAATCATAAAAACTTAATATTATTCACTTCTATGGAAATGAAGTATTTTTTACCTTTAATACCCAAATTTGAGGCGTTCGCCCCAAAGATCATCTACATATTCAGAATCAGCATAAATTCTCTGTTAAAATGATACCAGTTTGGTAAATAAAGTATAGTGGGGGAATTCTTTAATTACACTTAAAATATAATTTAGAAACTACACTGACCGGCAAAATTATCGCATCACTAAAAAAACTTGATCTATTATGATACAAATTTAACTTTATCAAAAAAGTAACTTGAAATTAGTACATTAACATCTAGTTTTTAACAATAATAACAATTAATTAACAAATAACACTCGAAACAAATAAATATTGCTATTAAAATGAAAATTACTCTCATATGTCCGTCAATTCGCTTGGACATAAACATCTTTGTTTTGGAATTTCACACTCCAAGTCCACTTCTAGTACCGTGTGTTACCTCCTCCAGCTTGAATAACGGCAGCCATTCTACGAGGCATGCTTTGGATCATTTCTTGAATCACTGAGTGATCCATTTGTTCCCACTCTTCATTAAGCGCTTCAAGAAGTTGATTAAGTGTTTGTGGACGATTTCTTCGCGCTTTGATCCTTCGCCCAAGTTCATCCCAGACATGTTCAATGGTATTACAATCTGGACTTCTTGCAGGCCAGTCTAATTTTTGAATTTGGACTTCTTCGAAGTATCTAGTCACCACTCTGGCAATGTGAGGACGTGCATTGTCTTGCATAAACAGAAAATTATCACTCACAAATGGTGCAAATGGCACAACGTGTGGATCCAATATTTCGGTTATGTACCGATGAGCATTTAAAGCACCACGAACGACAGGAACGAGGTCTGTCGTGGCATGGAGATTAATTCCTCCCCAGACCATAACAGTCCCGCCATCAAAGCTTTCCCTACCGACCATCGTGCATTCCGCATAACGTTCTCCAGGCCTCCTCCATACTCTAAGACGACCATCGGGTGAATTAAGAGCAAATCTGGATTCATCCGTAAAGAGAACCTTTCCCCAATCGTCGGCTGTCCAATGAATGTGCTCGCGAGCAAATTGCAACCTCGCTCTTTTGTGATGTGGGAGCAGTAAAGGACCATTCGCAGGTCTTCTACTGGTTAAATTGTTTTCTACCAGTCGTCTGCGGATTGTTCTCTCGCTCACCTGAACATTTCTGGCATTATGAAGCTCACTTTGGAGCTGTGGTGCAGTTAAATGCCTATTTCGCAAAGATGTTAAGAGAACAAATCGGTCATCAGCTCGAGATGTAGCTTTTTTGCGACCTTGACCTGATCTCCTTTTGAGTTCGCCAGTCTCCCGATATCTTTGGGCAATTCGAGAAACCGTAGACTGGTTCATTTCTAGAGTTCTAGCAACATAACGTTGACTTCTGCCGTCATTCAAGAGAGCAATAGCCATTGCAGCTTGTTCAGCTGTTAAATGGTAGGTTCATTTCTGTTTATAACTGTCAAAAATCACTAGTTAAACAAATCTGCTCAAAAATTAAACGCTAACTTACATGGATTCCTAAAAAAAGCAACTCAATAGTTTTTGAAAAATCAGAAAATTAGCAAGAATTTTGATTGTTTGACACTTCACCTTAAAAAAGTGTATACAATTGGTGTTAAACAACTCATAGCCAACTCCTGAATTTGGCAAATAATCTTACTACCCTATGCAGTCAATCAGTTGAACTATTTCAAGCATCACGTAGCCGCAAGTTCTTGTTTTTTAAGTGATGCGATAATTTTGCCGGTCAGTGTACTTGGGTATTATAAATGACAAAAGATTAGTAATCGATAATAATTCCACTGACAAATGTGTGACCGATATCTGTTGGCAACAAGTGAATGCTATTGCCTACTTGGTTGCATGTTTACCTTGAATTCGAAACAGTATTACAGATTTTGGTTAATTATGTTTTTTCATTGTTGTTCAAGTTCGTTTTAAAGAATTTTGTGCAAAACTCGGTGCACGAAGTCATCTTCAACTGATTCGCGTATATGCAACTTCTCGTTTTCGTAAATAACTATAATCATACTCGATGGTCCTATTGTTATATGTAATAATGTGTTTATAATAAATAATGTATTTAAAAGTTGTTTTAGGTAAAGTGCATTTTTGAACCCGGCCCTGCAAAATAATAATTTTATTTTTCAAATAGTCTTGCGTTTGATGGCAGACATTTATATCTTGACATGGAATTTACAAATAATTATTTTTTTATTAAAGGTAACATCATGTATTGCTTGTGGAAGTAATAATCATATTCTGTTAGAAAAATTATTATAATTTTATCTTTCAATGATAACATTTTGCTGAGTTGTATCCAACAGGCTATATCTCCTTGTTATTATTGTTCTAGTTATATTCATTAAACAGAACAAGAAAATATTCGTATTTGAGATTCTTGTACAAATTTTATTTCTTAAGTATAGACAACATCTAGGGTGCTCAGATCGATATCAGCTCTCTGAGATGAATGAAGATGTTATTGCTCTCCTGGCTAAGACCTTTACTCAAGTCGAGATTTTTGGTTCTCCTGTGCACAAAGACATTATTCCTAGATGGCAAGTAATTTTACAACATGGTCTTACCGACGAGAAGTAAAAGATCATTGTACATACATCCCAGAGGGAAATTAGCAAACACATAGAGGTTCTTAGCAATGCTTGCAGGCTTCTTGCAAATGTACATCATTCTCAATTAGTAACCAGAAGGTAATTATTGTTAGTGAATCTTAGCCAAGAGTTTCGTGAAATTATATAGGATGCTTCAATTTTTTCTCATCTTTTTGGCAAGATACTTGATGAGCGAGTTAACGCAGCGACAGTAATGAAAGGGGAAGTGTCAAAAACTCCAGCCTCTTATTAAGGAGACAGTACCGAAGTTCACCAATAAAACACCTCTAAATCAATCAAGAAATTTAAGCTTCGGAAGTCGACTCTGGACGATACAGAGCAATCGAGTACAGAGTGAACCATTATCAAAACAATAGGCTCCTCAAAAAAGTCAACTTTAGTAGCCCCTTTGAACCTTTAAAGTAAGGAATAAACAGATAGAGAACCCTCGAAGAAGATCCGATAGGTGGAATCACCAATAACTAAAGTTGAAAAACGGCAGGAAGACTTCACCTTATCTTGGGTCATCATCATCATACACCAGTCACTAGCCAAACTATCTCTCAACGCATTTAAGATATACTCAGAAATAAAGGTATAGACACAACAAAGTTTAGTGCCTATAGCAGTGGTGGCAAACCTATGACCCGCGGGCAGACACTGACCCACGAAGGCTTTTTAAATGACCCACTGGTTGATTTTTATAAACTTATTTTTTATATCATAAAAGAGAGAACAGCCAATCGAAAATGTTAAAAATCTAAGTATAAATATTTAAGGTCGAATTTATAAAAAATATATTTCCAAGTGTACGTTGTCTAACTGATTTTCAATTGTATCACTGTACCTGTGTATGACTCATGACTACGGTTTCTGACCCAGGAATTACTCTATTACTTTAGTTTTTGTTGTCTCGAGTCCCGGGAAAAATAACTCGAGACACAGGATCTTTGTATTTATTATACAAGGTATTTAATTAAAATTCTTACTTTAGAATTAAGGTTTTGTTTGTGTGTTTCTTTGCACAGATGGTGTTCTTAACCAGTTCTTTTTGTACTAAACAGTCTTTGCAAACACATGCAAATTGTTTACAACCTGTCTATAAAGGTAAAGGGATTAGTTTCAGTAAGAAAGTACCGTTAGGTATGGTTGCCTCGGCATTTTTCATAACTAAACTTGCAGTTTCTATTCAATCATATTCAAAAAGGGTCTCCATCCGGAATTTCCTCTCTTGTTTATAAACAGGTAAGGTAGTCAGTCTTCTTAAAGACCTAAACAGGATGTTTTTACTTAAAAATTCATATTGAAGTATGGTCTTAATTTCTTTAACAACCAGTCGTTTACAATAGGTAAAGGGTTCCAAGAAGATTTTAATAGTTTTTGTAATGACAATTTTTGTAATGCATTTAGAATGCATGCACGAATTGCATTTAAAAAATCTTGAAAAAAATATCGCACCTTGAACCTCAAATAAATTAAAAATTAATAATCGACTTGAAAATTTTGCAAAACAAGGAATTTGAGTGAAATGGTATGTTTCTCAACGGGTTGCAGGAGATGGAATATGAATTCGAACTTTAGCTAATAATATTTATCATGTTTATATTCAGGAAAAATGTTTTATAAAAGCTATGAGTAACTTAAAACTTACCGGCAAACAATACAATACTAAACAGGAAAGGTTTTGGCATAAAAGCGTGAAAAATAATTTTATGATCAGAAAATTTATTTATGTACTGCTGTGCTTTTCATTAAATAATTGCAGTTATTTTCCAATGGGAACTTCTGGGAGAAAGTGATTAGAGGATTAATTAAAGCAATTTTAAAAACAAATATTTGGATTTTGGTGCTAGGTGCCTATGTAAAATTACTATCCGGGATTCCCGAGAATTCCCGGAAAAAAACAGTCTCCAGTCCCGGGAATAGCAAAATTCTCGAGACCCAGAAGCCCTAGTCAAGACAGTCGGTCATAAATTTGGCGCTCATATTCATTGCATCGTAGAACGGGGATGTACAGTTACAGCTAAAAAAATCTGGACAAGAGGTTTAGATTATTGTTATTCAATGAATCATAATTAAAATTCTGGATCTTAAATTCAAAGCCTCATTGGAAATTATTAGGTAGGCGACGCTACTGTGTATCGATAGTAATATTAGTAGATTAAAAGTCTGATCTACAAACAACAAATTTACAAAAAGTTATGTAACCTCAAATTTTTTTGGCTGTAACTGTATCAGCTTGCAGTGTTGAACTAATTGGCAGCCTTAACGTACGCGTCTAATCTCCGTTTACCCAACAGATATAGTAATGAAAAACCAGAGACATTCAGATGCAACTTGAAACTTGAATATCCATTGGTTGAAATAAATGGGGCTGTACTCCATAAAAGTCTCATTTACACATACAAACACAAACGGCAAACGCCAGCT
The DNA here is from genome assembly GCA_929113105.1 of Agrypnus murinus. Taxonomy (NCBI): domain Eukaryota; kingdom Metazoa; phylum Arthropoda; class Insecta; order Coleoptera; family Elateridae; genus Agrypnus; species Agrypnus murinus. The sequence goes on from OV816025.1 coordinate 206,223,077, forward strand.
TATTACGCATGCGTTTACGTCAGTTATTTTGAAAATTTCCAAAGTTTTTCCAACTGTGCTACATATTAGGTACATTACAAGTCTTTATTAAGACTCACACTATTCAATACACGAACAATTGTCAATAAGTAAGTTATAATTATATGAAAAGTTAATAATAATAATGAGTTGGTTAATTTGTAGAATTTTTCTTACTGCAAAATTGTTAATTAAAATGGATGATGAAAACGTCAACAATATTAAGTTGTCAACACCAAAAAAAACGCCAAAAAAGCACTTTACTGTAGAGGTGAAACAAATAATTATGAATGCTTTTAAAGTGTGTGAAGAGCAGCATCCTCAATGGAAAAAACACGAAAAAGAGGAAAATGTTGCTAGATTGATAGGTAATGTTTTAATTTGCCTTCCAATCCACCTGCTTATATACTATAATTTTAGGAATTGGTGTGGCCAATGTTTACAACATACTTCGTGAGCACAAGCAACATCCTGATTATTTTGATGCTCCTAAGGCGTATCATAGACCAAGAGCTATTTTGGACAATGTTTCCGAAGAAGTCAAAAATGGCATCAGAAGGCTTGTTCATAGTTTTTTTCTTTTAAATGAACCTCCCACTCTCGATAAAGTTTTAATGAAATTAAATGAAAATGAAGATCTTCCCAATTTTAAACGGTCTACTTTAAGAAAACTTTTAAAAGAAATTAACTTTAGGTAATTAAAACAACTACTTTTTACGGTATATAAAAAAGCTTGTTGTAGTTTCACAGCAAGATCTAGAAACAGCATTTTGAAAGAGAAGGATGATATCATTTCATGGAGAAGACGATATCTTCGCGAAATCAAGAAATTCCGAGAAGATGGGAAGAAAATCTATTATTTAGATGAAACGTGGGTTAATGCGGGTCACACTGTAAAAAAAGTGTGGGCTGAAATGTCCATAACAAATCCACGAGATGCATTTTTAAGAGGGTTATCGACTGGCTTGAGAAATCCATCGGGGAAAGGAAAGCGGCTCATCACCCTTCATATAGGATCTGATGACGGTTTTGTAGATAATGGATTACTGTTATTGGAATCCAAGAAAACAAATGACTACCATGAAGAAATGAAAGCAGATACATTTGAACAATGGTTTAAAAATATTTTGCCAAGTCTTGAAGAAGGTTGCGTTATCGTCTTGGATAACGCAAGTTATCACACAAGAAAAATTGAAAAAATTCCGTCTAGCAACACAAGGAAAGCTGACATACAAAACTGGCTGCAGAAAAAAACTATCCCCTACGAAGACAATATGGTGAGAGCTGAATTGTTATCTTTAGTAAAACAGCATGCACCTAAACACAGTGCTAACGTAATCGACGAATTAACACAGGAAAGCAACAGAACCGTTTTGAGGTTGCCACCTTACCACTGCGAGTTGAACCCAATTGAGTTAATATGGGCGCAAATTAAAGGTGAAGTAGCTCGAAAAAACACCACATTTAAATTGCAGGATGTCAAAAATCTCTTCCTTGAAGCTATTACAAATGTCACTCCCGACAACTGGAGCAATGCCTGTAGGCATGTGAAAGATGTTGAAGAACAGATGTGGCAAGTGGATATTGCAATGGACATAGTAGTCGAACCCTTCATAATTCATTTAGGCGACGATACATCGTCATCTGATTTTTCTTCTGAAAGTGAATAAGATTTGCTGGTATTGTAAATATTTTCTACAAAATTTATAGATTTTCCAGATATTCTTCATTTGTTTGTATGTTTAGTTTCCCCGTTTTTCTGTTTGAAATATTCCATTTTTCCTGCATCTTTTTATGCATTTTGTCATTCGTTTGTTATTTGTATTTGTTATTTACTGTTGTTTTGTACGCATTGTGTTATTACTTTAATGTCAATATAAGACTGACCATAAATTCAAGCCACCAAAGTCTTATCATTGAAGTAAACCCATTTTGGACAAATATTGATGAACATATAAAAAGCGGAGTCAGACGAATCATTCACCAATTTTACCTACGAAATGAACCACCAACAATAGCAAGAATAATGCTTACTATTAATGATAACGAAGAACTGGCGAGTTCAAAAGCACTACTTTGATAACATTGCTGAAGGAAATTGGATTTCAGTAAATATATATATGCTGTAAGTAATGTCATTATATCTAAATTTTTTATTGTTGAAGGTATAGCAAAAGAAAAAGAAGTGTTAATGGCTAATGTTAATGGAAAAAAAATGAAATTGTGACTTAAAGACAACATTACCTCCGGAACGGGTGTCATGAAGAAATGAACGCCGAAGTCTTTGAAAAGTGGTTCCAAGCAGTATTGCCGGCTTTGGAGGAAGGAGCAATGATAATTAGGAATAATTCCCCATATCACAGCACAAAAGTATAGAAAAAATCCTTTTTCAGCAAAATAGGCAGAAATTCACGCTTGGTTACGGAAGAACTCTATTCCATATGAAGGCGATATGGTTAGAGCTGAATTATTAACTCTGGTACAAAAACTCGCACCGGCGAAAAAGAAATATGCTATTGACGAATTAGCTACAGCAGTTGGTCGTAAAAGTTAACGATTGCCACCATATCAATGCGAAGTTAATCCTATATAGAATTAATTTGGGTCTAAGTAAAACGAGAAGTAGCAAGAAATAATACCACCTTTAAAATCCAAGATGTACAGAACTTACTAAATATTTACTGGAGTTGCTATGTTTCCTCCGAAAACTGGAAGAAAGCGGTATCACATATAATAATAATAATAATAAAAACAAGCTCAGATTCTGATTAATATCTATTTTTTAATTCAACCAAAAATTATATCCAGTTTGCCGAATTGTTCTCGTGTGTACATATTTTATAGTTTTCCTGTGTATCCTGTATTTGTTTAGTATAGTTTCAGTTACAGTTCTATATTTTGCATATCGTATATTTTTATGTATTTTGGAATCTGCATTTTCTATTTTGTATAAAACATTTTTTGTTACAGACGTATATATAGTATGTTTGTATGTAATTTCTTTGTTTTATTGTAAAAAATATTTATTATATATGTATTATAATATGTGTAAACACATATCACCCGTGAACTTTTCATGGCTTTTTTATTAAATGAATAAAATGCAATTTTTTAAAATGTATGGTTATTATTTATACTAGCATAAATTTCGCGAAGTGACATTATTTATAATGCATAATGAATTTATAATTTATATGAATGAACAATTCATATGCAAAAATGTTCTATTGTAAATTTAACTTTCACATAAAACCAATCAGAACAATCTGTGCTGCCTTGATTTTTTTTTAACTATATCTGTTCAGTGTCCGGAGTATAGAAGTGTTTAATAATAACTTTATTATTTTTTTATTATTAAATTTTCTCATCCACATATGTATGTATAACAAGTACGTTAATAAGAAACTTTTTCTAAAATTATTGTATTCTATTCTTTTAGTTGTAGCCCTGTACTGTCAGCAGTTAAAAAAATAAAACAAACGATACAAGTTCCAGACCATATCAAACAGAATGGTTCGATAAATATGGTCTGTCAACAAATTTTCGGTGTTTCCAAATTATTGGTACTCTTTTTACCCCCCTCCCCTTCCAAGTGACTCCACTGACTTAGTGACTCATATTCTAGTATTAAAATAAATAATGAACAAAATTTGACCCACTGCTCAAAAAGGTTCGCCATCACTGGCCTATAGCAATAGGCATGTTTCTAGAAAAGGAATAAATATTGATAGCTTTATTTTGTGATGCTGGTTGAATGTAGAGGTCTACAGCATTTTGTTCTGTTTATAATATAGGCCTCTAGGTTCTGGCAATAGTTTTGCCAAGGCAATATTTTCAGTAACATAATGTGAAGTAACTTAAAAAAGTTTATTTAATGCAATACCTGATCTATTAGGTTGTAAGAAAGTTAAAAAAAAAAGATTAAAAACTATGTATACATATTAGTTTGTTTTCCTCTTATGATTTATTTACATTTTGTTAATAAAGTGTTGACCAATTATCAATTGTTGCATCTTACTCTAAATGTCTAGATTATGTGAGGCCTTGCTGCAGTAAATAGGCCAGACCCTCTTTTGATATCCCTAACCCAATGACATGCAACACTTATGCTTTGAAAAAGACTGAGTGCAGGTGGCTGGCAGAGGGATCATGCGGGGATTCCCCATTTTGTTTAGTCTAAAATATGTGGTCAATTAGCCTACAAGAGGGATACTACGTTGTTCCTAGTTACTTCGACAAGGCCTCACATAATCAAGATTAAGTTCACATAAGTAGGTTCGTTTAATCTTACGATTATTTCACATACAAACGTCAGACTGTGAACTTGGGATGATATTCTTAACTACACATTACTCTAGTCCAGGGCTTGTAGATAAAGTTCTTCTGATAAAAGTTTTGCAAAGACCAAGAGGTTTTGGTCTGTTAGAACCAATCCTCAGTGTGGGAATATAACCCACAAACCTCCACCAAGTTTCATTCAGATCTACCTACTAACATACAAGTTCAAGTTGCACAGTGCAACATGGCATGTTGTCAAAGCTCTCAAAAAAGATGTTATTGTTAGGCAACATATCTTTAAGATTTGACGACTTGACTGTAGTAAGAAGATCGTACTGAATTCATGACTTCAACAAGATCCATGATAAACGTGGATCCCACAATGCTCTTCGTTGGCAAATGACACTAATAACTTCTTCACTGCTAATTATTAAATGCAAATGAAAAAAAAATAAATGCAAAATTGAATCATTTTCTCTACACAGCTTCCCTCTAGTTAAATGCGCGATTTTAACCAACATGTTGAATTGCTAAGCGGCAACGCGTGCGGTTTAGAAATGTAGCAACCCTCTAAGCACAGACGATATGGTCGTTTCGATAAGTTGCACCATGTTTTTATTAATTGCTTACCCACCAAGAAAACCACTTACCTCTACTCTCTAAGCCCAATGCCTACTCTCTAGCACAGTGTGGCCCTAACCTTACTCCAAATGGAAAGTTCTACAAGTGTGATGACAACTTCATTGAATAACCACTTTCTAATCTACAAAGACTTCTCCTTTACAGAAGTTTTACAAAACATTACAACTACTACAAATATAAACCCATTCCAGAGGGTTCATGTTATAAAAGCAATTTTCTTTACATTTGGGTTCTAAAAATTCTTTTTATATTTGCGTGTCCTAATGGCTCCATTAGGACACGCATCTTGTGTCATTTATTTTATTTTTTAAAGTTTATATCACTGTTAGACAGCTGTTCTGAGAATGTCAAACTTATCTTATTTACGCAGTGAACTTTTGTAACTCGAATGCAATGCTCGCTAAACTATGTACTGTTGCAAGACGCAGCGCGCCGTCGACCGTAGTCCCGTTACGGGCATGGATAACAGTTTTTACTTTATTATTAACGAAATTGTAAATTTTGATACCGTCATCATATGGGATGCATTGTGTTGTGTATGTATGTGCAATTACGCTCACGATAAACTTAACATAATAAAATTCAGTTTCATTAAATTATATATCTTTACCTTATAATATCGAAAAGATCCAATGAATAATTATTTTTGTTAACAAAAATCATTCTTTGCTGAAAATACTATTGCATTTATTTCGTCCAATTTTTTAACTCGTTAAGTAGCAATTATTTATGTCACAAATATACTATAATAATAATAATAATAATAATTGCTACAACCCATAACCTGGAAAGCAGGCCCCAGAAGCTATAAGCTTGTGCAGGAGGTAGGGGGTGATTATTATTATTACGTAGGCCCTATGTGCGGCTGCAGCCGACTTACAGATGGAACAGCACAAATCCCACATTTGTGTCACAGCTAAGGAAAACTGCAGAAAACCTTAACCAGATCTGCCGGCACCGGGAGTCGACCCCGGGCCGCCTGGGTGAAAGTCCGGAACACTAGACATTACACTACCAAGGCTGTGTATATATTGGCATACATTCTACTTTGAATTTATAATCATTTTCAACAGTACATATAATACACCTGGCAAATTTGAACGAGGTGCTTATCAGCGAGCTTTGTGTGTATCAGACAAGAAGGAATTTCTACATTGCGCGGATTACCTAAAGTTGGAGAGGTTATGTGAAAAACAATTGCATAATTTCTAGCGTTGCCAACTGTCATGCTACTTACCAAAATATCCCTAACAGACTTGATTTAAAACTAAGTAATTTTTTTAATTATTTAATAATGAAATAACGCAAATAGAAAAAAATAGTATAAAGTATTCGTTTCATAAGACGTTTTAGCGCACTTGTCCTCTTTCTTCTCGGACGTGTGCGTGCCTTATGAAACTAATAGTTTAATACACTATTTTAAAACAATATCATTTTTAGAGATTAAATAAGAGGAAAGTAGAGCTTTTTGGTTATGAAGGCCTATACATACATACACAATCTTTAACCCCTTATACCTTTCGGTGTCGAGGTGCCGGATACACCAAGCCACAGAGTGGATATATGCGGGTATGACATGAGGCAGCAGAGCCATGTAGGCAAGTACACTGCGCTCGTGGTTGACCCATCTGAGTACTTTCCGGGGCAAACTCGACTTAACCCTGTTAAGCGATATAAATCCATTATAACCACCCTGCCGTACTGCCAGCTGTTATGAAGGCCTATTAACCTAAAATGCAGCTTTAAAAAGTGCAGAAAAAGAAAATTCGTGGAAAATGCTTTCAAGAAATCAAAAAGGTTTTAAAAAGAGCAGTAGTTGTCAAAATAGAGGATTTTTAAAAATCACCCTTAAAGAGTTGTGGAAAATTAATTCATAGTAAATGACTTGTAGAGAATGAGTAGTTAAAAAAAAAGTGATCCAGAAATAATCTTTACACATGTTAATACATGTTTGTTCTGTAACATGAGATGAAATGAGTGCAGTTTATAGATGTGACTCGTCGGCAACCTATGACCCGCAGGTCATTAAGTGACCCATTTGATAATTTAAAGTGACCCACTCGAGTATAATATACATACATAATCCATTCCCCTTTTACCGCATTTTTGCAGTGTCGGGTTCCACACATACTCACTCTTATGGGAGTGCAACGGAGGTAATGGAGCTATTGTAGCAAGTACATTACGCTCCCCCATCCTTTATCACTCATACAACTTTCATACCTTATTCTAAGGAGCTCAAATACGATTGTACTAAATTTTTAAAATTTAGTCGCAACCGAGGTTTGAACTACTGCCCCTCTGGACGAGAAGTAGGGTCTCTACCACTCGACCACTGAGTATAATATATAAAAATAAATTATAAAATATAAACATGAAACAAACACTTTGAGAAAATATAAATAATAAGATTAACATTTTGGTTTGATTACAAAGTTGCAGAAATGAACAGAGCAATACAATCATTTTTACCGCAGGTCTCTAGGATCAACCGTTCTTGAGATATCAAGAGTTACGTTTACATCAAAAAACTGCAAGCAACGTCGTGCATCACAAAACAAATATGGCTGTCATATTTCAATCAAATGGAATAAAAATAAAATGACAGTGGTTTTGATCTACCAATACTTAGGGGTGATAACACACAAAAAATTATCTTTTTTTGAAATGATCAAGCGACCAGTACTGCACTACTTCATAATATGGATTGATCCTAATTGCTAGGATGGGGAATGATGAAAAATGGCCATTAATCTAATCCGGCAACCTCTATAATATCAAAGCTTAGATATTTCTCGACTTATATTAACAATCAGAATGAGTCCAACGGGTTTTTTTATACGGAAAGCCTCTGGGCGTCCGTTTGACGGAAAATCGAAAATTTGTAAAATTGTCGTTTCTCGACCGTCGATTTCGACATACCACTGGACCGAATTTAAAGTGTTGGATACTCATTCGACGCAGAATTTAATGCTCTTTAATTCTTGTAATAGTAAAATTTTCGTTGGAACACACCTTTTTGAAGTTATAAGCAAAAAACTAAAAAAGGTCAGAAGATTTCGTGGTTCTTTTGATGCCCTCAGGTAAGCTCGAGTCGAGGGACCATGCAAACCTAGGATACTTATATTTGACCTCAAACGAAGCGATCGAAACGATCTCCCGCTTTCCAACATTTATTTCCACCAATGGATTCTATTTTACTGGCCTATTATATACTACAATTAGTAAAATAAGGTATATCTTTATCTCCGTTGTCAATGACATCGGAGTTCAAGACGTTCTTGATCTCCGTTGTTGTTGGCAACGTAAAAATCATTCGATGTTGCATAACAGCCACACGTGACATGTTACTTTTTATCTCCTTGGTTACGCATATGATGACACAGACAAGGCAACTTGCTTCATTATACAATAAATTCGGATGAAATACGAAATAAAATAAAACAACTTATGCAATACGGAGATCAAACTTCTTTAAATCCTCGAAGATGTTATAACGCCTCCGCTGTCGCCTCGGCGTTATAATACATCTTCTCCGATTTAAAGTATCGCTTGATCTCCTAATTACATAATATATATTAGTTTGTTATTATTATTTTGATACAGAAACATTACGCTTTTGTTTTTCCAGGCATACAATTTCAATATAATCAAAAATAAGTCTCACCTATAATTGAAGTGATATGATCACTAAACTCTTCTTTAGAAGTAGTAATATGTGGTATTAATTGTGGTAATATCGGAATGTATTTATAACTGGGAATCTTAGTTAAAATTTGTTGTAACCATTTATTTAAATCAGTATTTGTTCGATTTTCAAGCCATAAAGATAAAACACGAAACATTCGTAAATTATTTGCATCACTTTGTTGAAGATTTAACATATAATATCTGAAAAAATCCAAATATTATTGCAATAAATTAAAGGTATGAATATAAAATATGCAGAAAAATATAATTTAACAAAATAGATAAATCAAAAGATATTTGAAATTCTACTCACTTCATAGCCAACTTAAGATACATATTCTTTTCTTCATATGCATTATTTATTTCAGTTGCATCAATTGAACTCTGACGTTGATGAGTTATCATAGCTTTTACTTCATCAGAAACTAACTTTTTACTTTGTCCTTGTCTTTGAATATCTTGGGCAGTCAATTTAGATTTCTCCATACTTTCCATTTTACTCTCAAAAGCAGCTGATTTAATATAACTGAGAACCTTAGAAAGTAACACTTAATCATTTTTTATAACTAATAAAAATAACAATTTTTTTTACCTGTTGATATTGCAAATCGGTAAATCTAGCAAGTACATCAAAAGTCTCATAGATATTTTGAGCATCACAACTACTTTCTTGTGATGTTTTTAAAATGTTAATGGATTTTGAAAAATAATCTTTAATAATTGTGTTTGCATTTTCAGAACAAGTTTCTGCCATCCAGGTTCCGTATAATTTCAAAGCTGATGCGTGTAGCTCTTTGTTTTCATTCGATTTGCTCAGGAGATTTCGGAGAATGCAACGAGCTGTCGATTTACTATCACTCAACCAACAGAGTTGAGCTTCTTCCATCATAATCATATTTTGAGTTTCTGTTGTTAAATTACCAATATGTAGTAAATTTCCTAGTGCTCGGTTTGCCACATTTTGTTTACCTTCCACTCTTGCCAACGCTACAAAATTTATCCATTATAACACAACAATAAATAAGAATAAAGTAATTAAAGCAATTATCTAACTATAGTAAGGTTCCTTTAGATAGTAAACAGAAAAAGACATAGATCTATGCGTAATCAATTGTTGAAAATCGATTAGAAAAAAATTTATTAAATTGATTAATCGGTTGATTGATTAAATCGATGGATCGATTGATCAATTAATCGATTATTTAAAAATATTATCAAAGGTCCGATTAATCACTTGTGATAATTTGTGTCTTCTATATTATAGTACAAAGCTTTTTCTGAATAACAAAAATAGTTAAGTTTACTGAAATTTTGCTGAAGTATATTTTTATATAAATTATATTTTTAAAAATCCACTTCAATTTATGTGCAGTCATGCAGTGTATGTTCTGGTTGGTCTCAGTCTGGTGCTCTGGTCATACCTTGTACTTATACAAAGTACGAACACGACTAATACGACATCATACATCACCAATGTTGTGCTTTAGTAGAGAAACAATTTGTGCAATTGGTGGTCGTTGTTAATGATACTTCAACCAAAGTTTGAGAAGCAGCTAGGTTGTGCGATTATGAACATCAATAATAAAAATAGATTAAAAAAGAAATCGATTAAATTGACTGATTGGTTAATCGATTATTTGGAACTATGATTATTTTCTTAAAATAATTGATTAATCGATTAATTATTTAAAAAAATTAATCGAAGGTCCGATTAATCGATTATTATGCACAGCCCTATCTATGCATATAGTAGAGTGCTACTTGATATAAATTTCAACTTCTGCGAGGGAAACGGAGTTATAATATGAAACTTACGTTGATTGAAAGTTCATATTGTAATAAATCTAAATCCAACAGTCGTCCAAAAACGAAACAAGCAAAACAGCACTATGATCAAAATACTGTTTAAAAATACCACCGCTACATGTATTTAAACATATTTTTCCTTGTTGAAAAGATGAATTCCCTTTTTACATTCATGGGTACAAGTTTACTTAATGAATGGCCGAGTACTTTAACGGTACGGTACCTTAACCATGTTAATCTCGTTATTGAATATTTATAGACAGGTTAGATATAAACTGATTTGTATGTAGTTGCAATTATCGGGTAGGTGCAGCAGACCACACGACACCTACCCATAGAACTGGCACCTTGTACATCCAATCCCAGGAATCTGGGTAATAGTGACTCAGGCCAGCATAAGATGTGTGGTAGAGTTACACGAAAGTGTATCTTGACGAATACTAATAAACGTTGCAGGGGAAGCTCTGTTAACATGAGGACCGGTGTGGGTGGATTCAATTCTTACCTAGGACAAGGTCTTTTAATTGGTTTAAGCACCCATTGACTGACAGAATAGAGGAGAATTGCTGTAAGGCTTATCTCGCCTAGAAGGGGTAAATTCTGGTCAATGGGGAACTGCATGTCACCAGGTAGCTGTGTTCAGGATGGTATTCGGATCACCATATGACTTAACTGCAGGAGTCCTGTGAACTAAAGAAGCTCTACAGCCAGTACACTTAAGGAGTGTTGAAGTAAATACATAGCTTCTCACGCTCAAGACAACTTCCCCCAATGGGTACATACCGAGAGTCTAGAACGTGTACACTTATAAACAAAGTGCTGTCGAGCATACCAAGCCTATAATCTGACAGATCGGGGACGCAAAACCATTAAGAAAACCAAGTCCTGCCACAATTGAGATTGGATTCGATCGGGCAGTGGGCCACAACTATGTTGGAGGGAAATTCCAAAGCTGGACAAGGGGCCATCTTAGAGAATTGAGCATATCTCAATTCTTGTCTTCAGATGGGAAGTGAACACCCAAACAAATAAATACATAGCGGATGGGGCAATAGTGTGGAGAAGTCCGATAGCTCCTAAACGGTAACAGCTAGAAAAATCGTTCTAATACGGATGTAAACAGTGTATAGAGGCGCATCTAGAGAAATTATTTTCAAATATACAGGGTGTTGCAGAGAAGTGTGGCACACTTAAGGCAATTTTTTTTAAATAGAATGCCCCAAATATTTTTGCATATTTAACACCTCTCTTGGCAGGTTTATTCATATCTAAAATTTTAGCGCCATCTAATGGCCGGTTTAGAAGTTATAAATTTTTTTTCAAAAAAATTGAGTTTTACATTATCCCACTTAACAGTTTACCGCTTTCACGGCCGCAACTGTGAAGACGAATTTAAGTAAGGATTTTGTTGCAGGGGCTTGTAGGGTGCTCTTCTTTAAAAGAAAATGGACCCACCATGTACAGGGTGTTCAAAATTAATTTTTAGATTTAGAGAACTTCAAAGCTAAAATTCACAACTTTTTCAAATGGAACACCCTGTATATTTTGTACCTTTGTGATGCAGAATTAAATAACGAAAATTTTTTGTATGTAAGTCCCTATAGCTATCTGTAACCACTTTTGATTTATTGAGAAAAAACTGCAAGAAGTACACAATTAAAAAATTATTTATTTAAAAATCAAGGTTTTTCAAATAAAACAAAAGAAAAAAACTATAACAAATGCTCCATATGTTGCCCATTTGCATGGACACACATTTCGATGCGCCTTTGGAATAATCTTTGAACGTTTCTTAACATTGCCAGCGTGATACTTCTAAAAGCATGTATTATTCTATCCTTCATATTTTGGATTGTGGTTGGCGTCTCTGTATAAACAATTTCTTTCACATATCCCTATAAAAAGAAATCCATTTTTGTAAGATCAGGAGATCTCACAGGCTATTTAGTGCGTCCATTCCTTCCAATTCATTGATGAGGGTAGATATTATTTAGGTGGTCTCTTACTGCATGTAAATAATGCGGTGAAGCACCGTCTTGCTGAAGCTACATCCCATTTCGGATCCTTTGAGGAAGGTTCGCCAATAATTGTGGCAGATAGTTCTCCAAAAAATTAAGATAAATAGATCCAGTTAATGTACCATCAAAAAAATGTGGCCCTATTACATGTTCTCCAATAATTCCCCCCCAAACGTTTATGGACCATCTGTGCTGGTTATCAAGTTGTCTGAAAAAGTGGGGATTTTCTGTAGCATAATAATGGAAATTGTGCCTGTTAACAAATCCATTTTTATGAAACGTTGCCTCATCAGTGAACAAAACATTGTTGAAGAATGTAGCATCGTCTTGCATTTTACCTATGGCCCAATTACAAAACTGTAAACGTTTTAGAAAATCGTCATCAGTTAATTCCTGGTGCATTTGAATATGCATGGTGATATGCATGAAACTTATTTTTCTTTAAGATTCGATCAACAGAACGTCTACTTATTCCTACAGATGAACTCACTTCTCTCTGACTATCATGGGGATTCTCAATCGTTACCAGCACAACAGATAACTCATTTTCTTCATTCACTTTTTTCATACTGTACATTGCCGGTCCTCACAAATCTATCGAGCAGGTTTTGAAAGCTGTGAACTTTAGGGAGCCTCCGTTCAGGATACCGTAGGTGGTAAATTCTGTGGGCAAGCAAACAATTTCTTTCCGACTCGCCCAAAACAAAAGTCATGTCTACAAGTTCTTCATTACTAAAATTCATTTTGAAAAACTAAAACACCTACTAAACTAAACACTGATGGTCAATAACTGCGAGAAATGTACGTTTTGCATACATGCACAACAATTGCTAGATGCTTGAACAAAAACAACCAACACACTTGACAACTAAATAAATAATTGTTTTTAATTGTGTAGTTCTTGCAGTTTTTCTCAATAAATCAAAAGTGGTTACAGATAGCTATAGGGACGTACCTACAAAAAATGTTCGTTATTTAATTCTGCATCACAAAGGTACAAAATATACAGGGTGTTCCATTTGAAAAAGTTGTGAATTTTAGCTTTGAAGTTCTCTAAATCTAAAAATTAATTTTGAACACCCTATACATGGTGGGTCCATTTTTTTTAAAGAAGAGCACCCTACAAGCCCCTGCAACAAAATCCCTACTTAAATTCGTCTTCACAGTTGCGGCCGTGAAAGCGGTAAACTGTTAAGTGGGATAATGTAAAACTCAATTTTTTTGAAAAAAAATTTATAACTTCTAAACCGGCCATTAGATGGCGCTAAAACTTTAGATATGAATAAACCTGCCAAGAGAGGTGTTAAATATGCAAAAATATTTGGGGCATTCTATTTAAAAAAAAAACTACCGTAAGCGTGCCACACTTTTCTGCAACACCCTGTATATTTGAAAATAATTTCTCTAGATGCGCCTCTATCCACTGTTTACATCCGTATTAGAACGATTTTTCTAGCTGTTACCGTTTAGGAGCTATCAGACTTCCCCACACTATAGCCCCACCCGGTACTTAATATGTGGATCATGATATACCTAGTGACAATGCATAAAGTTTTTATTGTTTGCATAAGATGGCGAAAACTATACTTCTAATATAGTAGAAGACATTGTCTTATTAATTGGGTATCTTTATTTTTTATTTGTAATGTATTATTTCTTGTACGTTTTTCGAATAAAAGAATAATAACAAATTATTTAAATTTTTATTAAATTAAAGATTAATGACAAATAAAATTTAAAAAAAAGTTATGCTTGTAACGGGGTTCGATCTTGCATTCCACCAGCCCGTGCAGCTTAGCAAGCCACGGTTTGCCATCGAACCACGGAGGCGTTGCGTCAACTTTTCAGGTTTCGGCTTTTAAATTAATGTTTTGCAAATAATTCATGAATTTATAATTTTTGAAGAATTGGGATTGTTATTAAGGGTAATATTTTTGGACAGTACGTTAGAATATCTCATCTATCGATTGCAACTATTAATCTCACCGACTTTTATTCGAGAACGAACTATTTGGCATATTTCAGATTTCCCATACTAATTTTCTATAGCAAATGTTAGAACGAATGCGGTGTATAAATAATTTAATGTCTTTTAATGTACTTAATGCATAAATATATAACCATAACAGAATTTACTCATATACCTAATTGTTTTTTAATCCCTAGTTTATGATTTACGTATTAGCTATGAATCTTGACTGCTCGTTTCAATTATATTATATGAACTAGCGCATGCATGATGTGTAAATGCAAAGTATCGTTAAAGAGTCGTGAAGGAGTCGACACTTCACATGGTTAATGGTTTCCACTCGCAAGTGTCGTGACACGCGGGTGGTATTGCAAACCCACCACTACTGTCAATACTTTTGCACTTGCGCCTGATTTTATTTTTGCTATTTAAGCGACTTCTACTAATTACTTTCGGAATTTCTCTTTTTTATTTTATAGAAAAAGTAATAATTAACCAGATAACGTTAAAATCTCAATTTTTTCAATTTTGGCACTTACGCCCTTTTCATATGAAGCCGACGATATGCACAAATAAAATACTATTTGGTAAATAATACAGATTAAAAAGAAAAACTCACAGTTAGGCATATTTTTGTTTTCCATTATACATTAATTGTTTTATTGAAATTGGTATACGAGGGCAAGGTGAAAAGTTCTCGGCCTGACAATGAAAGACTGCGACTTTCAGTTAAAAAATAATTTTATTTTTCTACATAATCTCCCTTGACTTCAACACACTTGATCCAGCGCCTCTCCAACATCAGTATTCCTTCCAGGAAGTGCGAGTCTGGAAGGTTGTGAAAATATTCATCTACGGCCCTCTCAACTTCTTCATTGGATGCGAAGCGCGTCCCAGAAACGAATTTCTTTAAGTTTGGGAACAGATGGAAGTCTGCGGGTGCCAAATCAGGCGAATAGGGAGGATGGCCGAGCAAATCATAACCCAAATCGCAGTTTTCCCATCGCCAACGCACCCTTGTGTGCAGGTGCGTTGTCCTAGTGAAAGATGATTTTTTTTCTTCTTCAAGCCAGGCTTCTTCTCGCGAATTTTGGCATCCAGCTAGTCAAGAAGGTTGGAGTAATATTCGCCTGTAATTGTTCTGCCTTTTGAAAGATAATCAATTAACAAGATCCCTTTTGCATCCCAAAACACGCTGACCATGACCTTTCCGGCAGATGTGATCGACTTCGCTTTCTTTGGCGCTGAACAACAGGCTTGCACCCACTGCTTTGGACTGCTGTTTCGTTTCTGGCATGTAGTGGTGGACCCATGTCTCATCCATGGTGACAAATCGCCGCACAAAATCGGTCGGATTCCTGTTAAATCGGTCCAAAGATTGCTGCGAACATCGTTTGCGCATTTGCTTTTGATCGGCATTCAGCAAATGCGGCACCCATCTTGCACAGAACTTTCGCATCCCTAATTCTTCGTGCAAGATGTTTCGCAACCTTTCTTCCGATATTCCCACAGCCTCAGCTATATCACTCGCCTATCGTCCAACACGATATCATGCACTTTTTCAATGGTTTCCGGTGTGGTTGCGAATTTTGGCTGTCCTTCACGTGGGTCATCTTCGAGGGATGTGCGACCACGTTTAAATTCAGCTGCCCACTTTTTAACAGTTTACATACATGGAAGGAGCAGAGTCCCCGTAAACTTTTGTCAACTTCGGATGAATTTCCTTAAGGGTTAATCCATCCAAAACGAAGAATTTTATAACCGCACGATATTCAAGTTTATTCATTTTAACGAAAAACACGCAAGATGTCTACTGAAAAAATTCATGTAAACAAACTACTTGAGCGAACAAGTTGACACTAGTCATACGAACTAATGACACATGCACCCAAGCAGGAAACATAATTGTTTGCCGATTGCAGCACCATCTCTGTGTCAGGCCGAGAACTTTCACCTTACCCTCGTATTATTATACAACGGTTCCTAATATATAAAAAGGATTAGCATCATTTAGTATCAGTTTCACGTACTTAAAATTGTAAATTAACACCAGTTATGATTTTTGTAGTTATGACAAAGTGTAGATATTATAAGAGGCGAAAGTTGGTAGAGAAACCTCAATTCCGAGAGAGATAGAATACAAAAACCGCTTTAAAGGGCCCATCGCCGATTCTCGGTTACTTTCGGCTCGCTCTTAGTTTGTTGCCATGCCATTGGACTGGAGCACAGAAATGCCAAAGATGGATGCTTATTTTCATTCTTTTATACCTGTCAAGTCAATTCGTTATTTCGTATGTGTTCCGTGAAACTGTACCCATATTGCGACAAACAGTTAATGTGTAGTGTGTTTTTTGGTGATTATGAGAGTTAAATAAACAAACAATTGAACATTTATAGTGAAGCAAAACATCAATGGAGAAAAACGTAAACACCGCGGGTGTTTGCAAGAACTGTAGGAATACATTTTATTTCGATGACAACGACATTCACTTCTTTCGATTTCCGAAAGACGAAGTATTGTGTTATTTACGTACAGTATTAGTTTAAGATTATTTTTTTTAATTCTTTAACCTCAAAAGTAGATGTCATCTAATCTTAAAACACACCTGTTAACTCATAGTGGCGAGAAACCATTTGAATGTAATTTGTGTGACTACAAATGTTTTCAAAAGTTACTCAAAGTGGTAGTCTTAAAACATACATGTTTTGGTGAGAACCATTTGAGTGAAATCTATGTGATTATAAATGTTTACTGTTTAAAGGACATGTTAACTCACACTGGTAATAAACCATTCAATAAGTAATTTATAGTTTGTATACTAAATATCATTCTATAATGAACTGTAATTCATGCGAAATGTTATCATTAGTTGATTATTAAATATTTTATATTGTTGAGAGAGAATACCATATATGTATCTACCAATCACTTATAATAAGCTTTTTATGTTTGTAAAACTTTATATACAATAAAGATTTGAATTAAATTGAATAAAGACAACAATTGGTGTATAGTTTTATTAAAATCATCCCTTATATACTGCCCAACTAGTATACATACGAAATTAACAACCCTGGACGATAGCTGGTTGAGTTTAGACGTGGTGGATATTTAAATTTCGCGCGCTTCTGTTCAACCGAGTTAAAGGGCCAAGCGTTCCAAGGTCAATGAAACTGATGACGTGAGATCAAAGACGCCGCGCAAAGATTCGCCTCTTATAATATACTACTCTTTGGTTATGATTATTAATTTGAAAAGAGAAACATTCTTTTTCAGAAATTGTAAAACTTCACAATTATATATATAGTCCAGTGCATTTAGGAGTTGACCCAGCGATTTTGTATACATTTTTTCTTTTATCCCCCGATCGAAAGGGTCTCCCATGGAGAGTTTAACCCTGAGTTTGTGCACCTCTAAAATTAACCCTTTCGCCGTCATCTTGGATTTACTTTTTTTCTTTGAAATGCTCATATCTCGCGTTCTAATTATCGTACAGTGACGAATCCGGCGTGGTTGGATTTATCTTGACTTATATTTCCGGCAATCTTATGTGATCAAAAACTGTACGATCAATTTAAATAAATATATTGCCGTTCAAAGCCGACAAAACGACCAAAAAAACTTTTTTGTCCTTTTCGGCGCGTATCTTTTTTCCAGTTCACCTGACACTTTTCGGTCAGCATTAAAAAAAAAGCATCTCGATACGGCCATTCCTCGCCCGCCAATCCACGCACAAAGTTGCTCTGTTTTGAGCGGGGCTATTTTGAAAACGTTAAATCGCGCTCGCAGCATTTAAAATCCATCGTTAAAACTCATCAAAATGTTGATTTTTTTAATAAAAACCCACCTGAAATAGATTTAAATACATTAATATTTAACAAACAGGCACATTTACACAATAAATAATGTATATTAATCGTTTATTTAAATAAATAAACAAGCGAGAAAACGCAATACGAAGAAACGCAGCACGGAGCACGAGCGCGTCAAAGCGCTGCGAGCGCGATTTAACGTCTTCAAAATAGCCCCGCTCAAAACAGAGCAACTTTGTGCGTGGATTGGTGGGCGAGGAATGTCCGTATCAAGATGCTTTTTTAATGCTCGAAATCCGTTCAATTTCAAAAAAGTTTTATGACCGAAGAGTGTCAGGTGGACAGGAAAAAAGATACGCGCCGAAAAAGGAAAAAAACATTTTTTTTGGTCGTTTTGTCGACTTTGAACGGCAATATCTTTTTTCCAGTTGATCGTACAGTTTTTGATCACATAAGATTGCAGGAAGCATAAGTCAAGACGAATCCAACCACGCCGGATTCGTCACTGTACGATAATTAGAACGAGAGATATTAGCATTTAAAAAAAAAATTAAATCCAAGATGGTAGCGAAAGGGTTAATTTTAGGGGTGCGCAAACTCAGGGTTAAACTCTCCATGGGAGACCCTTTTGATCGGGGGATAAAAGAAAAAATGTATACAAAATCGCTGGGTCCCTATATAAAAATTTCCTAAATGCACTGCACTAATAGATGAGAATATTAAGAGAATGTTTTATAAATTAATTTTATCTTTCAGAGAGATTTTCAACTTTTCTCTTCATTGGCAATCTATCATAAAGTACTCTTAATACGCAAATAGCTAATACAAGACAAATAAATGTGACTGTTAAAAACTGTTGTTTTGAGGGTGCAAGATTTTTTATTCTAACTTTAATTGTTACTTTAACGCTACCTTCTAAGAAATTCTTCCTACCTGCTAATTTTAAATGCATCTTAATTAATGTATCTTTAAAAGATTCATCTTTATGTTTAACTAAATCATTTAAAATAATTATTCTTTGTGCATGAATAGGTTCAACGTAATGAAATTCATTTCTATTTATCTCATCCTGAATCTCCCATTTCTTCATAAGTATTTCTACATTTTCATCAACTTTTGCCTTCATAAAATCTTCCAATTCCAAAAGTCCTTGCAATTGACTTAAAGGCTCGTATAGATTTTTACTACTTTCTAAGCTTGCATGTCGCAGGCGATTAATAATGCAGTTTCTAGCTTCAGTAATAGCACATTTAAAGCTATTTGTATCATCGTCATGCAAAGCTTTCATAGAGAAATATTTGTATTTTTCATAGTTTTCTGAATTCTCAGCATGGTTTTTACTTATATTCCAGTTACTCAATCTCCATGCACATTCGTACTGTGATTCTTCAAATTGATCATACTTTAATGGTAGTTGATAAAAACTACAACTTTTTAATGCACTTAATAGTTTCGGTACACAAGCAGTATTGCCTTGCGATACTTTAATATCATACAATAGGGCAACTTGTTCCCATTGTTGTAATTGTTCATAGTGTTCTACACTCAAATGATTATCTAACAAACTAATTGTTTCACAAGCACGCAATGCATCCAATTCTCCCACTTCTTTATAGCTCTATAAAAAAATAAAATTATTAAAAAGGAAATATTAAAAAAAAAGAAATGTTACTATACCTCTCTCAAAATATTTTGTAGTGCTTGACGAATTGCAGGTTCTTCACGTTGAAATATAATGTCCAAGGGAGTCAAACTTGATGAGTGACTCTCTGTGGTGTTGTGATCATTTCTTATTTCATCTAGTTTTTCTTGACACCACAGTTCTACATACAAAAGAGCTGTAAAATGTGCTGTACAAAACTGTGCAGCTTGTGCCACATAGAGGTAGTTCAGTAATAAATTCCCAAAACGTCTAAAAAAATATATTATCTATATCATAGTTTGTAGATTTTAGAGATATTAATATTTTTAAACATAGATATACAAGGGAGGTTCAATAATGGCTGTCCCTAACATATAAGGTTATTACTGACAATTGTCAACAAAGTTTTGCTAAATTAATTGTCAAGTTAAAATTTGATAAAATATGCTAAAATATGCAAAATTATATTAAATTTTGGTTTTAAAGTAATATGTTAACGAACTAACGACTCTTAAATTATCGCATATGGCTAATATGGAAAGCAGTTATGCTTCATACACGCGACTGAGCAGATCAAATTAGCCAGTGCCGTATAAATCCAATTGTGCAGTGCGAGTGCCCCGTAGTAAGGAACGAATAAACACAAAATCAGGAAACGATGCAGAGATCGTTTTAATTGACAAAGATTACCAAACTTCTGATAAATTAGAAAAAAAACTTGATTCGATATATTTAGTTATCTGATAAAAAATGTTTATTGGTACATACATGCGAAACATGAGTATTAGTACAAGTCGGAGGGGGGTACGTAGATTTTGTCCGAATTCAGAAAGAATGATACATGTATCTTTTAATGTTTTAATCTTTGTTTGTAAGTTTGTCTTTCATATGTCATCCACAAATTATGCAGTTATTTCTTTTAAAATAATTTTTCTTCACCTTATGTAGCTACTTATTTTTCATACATTCAGCAATCTTTGTAATCCATAATAAATGTTTTCTTATATTTCTTAGCAGCGGCACAGGTCACGATTTCATTAAAACGTCAGATTTTTATAAGTCGGCCGCCTGAAAACCCTTGTAATAATATAATTCTTTTTTTAATCTATTTCTTTTTCATGCAATTGACAGCTGTCAACTGTCCAAATTTTATCTCGACATCAAATTTGAACTCAGCAACTAGAAAAACCCTTATAATGCTGTAAATTTCCTCGGAAATACTCATTGTAGTTTGAAGACAACTGTCAAAAATTCTTTGGTATTCAGATACATATTCAGCGACCCCAAAAACCTAAAGACACACATTTTTGAAGCAAAAACATTGAAAAACAATAAAGTTGTACTGAGAAAATTCTCGAAAGGCACCAAACAATAAAATTAAATAAAAATACCTATTTTTTAAAACTTTAAAAGTTTTAGGCACGGTTTAAATTAAAAAAAAATATTTTTCCACTTATTTTTGCATAATTTTAGGGGGTGCACAAACAAAATTTTTTTTAACGGTCACCCTAGTGTATATCTACTAGCATTTAAACAGAATTTACACAGCCTCTATGAGTAGACTGTTAATACTATACAATGTGGCACAAAAGTATGGAAACCTTTAAGCAACTCTGGAACGGCTTATATGATGGAGGAGAGTTTTGGAACACACATTAATTGAATAAAGATTGTGCATGAAAAAATCTGGCCACTTTCTAACGCATAGTAGAGCTCTAGAGTATTGTATTTTAAATAGTGTCTCCTAGATCAAGTTATCCTATATTTTGACATTAGTAAAAATAAATTTAAAACAAAAGTCTGTAAAACAGTATTCAAGAAAATATCAAAAGAACATGTGGTTTGTGAACAAATTTTGCATATTCACCTACAAAATCCTAATTTATCCAACAAGCAATCGGGAAATTGATGGACATTTGTAAATCCACCGTTTCTAATGTTGTTAATAACTTTCATAACCGTATGACAATTGTGAGAAAGCCAGGTTCAGGTCGAAAAACAGAAAACATGCGGTTTGTGAACAAATTTTGCATATTCACCTAGAAAATCCTAATTTATCTAACAAGCAATCGGGAAATTGATGGACATTTGTAAATCCACCGTTTCTAATGTTGTTAATAACTTTCATAACCGTATGACAATTGTGAGAAAGCCAGGTTCAGGTCGAAAAACAGGTGCAGTAACCAAAACATTAAAAAAAGGTGATAAAGCTGTTTAAGAAAAATCCAAACTTTTCTGTTAGAGATGTAGCGAATAAGGTCGGTACATCTTCATCTAATGTCCAAAAAATTAAAAAAAGAGGTGGGTTAAAAACTTACAAAGTTTAAAAAGCGCCAAGCAGAAACGAAAAACAAAATGTTGCAGCGAAGACTCGAGCCAGAAAGCTGTATATGAATTTTTTAACCAAATCAGAATGCATTATTATGGATGATGAAGCTTACGTAAAGTCGGACTTCAAACAGTTACCTGGAAAAGAATACTACACTGCAAATAATAAAAAGGATGTTGAGAATAAGTATAAATGAAAAAAACTGTCAAAACTTGCGTCAAAATTTCTCATCTAACAGGCTATTTGCAGCTGTGGTTTGAAAAGTGCGAGTTTTATAACCAAAGGCAGCATCAATCAAAAAGTTTACCTTCAGGAATGTTGAAAGAATACTGCTATTTATATGAAAACATAGAATTTCTACAGTTTTTTGGTTCGATTTGGCAACTTACCATTATGCAAGAGACGTGCTGAACTGGTATGAAGATAATACATCAGTTTCATACCGAAAAACCAAAATTTACCAAATTGCATCGAGCTTCGGCGGGTGGAGAAATATTGGGCTCTTGCGAAAGAAAAGCTGAGGAAAAGAAGAAGCTGGAGAAATAAAACAATTCAATAAAAAGTGGAAAAAAACTGCGGATTTAATACAATATGAAACTGTACAAAAATTGAAGCGTAAAGTTAAATCAAGAATGCGAAGGTTCAGTTAAGAACTATCACATTATCAAGTTAAATACAGTGAAGACTCATTGATCTGAATCTAGGTTAATCCAAATACCACTATAATCGGAACCAGCAATTTGTTTACATTAATTTCATTGTAATCTGGATTTAAAGGTTTTGATAATCCGAACTTTAGAATGAATTGTTTTTAGTCCTCAAGTTTTGTTTATAGTAACGAATGCAATGGATACTCAGATGTGTAATGGTACAAAACTACCATTGTAGATAAAATAAATAAGATTTTATTTTATTTATGTTTACATTATATTTCTGTCTGCAAATTCTTATTATAAAAAGTCATGTATCTTTGAAGTGGTTACATTGCAACTTCACAATTCGTATTAGTTACAAAGGTTTATAAGTTAAAAAAGAATTGATATTACTTTTACGAATTACGAGTTTATGTATCTCCAGCATTCATAACAAAATCTTGTGCTAAATTTAAAAATTGTTAAATGTAAAAAGACCGCATTGTAACTTTAAATATTATACACTTCCAGATTTGTTACAAAATCTGAAGGATTATATAACAACGTTAAAAAACTTTAATACCTGTGAGATATCTGGAGATGGAAGAAAAGTTGTTTGCATGGTTTTTGATATGTCACCGATATCCTCCAAGATTTTGGCCAAAAAGGCAAAGCATCATTATCCAGCAGCGTGTGGTGCATAAGAAACAGTGGAAAAAGTCGCGATATGACGTCTGTGCCATCAGGCTCATACGCTCTGGTTTCACTGTTTCGTATATTGTGCATGCTGCTATGACTTTATTAAAGATGTTTTTAAAACGAATGGCGTCAGAGCAAGTAAAAGATACTTAGTATTGGATACTTAATTTTAAAAAGTCAATTTCCATCTGTTAAAAATTGCGGGAGAAAAGCTGTTCAATGATTCGCATGCAGTGAAGCCCTTTGAAAAATTTGCAAAGTGGTGGCTTTGCAATGGGCGGTAGAAAATCTGAAACAATTGTGATGCTGGAAGATTTAAAAGAAAAATGGTTTTTGTGTTTTATATAGTCTGAATTAGTGAGTCTTCACTGTATGTTAATTTGTTTACCTTATATTGAGATGATTTGGAATCATCTGATTGAAAATTTACTTGACGATTTGATCGTAAACATAAATATAATTATTTCATGCTCTATCGAATTAAACCTGAGTCAGTCCATTGGGAAAAAGAAAAAAATATT
The DNA here is from genome assembly GCA_929113105.1 of Agrypnus murinus. NCBI lineage: Eukaryota > Metazoa > Arthropoda > Insecta > Coleoptera > Elateridae > Agrypnus > Agrypnus murinus. Next base: position 206,247,134 of record OV816025.1, read on the forward strand.
GGGGTTATATATTTTTTTTTATTTATTAAATTTCAGTGCATATGTTAATGGCAACCAACGAAAAATTATATTTTTATAAAATATCACTGCATATTTTAATGGCGCTCAACGTAGAGCAATTTATAAAAAATTAAAATTTTATTAGAATTCTATCCCCGAAATTTATTTTTTAGATTATATGACATCTGTGAAAAATATTTCAAAAAAATCAAAAATGCCTGGAGACAAGAAGCCAAGAACCAGACAACAAACAGCTAAAGGTGCCGCTGAAGGAAGAGAAGAAATGGAAACTCCGAAAGGGAAAATTTCGTTAGAACAAGCAGAAGTAAAACCAATGACGGTGGAACAATTTAGGGAAGAGCGAAAGAAAGAGAAGGAAGAACGAAAGAAAGAAAAGGAAGAGAAGGAAGAGCGTTTAAAGAAAGAGAAGGAAGAGCGTCGAAAGAAAGAGAAAGAAGAACAAGAAAAAAAAGCGTCAAGAGGATAAAGAAGAGCGTCGCAAAGAACACGAAGAGCTTAAGAAACATTTCAAAAGAAAATTTAAAGAAGAATTTCATATGAGCACAGCAATATTAGCAGGGAGCAACAAAAGCAGCTTCAGGCGAGTTTGCGACAAGAGTTGAAAATTGATATTTATAATTCTGCTCAAGCTCAAAATAAGAAAATGGATAACTTTCAAACGCAGCTACAACAATGGACCCAGAACCAAGAAAAAAAGAACCTAAAAGAGGTCGTTCAATCAGGTCAAGAACAAGCTCAAATTATCCTGAAACAGGATGAGCCTATCATAATGAACCTAGAAGAGGTCATAATAAAACAAGAACCTGCTAGAATCTTCACTGAAGTTGTTGAACCAATGAACGAAACTGTAATGCCAATTAATACAGTAGTCATTGAAAAACAACAAGTGCAAATTACAGAACAATGGGACGAAAATAAAGACGAAATCAAAGTACTCATTGTTGAAAAGGTGAATGAAACCAATGTACTGATGGTCGAATCAATAATGGAGACTGTGATGCAAATTCAGATAGTAGACAGTGATAAGGATGCTGAAATAGAAAAGGTGAATCAGAATGAGGATCACCAGGTCATTGATAACCACGAAAAGGTAATGCTAATACAAGAGCAGGAATCGTTCACCGAAGTGCATAAACAACCAGCTCAAGAACCTGCTACAATTTTTATTGAAGATGATTATGATAGGTTCATCATAATCCTAAAGCAGGTACATTAATTTGGGGTCAAGGAAAATGAATCTCCTGGCATCACTACTGAAGATAACCAATGATAATCCTAAAGGAAGTATATGCATTTGAGGCCAAGGAAAATGAATCCCCTGGCATAAATACAAAAAGCAGTACAAGCCACATGGGGAAAAGAAAAATTAAACGGGTTCGAAGAGTGAAAAAGGGCAACGCCGAATCATGGTCCAAAGTGGTCAAAGTTAAAGGCCAGACATTTCATAAGTATACGAAAAGATTCACCAAAAGATATTGGCGCGATGCACAGAAAAATGTGTATAAAGAATTCAAAAGGGGGAAGTATCGGAAAACCCAATATTTCATGGCACCCAGGCCTCCTCAATCAACGAGGTCATGCCTGGTGCGACAGTAGTGTCACAGCATTATTATTATGAACAAAATAACCAATGATGACACTACTGAATATCTCCTAATAATCACTGATGTGACAAATTAAATTTATCATTAAAAGAAGAATTATGCAAAATAAGCACGATCATTAACAACAATCTATTAAAAATATTTCCCCAATACAAAAATTTAAGAAAGCATAGCAACGTTTCTACATTCAAAGGAATTTTACGTGTAACAAATAAAATTGAAACAAATAAAACAAAAATTGCCAGCAAATATTTAAAATTATAAGCAAAAGAAGCATTAATTCATGATAAATCTGAAGTTTTTCTTATGAATCTCAGTATCTAATAAGAAGTTATGGAAGTATAAAAGGATAAAAATCATTAAGATTAAATAAATGTTCATATTATAACAACCAACAAGAAATTTGGTGCAGTTTAAATAAAATGGTTCACCTATAAAAATAGAATTGGGTAGAAAATGGTCTATGGTTCCAGAGTTGAAAATAGAGCTGATAAAAGCTATGAAGATGATTATAGAGGTTGAATATGAAGTTTATAGAAGGAAGGAAATGGTAGTTATGATAGAATTATTTTTATATAATGCGGAAAATGATAGTGTATTATATGATGCGATGATAGTGTAATGAAGGTTATGGGGTTGACATAGAATATGCAACCACCAATATTTGAAATGTTGTATTAGTTGAAGAAAGTAGACCTGGACAAAAGTCACAGATGATTTTAAGAAAGTCGAATAATTGATTACAATATTCAGACAAAATAATAATAATGAACCCAGCTACAGTTTAATTTATGAACAAGTTTTAAACATCAAATTATTAAGTACCATACAAGTTTATATAAAAAGTTTTTATCCTACTCCATAGGCAATTTCAATGCCAAGTTTTAAAATTGAGAGATCTTAATGTTTAAATCATGTTAGGTAGTTTGAAGATAGAGTTTGCTAATTGAATTCAATTATTATATCATGAAATAAATAAAGATTAGTAAAAGTTTCACAGTTTTATTAAAATATAACCTGACAATATTGTTTCGACAGCTATGCTGTCATTATCAAAGGTAATATAATTATAAACAAACACATCGCTAAGGTAGATACAAAAATAGGTAACTAGATAAAATAATAATAATAATAAGAATTAAATATCTAATACCACGAGATCATTTGAATTTATAATTAAAGTTGGCTGTGATTTTTAAATTAGATTGGCAACACTAACTGTTCACTTCACAGTTTGATTTGAATTGTCAAAGTGACGCTCCAAAATGTTTAATCTAGAACATAAAATTGCATAACCTCTAATTTACACAGCGAGTCAATTGGCAGGATCGCCAAACGTATAAAAAAATTCCCGCCTACTTTAATTTTAAATTTAAATGATCTCACGGTACTTCCAGTAACAGAGAATTACTGAGCTCAAGTTGTTCATTCATTAAAGGTACCCTGAGTTTGTGTTTGTATATCTCAAAGGCTTCTAAAATGTCTAATTTGCGTTTGTTATTACAAAAATGTAGGAATTTAATATTATTTTGAGGAGTCATTGTGTGATTTTGTTCTAAAAGGTGTTTGGCGTAATTAGATTTTTCAGGATGTTTAATTTTGTAATGACGTACGTGTTCTTTACATCTTATGTCAAAATTTCGAAGTGTTTGCCAATATATACCGAACTACAAAAAGAACAATTTAAACGGTAAATGCCCGATTTCATGATATCATGTGTTGTGTCTTTAGCATTAAATAAAAATGAAAAAGTGTTAGTGTTGGTTTTAAATGTTATTTTATAATTGTTGGTTTTTCTTAGTATATGTGCAATTTTTTTCTGATATTTTGCCAAAATATGGTATAGATATGTAATTTGTGTCTTCTGTTTGATTGTCAATGGGATATATTCTTTTGATAGCTAACCTATAATCTTTTTGTTTAATTAAAGTGTCCATCATGTTCGCATTGTAATGATTTGCATGTGCTAGTTGTTTAATGGTTGATATCTCTTTGCTAAAATCTGATTTTGTTAGTGGAATAGTTAAAGCTCTGTGTACTAATGATCTGTAGGCTGCTATTTTATGTGTATTATGGTGACAAGATTCATTTGGTATTGTTATGTCTGTTTGTGTTGGTTTTCTGTATATTGAAAATTCAAATAGATTGTGTGCTTTAATCTTGATATTTAAGTCTAGAAAGTTTATAGTTTTGTTCTGTTTCTAGTGTAAAATTTATGTTAGGGTGGATACTGTTAATAAGAATTAAAAATTCATTGATAACCTCAAAAGAACTGTCAAAACAAGCTAAAATGTCATCAATTATTATAGTTTCAAGTAATTAGAAATTTTCAATGTTTGAAAATAAAAATTAAATTTTACAAAAGTGTCCCATTTTGAAAATTAAATTTGTTATTTGAGGGACTATGAGATGATATGGAATCATCTGATTCAAAATTTACTTGACGATTTGATCGTAAACATAAATATAATTATTTCATGCTCTATCGAATTAAACCTGAGTCAGTCCATTGGGAGAAAGAAAAAAATATTGGGGTTATATTTTTTTTATTTATTAAATTTCATATGTTAATGGCAACCACGCAAAATTATATTTTTATAAAATATCACCTCATATTTTAATGGCTTGCCCAGAACATGGGGCATATTAAAAATATCACTGCAATATATTAGTATTAAACCTGTTAATATGTAAAAATTTTTATTAATAAATTTCATATCAACTTTTTAAAGTGGCCAAATTTTTTTGTGCACAATCTTTATATTGAAAAATAAAATGATTTGCTTCTGCTGCTATGTTAGGAACAATAATTATTGAACTTTCCTGATATGTTTGTATTGATTAAGTTATTTTTTACCATTCCTTTCATAAAAAAATACATTTGAACAAAGATTGAATTATGATTGTTATCAATTTAAATAGCTAAATTAGTATGTTAATTTACCTATTATTTTCAACATTTTTCCGTAAACGTATAAAGTGAACAACATTAAGCATACATTGTACTGACAGTTTGTTCACAGCAATTTCATCAGCCTTATGATCATGGACACTGATATTCCAATGTATTTCAAAAAACCTTTTCATTTGATTTGAAACCACATCATCAGATCCGGTAGATAGAATTAAATAAATAAGTAATGGAAGAAGATGTTCTGAGAATTCAACCTGAATAATTAAAACATGATTAAAAGTTAAATAAGGAAAAATAAATAATATCACCTTAGCTTTACACACTGGTATTAATTTATTAAGATAACACTTATTTGAAAACGCTTCTAAAATAGTGCACACTAATTTAGTGATCCATTCAGAATGCAATATTGACATACGTGGGCACCACAAGAGATTAGAATTAATTGTATTTTTGAAATTGTGCAACAAGCTATAATCTGATTTTGTCCTTTTAGGTAAAATAAATGGTGCTACAAAAGATTTGTTTACAACACCATGTCCATAATCAATCTGTGATGCTGAAAAAAGAAAACAAATTTTAATTTAGTTTTATGCTATGCTAATACTACAGAAAGTATTCATACAAATTAGACAAGTTGGCTCTGAAATTTTGAAACACATGGCATAGAATTTAGGCCAGTAAAATAGAATCCGTTGGTGGAAATAAATGTTGGAAAGCAGGAGATCGTCTCGATCGCTTCGTTTGACGTCAAATATAAGTATCCTAGGTTTGCACGATCCCTCAACGCGAGCTTACCTGAGGGCATCAAAAGAACCACGAAATCTTCGGACCTTTTTTAGTTTTTCGCTTATAACTCCAAAGCGGTGCTTTCCAATGAAAACTTTACTATTACAAGAATTAAAGCGCATTAAATTCTGCGTCGGATGAGTATCCAACACTTTAAATTCGGTCCAGTGGTATGGTTGAAATCGATGGTCGAGAAACGACAATTTTGCAAATTTTCGATTTTCCGTCAGATCGGACGCCCAGAGACTTTCCGTATAAAAAAACCGGTTGGACTCATTCTGATTGTTAATATAAGTCAAGAAATACCTAAGCTTTGATATTATAGAGGTTGCGGGATTAAATTAATGACTATTTTTTGTCATCCCCCATCAAAGCAATTTGGATCAATCCATATGAAGTAGTGCAGTACTGGTCGCTCGATCATTTCGAAAAAAGATAATTTTTTGTGTGTTATTACCCGTAAGTATTGGTAGATCAAAACCACTGTCATTTTACTTTTATTCCATTTGATTGAAATATGGCAGCCATATTTGTTTCGTGGTGCACGACGTTGCTTGCAGTTTTTTTATGTAAACGTAAATCTTGATATCTCAAGAACGGTTGATCCTAGAGACCTGCGGTAAAAATGATTGTATTGCTCACATGTCGGACTACATTTTCTAATCTAAACATAATTTTTGTAGGACGCTTACTTATGGATGTGATTTAATCCCGAAGATTCAAGTTTTTATAAAAATTTCCGCTTTTATGGGGAGCATATTTCATATATTCAGATAAAAATGAAGTATTAGGATGGATTTTCTATTTAAACGTACACGGTTAGAGGTAGTTTATGTATAAACTATTTTAAATCTGAAATTTTACTATTTTGGTATGTATGGGCTTTGAAGTTTTCGTTATGATACGTCAGATCAATATTATTGTAACGAATAATAAACCTACTTATGACGTCATACGTATCGTATCGTTGTATTCAAAGTGATCATACAAAAAATAGTATAAGCATCTCAAACAGTAAGGAGTTTACCGATCTCCTCCAATATTGTCGTCGATCGGTAAACTGTCCTTACTGTTCTTGATACTTAATATACTACATAATTATTAACTTTTATAAAATCCATTTTGTACGTAGGAGCAGCCAAATATGAAATATTTACAAAAAACGGTACTTTTTTGGAATGTCAAAAAATGACAGTTACTGAAAGAGATTTTATCTCAGAAACTATTGAACGTGCGAAGGTCGAGGGATACATACGAGGATCAATATATATATAATCTTTAACCTCATATACCTTTCGGTGTCGAGGCGTCAGACACACCGAGCCGCAGAGTGGATATGTGCGTGTGAGACGAGGCAGCGAAGCCATATAGGCAAGTACACTGCGCTCGTGGTTTACCCATCCGAGTCCTGACCGACACAAACTCGACTTAACTGTGTTAAGCGATAGAAATCCGCTATAACCACTCTGCCGTACTGCTGACTACGAGGATCAATAAATAATTAAATTGTGGGGAGTTTTGTCAGGTACATTTTCATTCTGAACATTGATGCCCATAAAATTAATACTTTCTGAAATATTAGCGAAAAAGCTATTTTGCCGCCACTTTTTCAATATGGCGCAGCCGGTTCATTACCCACTAATCACCCACGTATGAGAAGTTGTGATACATATGTTTCTCAGTACCACATGTTAAGCTTATATATCAATTTTCAGCTTTTCTCCAATATTTTTCTTTTCAAAACTTTATTTACCTGAGCAATGGACTAAGTCACTTGGAAATTAGATTTCGCGGCTGCCTCTGGGCGTCCGATCTGACGAAAAATCGAAAATTTGTAAAATTACCGTTTCGCGACCGTCGATTTCGACCATACCACAGGACCGAATTTAAAGTGTTGGATACTCATCCGACGCAGAATTTAATGCGCTTTAATTCTTGTAATAGTAAAGTTTTCGTTGGAAAGCACCGCTCTGGAGTTATAAGCGAAAAACTAAAAAAGGTCCAAAGATTTCGTGGTTCTTTTGATGCCTTCAGGTAAGCTCGCGTCGAGGGACCGTGCAAACCTAGGATACTTATATTTGACGTCAAACGAAGCGATCCAGACGATCTCCCGCTTTCCAACATTTATTTCCACCAACGGTCATAATCGGGTCTAATTTTACTGGCCTAATTGTAAACTGTCAAATATTGTATCCTCTCCTCTTGTCATTTTTGATAGTTACATAATTATGAACAGTAAGGTTATGTCCGTGCTATATCTCATAATGACGACATAACCGACTCCATGTAACATAAACATTAGCTACTTAGGTGGTTGAACATAACCTCAAAGTGTACTATTTTTAAGCAGTCATACATATTGGGTGCATTCGGTGCTGCTCACCGGTAGATTTTAACTGAATTATGAAAAATTGGTTACCGGTTGATATATTTAAATTTACTTGTCAAATGTAGAGTGTTATAGCCTAATTCGATATTTATAATAATAATAACTAATATTAGAATAGGATAATTTAAATCTAAATTGTAAATAGCAACATTTTTCTCGGAAGAGATCTTAAAAATATCTATTAAGCACAAAATAAAACGTCAAAGGGCGCTGTTGTAACCCCATTTTAATTGTACCGGGAAAGTATGTAGACAAAACGTATTTAAAATGTGGTGAGCAAAGCAACTGCAGGTGACCTAGACCGGTGCGACCTGTAAGTCTGTTGAATGCGCCCATTATTGAGCAATCTATCCATTATGCGCCTCTCGTAGCAAGTTGTTAAAAAAATTATGCGGTAGCTCTGTTGCAAAATGTTTAATCACCAGTATATTAAACATATTATTGAGAGGAATCTATGAATCAAAATTCCATTTTACTGACATTTCAAAAATCATAAAATTAGATATTCTACTTAAAATTATCATAAATATTAACACGAATATTAAATTTAAACTTCAAAATCACCATTAAAATCCAACACAGTAAAAATAATCGCTAAAAACTACCTCTTCAATTACTGCATATCAAAGACATTTTGATGTGGTACAACTAGTTTATGACTATTTGACGTTATGTTGACCCTCCCAAAATCCCAAATGTGGAAATGCATTGCAAGTTATAGTGGCATCACTAACTTGAATGTCAGCTTCTTTTTGAAGGGCAATAGACTTTCTTTAGTTTATATTGGAGTCATATCACTTCAACACAATCATTACCTAAAACAGTCTTTCCTTCTTTACAATCAAGAACATAATAAAGAGCGTCGCTTGCTACTCTCATCACTTCAATATTATTATCTACCAGGTATTTACTAAGTAGAGCAGTAACACATCCAGTAACCAATTCAAATGGCTCCCATTTTTCTTGTTCACACTTTTGTTCAGCTTGCAATACTGTAGTTAACAAATCTGCAGATCCTAATTCACCCAGGCAGCGAGTTGCTTCAACACTTTCCTAAAATTTGTAAATGTGACTTCTAATTAATTTATCCATCCATATAAAAAATTAAATACTTACATTTGAATCAGATGATAGTGAAAGTTTTACTAAAACACATATTAGCCGATGTAGGATACTTTTTTCACAGTCTTCAGAAAAGCCTCGTGAATTATGTAGTTTAGAATATAGATCCTTTAATTCTGTTTTTTTACTTGATAATTGATGTTTTAAGTGTTTTAATCCTTCAGTACGATAACCATTCCTGCCCATCAAATTGCTAGTATTAAGAAAATTTTCTATTTCATTTTCTAAATCAACTGTCTTATTATTATATTTCACTTTTTCATACACTTCTTGCATTTTTGTAAAGTTAACATCTTGTGGAAAAGGATCTAACATTTTAATCGCTTCAACCAAGTCATCAACATGTTCGACTATGATTAAATCTAATAATTTAGTGCATTCCAAACCTAAATTGGTATTGCACTTAGCTATAGGCACTAGAATACTGACAAAAGTAACTAGGAACGTTTCCAATATTTCAGCATTTTCTGGCAGTATTTGCGATACAACACATGAAAGATATTTGCAACATATTATATTTATAGTCGAGTCTTCTTCATAACTATTTTTAATCAGATGAATTAAAGTGTATGAAATAGTTCTAATAAAGTAAACTGTCAAGTTATTAGTTTGTTGTAGTAACGGTATAATTAAGTCTATAAGTATGGTACATTGATGAAATGCTTTAATTTTCTCTTCAGTAGTTGTACTGGTGTGAATATTTGTAATCATGCATAGTAGCACCTTTTGTAATTTTTCAGGACATTTTTCAGCACAATATGATACCAGAGGTTTGCTATTTAAATAAGTATTCTACAATACAAATCATTGTATTACAATAAGGTATACCTACTTACACATAAAAATATTATATGAGTGTTTCTAAATTAAACCACAATATTTCAAGAGAGAAGATTGTTGCAAAAGATTCATAGCAGAGAATTATAATTGTAGGAGCTAATGACAATTTTCTAACTCATACAATGGAATATAGGCGAAAGGAAAAATAAGGAAAGGAATTTGCAATCATAAAAGTTAGAAATCAAATAAGGGACTTACCAAGATATGCTAAACAAAATTCATAGGTGTAAATATTGATGTTTTTTTTAGATCTAGTTTACTTTTCTAATTGGTTGTCTCCAAAACCCATTCCTGCCGGGTCTCCAGACTAATCCAAATTTAAATCCAGTTAATTAAAATTTATATATAAATAAAATATATAAAATAAATAAAATAAAAATTAATATTTTTAAACGTTTAGTCCCCAACAATCATTTAATTTCAAAACAATATAATTCCAATTTCCTCCTAATTCAAAATTTTTTCAGAAAATAATTAAATTCTGAAACTACAACAATAAACTAAATGCAAAGATGAATAATATTCGAATTCAAATTTATTTACATCGCGAGCAAAATAATAAAAACAAAATGGCGCCCATGGCAACAGCATTATGTATATGAAAATCTTCTTGAGATACATCTTACATAATTTACCCATCAATCATTTTCGTTTATATTTGGATATAAGGCAACTGTTGTTAATTTATTAACATGCAAGGTCAGAGTGGAAGAGCAGTATTGTACTGAACTCTCGCCTTGGGATTCTGCTATCAATAGTAATGGTACCATTATAGTTTTCTTTATAATATTTCTTGTTTTATATTTTTTGTGTAATGTGTAAAATTATATGACTGCAGAATAAAGATTATTTGTTTGTTTGTTTGTTTGTGTTTGGGCGAGGAATCAGGATGGCGGAGCATCCGTCGTACCTCATGGCACCGATTGCTATGATCATTTGGCCGACCCTACTAGAATTTAGCCGAATCTGGGAGAGTTCCACCCCCAGTAGGGATCTTTATCGTGCCAAACATCGCATTGACACAGGACCTACAGTTTTACTTCCTATCCGAAAAGAAGGCATGTTTTAAATTTTTCTCCGCTATGAAAAATTACCAGTCCGACCGGGGATCGAACCTGCGATCTTTGGATTATGAAGCAAACATGCAAACCACTAATCCACCGAGACTGGCAATAAAGATTATTATTATTATTATTATAAGCTAATGCAGGTGATGCACATTAAAATTATTGAGGCCCTGGTATCCCAAAACCTACTATACAGAAAATTAGAAAATACGATCTAGATGCGAGGTTACAGAACGCATAAGATTGATTGCCTCACTATCAAGCAAAAGCAAGTGAGAGTAGTGACGTGCAAAAAACTGATTGTTCGGCATGCAAAAACCACGATCTTGTTCTCAGGTGAGAAAACATTTCAGTTACAGGATTCCTACAGTAGTCAAAAAGATCGGATGTACGCTGTGTCTTTGGCCCTGAGTTCCTACGGAAGAATTACAAGTCCACCGATTCCAAAAGATCTCTAAAGTTATGATATGGGGAGGAGTTATGTTTGTGGAAAATGACTGTTGATGTTCGTTGAACCAGGAGCCCAAATCAATTAGGAATACTACATTAGGCATGTTCTGAAATGGTGACAAAGTTTTTGGACAGAAGCATTATTGTTTTCAACAGTACCAATATCTTGGTTGGAATAAAATTTTCCCGATTTCGCCACACTCACAGAATGGACATCATCTTCCCCTGACTTAAATTTGCTGGATTAATGTATTTTGGGACATATATACTAAATGAACTAGACTTACAAAAAGTGCACACTGATGAGCAGTTCAAACTTTGGTTAAAATTTGAGATGATATACCAATAGAAGTAGAGCATGATTGTTGCAAAGCTTTTGTTCCGAGAATGAGGAAAGTCGTGAAACTTTAACAAGAGTGAATTGAATTGAAGTAATTTTAATGTAATCTTAGGCTGTTTTAACTTTACACAAATAAATAAAATTTTATATAATAAATGGTAGTTTTAGTGTTTTAGTAGTAGCATTAGTTGATACTTCTGGGACAAGCTTATCCGGACACCCTGTATGTTAATGATTAAACACGGAATTGCTGGTCAAAACTGTTGGTTCAATCAAGAATATTTTCAATTTTTCTAAACTTTTAAAACATCATTTAAGTTGAGCAGACTAATGTAGTAGTTTTCTCATACTTCAGTAACAATGTCAGGGATGATCAATCTTTGGATGGATAACCTGCCCATACATTTTAATTTTCCTACTTTTATGTTTACGTTAAAGATATTGCAATTGCAGAAGTTAATGTGTAACCATATTATTCTAGCCACACATTCCCAGTAATGACTTGCTTTAATTTAGAAACACTCCTACCTACGTACCTCAACATAATCAATAGTCTTTAGTGCAGTTCTAACAGAGAAGAAAGGTGGTTGAGGCTTAGGTAATGCACAGTTGAAAGAAAATTTACTTTGAATATCTTTAGGGTCAAAACAGAATCGCAATATACTCGCAATAACAGCATCTAATTTAGTGATCAGCAATTCTTGCAAATGGTCATTATCCAACACGCTTTGAAGATTTATAAGACACTTGTTTTTATAGTCTATTTCATCTCTACTAATGATACTATCTTCTAATGATTCCGCTGTAGATATCAACATATGTCTTGCAATAATATTTGAGAATGAATTCTGAAATGTATTGTTATGATGTAGTGCTGCTACACCTAGTATATTTTATAAATAAATAAAATTTAACAGCACAGCTGCTCATTTATTGTAACAAAAAATAATAATTTAATAAACATGAACACAAACAAATAACACAACTAAACTCAGGGTATGTGGGAATAAGATTAAATTTTACTAACAATTCCTATAAAATTACTCTATACTCACAGTTTTATTAAAATTCTCATAGTTTATCACTTTAGGTTATAAAAGGTCTTATTTAAATATGTTATGTTCCAATATCTGCATCTAGAATAACAATTCTAGATGCAGATATTGGAACATAACATATTTAAATAGGAATAGGAATACGACCTTTGATGAAGTTAACAAACTTCATCAAAGGTCGTATTCCTATCGTTTCCAATTCATATTTTGGAGCTAAATAAGTTCTTCGTTCCTTGTAATTAAATATTGCAGTTTGTTCTATGTCAAACTTTTTATTTTGATCTTTTATTCTTCTTTCTTTTTTCTTCTGCTTGTACTCTTCTTCTTCCACAACTACCTTTTCTTTTCTATTCTTTCTTCTTTTATAGTTTTTGCATTCAAAAAACTATTTTATCAAATTATTTCCAATTTTTCTCAAAAAATCCAAATTTCCCTCCTTTTATTATCTTTTGACATCCCTCTTATCTAGTTTTCCTAGATTACTTGGTCTTTCTTATCTTTTTATTCAGTTTGTCCCCTACTACATTCTTACACTGTGTTTCTGCACTACCTATCTAGCTAACTTCCTTTGAACAATTTTCCCTATATATAAAACTTAATCTTCTTTTACCCCAGTTAAATTTTTAGTAAAATTAATTAACTTAACCAACACAAACTCAATTAATACATAAAAATTATGTATTGACCAATAAAAACAAAACTTGACAATACTAATAAATGAGCCACTGTTGGAATAACACAGCAGTATATATTTATCAAAATGTTTTTATTACTAAAACAATATCATACCTCAAAGATTTTATCTATCGGCTCCCCTATATGATTACAAATATCTGCAAGAAGAGTAAGATTATTTGTAATAAGAATTGGAATCATAACACTTGTATATTTAGCATAAAATTCCATTTCGCTTGCACATCCTAACAAACTGTACGGAAAACTAGAAAACGCATAATTTTTATTGTGCCAGCATGATATTAAGTATTCTAAATTTGTTTCTATTAATATAAAAGCACTTGGAATATCCAAATATTTTGCAATCATTTCCAAAATATTACGAGTAGAATCTGAAATGAAACAAAACAATAAATTAATCAGGACAAATTAATCCACAAACCTATATTTAATCCTTTGTCATGAACTATCTCAAGAAGCGCAAAAAGTGATTTTTGTCTTAAAATAGCATTAGTTGCAGTTACAGTAGCAAATGTATGAAGAACACTGGCGGTTCTTGTAACAATCTCATCTACCTTTCGCTCTTCACTTAATTCACCATTTCCATCTATATCAAATACTTCTCTGCACTAGAATTTAAATAGAAAATATAACCACTTTGTGATAGCTTTTAGGTAAATACTTACCTTCGTTCTTATTGCATTAAAAATTGCATTTTGACGTGTTAATTGCAAGTCATTTTTATATATAGTGTTAAATACAATGTGTAAGTTTTTTATAGCTGCTAGTCTTACTTGTTGAAAATTGTTACTTAAAAATCCAGCAATTTCTACAGCTACTTCTGTGTCATTCTGCCACTTTGAGCATATACCACTTGAATCAAGCTAAAAATTTAATTTTGCATAAAAAAAATTCAAGAAATATTATAGATGTTAAAGCAGCGTTTCCCAACCGTCGGTCTGCGGACCGATGCCGGTCTGTCAGAGATCTTTGCCGGTCCGCAGAGTAATAACAGTATTTTCAAAATTTTACTGAAAGAATTTGTTAATTCGCGTTATCCTGTAGCTAACGTAGGGTCAAATAGTTTATCGGAGTTGACCAAGAGTAAATTCTAGGGAGAGGGAAGAATGGGTTTCTATAGGTTGCAACACTCACTGTACAAGGTACACGTTTACGTTTCACCGGAGTGTTTCTCAACGATGACCCTAAAACATTGCGGAGGGAGCTCTGGTAACAAGGGGGTCCGGTGTGTTTGGATTGAATCTTACCTGACGTAGGGCCTTTTATGGAGCTAAGTATCCCGCTGTCTGGCCTAGACGAATGGAGGAGATTCAAGTGAGTTTATCTCGGTTAGGGAGTTCGCTAGCTAACCCATGAGAAACTGCATGCCACCAGGTAGCGTTTTGGAGGTGACAGTACGGGGGTCTGGCATATGCTGTCAGTTCCAGCGTGAGATTTCCAAAAATCGTCTAGAGACCTACACTTAAAGAGCGTTGATGCAAAGTTACATAGCCTCTCACGTTCTAGACAACTTCACATTAACGAGTACACACCAGGATGCTACTTTGATGGGCCCTTAAAGTAACCTCGAAAAGAAGCTCTGTAGAGGGCGCACCAGGCCTATAACTGGGAGATTGGGGTGGCGAACCCATTTAAAAACCAAGTCCCGCCACATTTGAGGTTGGATTCGATTGGGCAGTGGCCCCAACTCTGGCTCGGTGTACTTAACTGACCTAAGTTGGGGGAATAGTCCTAATGCTGGACGAAGCATTTTACCCCTTATGAAAGACGACGGGGAGGCTGTCGGCAGGTGAGCACGTGTTAAGTCAATCGCTCCGGTACTAACCTGGTTAGCTAGTAGAGGGTGGATAGACAACCTCGCTCCAACCAGTGAGTGACTGGGAGCAATTGCTATGCAATTGCGCGCTGATTGAGCGTATCTCAATTACTTCCTCCCAAGGGAAGGAACGTGGAGGTATGTTAACATGGGGACTCCACGTAAAACATTTAGACAATCTGTACAAGGTACATTTGGGTACAGAGCATTCTAAGATTATTGGTAGTCTAGGAGGTCCTCTGCTTGAGATGACAGCGGACCAGATGACTCCAAAAATCTGTGATAACCCTCCCTTCGAAATGATTATACAGGATCGAGGGGAGAGTGATATATCCAGACAAACAATCCCGTCTGGAGGTGTAATCTGGTACATGGACGGCTCTAAAACCGAGGCGGGTACCGGAGCAGGTATTTATAGCGAGACCCCCCAGGACGGAGCTGAAATTCTCCCTGGGACAATACGCCTCTGTCTTTCAGGCAGAAATATACGCCATCCTACAATGTGTGTGTGAAAACAGAAAGAGGGCTTACAGAAATAAGCGGATCTATATATTATCGGACAACCAGGCTGCTTTAAAGGCCATATCAAACTCTAAAGCTTCATCAAGACTGGTATGGGAATGTATTAACGAACTCAATGTGCTTGCAGAACATAACATAGTTAAACTATTGTGGGTGCCTGGGCATTGCGGCATTTACGGTAATGAAAAAGCCGATTAGTTGGCCAGGCACAAATCTAACAAGGCCTATATTGGCCCAGAACCTAACCTAGGTATTTCGCATAGCGTGGTTCGAAACTTCATTAGGGAAAGAACATGCACCCAACATGAAACTTACTGGAGAAATCGACCAGGACATGAGTATAGCAAAACATTTAATAAGGGACCAAGCAAGAAAAGAGCTGAAGAACTACTTAATCTAAGTAGGTCTCAACTCAAGTTAACCACTGGTTTTCTCACAGGGCATGTGGCTGAAAGAACACCTGAGGAGAATTGGCAAATTCAATGGCGACCTTACATGCAGACTCTACAATATGGAACTAGAAACAGCCGTACATATTCTATGCAGATGCGATGCGCTGTGTAGAAAAAGGCAAAGCATATTCGGGAACCCAATCTTGGAATCGAAAGATTTTCTAACACACCCTGTAAAGGACTTGTATATATTGATTTAAGGGACGTCAATTACAGATTGTTTGTGATCATACAATTAGGGTAACCACAATAAGCCTTAAGGCTGCAGTGTCCATGGATCCGGAAAGGAAGACATACCCTAAGCAAGGAAAAAAGAAAGAGTAAACTCTGACTTTTATATGGAGCCCGGGCTATATACATACATACATGATATATACAACGCGCCGGCTGCGTACCTATGTGGTAAAGTAATATCCAGTAATAGGTAATAAGGAGGATCTCCTATTTTAGAAATTTTAAGCGGGCTTGGCACACATGGGTTTAGGCATACCGGAAACCGAAAGAATTTTTGTCTTGCGTCCCCGATTGACGCGAACGATCAAAATCCGGGTTTCGCGGGGCCTTAAAACTTGCTTCGATCCGGGCCGTTTCTTGTTGTCGATGCGTGTGGTAGTTCCCGTCTCGGATTTGAAGTCTCGACTTTGATTTGACGGATTTGAGGTCAGAGAAAATCTGAAAAACGGAAGCTTTGCCTGCGTAGTACCCCAATCATTTCTACCGGAAAGGTCTTTTTTGCAAACACTTCCGGGGCGAGGGCCAAGGGTGAGATGGTTTTTTTTGGAAGCGATCGAATATGTGATGGCAGCATTCGATGTCACCCGGCCTGCTACAATCGGTGAATCTATTGGTTTTTCCTTATATCCGCTCTAAGGAGCTCCGCCCGTTTTCGAGAGGCGGCAGCCAAAACGACTATCTTGGCGTCAAATGACGGGCAATCTTAAAATGCTCCCCCTTCAAAAAGTTACAGCCGAGAAACTCGAAATTTTTCAATCGTTTTCAGCCTAATCAAGTTCCTACGTGAAAACCACTTCTAGAGGTCTTACATGATTGCCTTCTGGGTCGTTTGATCCCATTCCCATTTTTGACAGCCGTTTCCAAAACCCACTCGCCAGCGTCTCCCTGTCGAGATATCTTGTTTTGGTTTTGAACGATGGAACGTCCTATGTGTCTAGAACCAAGTTATGGTCTTTGGCGCCGCACACGCCCTGCGATCGTTTTTCGACGTTCGTTTGCCTAAAAGAGAAAAACTCCAGACTTTCGGTACTCGCCGATTCTGGGCCGGTCCCAGTTTTGGTTGTTCGAGGTTTGGATTGCGGGAAGCGGATGAGGTACGAAAACCGACTTTTGTTATTATAAAGAATGTATATTTATTTACTTTAGATTGTTCTTGTACAGTGTAAAAGTAAATTTATTATTATAAGATTTATTTTGCGAAATGTTTTCTTTAACTCTTTACCTTACCGGTCCGCAAGCACACGTTACGTCGTTTGGCGGCCCGCAAACGAAAAAGGTTGGGAACCGCTGTGTTAGAGCATCCATTATCTAATGACCAGTTGCACTACTTTTAATTGCTACTTAGGTATAGTTCTTATTTGCTATATATAATACTAATTTAAATTAATCTTGACTTAAGTTAAATTAAACATTAAAAGTTAAGTGCAAATGGTCATAGAGGAATCAGAGTGCCATGAATAAAAAAGTGTTTAATAATACAATAGCATAGAACCATAATTGTGCTTAAGCACGTAGCCAATATTTTATGAAGAAAATATGTTAAAGTAGGCCAGTATTAAAATATGAAATATAAAAAATTAAATTAATTCGTTCTGCATTTAAGTCGCATATATGCTTCGGGGGGATGCTTCAGCCCCACGAGCGAACCCCTCCCCTGACTACGTGCCTGATTATGGTATAATTTAAGAAGTAACTATAGAGTACAAATAAAAGTTTCGTCTGAACGTAGTCTGTGTGAACTATGGTTTCATCATACTTAAGCAATATTAAATACACACAGGTAGAATTGATCAATCAAACTATTTACAATTAAGAAATCTGTTAATGTAATATCAAAATAAACAAACATCTTAATATTTAATTGCTTATGTTTTTTATAAAAAAAAGATACATGCAAAATAATCATTACCTTATACAGCTGCCCCATGCAATTTACAATTGCTGTAGAAACGCTTGGTCCATAATTATGATGTTCAGTATAAAATGAATATAAAAGAACTACAGAGTTTTGTTGATGATCGTCATTCTTTGATGCAGCAATATGTGGATACAAATCTGAATGATAAATAATTATGTTAGAAAATAACAGCACTTTCAGTTTTTACAAGAACATTCTTTTTCAAATGTTGGGTATCATTAGACACCAAATGTTTAGGGTAAACCAGTGGACCGCACCATAGGTTCGCGACCCAATCTTGGGTGGCGAAAGTTTTAAAATGGGCCGTTTAAAATACATATTTATTTTTATTAAATTAAATATTAAGATATTAAGGTTCCTGTTAAAAGGTCCTGTAATTTTAAGTAACCCCCCTCTCGTATGAGTCGCCTTATAATTTTATTGATATTTTTGGGTTGCTAGATAAAAAAGGTTGCGAAACGCTGGTGTAAGCCACAGTAGATCTCACAGTATTAAATAGATCCAGACAAACAGCTTTGCTTTGTAACATCAGGTATTAGAAGATGGATAAACTTATTCTGTTATTGTAACTATTTGTCTGGTATTTAGTCATTAATAATTTAATCCGAGATGTTTTTATATGTACCATATGTTCATTAACTTCACTATTTAAAGGTACTGTGAAAAGGTTTGTCTTATTAAAGATAATCCATTATCACTAGATTCTCCTAAGTCAGAAAATTTGCTGGACTCCATCATAATTGCTAATAAGAGGTAGTTTGTTCAAAGCAGCACAAGTATTTAATCACTTAGGTGCAAACTGTACATATTTAAATTGAAAAAAAGTTTTATTCAATGCTAAGACTGACAGATGTCTGATGTCTCTCGATTGTGTGCTGCTATGGTATTAAGGTGCTTACAGACTTGTACACTTTTGTTGCACTACTACAAAATTGCTCGTGTTTACACATAACCAAAAATAAGTCTAAAGTTGCTTCATAAATGAATGAACTTAAAAGTGTTAACAGCAATTTTTAAAGTTGTAAGGGTCACACAGAATCTGCCACTTTTCATAAACTCAAGCTGCAACTTTCCATAGACGGCTATAATTTTTCTTGTTCTACCATATTCATACTGTGAATATTGGGTTTAACCAACACGTCAGTCAATTTTTATATTGCGCAACTCCAGTATCTATGACTGTTAACACATAGCAATTTTGAAAATGTACCCAACTTGAAAAGTGGCGTGCAACTTTGAAAATTGTGCAATTTTTGAACTTGCAGCGGTATTCACAAACTGCAATACC
The DNA here is from genome assembly GCA_929113105.1 of Agrypnus murinus. Classification (NCBI taxonomy): domain Eukaryota; kingdom Metazoa; phylum Arthropoda; class Insecta; order Coleoptera; family Elateridae; genus Agrypnus; species Agrypnus murinus. The sequence continues at coordinate 206,266,651 of OV816025.1, forward strand.
AGAATTGCCCCATTTTTCAGATTGCGCAATATATATAAAGTGTACACATCTGAAAGCACCTTTAGCATATACCTACAGTTGAACAGAACTGGGCAATCTTTTTGTTTCTATCATAATTCATCGTTATATGAAGTAATTGAAAAAATATGTGTTAAGCTCAAACACAAAATATTTTTTGTATTCATTTTGTAAGATACCTAGTCAAGTCATAAGTTCTGGTACACGAATGAACGCATCCACTGTGAGCGCACTATTGAACGCACTCATTCCATTTTGCCTGTCATTTGAAAGCTGTCATGTATGCTACACAAGCACATAAATAAATAAAGACAAGGAAGTTTAAGTAGGGGGAAGAGGCATGATGCACTTGCTGGGCTGTAAAAGTGAAGCCTGCAGTGGAGTAAGGGGACTACAAATTTGACAGCACACATGTAAATACAATGCAGCGTTGGGTTCAGTAAATTGTTTAAAATATTATTCAGGACACCGTTAATATGAAACTCTTTTATTTTTTTCATTAATTACTTTAATTTATTTGTCACCTTAATTACAATTATAAATTATTAAATTGAAATACATAATCGTAACATTTCTAAGAAATTTGCAAATTCTGTAAAAAAATGATTATTTCTAAATTTTTAATTTCAAATTTCATGATTATTGATTATCTGTATGTAAGTAATTTTTACATGTAAACGCCGCGCCGAGTGATACTCCTAAACGACCTAAACGGACAATAACTCCGCCAGTACGAATTTAAAAGTTTACTGCGTACCGATGACAATGCATGTATACTTCATAAATCGTTTTAGAGATGGTTCTCTGTAATTATTTAATTAAAAAAAAGAACATTTTTATACAATACGTGATAATACTCCCAATATAAATACAAATTAAGTACTACGGACCTGATGTCCGAGTAAAAAGTTATTAATGACACAAATATAAGGAAAAACTACTTAATGATGCATTATTACTCCAGGTTTTTGTTTTTTGTGATATCTAATATCACTTCTACACCATCTAATCGAGTATCCAGACGTCTTTATTTGTTTTTAATTTAGTTTTTAACAAATAAAATCTTTATCGCACCGTTTGGCAGCCAAATTTAAAACTTGACAAGTTGTGCACACTTGAGGCTTCATGTGCACACCTCTTATGCCACTTCCCCCTATTTAAACTTCCTTGCATAAAGATTTAGGCCTCAGTTATTTATTATCATGGAAGGGCGCGACATCGAAAATCGTGTTCTCTCGAAAATACGCCTCTCGGTGTAACTCGTAACTTCGTATATCGTGCTATAAAGTTATTTGAGGAAATTGGTGGAGTGTCTGACCGCCCAAGAACAGTGAGAACACCGAACGCGATCAAAGCCGTAGAGAACAGAATCAGGCGAAAACCACTTCGAAAGCAAAAAATCTTATCGCGGGAGATGCAAATATCGCAAAAATCCATCTCTCGTATCATTAAAGATGATTTGGGACGCAGTGTCTATAAGAAACAGAGTGGGCATCAGCCCACAGTGGCGTTGAAGCAAACGCGCAAGGTAAAAGCAAAGGCTCTTCGCCGCCAGTACGCAGACAATGCTCACAGACGAATTCTGTTTACCGACGAGATGATTTTTACCGTGGAGGAATCTTTTAAGAAACAAAACGATAAGAGTGTATGCTCGGTCATCTAAGGAAGCGTCAGAAGTAATTCCGAGGGTTGAACGCGGTCATCACCCCGCGTCAGTGATGGTTTGGTGGGGTGTCAGTTATGAAGGGGTTACTGCTCTGCATTTCTGCGAAAAAGTTGTGAAGACATCGGCGAAAGTCTACCAATCGGATGTGTTAGAAGGCATTGTGAAGCCCCTCAATCAAATATTGTTCGCAAACAAGCCATGGACCTTCCAACAGGACTCAGCGCCAGACCATAAGGCTAAAACCACTTAGGAATGGCTAAAAACAAATGTACCAGAGTTCATTTCCTCCGATGATTGGCCATCCGGTAGCCCTGACCTTAGTCCTCTGGATTACAAACTTTGGTCCATTTTAGAGGGTATGACTTGCTCTACTCGACACCCAAATACTGAGTCCCTAAAGCGAGCCCTAATCCGTGCAGTCGCCAATTTCCTCATGCATGAGGTGCGAACTGCGATCGACGAGTGGCCAGAACGGCTTCACTCCTGCTAGAAAGAAAACGGCGGCCATTTTGAATATTTTTTTAGAAAATGTTCATGAATATCCAATAAATGTTTTTGCAAAATTTCATTGAATAATGTTTTGTAGTTTTTCTATAATCGCCAGAAAACCGTGTACCAGAACTTGACAAGGTACTTAACCAACAATGCGGTATATAACTATAAGGGCCCTATTCTAGTTGTATAACATACAAGTTATGAAACAGCAAGCGTTATGTTACGTACAATGGTTATTCTGTATCTTACAACAAAGTAAGCTTACTGCCGCTAAATGACATATGAAATGCTATGTTATTACTGCTTTCTGTTTTCCGTTATCATGGTATAGTATGTAATTAAAATTACGCAAATATTTAAAAATAGTTAGTTACATATAGAGCTAATAATGTCAATTTAAATAGTTGCACATAGTGACTACCTCTGTGATGTATGATGCATCTGTAACAATTTAAAAGCGCTTGCATATTAGTTAGTTTTTATTTTTCGATCACCGTGATTGATGTTGCTGCGTAGCACTACAAAGGCACAAATCAATAGCTTCATAAAATCACTGCTATTCTTACCAAAGAGTAGCGGCAAGTTACGGTGACAGTCGCAGAATCACCTACAGTGAAATTGCAGCACACCTCTAGTATAATTAAAAACAAAAGATTAAGCATATACTTTGTTTTTATCAATGATATTTACCGAAGAGTAGTGGCTAGCTACTACAGTGACAGTTTTGGAACTGTTACAAAATCACCAAGAGTGAAATCGCAGCACACCTCTAGTGTATATAAACAAAAGATTATAACGGGTGATGCCTAGAATTTGAGACTGTGTTTATTTCATCCCCGGTAGGGATCTTTATCGTGCCAAAAATCCGACTGACATGGAGTCTGCAGTTTTGCTTACTATCAGAAAAGAAAGCATGTTTTAATTCCAGCTTGGCTGGGGATTGCCAACCTGCGACCCTTAGATTATGAAGCAAATATACATGCCAGTAATCCACTGAAGCTGGTTCTTAGTATACTTTATTGTTTATATCACTATTACTTCAATTACATTCACAGAATTTATTATAATTGTTTTATATACACTCGAGGAAAAAAAACGCACCACTTGAAAACGCACCAAAAATACCAAAATTTCAAACCGTCATAACTCGGCGGATTTTGGACGAAAATGGATGAAAATGAAGTGCTAAAAAGTTGAAAGGGTCTAGTTTAAGGGCTTGCAAACAAATGTTACGTAAAGGCCGCCGCCCCCCATGACCGCCCGCAAAAAAAAATTTTGATTAAAAAATCTCAAACTTTAACAGCTTGTATGGCGTACCAAAAAAATCGTGGACCCTATCGACCGCAATAAAGTTCAGTCCTTTTCCTGTCAAGCTTTCAAAAGTTCGAGTGCCTACGATTTTTTGGTGCAAAGTTATGAATTTTTGAAATTTACCCTGCATTTTGTCGGGTGTCTTCCTCTTCTGCCAGAGACATTATTATCGGTTGAGTTTGAATTTTTAAAAATTTTTGAATTTGGGAAAAAATGTTCAAACTCAAACCGGTAATAATGTCGCTGGCAGAAGACGAAAGACTCCCAACAAAATGCAGGGTATTTCAAAAATTCATAACTTCGCGCCAAATCATCGTAGGCACTCGAAGTTTTGAGAACTTTACAGAAAAAGGGCTGAACTTTATTGCCCTGGGGGTCGATTGGGTCCACGATTTTTTTGGTACACCGTACAAGCTGTTAAAGTTTGACATTTTTTGAATCAAAAACATTTTTTATTCTTCGGAGGATGGCGGGGAGCGGAAAAGCTTAAACGTAACATTCGCTCACACACCCTTAAACTAGACACCTCAAACTTTTTAGCACTCAAAGGTTCATCCATTTTCGTCCAAAATCCGCCGAGTTTGAAATTTTGGTATTTTTGGTGCGTTTCAAGTGGTGCATTTTTTTCCTCGAGTGTATAATGGTTACATTTCAAATTTTCAAAACACATATTTAGTGTTCCTATGTGATGTGGAACCAAGAAAGTAACCAAAAAATCGACTTTCACTTTTTTATCAATTCTAGAAGAAAAAAGTACGCTCTTTTGAACGATACAAGTCCCAAAATTTAAAAGATTTCAGTCACTAACTCCCTTCCTTGATTCCACATCACATATGTTGATATAAATAAATAATTTGAGATTTATTTGAAATTTGTGTTATAGTATTGATGTGTCTTTCTATTTGCAAGTGATTATCTTTATTAAACTATTTGGTACCTTAATTGTAGTCTTGTAATTTAAGTATTTTTATAAATATGCCTTGTTCTTTCTTTTGAAGCTTTAAGGTATATAAGCAAGTTTGATTGAGAAATCCAACGATATTGATAGTAGTTGCAACATTGCAATGTTTTGAGCCTAATAGATACTGTTGGCGTTGAATGAAGCTTTATTGCAGTTGACAGTTGGTGCCCCTTTAAAAGGACATCTTGTTAAAACCATGACCTTACAACTAGCTGGTAGGCGAAATAGCTGTTCCTTGGTCAAAAGCACAACGTAGCTATGTATTCTCGGTCAATTGATTTCTTTATCACATAAATATAATAAACACTGAACACAGACTTAATTCATTCAATTAGTATTTTTAATATACCACTACTTTGTGTTAAGCAATCCCTAATTTTCTCAAGCTTCACTGAGAATGTACAGCACACAATTTTGACATAACTTAAATGAATAAATTAAAATAAATTAAACACTGACTCTTACCGTATAAGATGTTTAAAATATGCAAAGCTGTATGATAGTTTTTATAACGGATTTCACAAATTGCTTTGATACTTTTTAAAATTGATCCTAGTACGTCATCAGGTAAAGTTCCAACTCTATACTTTCGTAAAGAAAGTAAAAATGCCATCACCTAAAAATATAATATTGAACAAATAAGACAAATAGTCTTCTTCAGCTAGCACATTTACCATTTCATATTCTATAGTCATTTTTGGATCAAACTCAATATCAGCAAGTGCATCTAGCACAAGTTTTTGGGTTTCAAAAGCATACTGCGTACTTGATATACAACAGTAGTCAGAGAGCACAGTAATAACATTCGTAATCAATTTACTTTCAACTTTCCACTGCTTTCCATTTTGTTGCATTTCCTGGCTATCATCCTCTGAAATTTTATTCTGCTTAATACTCAAAATAATTTTTAAAACTTTTAACAGTTTGAAAAATTAATAATAAATTGTGATTAAGTGAAGCTAAGTATGTAAGTGTTATTTTGAAAAAATGAAATACTTACCATTTTCTTTATTCTCATGATGACCCAATAAGTCAAATAATTTATGAAGTAAGTTATCTGTTGTGTTCTTCCTTATTATAGACATTACTGCATCATGGAAATTTGAAGAAAATAGCTTTTGAATATGACAAAAGATGTCTACTATTTGATTCAGATGTTTTTCATTTACAGTTTCTAACATACTATTTAATGTGTTACAACATTTTCCCATTAGTAACTTAAAAACATCCATTAATCTATGATTGTTTAAATTTTCTTCTAGCAATAAATTTGAATGGATCATTAAACTCAATATATTCCCTAACAATATGGCAATATTGCAAGTATTCTTCACTATAAGAGAATTTTTTGTCTCAAGCTGTAGTGATAAATTAGCTGTTTCGTGTAATAATTCAATTAAATAATCACAGGTATCTGACTGACTGCAATACTGTTGTTCGCAGTTATTTTTGAATTGCCCATTAGTCTGAGATGTACTATCGTGCTTATTAAGTACTAATTCACCTTCAAAAAAGGTGATTGAGTAAATATATTCTATTTGCTTCATCTTATTCTGATTATCATGAAATTGCACATCCGTTTTTATTTTAGGCCACTGTCTAAAAATCAGAGAAACCAGTACTTGAGCTGTTAATTCTTCTGAAAACACCTCTGTGCTGTTACATTTTTCATTATTAACATTCAAGATCCATTTTGTAAGGGTTTTTCGTTTGTCATCCACATTCTCATTATTTGATTCTGGCCAACCAAAATGTAAACATGCAATATTCAATGTCTGAAGACTATATTTTGTAACATTCATAACTTGAGACATATATGTACGAAACAATTGCGTAGAATTTAATATTTTACGGTAAATGATTAGTTTTTGTAATAATTTATGAGTTTGTTTTTCATTTTGATTTAAACCCACTGCTCTAGAAAGTAAAAGTATATATAATAGTTTGCAACTATTTCATTATCATTTTTTTTAATTTCACAGAGATTACTATTTTAAAAAACTTTGAACAATAAAAAAAAACTTTAAATCTTACCTTAAAGTGCATTCCCATATAACTGACCATAATGAATTAATAGTGTCAGTATACTGAGCAACATCAATATGAGTTTCCACATCGACAAGGACAGTTAAACATTCATAAAGATGGTGACGAATATTTGAAAACTTACATTCTGCTTGTAAAGCAGAAAGAATACGTAATAGAGAGACAAAGTCATTAGCAATTATTGAATCTGGGTATTTTCTTAATAATTCTGTGATTACATTAATCCTACAAAGAAGAAGCACAATAAACAAACGTTTTTGTTAATATTAGAGACAAAATTCGTGAAGTGGACCACGTATTTATCAGTGGTACGATATTATATGTTAATATGAATTTTCCTATGTCATTTAATGATAGTAACCTGATCCTTAATTGATTTGATCAAATTCTTAATTTTCCAAAAGTTATTAACAATAACATTTTTGTGTAATGATTTAAGAAAAATTTATTTCTCTAAGCTACTAAAACATGAAATCAAAATTATTCGGCAAATCTCTACTTAAAGGAATAAAGATTAATATTTTTTATCCAACATGGTATTCTTATAAACAATAAGGGATTTATAATAAACAAATTCAATTATTTATGACTTCTTAATCGAGTTAGAACATTTTTCTAATTAATTTATATTCTCTCTACATTTACCAAAACATTGCTGAAAAAGATTTTTCCGATCCAAATTTTCTAGGCAATTACAGCAATTTTTATCGCGTCGTGTTCGCGAATTTTATCAACAATAAGCTTAACACAAGAGCGCATCAGCTGTTTGGACACAAATGTAGTAAAGTCTTATTGATAAATGCTCCAAATAGATGGTAGCGTACATACGTGACGTGACAAAAATTGCTGTAACTTCCTAGAAAATTTGGATCGGAAAAATTCTTTTTCAATAATGTTTTGATAAATGTATAGAGAATATGAATTAATTAGAAAAACGTTCCAACTCGATTAATAGGCCAGTAAAATAGAATCCGTTGGTGGAAATAAATGTTGGAAAGCTGGAGATCGCTTCAGTTGACGTCAAATATAAGTATCCTAGGTTTGCACGGTCCCTCGACGCGAGCTTACCTGAGGGCATCAAAAGAACCACGAAATCTTCAGATCTTTTTTAGTTTTTCGCTTATAACTTTAAAGCAGTGCTTTTCAACGAAAACTTCACTATTACAAGAATTAAAGAGCATTAAATTCTGCGTCGGAGGAGTATCCAACACTTTAAATTCGGTTCAGTGGTATGGTCGAAATCAATGGCCGAAAAACGACAATTTTACAAATTTTCGATTTTCCGTCAGATCGGACTCCCAGAGGCTTTCCTTATAAAAAAAACCCGTTGGACTCATTCTGATTGTTAATATAAGTCATATACCTAAGCTTTGATATTGTAGAGGTTGCCGGATTAAACTAATGGCCATTTCTTTGTTATCCCCCATCACAGCAATTGGGTTCAATCCATATGAAGTGCTGCAGTACTGATCACTCGATCATTTCGAAAAAAAAAACTTTTTGCAATTATTAATATTATTATTAATTATTAATATTATTTACTTTTTTGAAGAAGTAGAGCTTCCAGAATTCCCTGTACCTTTTACAATTGATTATTTTAAATCATTTATACCAGCCATTTCTTCTTCTAAAACCTCTGTTTCAGCCATTTCTTTTTATGGCTAGTCTGAACAAGTAGTTTATTGTTTTTTTTTGAATGAAAAGATGCGGGAAAACGTCTATTAAATGTTTTTCAAATTTTCCGATTATTTATATAACATTCTCTCGTTGTTATGATTACAACACAATCATGACGATACGATAATTGTAATTGTATAAAAAATTGTTAGATCTCGAACTTCTTTTGTAATTTAACTATCTATTAATGGTAGGGCCAAAACAGAAGATTTTATAAAAGCAAAATTGGATAAACAGTTTTATTACACTCGCATTTAAAATAAAGGATTAATTGATTTGATTAATTCGCGTATATTAATCCACTCGCACATGCGTGTTCAAGGTATTACATCATACGCTCATTAAACCTTTACTTTAAACGTTTGTATAATAGATATTTAAGATACAAGTGTAAAAAGTCATTTTTTATTGCGCGAACGGTTTAACACACGAGCGAGTGTCTTAAAGGATGTGAGTGCAATAAAGAGACTTTTACACGTGTACCTTACAACGTTTTATCTATGATCATAACGCCTTACTAAAGTATTCATTGTCTTTGACATTTTTTTAAATTTGTGACTTATGTCATGTGTACATATATTAGCGTGCTTAGATTTTTATGTGCTAAGTTGTTTAGCAACCAGTTTGTAAAATATTCAAAATTAATTTATCATACATACATCTCTTGTTGACATTAGCGTGCAATAAAAATTTTATAACACTAGCAATAAACGTAAACTTTTTACATGAAAATCAGTGAAGAAAGTAGTCACTTTTTGTATGATCGTAGATAAATAACTGGTAACACCACTTATAGTTTTTTCCGGACTCTAACGCAGGCGAATTGGTGAATTAAACTGTCAAAATCCATCGTTTTTTCTATTTCTCCTATAAACCCTCTTAATGTATTTGGTAAAGCTTTAGATTAGGTCAGCCACTCGTACATGCTATATATCATCCGAGATCACCGTCTCATCGGAACAATAGTCCTAACCTAACCGAATCTAACCCAACCTAACCTAGGTTTAATTTAGGATTGCGTTATTCATTAATTCATACGTGTTTTAATTAGTTTTTGGTTAGGTTAGGTTAGGTTGATGAGGTTAGATTAGGTCGCATGCACATCAAAACATCCATTTTCATGTAGGGTGGGGGGATTAACATGGATGGCTACAAGTACACCACGAAGCATGTACGACGAAAGTATTTTAGTTACTGTTAGTGTTATCATCAAAGCAGATAAATAATCACTACTTAATAAGTTAATTAATCTTATTTAAACACCTAACATTATTGTAACACATATCCTCTAATTGTTTTGAGCAATGTATATCTATAATTCCCTTTTATTGTTTTCATAGAATGACTTTTTTTTATCTCCAATGCTTGTTTTAAAATTTCTATTCCCAACGAAATAAAATTTCATGAATGCAGCGCCCTTTTCAGGGTTGCGCCCCCCGCGTCGCGTTTTCTGCGGGGCCGCTAGTTACGCCACTGTGCAAGTATATATCCATCTGATGCTACAATTAGACATGGTTTCAAAAGATGATCACCCTTCTGCACGCAATAGAACTGCTGCAATACTCTACAGTTTGCAATAACGCACATTGCATATCAATAAATTATTATTTTATATACAGATTTCTCAATCGTGGCTCTGTCAGAAATTACACATACAGTGTTATTGCTGGGTAATAGTTAAAATTAAACATTTTAAAGAAAATTAAAAGTAAAGAAAAGAGAAAAACCACACATAAAATTTACAGACAAATTGAATTTTGGAGAATTTCATCATCTGTATGAATAGTTCTGATCAGATGAAAATGCATTTCGTCAGTATAGAAGGATGACCGCAGCTACTTTTGATTACCTTGTGGAAGCAATTTGTAATTCTTGTTAACCTTGTGTTCAACTAATTTTCAAGTATCTATTAAGTAGAGGAAAGGCTTTTTCTAACCTCAAGGTAAGTAAAAAGGTAAATACAACAGGTTATTTTTATAAAGTTATTTTTTAAAAACTATTCATATTGTGTATTACTATTAATACTGTCTGTAACATGTTTGAATGGGCGTTTGGTTATCCTGAATGTATGTGGTGAAGTGATATTTTAATTAGGATTATAAAGTGCAGCAGGGGATGAAGTGCATGAGTAGTTTGTGCTGGATAGTATTGCGGGGGGAGGAGGGATTGTTTTGACAGTAAATACTATTACTAGAAAATGCTAGAGAAGGATTGTGGGAATAGTTTCTGAGAAGAGATGATACTGGATGGGGAAAAAAGAAGGTTTTGTAGTGGAAAGTAGAACATTGGCAGCATTAAGGGACAGTTTGGGTCATTTCTTCGATGATAACAATTTGGACTGTGCTCCTTATGCATAGTTTTTGTATGGAATGCATTTGCTTACAGTACGGAAGCAATGATTTCAAAAACATAAGATCATCATCTTTTGGTTTTTCGAGAACTGCAAGTTTCTTAGCTTCAATTTGTAATAGTTCAACGGAATTGATGGGTTCCTTATTTTTTTTTCTCACTGTAGCATGAGTTCCACTTAAGGTGCAGGCTTAACAACTGTGTTGGTAAACAAACAATTTTATTCTTAAAAGATAACTAAGATAACGGATAAACTGTGCAAATCGCAGTGTTTACTTTGGACACCAGAATTACTTTCTTCAGGTTTTGTCGTTTGCAATTAACACATCGCACTGAATGCATCGGACATACCGCAGTCACTGTATTTACCTAGGATATAGCATTACTTGTTTTGTAAAAACTAAGGTACGTAATGTTGACTTATCTAAGGTACTAAACTTATCTAAGTTTAGTTAGATAAAAGCATTTGAAAATATAAAATTTGTCATGTGATTTGACATATTTAACTTGATTTTCACAAATTTGGATTTAACAGTTTGCTTTTGGGGTGCAGATATAAAATTACTATTGTTTAATGTAAAGTATCAGTCTACATAATGTACTAACAGAATTAGAAATGAATATATTGTTAACAGAATCTTTTAAAAAATTTAAATTATTTAATATTTATTACTCGTACAGGTACTTTCTATAATGACTTCTATAGATTTCTACTAGATTTTCTCTAAAGTCACAAAGTTATAGTCAATTATATATGTAAACCAAAAACTTACCAAGGCCCCTCTTTACTTTCTTGAATATTACTTATTACTACTGGAATTCCACCTTCAACTTTTCGTTTTTTAGCTGTTGGTTCAGACTCTGCCAATGTTAAATTTTTATTGTTTTCATGAAATAGCTAAAAAAATAAAGAAAAAAGTACACTCAGATATAAAAGTATGTTAAGAGACAAATTTAAATATGAATGTAATTTCAAAACTGTTATCATTTCTATAATGATTAAATATAGCAATTAAAGTATTAAGGGTGGTAGGTACACTTTACCAGTCAAGGCTACTAGTGTAGGCTAATATTAGCCGAGACTGGTGGTACCTAAAGCCTGTAATGTTTATACTATTTTTTGCCCGATCGGATCTACGAGTTAATTTTAAACATATAAACATTCAAAAAAATCACACTGAAAATGTGAATTTTATAAAGTCGGTTAATGCGCCTGGTTGTTATGGAGTTGAGTAAACAAAAACATTTTTTGTTTCAATCCGGACGAATTTTAGAATAGTAGTGAGTGTTATTTGACTTAAATGACGAGGTACTTTATTAACTTGCCAAGTTGAACTTACCGCCCTGAAGGGAGAGCTTGTAAATGAACGAAAATGCCTGATTGGACAAAAAAATAATAATTTGATTTAATCAATCAATGTTATTCATAAAAGTGCCTATCAGATATGGTTTCTGAGATACTCTGTGAAGACAAGCAATTTGAATTGTCCTGTATAGTAAATTGAAAATAATAAATTCAACAAAAATTTTGATTAGTTTTAGAGTATAAAACTTGAAACTGTGGTTATGGGTGTGATACTTAACATGAAATGGCTGAGATTCTAGTTTAGGAAAAATTACAGCTTTATTTTTCTAGATCTAAAACAGGCATTTGAGATGATTAACCTAGTTAAGCTAATTGAAAAACTAAAATCATTAGAATTTAAGTAAACGGTTTTAAGGAGAGGTGGCGATAAGGGCCCAAGTCGTTCCCCAGCATTGCGGTACCTCAGCCATTTTTAGGTATGTTATGATTTATGTAATTATACATTATATATGTGTAAGTCTCAATGTATAACTACGCTTTATATTTCATATGTTAGATCCTTGTTGGAGTATGGCTCCATAATTTGGTGTCCCTATTATGATATCCATAAAAATCGAATAGAGGCTATTCAGAAAAAATTTCTTAGGTGTTTGCAATACAGGATGTCACAGGGAGGTCTGCGACTTGATTCAGAGCAGTCATTGACCTATTTCGAGTTGGGGTCATTGCAGGACCGGAGAGAATATCTAGGGCTATGTTTTTTTTTCAAGATCGTTAATAATATAATTATCTCTCCTGAGATATTAGGTGCTATAAATTTTTATATTCCTTCTAGGATTTTTAGAAGAGTCCCTCTTCTTTCCTGCAACGACTTCAATACTCGTCAGTTCCAAAATATGCCGTATAATAGAATAGCAGGATTAGTCAACAGCCACCCGGATCTAAATTTTTTCAATATATCTTTGTACTCTTTTAAAAGAAATCTAAAATCTGTGATATATAAGTAGCCTGAAACCCATAAGTATTCTGTGATTCATAAGTAAATTTTGTTATATATTGTAACGTTCTTTCTAAAAATAATAACACAAGTGCTGTTTAAATCGTCTATTCACAAACAAATATTTATTTCTATACACTAGTGAATACACTATAAATTAACGCTATGATTATAAACCATTAAAAACTATTATTTACAGACTATGAATTTCTAATACAACATTTATATTCACTATTTATTTTGTAATACACAGTTAATGACTTGCTGTTGACTGACTCTCTTTTATCCGCCGTCGATTATATACCCCCATGCAATTCTTCTAGAAGTTGCTCGAACATACCGGTATACATCGAATACACTAGAAGGTTGAGTGCATTGCGCTGCGGCTCCGGAATGTTCCACAACCCAGTGAGGGCCGGAACAGACGATGCGTTGCACTCGTTACACTGCCCCCCTCTTCAAGTCTGTTCTGTCCCAGAACAGGTTTTATGCTCTGGTTCCTGTAGAATGGGTCATGACGATATCGACAGTCTTCACCTCGACTACACGTTCCATTACGGTAGAAATAACAGTCTACACTCTTCGTTGGCCTTAATGCGGGCTGTGGGTCAAAACTGCAGACGAAGATCTTGACGTCCGTACCTCTAAAGACAACTTCCAGCATGTTTCTAACGATTCTCCAATCCAGCTGGTCCCGCCCACAGCCGAGTTTGGGAACTGCCAATTTGTTAATTCCCCTGGTAAGCAACTCGATCCTCAAATTCCATAGTGCCCTCCACAAGTCGGCGTAACTCGGTTTCTGGTAGTAAAACTGCTTGGTTACCAAGTAGTAAATGGATCGGTCATGATCAGGCAAGCGTAAGGATTTACCAACAGAGGGATTTTGTTCTCGAAGTTCATTCAGCCGTCCAAATTTATTTCTAAACACTACTGCGATCCCCCTGGACATACGGAGGTCCGCGGAGACACAGTGGGCAATGGAATAATTACCAGGGACCCGGAAGAGATCTTGTTGCATCTCAGTCGTGACTCCGAATCGCGCTTTTCTAGTTCCAGAGAACGCAGCCATAAATTCTCTAAAGGTTGGCTGATCATCTTCAGGCCTTACGGTATTGATAGCCACCTCAGCCTCATCTTTCCGATCCGGGACTGCGTCATTATTTCCCTCATAGTGCGCCAGACGATTGGAGTGTACCACCTTTGGTTTCCGTAGCCTTCATCCGGTCACTCGCGATTCGACTATTATTTCGGGTTCGGTCGTGAATATCCTCCAACTTCTTCTTTAAGTTGATGACATAATCATTCCCGGCTACCTCCTGCTCTATAGGTGGAGACCCAAATTCCAGATCACACGGTAACCGTAACTCGCGTCCAAACATCACAGACGCTGGTGACTGACCGGTTGTTTCGTGGACCGATGCACGATAAGCCATCAGGAACAGATGCAGGTATTGGTCCCAGTCTCGTTGATGATCGGAGACGACCTTGGCCAAATATTTGCCCATTGTCCGATTCATGCGTTCTACCATTCCATCGGACTGCGGATGTAACGGTGTGGTCCGAGTCTTACAAATGCCCAACAATCGACAGACTTCTCCAAAGAGTATAGACTCGAAATTGCGGCCTTGATCCGAATGCAGCTACATGGGCACTCCGAAGCGACTGAAGAACTCTTTGACTAGTACGTCAGCAACAGTCGCAGCTTCCTGGTTTGGTAGGGCATATGCTTCTGGCCATTTGGTAAAATAGTCCATTGCCACTAATATGTATTTATTCCCATCGTCGGTTTCGGGAAATGGTCCGGCAATATCTATGGCTATTCTTTCCAGAGGACTACCCACATTGTACTGCCTCATAGGTGCTCTTCGTTTCCCCAAGGGTCCGTTATCAGTGGCACATAGTTCACATTTCCGGCACCACTCCTTCACGTCTTCTTTACAGTTGACCCAATAAAAACGCTCCCTAACTTTCTCCAAAGTCTTTTTCACACCGAAGTGTCCTCCTGAGGCACCGTCATGGAGATGTCGCAATACTGTAGCCACTCGGCTTCTTGGAACCACGAACTGAGACCTAATGGTGGTGCCATCTTCACTCTCCAGTACTCGCTTCAGGAGATCGTCTTCCACCTTCAAGGACTCCCATTGGGCCCAATATGCTTTGAGCGTTCTGTTGAAAGGGCTGACGGCCTCCCAGGCAGGTCTTTCTCCCACGCGCTTCCATTCCAGTACCATTTTTAGTTCGGGATCAGCCTCCTGCTGTCGTTGCAATTCTTCCGGCAACCAATTGTCGTTGACGATGGTAGTCCTTAATACTTGGCAAACCCTCTCTTCCAAACGAGAGCAATGACGGCAATCCGTTAGACAGGGTCTTCTTGAAAGAGCATCGGCATTTCGATGACTAGTGCCCGCTCGATGTTCGGTGTCAAAGTCGTATCCTTGTAATCGTTCGATCCACCTTGCGACCTGGCCTTCAGGATTACGGAATTGTAGAAGCCATTTCAACGCTGCATGGTCCGTCCTCAATAAAAACTTCCGTCCGTACAAGTATTTGTAGAAGTGCTCAACGGACTTCACGACGGCCAATAGTTCTTTTCTGGTCACACAATAATTCCTTTCGGCTTTCGACAAAACCTTACTAAAATAGCCGATGACCTTTTCTTGTCCATCCTGTATCTGAGAAAGTACCCCCCCAATGGCCAAATTACTTGCATCTGTGTCAAGTATGAATTTCCCTTCTGTCCGTGGATAGCTCAATATTGGTGCTGTTGTCAGGGCACGCTTCAGCTGTTGGAAAGCTGTTTCACACTCTCCGCTCCAAACATACTCGCGCCCATCTTCAGTTAACCTTGTCAGAGATTTCGCTATATTGGCAAACCCAGGAACGAAACGCCTGTAGTAGGTACATAACCCAAGAAAACTACGAACTTTGTGTTTATCTTTCGGTGTTGGCCACTCTTGAACTGCACGAATCTTATCGGGGTCGGCTGCCACTCCATTTTGTGATACGACGTGCCCGAGATATTTCACTTCCTTTCTGAATATGTGGCACTTTTTCGGACTCAGTTTCAGATTGGCTCCACGTAGTCTTCGGAACACTTCCTCTAGATTTTTCAAATGTTCGTTGAATGATTTTCCGACTACAATCACATCATCTAGGTATACCAGGCAGGTCTTCCACGACAACCCTCTCAGGATGGTCTCCATTAGACGCTCAAAGGTGGCCGGAGCGTTACATAGACCGAAAGGCATAACTGTAAACTGCCATAGTCCGGAACCAATAGTGAACGCGGTCTTCTCCCGGTCTTCAGGTTCCATTTCAACTTGCCAATAACCGCTCTTCAAGTCCAAAGTCGAAAACCATCGTGAACCAGACAGGGTATCTAACGTGTCGTCGATGCGTGGTAAGGGATAGCTGTCTTTCTTGGTCACGTCATTAAGCTGCCGATAGTCCACACAAAATCTCGTTGACCCGTCCTTCTTACTGACCAGGACCACCGGTGATGCCCATGGACTGCTGGATGGCTCGATGACCCCTTGTGCTTCCATATCAGTAATAATCTTTTCGGCTTCTGCTCGTCTTGCTAGAGGTAGACGCCTCGGCTGCTGACGGACAGGCATAGAGTTGCCTGTATTGATTTTATGTTTTACTATATTTGTTCGTCCCTTCTGGCTATCGTCAAGAGCGAAGATATCTTGGTATCGGTGAACCAAACCCTGTACCTCTTTCACTTCCGTTCTGTTAAGGTCTTCGCACGAACTAGTAACCATACCCACTAATTTTCCACCATGGTCTTTGGGCACTGGTTTTGGAACATCAGCCATACACCTGGCTACTCGAAATACTGGCACACACTGTCCCACAGGGGTACTCTTCTTCAATGTCACCGGATCCACATTAACATTCATAATTCTCACCGGTACTCTCTTTCCAACCTTGATCAGCGCTTTTCCCACCAGTATGCCACTATGGATCTTCTTATCACAAACAGGTTCCATCATTCGCACACATCCTACCCGAAGATCTCCATCCAAACCCGCCTCGACAACCATCTCACTTTGACCCGGCAATATCACATCTTCAGTCAGCAAAACCCTTACAACCGGATCTTCTCGTGGGTGCAAAGGAAGTTCTTCGTTACCGACCTTCAAAACACCCTCTTTCAAATCCAACGTAAAACCAAATTTTCTCAGGAGGTCCATTCCCAAGATGAAGTCATCAGTGATATCGGCTACCAGCACCTCATGATCACGTTCTTCACTTCCAATGCCAATCTTCATCTTCACCACTCCGCGTGTTGGTATCACTTCACCTGTTGCTGTACGGAGTTGAGTAGTTGTCGGTAACAATTTAATACTTGATTGTAGAACATCAGGGCGTACGATGGATTTTGTCGCCCCCGTATCAATAAGTAGTGGAACAGTTCGGTTAGCAATCTTTCCATCTACAAAGAAACTGCCGTTACTATTCTTTGATGTTACGGCATGGATCGTGATCTCCGGGGCATCTTCACTCGCAGTCAACGTTCGCCCCCTCTTGCCAACCCCTTTTAACTTTTCCGACGGTTGTACTTTTCTTATTTTGGGACAACGGCGTTCTACATGTCCTTGTTCGCCGCAGTTCCAACAACGAGGCCCTCGAACTTCTTGATGATTCTTCTTACGGTTCTCTTCCTTCTGAAGAACTCTCATTAATAATTCTTCTAGGCGATCTTTAGAACCTTCATCTTCTTCCACAACGGTCCGAACACGCCCGTGACCTCGGGACGCTTGTTTTGCAGCTTCAAATTCTAAGGCGTGAGCAAGCGCATCATCAGTTGTTCTTGGTCGTGCTAGCCTCAATGATTGTTGTGTTTCCCCGTCTCTTAACCCATCAATGAAGGTCTGCACAGCCAGTTGTCCCAGAAATGAATCTGGTGCCGTAGGGTACGCCAATCGGACAAGCCGCGCAACATCGGCTTCAAACTCCTGCAGGCTTTCTCCATTCTTCTGGATACGATTCTTCACTTGCGCGTGATACACTTGTTGAAGATGCGCGTCTCCATATCTCATTTCCAATCTAGACACTAACAATTGGTAATCATTTTCCTGTCCTGCTGGGATTGTTTGCAGGACGTTCAACGCGTCTCCACACAAAGCCACAGTTAAAGAAACGGCCTTTTCCTTGCCTGTCCATCCGTTGGCCCCAGCAGCCGCCTCAAACTGTTTGTAGTAAGTGGACCAAGGTATCTTTCCATCGAACGTGGGTGGTTTTACTTTTATCCCTACGACAGGACCCTTTTCTTCTTTAAACTGTTTCTTTACTTCATTAAACGGCCTCTCAGAAGTTGAGGGAAACCGTAGTTGCCTCATTCTATCTTCCAGCATTTCGGTCATATCGTCTTTCTTAGTTGTTGGTGGTAATTGCATTTGAGCTATTTTCTCTTCTACCATCTTTATTACCCTATCTTGTTCCGCCAATCTACCTTCCAATAGTTCTAACGCACTGGCATTCTCCAAAAATTCTTCGAAAACTTTATCTTCCAACGCTTTGACATTTTCCAACAATTCTCCTTTAAGCCTTCTAGAACTTTCTTCAGACTCTTCTAGTAATTCTTCTTTAAGCGTTCTAGAGTTTTCCAGTAAATCTTCTTTAAGCATTTTAACATTTTCTTCCAGTGCTTTAGTATTTTCAAGTAATTCTTCTTTAAGCATTTTAGAATTTTCAAAAACTTTTTGTTCCAGCACTTTAGTATTTTCCATTAATTCTTGTTTAAGCATTTTAGAATTTTCTTCAGACTTTTCCAATAGTTCCTCTTTTAACATTCTGGAATTCTCTTCAGACTTTCTAGAATTCTCTTCGGACTTTTCCAATAATTCTTCTTTAAGCATTCTAGAATTCTCTTCCGACTTTTCCAGTAATTCCTCTTTTAACATTCTAGAATTCTCTTCAGACTTTCTAGAATTCTCTTCGGACTTTTCCAATAATTCTTCTTTAAGCATTCTAGAATTCTCTTCTATTTTACTTAATAACAAATTAGTATCAATTGCGGGTCCAGGTATTTCGAAGAGGAAACTTTCAGGGTCTTCTTGCTGCTCCAAAAGCCATTCTCTTAGCCGATTTATTAACACACTTTTAAGGCCCGTTGTGTCCAAATCTCGTTCTTCAAGTTCATGTTTCAAGTCTATTACTTTGAGTCTTTTAACAGTTTCATCACCATTTTAATTGTTTGTTGAAATTATGTTTTAACACCAAAAATTTTATTCTCACAGCACTTTAATTAATTATTACGAGATTTTATTTATTTTAACTCCACACCTGACACCACTGTAACGTTCTTTCTAAAAATAATAACACAAGTGCTGTTTAAATCGTCTATTCACAAACAAATATTTATTTCTATACACTAATGAATACACTATAAATTAACGCTATGATTATAAACCATTAAAAACTATTATTTACAGACTATGAATTTCTAATACAACATTTATATTCACTATTTATTTTGTAATACACAGTTAATGACTTGCTGTTGACTGACTCTCTTTTATCCGCCGTCGATTATATACCCCCATGTAATTCTTCTAGAAGTCGCTCGATCATACCGGTATACATCGAATACACTAGAAGGTTGAGTGCATTGCGCTGCGGCTCCGGAATGTTCCAGAACCCAGTGACGGCCGGAACAGACGATGCGTTGCACTCGTTACAATATATATGTATACTATTTATTATAATCTGGATTAGTATTAATATGATGTATGCCTGGCTTTAGCAAATATAAAAAATAAGTACAAGCGTATAAATGGGGCAACTGTATAATTATATCTAACACTATTATCTCATAGTTATTTCTTCCTTTTTTATATCTTTTGTTATGTTTTATCAAGTATCATGTATTATATATATATATATATATATATATATATATATATATATATATATATATATATATATATATATATATATATATATATATATATATATATATATATATATATATATATATATATATATATATATATTTTTTTTTTTCTTTTGTGATGTTTGTAAAAATGGAGATTTCCGTATATTAATTAAATAAATAAATAAATAAATAAATGATTACAATAGCAGAGAGAGCCGAAGTTTGATATTACAAAGGTTAGATCAACTGCTGGCCAAATTCAATTTTTTTAAAGGTATTAAAAAAATAGATACAACAGAGTTATAAAATATAATAAAAATCAATAGATTAATTAAAGTTTCATAATATAAATTCTTAACCTTACAATTGTTTCGACATTAAATGTCATTATCAAAGGTAGATAAGATTGATAAACAAACACGTTGCTAAGGATAAATACAGAAAATAGGTAACTAGATACAATACATACAAAAACTAAATATCTAACACTTCTAATAAAGAAGAATTACTAAGTTCAGTTTGTTCATTCATTAAAGGTACTGCGCGTTTATGCTTGTATAATTCAAAAGCTTCTAAAATGTCTAATTTGTGTTTGTTGTTTCAGAAATGTAAGAATTTGATGTTATTTTGAGGTGTCATTAGGTGGTTCTGTTCGAACAGGTGTTTGGCATAATTCGATTTTTCTGGGCGTTTATTTCTATAAGAGCGTACGTGTTCTTTGTATCAAATGTCCAAATTTCTAAGTGTTTGTCCAATATAAACCGAGTTACAAAAAACCAATTCAAATGGTAATGCAAGATGTCATATCTTGTGTTCTGTCTTTAGCATTGAATAAAAATGAAAAAGTGTAGGTGTTAGTTTTATAGGTTATTTTGTAATTGTTGGTTCTTTGCCAAATGCACTTCTAAGCCAATCTTCACATTGTTTAGGCCTTAATGATGATTTAGAATCGTAAAGAATCATAGCCCGGAAATGTTCTCTAGTCAAATTCATTTTTGGGTGAACACACAATCTTTAATTTATGATAAATAAAAAACTATTAGAGCAAATCGAACAAACTAAACGGCAATCAACTCGCAAAGCATTAAAAAGTAGCTGTCAACTAAAAACAAATTTCATTCGTTTTTAGAAGCATGGCATTCTAGATATTATCAGTGTTCTCCTCGTATACAGATTAGAAGTGACAGAATGACAGGGCCAATTTTTGCTGTTCGGCCTAATCATAATAACACAATGCTCTACTATTTTATAACATGTTTATAACATATAAGTCTAACAATTTACCAAAACCAAAATGAAGTTTATTGAATGCATTCACTCTTATACTGATTGGAATTAATTTATTGTTTTCTAAACAAAACTTTTTTGTGCAACCATATGCGAAAAGGACACTTCGTATACAGACCCCGAAATCCAATTTTGAGGCTGTTACTAATAGTAAGTAACATACTACAGTATGTTTACGTTTCTGCTTATAGTAAAAAATAAACTATACCTGGTAATACATTATCAGGTATAGTTTATTTTTTATTATACAATTAATGCAAATTGAAAAGAAACATTTAGATATGGACAACAATATTGCTTAATAATATCAAAAGTATTCCAATTAAAAGTACCTACCTGTTTAAATACATCAATTAATACAGTTGCAAAAGTTCTATGTAAAACATCCAAATTCTGCTGCCCACTAAAAACAGTTGAAGGCTTAAATTTTACATGTATGTTATTATTTATTTGATCACAAAGAACAGAATACAATGAACGGAGCTGTTTATGCCATTGTTGCCATGAGCATGCATATGCTGAAATACTTCCTTCCATTGCTCCATTAGGATGGTGAATTTGTAGTTGTAGAAGAAAAAATTCTAATAATAAAATCTAGAAATTAATATTAACAATTAAGATACACCACTAAGAAGATATTTTGATTTCTTACTTTGATATCATCATGAGTTTGTGACTGGTATAAACCTACAAAGTTAGTAAATAATTCTTCTCCCATTTTGCAGCATGCCATACGATTATCTTCAGCAGTCTGTAACAAGAAACTTACTTATATTCTAAATTTTAACGGCTATTAATTCTTACTTGACGGCAAAATTCTAAAAGTAGTTTCAGTATAGTTTCCTGTTGCACCCTAGGTGATGAAACTGTAACTTGTTTGGCAATATCCGTTATAAAAGAGAATTCTTGTCGTAATTTTATGCAAGGCATACTATGTAATGGTCCCCACTGTAATAATAGTTGTAAACATTGCAAAGGTCTTACTTCTTCTACACCAGGTAAAGGATTTCGATAAGATTCTTTTAAGTGATACAATAATTCTGCAATTCAAATATAGCTTGTATTAAGTTAATTTTCTTAAGAAAGCTAACACTTACCCATCCATTCACTAGACTTGATCTCACCATAATAGTCTTTTACTGATAAAATATAGTCTTTTAAAATTGTAAGATAGGTTTTACTAAAATACTGTTTTAATGAATTTGTATTGAAGCAATAAAGTACATAACTAACAAGTTTGGTAGCATTCAAGTGTATAGCTAAAATTTAACAAAAGTTAACACGAACAATACTGCAGTGCTAAATGTACAAAAACAGTAAGATACCTTTTGTATTTGCTTTTCTTATTACAAGTATTAATAAATCACCATAACTTCTTTTAGCATAACCTACATTAGATGCACTAACTGCTTTCTTTTTACGTTCATCTTCTAAAAGTTTATCTGCTTCCTGAAAAAAAAAATAAATAAGTATAAATAAATATGTCACTACAATTTAGTTTTTTAAATTAAGATAACAATTGATATTTGAGGTACATATTAATATGAGTAGTTTCTGTTTAAAATAATTAGTAGACAAAATAATTCAACAGCAATTTAAGAAAAGTATGTGCTTGTGGGCCAGAAGGACTAAATAAATTTTGAAGAATCTTGTTGTCTTTGTTTACTGATGTTTTCCTGATCACTATCTGTAACTTTCGTATTAAGAAAATGCAGATTTTAATAACTATATCTCAGTTGGTCACTTAGTTGATCTCAGCCACTTGTCTGGATTAAAGGGGGAGCGAAGGAGGCTACAGCTCCTGGGCCACACATACAGGGTGTCTCAAATTGAGTAGGATCGTATAGATATCTTCCTTATTATTAAAGATAAGAGATTTGGATAAATGGGCAATGTTGTGCAGTTTTGTGTGCTGATTCAGATTTAATTTGGTTAATAGTTAAAATTCTGAATAGTTTATAAATTATTTTAAAAAAAACTGAAAATCACGGTTTTCTAAAGAGTCAAATTTCTCCGTAATTATAAAAGATATGAAAAACCTTTAATATGAAAGTTTTACAAATTACTCAGAATAACTTTTAAAAGTTGAATATGTATATTGAGAAATTGTTTAGTCAGTCAATCGTCTAATTGGTACCAGCTTTATTTTAAGTTATACAAAAGATACAGAATTATAAATACATTTATCTATGACGATTATAGAAAGTTACACATTCCCCACAATCTAGTAACCGTGAAAGGACCAATTGCAAACAATTTCCAAACTGAACGGTAAAGACCATGAGGAAAGAGTTCTCAACAATCAGTAGTTCTATTAAAACGCCATAGATGTCACCACTTGCAATATTTATAATATTATTAATTATTTGAAATATCAAAAATGTTATAAATTTTAGATAAAGGTTAATTTATTTTGTTTAATTAATATTTTATATTAAATTATATATTGAATGGAAATCCATCTAGAAAAAATACCAACGTCAGAGCCGGGGAATTGAACTCTGTATCGCCCGTCTAGTAGCGAGAGCGTAAGCATTGAGCTACGGAGACGCTTTCAAATGGCTAGGTTATTTCTCATTTAATTAAAACGCAAAATTAATTAATTTCTTACATTACTATACAATTGTTAATGTAATATTATTTATTACATAACATAACATAATCTTTAACCCCTTATACCTGTCAGTGTCGAGGTGCCGGACGCACCGAGCCACAGAGTGGATATGTGGGCATGAGACGAGGCAGCGGAGCCATGTAGGCAAGTACACTGCGCTCGTGGTTCACCCATCCTAGTACTTTCCAGAGAAAACTCGACATAACTCCGTTAAGCGGTATAAATCCACTATAACCACCCTGTGGTACTGCCGGCAATATTATTTATTATTATTGCTAAATTACAATAAAAACATTGAAAACATTTATAATTTGCTACATAATGCGAGAATATGTGGACATTCCAAAGCAACAGGGTTAATAACCTTGACAATTGAATTGTGATTGTATAAAATTATTTTTTGAAAACGAGTCGATATCTATGATTATTTAACTGTAAGTACTGTAATGATATTACATCCATATTACCTCAAGAAGGCATTGCATGCTAAGTGATTGCCATGACAACAGTAATCAACAACAAGAAAATAAATAAATATCTCATAGAAGTTATTACATGTGTTTTATTATCTTCTACAAGAGATAACATATAAGTAATGTACAAGACCACACACAAGCAACCTGCATTCCCACATGGTCTTCCGTACGTTACATTGGTGACGCCCGACGTTAAGAACCAAGAACTTAGATAATCAACACCATATCTTCAATATTCCATTGCTCTGGTTTTCTGTCTCTGCCGACAAACGCAACCTGCAACCTGGAATTCCTTGAATTGGTTATTTGATTATCTCACGCAACCAGTCGACTTTCAGAAGTTTATAAATATCCTTTTTTATCATTTAAATAAGATAAGTAATCTATATTATATTGGTTACGTTTCAATATGGCAAATTTAGTAAAATTTCCTAATTTCGACATTTCACATATACAATAATGTCAATAGTCCTAATCGATAGATATTTTAAATTTCTACATATTGACAACGAAATTCAGAAATATAACGTTCTAGTTTCAAACTTGCCATATAACATTTTACAACTACATTTGAATCTTATCAGGTTTATTGATAACAATAAACTTTCATTCGAACCATACACCACGTTCATCAACGAACTATTAAACTATTACATGGGTTCTTCTTTGGATAAATCTATTCCATACAACCCAACACCAAATACTATCTCTTCTCCCAAAGAGATTACAGATTTCTGGTTACAGCAAAATGATTCACCTGAAGTTTTTGGTCTAGTTAACCTATTTAAAAACGAAATCATTTCTCCTCATAATTTCATAACTACAAACTGTAATCAAATATCGCAGGATCCTAACCCCCAATTAAGTGACGATACTCAAAACATCATTTATCAATGCAATGCTCTTTCCAATGCACCTGCATCCACTGATACTTCCTGTATTAATAAATCTGAGCATTCAATTATTGAAAAGCACGTTTCACAGGTTAATACTTCCATTACAGAAACTATTACAAATTATTCAATTTCAAAAGTGCTTTTATTCAACAACCAAACAGAATCAAAATCTTCTACGAACATTCAAAAAACATCACAGTCAGTTAGGGTACAGCTAAAATACAGCATATTGAATCCTAACCAAGGTGTTTTAAATCAGAAAATGCAAGAGCTTCTGAAGGCCGACGGTTTGGGGATATCAACCGCCGCATCTTCTACTAAGACTCCCTTGGATCCAGTAAAACATTCCTGGAATCTACAAGCTACAACACCTCTAGTTCCTGATGGAGATCACATCAATAACGTTCCTCAAGAACCAAAAGCTACAACACCCGTAGTAACAGCTCCTGAAAAATGTCTTCAGCAATTCTCGGCCACAACGATGCCGACATCTCTCGATTCGCCATTCCAACGATGCCATAAGAAGAGATTGTTCTTAGATATAACAGGATTAATATCTTTTTTTCTTTATTTAATTTTGATAGTAGGTTTGTTTTCTCGAATAACCATCAACAAACTTCGCAAAAATCTTAAGCTTAAACAACAAAATTTTGTTATGTCAAAACGCGAAATTTTATGCAAAGGTCACGCGATTAAACAGCCTTATTACCTCGTAATTAGAACAATGCGAACATTTGACTTTTTGCTAACCGAGAAAATTACAACAGTGCAACTGCTATTGACCGAACTCAAATTATCTTATCATAATAGCAAAATCCATTTCGCTAATAAACTTTGGCATTATGTGTAGTGTACTAACTTTAAAGTTATACAATATAAACACAAGTGCGAAAATAACAGTAGTGACTTATATTTTGCCACGTGAGCCTTGTCAACTCGACATTACATGTTATCATGCATTGATAACATTCAACTAATCAATCCTGAATAGCATTTGGACCTCCCAAATATATGTGCTACCGGATTAAGCTTCAAGTGTTCATTCTCCTCAAATAACAGGATACAAGAAGATTCAATCATACTCTCCAACAGGCAATTTCACCTAGTACTTCATACAATCTTAGGACAATGCTATGAATGCTGCCTCTGTTTTATGAGTACAACCCCACTTCTTCCATTCCTACGGATAAAATGAATACAACTACGTTTATCAATGTTAACCACAAACTTACTACTTAGGCTAACGCCTTTAGATTACATTAGCATAGTTATTTTTAATCTTGGAAGTTACAACAAATAAATTGTAATGCAAGCATCACTTGTTCACGAAACACTTATATGTTGTTCCTTGGTTTTGTTCACGTTCTTAAATTTTATTTCTTTCTTTCTAGTAAGAATTACAGAACGTCCTAACAAGTGATTCCAGTACATCAAGTTTATTTTAATTAGGTTAAGTTTGTGACATCACCTTGCAATCAGCAACACATGTCTGGCCTAAGCAATTGATGCCTACTAATAGCTACCAGCAGCAAAGGCCTTTCAATTCTTTGATTATTAGCACCTAATTATTAGTATAAGTTTTTTGTAGTAGCATGTAAGGAACCATTGAAAAGATGCAAACGACCTCAATTTTCTTGTAGCTAGTATACATTAAACGTGCCAATACATACAAGTACGACATTAATGTATGCTATTTTTTTTTTGTTGAGGAATGCATTAAATGCCCTTTTGACTCATGGCTCATTTCTTTTGGTACATGTTCAGCCTTTTTTTACCCGGGGTGTAATGTAATGATATTACATCCATATTACCTCAAGAAGGCATTGCATACTAAGTGATTGCCATGACAACAGTAATCAACAACAAGAAAATAAATATCTCATAGAAGGTATTACATGTGTTTTATTATCTTCTACAAGAGATAACATATAAGTAATGTACAAGACCACACACAAGCAACCTGTATTACCACACTGGTCTTCCCTACGTTACAGTACTAAATAGTAGATTGATTGAAATTATACAGATTGTAAACGTATTATTACTATTGTCTTTACAAATTTAATGTTTATTTTTGTCGTTTTCGAATTCCTAGATGTATCATGAGTGAATCCGATGATGGGAAAATGGGGTGTACACTTGTACACCTTCAAACATCGTGGAAACGTCTCACATTACATCTCTTAATTTATTGCCAGAGATTTCATGTAAAAAATATGAATGCGAGTATAAATTCTAGGTTAAGAAATTTTCTTAGCTGTTGGTGGTTTATTACTTTTTTTGTTGTCGTAGATAAAGTATAGTGTGTAACGCGTGCAAAAACGCCAATTTCACACTCGTGTGATTGCGGCATGAGACGGAGTCTTCACACTCGTGAGAAATTGGCACTTTTCTGCACTTGTAACATAATATACTATTATGCACAATCAACTCATAATTATGCTCATTAGAACTGTAATGTAATGGGACCTACAAAAACCAGTTAAACTTTTCGTGCACCACTTAAAATGTTAGAAAATGGTAAAAAAAAATTAGTGGAAAAATATTTTTTTCGCCTACCTGATCAGAAAGTGCTTTCTAAATGTCCTGTTTTGAGGGCAGTTAAGGCTTCCTTTCTGCCCTTTTATGTCGAACTTCTTTCTGCCCTCTTATGTCAAATGCATAACCTCTATTCTGCTACTAGATGAAAGCATGATTTATTAATGTTAAATTAGGGATACTGTAAAAATCATAATTGTTTTTTAAATTGTCATACTTTGACAACTCCTATGCAATATTCTTAAAAGTTTTTACTACTTAATCAAAAAATGAAATCATTAGTTTTTAACATTAAAAACATAACTCATTTATAAAACTTTTAACAACGGAATATGACAGAAAATGTAATCTCAAACATATTTTTACTTAACCTCTAAAAATATGAAAAACATATGTCAAATTCTTCTAGGCTTCTTAGATCATAAATTGAATTTTCATGTCTTCGTCGTTTATTTTTTTTTCTTTTCACACTGTCACTGTATTAATGGTGTTTGTGACAAACTTTGTTTATAATTAAAAATATAGCTATAGTTACTAGGGTGGCCGTTATTTTGCACAAGTTAAAATTTTGTAGCTCCTCGCACTAGATCTCTTTAAAATGTCAAAAAAATGTGTTGTGCAAAATTTCAGCCCATTTGGTCAACATTAACTCGTGTTAAGTTTAAATGGGATTTAGCATGGGTTTGGTGCACTTCTAGAGACTTTGTGTCATAACTTTTTATCTTTCTATGTTTTAACGTGAAATATTGTGTACTTATGTATTTGAAGTTACTTAACACAAATCTGTTGCCAAAAAATTTTGGTAGTTCCTCGAAAATTCTCATTTTAGTGAAATTAATCTTTTTTTTTGACAGCTGTCAACTGTCAAATGGGTTTCTAACAGTTTGAATTTTATCATATTCGTGTTCAGCAGGTCCTGCAACATAAGTATATAAATTCTCAAGTTAAAACAGAAAGATAAACAGTTATGTCAGAAAGTCGCTAGAAATGCACCAAATTCATGTTAAATCCCATTTAAACTTTAACCTCTCAGTGGCACAGGTTAACATGACCAAATGGGCTGAAATTTTGCACAGCCAGTTTTTTTGATATTTTAAAGCGAGCAAGGGGGGGTCTAAAAAATTTTAACGTTTGCAAAATAACGGCCACCCTAATAGTTACTTGATTAATAAAGTGAAAATTGTGATTTAAATAAATTCTACAATGATAGACACCAATAACGATATTGAAAGCAATGAGTTCAGCTGAACACCACCTGAGCTTCGAGAACTACATTCATTCCCTCTAACATATGCCTATTTAATTTACTAAAAGGTTACGTTACTGTTTAACTTTTGAAAGCTTTTTTAAATTTTCAAACAGGTAGGCGAAAAACTCTTGTATGTCCCTCGGACAGAAAAGCATTTGTAGTCCTTAGTTGTCATGCTACACTTTGCTCGAGCATCAAACAACTGCGGGCTCCAAATGCTAACTTTCTGCCCTTGAGACACAAAATACTATTTTGAATTTAAACCGTGCCTAAAACTGATTGAAGTATTTAAAAAAGTGGTATTTGTTTAATTTTATTGTTTGGTGTCTTTCCAGTTTTTTCGGCAAAACTTTTTTGTTTTTCAATGTCTTTGCTTGAAAAATGCGTATCCTTATGGTTTAGGGGTTGCTGAATATGAAACTGAGTACGATAAAAGACTTTTAACTTTAAACTACGAGCATTGCTTTTCAACATTATTAGGGTTTTTCCCTGAAATTTGATGTCAAAATTGAATCTGGACAGTTGACAGCGGTCAATTGCATGAAAAAGAAACAGATGCAAGGAAATTATTTTATTATAAAGATTTTTCAGGTTGCCAAGTTAAAATCGGACTTTTTAATGAAATCGTGACCCTTGACAGCTATAAAGTGTATCAGTCGGTGGAAGTGGGTATGCAGATTATGCGGTGAATGAGAGCGCTGCTAAAAGGGGATGCCGCTGCTGGAGCGAGGTTCATAAGTACATTTTTAAGAAAAAAAATTCTTGGAATAATCCATATTAAAATAGAAAAGTTTAAAAAAATTGTATGTTGTTGCATCTTTGATCAGGAGGCTGTTTAAAATTTTGCAGAAAAAGCAAGCTAAATGCTTGCCTGCAGAATGTTGTCTACTACAGTATATCTAAAGTGAAATGGTGAACGGTTCTTATGTGCAGAAACAAATTTTCGTACAAAACATTTGTTGTTAGATAACCAGCAGTGGCGGCACAAACTTCGTTCATGCATTTACATTCTTTCATAGATAACAATAAATAACTAATATTGGCAACAAGATTTTTTAAAAAAGAATTTTATTTTGGACAATCAGCATACATTACAATAATAACAACACTAACAAACAGAGCTATATTACAATATGTTTCGATTATTTCTTTTTAATTCTTGATTTGAATTTTATTCCCTTGCACACAGCTTCATGTTTTTTAATTCTATCTGGAAAGAAACTTCGCCCACATTTTCTGCATTCGATAAGATCAGATAAATGGTTATCCCACATTCGATGAAATATTGCAATGAGATCATTGTTATCTGAAGAGCTACGTTTGTGAACATCCACTCTATCAGGATTGAATAACCTCCCACATATATTACAAGGAACCAGTTGATTTAAATGGGTTAATTTCCAATACTCTTCGTTCACTGAATCAAAATCAATTTTACTGTGAAAAGTATATCTTCTATGCATGAGAAACTTTTTACTTTCCATGCTCCATTTCTTCAAATATTGTGGTTTATAAATGCAACTGGAACTTGAACTAAATGGTTTTCCACACAAATAGCAAGAAAATATGAGTGGGTGTTTTAGAAAAGTGTATTTTTCAAGTTTCCCTTGTTGAGAAAGATTCAATTTTGAGGTATGCATTGAAGATTTTTCTTCATGGTTACAAAGTTTTATACCACTGCAGAGCATATTTTATTAATTGAATACACATTAATCTGTTAATAAACCCGGAAATATTTCTACACTTAAATTTTGCTACATTCAAAAATGTGAAAATAAATGTATTGCTGACAAATGTCAAAGGTTGACAAACAGAAAATCTAATGAATTAAGTTTTTGTAGCTAATGCCAACTTTAGTAAATGGTGACTTCTGTTATTAGGCCAAGCCAATAAATATAGATGGCGTTGCACAGTAACAAAATCTAGAGTCACTGTATCTAGTCACCTTGGCCGGCCTAGGTAACTAGATGCAGTGACTCTAACAAAATCTAGAGTCACTACATCTAGTTACCTAGATGTACCGTCAACCGCCGCCATATTGGGGCAAACGAAGCACGAAATTGTTCATTATTTTTATCTGTATTGAATTTAATCAAATCCACGTTTACTTTAAAAGGTTTTTCTTATTCTGAAAGATCAAACCTCTAATATGTCAAACACGTAAAACGTACTTTTAATTTGTCCATTATTAAAAATCACCCTTCTCTGCCCCAATATGGCGGCGGTTTGCGTTACTCTGATCGACCAGCTGGCCTAGGTGACTAGATACAGTGACTCTAACAAAATCTAGTCACTACATCTAGTTACCTAGGCCGCGCTGGTCGATCATTAATTAATTATTGGTTGTCTGACTGACAAAGCTTTGTATGTCTGAATAGTCTGATACCTAAGCTTTAGAAGCATGGTATATTTTTTCAATAAATGATAAATTCATTTTTTGATCGGTAGGTTTGCTATAATAATCCACGTATTGTGAATTACTTTTCCGTCAATCTACATAAGAGCGATGACATTATACGTTTTGCGAGCAATCTGCAATTGATCCGAGTTCCAATTGAAAACATCATTAGTCATAATAAAACTAGTTAATTTTTAAAGTAGATTTATATTTACAAATATGTCTCGCTGTTTATTTTAAAATTGGTAAAATAATGTAAGATAAAGGTGACTGATGAGTGAAAAGTTAGATAGCAGTGAAAACATTTTTTTATTAAATTTTTTGAACATTTTAAGAAATGGGTTGACTAGGAAAGACATTTTTAACTTCAAACTATCAACTGTAACTTTTTTGTAAAGAATGTTTGACCACCTACTCCATTCAAGTCTTTGCGAATGTATTTCATATATTCACTTAGTAAATCTCTTAGAAGTAAGATTTCTGGAGCATGGAGATAATGCATAATCAGAAACAAAACTCCATAACTAGTGAGTTAAAACCTATGTACCTACATAGGTACCTATGTACCAGGGACCTATCAAAATCAATTGAATCGATGAGTGGAAGAATGGTGCAAGTCCAAAAATGACGAAATTTAGTTAACATATACCTTATTACTACCTAAATTTCAAGTTCTACAGGTTGAGCTAAGGACTGGTTTAGTGACGCATACAGTCCAGCTTGTATAACACAACGACACATACAAATGAGTGTAAAAACGATTCATAATTAAGTTAAGTTAAATAATTTTAGGTTGTGTTAAAAAAAAATGGAGAACCTGTGTGGAAAA
This sequence comes from Agrypnus murinus, assembly GCA_929113105.1. Classification (NCBI taxonomy): domain Eukaryota; kingdom Metazoa; phylum Arthropoda; class Insecta; order Coleoptera; family Elateridae; genus Agrypnus; species Agrypnus murinus. The sequence goes on from OV816025.1 coordinate 206,298,650, forward strand.
TTAGTACTTGCTAGTGGGACACGGACTGGCCAAGTGTTAGAGTGTGTTTCGAAAAGTAACATTTTGTACATTTAGAAGAATATTTTCTTTACAATTACTGGTAAAATATAATTCACTCTTCACCGTCTTCTACATAAATAGGCTAAAATTTTATAAAGAATACTTTTTTGATTTAGACTTTCGTTTCAAAGATGTAAACTGCAGATTTATTAAAATTGAAATGAATTTCGAGGCAGTTCAAACCGAGATATGCACCTGTTTGTAGTATTTGGCTCATAAGCGCCAATGTTATTTTATGTTGAATATTCTCAAATATTATGTTTTTATGTTGGTAAACTTGACAGGTTATGTGTTGATATATGCTGGGTTCGGTATTTCTCTAACTCTGTTTGCTCTAAAAGCTCTATTGCTATAGTTTCAATTACTTACAACAATGGATATCATAGAAACTGAGCTCTTGAGTAAACAGATCTGAAATACCGAACGGGGCTAATAGTAACAAAAATAAACAAATAGATATAATAGACATGGGCGTCCCCAGCGGTGTGTGAAGGTTTGCACGGCACACGAGCAGCCAGATTCTAGGGCAGCCAAATGAATTTAAAATTAATATACTATATGGCGACAGGCAGCGATAACAAATTCCAAATTAAAATTATCTGAAAAATAATATATGATGCTATTAAATTGGTCGAGGTTAGAAATGCTAAATTGTATTATACGAACTTATTTTTCTAATAAACGTATTTTTGTTACAAATTAACATATTGTTTACAACAAAAATTGGGGGCAGCAGTGATAATCTTTGCACAAGGGCAGCCAAGTGTCTGGGGATGCCCCTGATAATAGAAATATACAAAGATATAATGCGTAGAATTTAGCGTTTGCATCTGTTTTTTTTAATCTGAAAAACAATTTTTAACAACTGTATGGACAATTGTATGATGGTACGTGTTTTTTTAGGTTTATTATCGATCATGTCTACTTCAAAAGAATCCCTTATACCGTATTTACTTGAAAATAAGACCCCCTCGATTATAAGATTATAACTATATTTTGGAGCGAATTTTTAAAAAAAGCTTTTGTATGCAAATATTGGACCCCTAAAAATATAAATAATATGAGATATTGAACATTTTTCAGTTTTATTTTGTTAACAAATTCCGCTAGTTATAGCTAAAACTGTTTAAGAAATAACTTTCAAACTAAATGTTTTGCATGAAAATACGTACAAACTAATTAGCCATGTTTCGACATCCTTTAAAACTGCTTTCAAACCATAAATAAACAAACGTTCTTACGAATGACTGAAAGGAATTTAGATTTTCTAAATAATTTGTTAAGAGATTATCATCTTAAAAGCGGCATAAATTATTGTTTTAAATGACAATTACTCACCCTTGTGTTAACCCGTATGCTAAGTATGTCCTAATGGTAAAACTGTAATCGACGAGATCTAATATCATAGTAATATTATATAACAGATTAGGTGACCTAAGAAACTCTTTAAAGAAATGTTTATTTACATGTATGAGATAGTATTTAACATAATGTCCTTACATACTGGGTTACGATAGAGACGGGTAATCATACGAGCTGTTGAAATGTATGATATATTATAAAATAACGTTTAAATAAGAGTTTACTTTAGATGCTTTCAACCATAAATAAACAAATGTTCTTACGAATGACTGAAAGGAATTTAGATTTTATAAATAATTTGTTAATAGATCAAAGCTACTGTCAATCACTTGTCGGATTATCTCTGTTGCAGTTTTAAAAAGTTAATGAAGCGTACATCAAATCTCTATGATTCATTTGAAAGCAGAAATACTAAACAAGTGACTGAGATTCCCTGAAGTTTCTTTATAATTAGCTCATGCAGAATAACACAAATTAAATTAATTCACGGTATCGTCTGCATAACTCATATCTGATTTTGTACATCTCATTTTTATATATTATTTGTCATCTCTCTCTCATAAATTTATTTTAAAATAAATCTTATGTTGGCATTCCTATTTGAGGATATCCATCGTTTGACTAATGTCTATTTATTAAAACAAATAAGTTATGAAATGAAGCAGGGAGTCTATTCAATGAACATTGCCTAATACTTTTTCTGATTCTTCTTCTATCCTATAGATCTGCAGTTAGAAACACGGGCCAGCGAACTCCATAGCTTAACCCGAGACCACGGAGCTTGTCTTTTAAATTACTAACATCTAACTCTGAGTGTCATACAGAGCTATCAACTAAATTATATACAGCTTTTGCTTAATTGCACGAATAACTCGTTCAACTATTGAAGTCTTAATCATGGAATACGTAGAGTAATGATTTATGTTGTATTCATTCATTAACTTTAACTCGATATATGCGAATTCATATATGAGAGAAATGTTATATAAGTCAATACAGCTCTATAACTATCATTTATTGAGCTACACAAAGAGATTAATATCTACGCTAAACTAAAGATTAATAGAAGTAATGCATTCCTGATATCATAAGATAACGATAAAACACATGATTATTCTTAGACTAAGGCCTAATTTAGGTAGTCAAATTGTAGGTAATCGAATTGTAGGTACATATCATGATGTGATATCATACAATTATATTCTAGTAAGAACTGTAATAAAGTCACTGCTATAAATAACAACATTCTTTATCACGATCATCTATCATTATCAAATCATCTAATGTCATGCAGAGTTAGCAGTTAGCTCCTAAGTTCGTATATGCGAGAATCGGTATTATATAACACACACACCAGTCTACATGCATTGTTCTAATATTGATAGGAACTTTCTAGAATCTATAAATTATTATAAATGTCTTAACAGAATAAAAAAGGGTGAAATGAATATAACTTATAGGATTTAATCAAACTAGAAAAATATCGATATATCCTACGTTGAGAAAACAATTATACTATGTAAGCATAGATACGCTACATATGATTGCGAGCCTGAGTATAAGCATAAACCCTATACTACAGATTTTTATCCTTTTTCATTATATGTACTACAGACGAAGTGAAAGAATAGGTACATTTAACATACGTATGCTACAATTATCTAATTTTCTAGTTTTCTAGACGTAATGTAATTTTGAACAGATTTTAACCCTTTTCGTTATATCTACTACCCTTGTAAGCGATTTCTACATATACGTTCTTATTGTTTATACACCATATAGATATTCGTAGCATCTAAAGTAAACTCTTATTTAAACGTTATTTTACAATATATCATACATTTCAACAGCTCGTATGATTATCCGTCTCTATCGTAACCCAGTATGTAAGGACATTATGTTAAATACTATCTCATACATGTAAATAAACATTTCTTTAAAGAGTTTGTTAGGTCACCTAATCTGTTATAATATTACTATGATATTAGATCTCGTCGATTACAGTTTTACCATTAGGACATACTTAGCATACGGGTTAACACAAGGGTGAGTAATTGTCATTTAAAACAATAATTTATGCCGCTTTTAAGATGATAATCTCTTAACAAATTATTTAGAAAATCTAAATTCCTTTCAGTCATTCGTAAGAACGTTTGTTTATTTATGGTTTGAAAGCAGTTTTAAAGGATGTCGAAACATGGCTAATTAGTTTGTACGTATTTTCATGCAAAACATTTAGTTTGAAAGTTATTTCTTAAACAGTTTTAGCTATAGATAATGTTTTTTTTGAATTTTAAAAATAATGCTCTACAGTATTCTATATTCTTAAACGTTTCATTTAAATAAAATCTTATGAAATCATAACGACTCTAATTGTTTTCTTTCAAACTAAATGTTTATCCGTATATTTAAACAGGTCAAAATGTGCCATAGATAATCCGACAGTTGATTGACAGTAGCTTTAGAGTTACTTTTGTATAGTTGAAAATAAATTTTTATTATTATTACGTTTCTACATATTAAATTGTTTTCGCAGAATTACATGACGACCTATAGATAAATATCAAATAGGACTGATTTATTTTAAAATAAATTTATGAGAGAGAGGCGAGACAAATAATATATAAAAATGAGATGTACAGAATGAGATATCAGTTATGTAAATGAGAGATGAGATATGCTAATGATACCGTGAATTAATTTAATTCGAGCATGCATATGAGAAATCATATATGTAAATGAGAGAGGAGATATGTAAATGATACCGTGAATTAATTTAACTCGGGCATGCATATGATAAATGATATATGTAAATGGGGGATGAGATATGTAAATGATACCGTGAATTAATTTAATTCGGGCATGCATATGATAAATGATATATGTAAATGGGGGATGAGATATGTAAATGATACCGTGAATTAATTTAATTCGGGCATGCCTATGATAAATGATATATGTAAATGGGGGATGAGATATGTAAATGATACCGTGAATTAATTTAATTAGATCAATTAATTTAATTCGGGCATGTATATGATAAATGATATATGTAAATGGGCGATGAGATATGTAAATGATACCGTGAATTAATTTCATTCGGGCATGTATATGATAAATGATATATGTAAATGGGCGATGAGATATGTAAATGATACCGTGAATTAATTTCATTCGGGCATGTATATGAGAAATCATATATGTAAATGGGGGATGAGATATGTAAATGATACCGTGAATTAATTTAATTAGATCAAATAATTTAATTCGGGCATGTATATGAGAAATGATATATGTAAATGGGGGATGATATATGTAAATGATACCGTGAATTAATTTAATTAGATCAATTAATTTAATTCGGGGCTTGTATATGATAAATGATATATGTAAATGGGCGATGAGATATGTAAATGATACCGTGAATTAATTTCATTCGGGCATGTATATGAGAAATCATATATGTAAATGGGGGGGTGAGATATGTAAATGATACTGTGAATTAATTTAATTAGATCAATTAATTTAATTCGGGTATGTATATGAGAAATGATATATGTAAATGGGGGATGAGATATGTAAATGATACCGTGAATTAATTTAATTAGATCAATTAATTTAATTCGCGCATGTATATGATAAATGATATATGTAAATGGGCGATGAGATATGTAAATGATACTGTTCTACGAACATTGTTAACGTCAACAATTCCTGGTACCACCATCATCCTGAGGACATCTAATCAACCATCTACAACTCAACATTTCGTCTCTTGTGCGGTAACATCACCAAGGGACCGTGAACGAAGATCCAACCAACCAAGACCAAAGCAACCATCAACAACTTTACATCTGGTCCTTCAAATCGAGAAGGATCGTGCACTAGTAAATGTTTTACAAGCATTTACTACATTACCAGTAAAGTCTTCACGCTGGACTTTACATTTGATTCTTCGAACCAAGAAGGATCCTATCAAGTAGATGTCTTACAAACATTTACAATTAGTCTAACCGCCTTGCCGAGTTAGAAATAAAGTCTTCACGCTGGACTTTACATTTGATTCTTCGAACCAAGAAGGATCCTACCAAGTAGATGTCTTACAAACATTTACAATTAGTCTAACCGCACTGCCGCGTTAGAACACACACCACGAAGGACTTTACAATTTGGTCCTTCGAGCCTGTGGGTAGTTCATTTGAAATCTACAGACGTCAAGATGTCCACCACCAACATGGAACAAATGAATCAACTCAGCAGCCAGCAAGAGCAATTGGGCCAAAAAATTGCTCAGATTCTAACCAACTCCAAGAAGGATGCTACATCCCGAAAAACAGAAGCCTACATCTCTAACCGCCTTGCCGAGTTAGAAAAACTATGGAAAGAAGTTCAGGAAAAGAACGAGATAATCCTGTCCCTCGATCTTCCTCAACATAGTTACTGTACAACAAAATACTTCAACCAGATCGAAACAATTTATAAGGAAGCCTCAAACCACCTTATGAAATGTCCAAGGGCACCTTCATCACGAATTCCCAGCGAGAAGACACCGACAGGGAATGCCCCTGCAAACAACTTCAGGAAACAACATGGAGAACCATCCGTCATCATTCACTATTATCCAGTGGCATTACCACCATCATCATCATATCGATGTTCCTGCTGCTGTTCTGGGGTACTCGTCGACTTTGGAAAAAATATCGTCATGTCCAATCAACACGAACTCCACCTGCAGAAGAAACGCCACCCAGCCATCCTGAGATGATCGAGCTCCGGCCGTTAAGATCACAATCTCCCCATTCCGAGAGCCGCCAGAATGTTTAAAACTAAACATAAAATTTAATTTTTTTTTATTTCTTTCAAAAAATAATGTAACATTAAAAGGTTAATAATTTCTAGGCCAACTCACATTTCAAAATATGAACAAAAATGTTTAAAACTAAACATAAAATTTAATTTTTTTTAAATCTGTGATGCTAAAACATTTACATTTTTTACATTAATTGACAAGAAATTTTTATTCTAACATTTTGTTATTTTCTGGTTTGTCTAGTTAGCTCTTTAAGTAAGTGATTATTTTAGCATAATAGCATTTTATAGTAACCTACTATTTTTAACTAGTAAGCATATCTTGCAATTATTAGAAAAAATGTGTTTATATTGCAAGAAAGCGTTTGTTCATATTTTGAAATATGAGTTGGCCTAGAAATTATTAACCTTTTAATGTTACATTATTTTTTGAAAGAAATTAAAAAAAATTAAATTTTATGTTTAGTTTTAAACAGATACCGTGAATTAATTTCATTCGGGCATGTATATGAGAAATCATATATGTAAATGGGGGATGAGATATGTAAATGATACCGTGAATTAATTTAATTAGATCAATTAATTTAATTCGGGTATGTATATGAGAAATGATATATGTAAATAGGGGATGAGATATGTAAATGATACCGTGAATTAATTTAATTAGATCAATTAATTTAATTCGCGCATTTAATTAGATCAATTAATTTAATTCGCGCATTTAATTAGACCACGCCTTATTTGAATATTAATTAGATCGCGGGTCATTTGCATAAAAGGAGAGGGGGGCTGGCCAAGGGACGCCATACCTACTCATGTAACTCACTTCATGTTACTCATTCATTTTTAACTGTTGAAGAGTCTTTGTCGTCTTTGGATCAAACTCTTGTTCAATTTTGGAATTTAGAGGAGATACCTCTAGTCAAATCTATATCTGAAGAAGATGCTCAATGCGAACAGTCTTTCTTAAACACGCACTATCGAGATTCATCAGGTCGCTTTGTTGTTTCTCTGCCATTTAGAAATGAAGAGCCTTATTTTACTGATTCTTATAGCATTGCTCTTCGCCGTTTCTACAGTTTAGAGCGCAAGTTGCTCCAGAACCCTGAATATTATGAATCATATGCAAAGGTTATTCAGGAATACATTGATCAAAATTATATGGAAATAATTCCTCCTAATTCAAATATTGCTTCCGAGCCTAATAAAACATATTATCTCCCGCATCATGCTGTGTTCAAATCAGAAAGTACAACTACCAAACTTAGAGTGGTTTTCGATGCTTCAGTTTGTACATTAGAAGGTTCCCTAAATGATTTTCTATTACCTGGCCCAAAATTACAGCAAGATATTTTTTGCATTCTTTTAAATTTCCGTCGACACAAAATAGTTTTTACTGCTGATATAAAGGCCATGTATAGGCAAATCTGGGTTTGTCCAAAACACAGAGATTATCAAAGAATGTTATGGAGATTTTCTCTACAGGAACCAGTGCAAGAATATCGTCTTTGCAGAGTTACTTTTGGCGTGTCTTCTTCACCATTCTTAGCCCTTCGAACAATACAACAATTGATCCATGATGAGAAGGATAATCACTGGCTGCAAAAGAACTCGTGTCTAATTTGTATATTGATGATTGTGTATCTGGTTGTGATTCTCTAAACGAAAGTTTGCAAGAGTAGTTCTTACTAACTTTAAGATATTTTTTCATGTGATATTTCCTATTATATTAATACAGCGTGGAAATAAATGATTTTCATAAAGTTCCCTTTGGAATTTTTTCACATGTAAATTTTTCTGTACCGCTCTACTCTTTTTGATTTAGTACTAAATTAGTTCTGTCAATAAATGAAATCAATCTGTCAAACAATTGTCAAAAAAAATTAATACACAAATTATTTTGTTGTATATTTTGAGGTTATGGTACTGCCTTCTCTATTTTCGTAGAGCGGCACGTCGTGCTTGGTGTGCACGTGGTGCTTGCGTCGGCACATGGGGAATGCAATGGTAACTTGATGAAAATCATTTATTTCCACCCTGTACATACTATATTTTATTAAAAATAAAATTTTCTTTTTGCTTTAAAATAAATTATTTAAACATATAAAATTAAATCTTGGGTATAGCAGCAAATTGAGAGCCACATAATTTCACACCCTAACAAACACCCTTAGACAATTGTTTCGCCCTCACTTAGGGCTCCTCAGCAGAGACTGGAACCTTTTACAAATATAGGTTCCGGTTTTTGAAAATTCGAAATAAAGGTTTCGGTTCCGATTCCAATTTTAATTTTCTAAACATTAAGGTTCCGGTTCCAGGATTTTTTTTAAGTTCCATAAGTGTTCCGGAAGCAAAAGCAAAAGTAATGACGTCACATTTTATGTTGGTATATAGCTCCAAATATCTCCAAACAAATATGACCTTGATAACTGACAGTCGATGGATGTTAGGTTAAAGTATTGCTTATAATATAGGTGATAATTTATAAATATATTTGCTCTTCGGTATTTCAACTTTTTTTACTCGGGAAACTCTAGTGTTATAGTTACAATTATTTACAATAATGGATACCATAGAAACTGAGCTCTTGGAGTAAACAGATGTGAAGTACCGAACGTGGTTATTATTGTAGATTCTTTTCAAGATGAAATTTGTTTGGAAATATTCAGGGCTACCAATATAAAATGTGACGTAACACTTTTCTAGTCAATTCACACACTGCTATTGGTCAATTAGTAGTGGAAATGGATCTAGTATCAACATCAACTTAGTAAGAAATGGTTATGGTAGCGCTATTGGGAGAATATTGAACTACTTTTTTTATTTACCAGTAGAACCGAAATGTGAAACCGAAAAATGCCGGTTCTCGTCTTAACATTAACACGAATTTTAGTAAGGGTTCCGATTCCGGTTTCAGTTCCATAAAAGTAATCGATTCCGGTTCTTTTGGGTTCCTGTTCCAGTCCCTGCTCCTCAGTATGGGAGGCATTGTCTGAAACCCTGAACCTCTGTACCTGTTGCTTCTCTATATGTAAATCTCGAATTTACATTAATAGTAACAACTACAATTGGAGACATCTATATAATGTTGTCCTAAAGCAAACTTCCATGTACACCCGGAAGTAAATATTATTAGGTAATTATTCGTTATACCGACCCCGATCATACATTCATACATACGGAAATACCAAGCGCTACGAATTTTCGTTGAATAGACGTCATAAAAACAGGTAAAAATTATAAAATCTTCCTCCCATACGACACAAACACCATTTTCACGTAAATACAGCCAACTTTTTTACTAACTGTGATCTAACATCATAACATTCTAACCTCAAAATAGCGATTTTAACATTGTTTTTCTTATTATTTTTATTTTCTTATTTGTTCTCTGAGTTATCCTCTACAACTCAATGTCATTGGTTTACCTGGGTTCAGAAGGGTCCGTATATCGAATAATTAATTATTATTAAATATAAAATTTTACTAAAAATAAAATTTTATTAAAACTATTAGCATATCTCGACATGTGATATTTTGTTCTTGAGATATTTTTTATTATGATATTTTATTCTAGGGATATTTTTTATTATGATATTTTAAACGTGATATTTCGTCAGATGATATTACGTCTGTGATATTTAGGCGTGATGATATATAATTTTTTAATCACCATACCACCTACCAGTGTAGAATCCGAGAGGTGCTTTTCCGCAGCTGGAAATCTTTGTACGAAAATCCGTTCGAGTTTAGCAGACAATATGTTGGACGAACTGGTGTTTTTACGCTATTTTTTTAAAAAATAATTTGTTCTTGTTTTGTTTTTATATTGTTTTAATTTTCTTTTAATTAAATAGGTAAAATCTTAATAATTTTTTTGATTTTATTTTAAATACTTTGTATACACAATCCCGGGATTCCGGTATCCGAAAATTTCAATCCCGAAGTCCCGGAATTGAAAATATACATCTGGATTTGGTTGCACTAGTAGGGGCTAAACAAAAATGTTTTCCGTATTATTCAAAAACTATCATATCAAGTAGAGTTTTAGAATTAGTCTACACAGATATTTGTGGGGCTATTACACCTGTATTGCATTATGGTAATCGTTTTTTTTTTCAATTTTTCAAAAATTATGAAACCAAGGTAACAGTATTATTCTGTAGTAGAAAAGTAGCAAAAGTCAAATGTCATAAAGGGAGGGAATATTGCTCAAAACTAGTTACTGATTTTTGTACAAATAAAAGTATTAAAATTTTGTATAATCTGAAATTATAACATATTCCATACTTTTCGGATACAGTGTATACAGGATAACTTGATGAAATTCCAAGTGGCTTCATTGACAGTTGGTGTGTAAAAATTCAATTAATTCTATGTAAGACAAACTCAGATTAAAAATCAAAGTTAATGTTAAAAACGGGTATAAGGACTGTCTTGAATAAAATCTGTAAAATTTAAAACGTCAAGATTTTTCTTTAGAATAATCTAGTATCCAATTTTGTTTATTGTTTCTAGCCTTACTTTGTGGAACTCCATAATCATGAAGTAAACAAAGATTAATAAAAAGTTTCACAGTTTTTATTAAATTATAGCCTGACAATATTGTTTCGACAGCTATGCTGTCATTATCAAAGGTAATATATATATCATTTTTTTTTCATTTAGTTACCTATTTGTTGTATTTACCTTAGCGCCATGTTTGTTTATATTTATCACGACCTTCTAGATTTCATGAGACGAAGTCTCTTATCCGACCTGGGCACCTTTATGATTTCCCATATAAACTTTGTTTCTGAGAAAACGCAAAAATTCACCGTTTTGGCGCTAGCTGACACGCTGATGTTTATTTGTCACTTGATGATGTATAGGTTAGATAACCCTTACAATGTCAAGCGTTGCATGTTTAATGTAAATATTTTGAGAATTAATTAAATAAATTTATATAATTAAATTAATTATGTTATTAAAATTAATTTACAAGTTTAATAACATTATTAAAATTACAATTTTATAACTTTCTGTGAGCTGGGTTTAGGATAAAGAAAAAGTGAGTAGTAAGTACATTATCTGTTCACGTTTTTGCAATGTTTCTGTTTGCCAAACAAAATTTTAGCAATTTTTTAGGAATTATATTACTAAGTTCCTCCTTGTGGTCGTGGCAAACAAAACTATGAAGAAGCAATTGGAGTTAGAAGTTATGTTAGAATATTAGACGGATTACATTCTCGAGGTAAATGTTCTACAATCTGTATTACAAGTTCGATTATTTGGTTGATTAAAAGTGTAAATCTTCTAGTGGAATATTTTAATGCACCTTTGTCTTGAAGATTTACAAATTCTATCAGTGAATTTGAACACGAGACAGTTAACAGAGAATCTAAACAGACTATTGACATTCAATCCTTTAATGGTTTTTTGCAATGTATCCTGCCAAAAGGACTACAGATGCTGAAAGAATTCCGTAATCGAGATGCATAGATAAGGCTTGAAGTTCTTTTATTAGTTCTGTTATATTTTTAGGTAATTGGATGTTGAAATCTACCCTTTCAGGTATCTGTAATTGTTGATCTGTCGAAATAAGGAAGTATATATTATTTTGCTGTTGAGTGTTGCTGTCCATAATCCCAACGTAAGATTTGAAACCATTTTTCTTGTAAGGTAAATTTTGAAGGAAATTCATGAAATGATATTGTAGGATCAGTACTATTACACATTGCAATGCTGCATTTATACTTTTTTCTGCTAGTGCTTGCCATTACTAAAGTGAATGAAAAAACAGCAACTACGAAAATTTAAACAAATAACTAGGAAATAACGTAATTAAATTAAAAAATAAAGAAAACTACCTTGAAAGATTAAGCAAATATAATTTATTGACAATACGCGCAAAAAGTATAAAAGCGCGCAAGTTAGCTTAGTTTGAAATTGGCGTTTATGTGTGATATCTCCATTTGCGCCTTTTCGTGTTTGGTGGCGCCAGCGGAGAAACACTTGAACTAATGGAGTGCGCAGGCCGGATAAGAGAACTTCGGCTCGTGAAATCTAGAAGGTCGTAATATTTATATTGCCTTTGATAATGACAGCTTCGCTGTCGAAACAATATTGTAGGTTATAATTTAATAAAAACTCTGAAACTTTTTATTAATCTTTATTTATTTGATAACACTAGCATCAAATGCCGATAGATCTCTTCAATTAGCTTCCTCCGTATTTATTGAACAATTTTGAGGAAAGAAAGTTGTCAGAGGTACCTACCAAATGCAGTTACAGAAAAATACAAGTACTCTTCTGATACCGCATTTCAGATGTTTACTAGAAGAGTTCGGTTTCTATAGCATCCATTGTCGTAAATAATTCTAACTTAAGGAAGTTGTGGTGAGATAGTCTGAGTCAAAAGTTATGGAGCTGTTCTATTTTGAGAAATATAAATAATTACATACATAGTCTTGCTTCAAACAATGGCTCAAAGGATACTAGTTTTATTAGAATGTATGTAAAAGCAGTTTAGTTATTATTTATATATGTTTTTAATTAATTATTAATCTTTTTAAAGTCAGAGATTAACTTTTGACTGTCTATTCCAAACTTAAGAACACAAAAAACTGACAAAAAAAAACAATTCTTCTAAGCAGAAATTTCATTTAAGTTTACTTTTTTATTAATAAAAATAAAATAATATTACACTATACACTAAAAAAATAAAGAAATCTCTCTAGAATATAAATAAATTATACGCTTCTAGAGTAGTGAAAAAGTGACAACGTTGCCTTAAGTTGGCACCAGTATTTCGTTTGTTGTTCTGTTGAAAACAAGTTAATGCAGTAAATGACTTTGACTGAAGTTTTGACGTAGCAGTAGAAAATTTCCGAATTACGTATCTTTTTATTTAATACAACTGATTTTGTTTTCGAGATGTAAATTACGAGCGGCCAGTGGTTCTGCATGTAGCTATATAAAGCATTTAAGTTTTTCGCTCGTTTGTTGCAATGCAACGTTGTTACCAAGTGAGCTATATCAAGCGTTCAATCGACAAATTCTTCATATTAATTTATTTTTGGGAAAACCATCCTCCTAACAAATTTGAAACTTTAACGGCACAATCTTACATTGTTACGTGAAATGTTTTGGTGTCAAGTTTTTTTTCATCATTTTTTATGAAATTATTATAATAAATGTATCAACAAATTTCCATTTTGCATAAGATCGCGTGTTATTTTTAAATGCAGTTTATGCATAAACAAACTTCCTAAACATTAAAGATTTTCTAGGAAATAATCTTTTTACATTTTCATCATATTTTTCTACAGCCACAACTTCCTTAAGCTGAGTTCGGCAATTGCCTCAAATTAATCCGATTGCTCGAGTAACCAAAGAGACGATTGTCTTAATAATGGTTGCTATAGTTACTCGAGCAATTGCTGAACTCAGCTTATATCAATAGAGGTTTCAGAATAAAAAGAGTTGAAATACAGCACACAGCACAAGTAAAAATCTGTCTAAATGACATTTTAAGGAATGATTTTAAGTTTGTTCTACATAAACTGAGTTAGATAATTACATGTAACTGATCTTATTGCTTGAGTTACTAGAGAGATGATTTGTCTTAATAATAGATACTCGAGCAAAGAGTTTAGTTGAATGTAATTACCAAATTCAGCAATAGAAAAATAATAGAGCTGCCCTCTTAGTTACACCTTGCATTGGCAATAGGTAAATATCCTAACCACAATAGTAAACAAAATAGACATATTTGTTACATAAATTATTATTTATTTTTAGCTTTTCTTATGAAATGAAACCCTTATTTTTGATGTTAATGTACAGTTGCGATCATTCGCTAAGGAACGATGAAAAAATCATAACCGCCAGTTTTCCAGTTTTTTGTACAAAGTAAATGTAAGTTTATTATATGGTAATTAAGAACATTTCATTTTTTTAAAAAATATAATTACCCAGTTCATAAATCAGGTCGAGTTACAGCATACATTATACAAAAAACTGAAACATTGGCGATCACCATTTTTTCGTTTCTTAGCGATTGATCGCAGCTGTACATATAAATATATAATATTACCTTCATTAGTAGCTTATGAACTGAACAAACTACTATGTTCCAAGAAGAGTCACTTGCATCTTTATTTAGAATACTTAAAACATTGTTGTTATCCATCAGTCTCTCCAAGGATTCGGCACCTTTTTTCCTTTCTGTAACCTTCGATGACTCCAAATTGCTGCAACATTCTTCTAGTTGTTTCGCTGCCATACCTACTTGTATCAGATTAAAACTGCAAAGAAAAATGGGAGATAATACTGCAATTGAAAACCACTGTTGAAGATATTTAACTTACCTAAATTATTTTTTTAGTTTATTATTAAAAAATAATAACTCTAGTTCTACAATCTATTATCAAATACCTTAGATTTAGGTATTGTTCATTTGATGCAAAAGTTTTATGCAATTACAAATGTTAGGCTTATCATAAACTGTTTATGAATTTTTAACAGTACTTTAAAAAAAAAACTTGAACAACATAACCTATACCTACATATAGGATTCTGTTATTAAATAATAAAACTATAGTTTATACCTATAAAAAAAATTGTCTATAGTACGACACTAACAGAACATATTACACTCTATCATCACATTTAAGAAACAACTGCAAAGATTGATGAAATCAAAATTATTCAACAGAAATTATCGTACACAAACTTTGAGATTTCACCTTACCGCTATTTTCACTGCCCAGCTGCCAGCGTTGCCAGGTCCAAAAACAAAAATCACCAGAGCGGCGCGTTCATTTAAAACTTTTAGGAACCGCACAAACAGAAGTTGGAATATGATCCACACGAGATATGTAAAGGTGCGTACAGACCACCGGGCGAAGGTTTGCCCGTTGAACGTTTGCCAAACGTTCGCAAATGTTTTCAAACAATGTGCGCTAAAGACGTCCACACTGCTGCAACGGATACAAATTTGTTCGTGTTTGTAAAGGTTCCAGTTTTATTTTTAAAGCAACTTGCTATTACTTATATTGCTTTCTAATTATTATTAATTTATTACCAATCTGTCATGAACGAGGAAGACGTAAAAGACGATTCACTTATTCATTGTTATTATTGATAATAAATTAATAATGCAAATATCTAAATAGTTCTCCCGCGACAAGCGTAATAAAGAAATAGTTTAATAATAATATAACTAGATTTGTTGCAGCAACAAATTTCTTTTGATGTACCGACGGTAAGTCGAACTTGTTTGCGTGAGCGCGAAGTAGCACGTTTGTGCGCGGTTTGTCGTTCTAACTGACTATATCTGCAACGTTCGCAAACGTTTGGTGCGGTTTGGCGCGGCGGTCTGTACGCACCTTAAGTGCGTTCTTAAAGCGCTATTAGTTACAATTATTTACAACAATGGATACCATAGAAACTGAGCTCTTGGAGTAAACAGATGTAAAATACCGAATGCGGCTTATATTGGCGATTAATATATATTATGTAATTAGGAGATCAAGCGATACTTTAAATCCGAGAAGATGTATTCGAAGATTTAAAGAAGCTTGATCTCCGTATTGCATAAGTTGTTTTATTTTATTTCGTATTTTAATCCTAATTTCTCCCTTTTAAAATTCATCCGAATTTATTGTATAATGAACCAAGTTGCCTTGTCTGTGTCATCATACGCGTAACCAAGGAGATAAAAAGCAGCATGTGGCTGTTATGCAACATCAAATGATTTTTACGTTACCAAGAACAACGGAGATCAAGAACGCCTTGAACTCCGGTGTCATTGACAACGGAGATCAAGTTATACTTTATTTTACTAATTGTAGTATATAAACAATTGTTTGAAATACGAAATGAAATAAAAAATAAAATAGAAACAATTTTGTTATTGGTTTCTCAAATAAGCGTTCGGAAATTGTTTGGAACTCAGCAGAGTAAAGCGTTGAAATACTGAATCCAGCAATAGTAAGGCAGTTAATCAGCAGTTAACAAATTGATTATTGCACGCCCTTGTTCGATTTTTGTGCAGTAACCATCTCTGATATATGTTTATAATTGACGTTAAAGCACAGATTACCTTTACAGATTGCGAAGGCTTTGGCGGTCCCTTTGATCTTAATGTAGCTAAATTTCATGACCTTGCTCCATTTAATAGGTGGTATTACGCAAGGATTTTAAATCACGTGAAAACGGTGGATACAATTCAGAATAAAATTGTTTACATTAGTTGTTTATCTTTATTAATAAATTATAACGAATAGTATTAAAAGTATAACAGCATGAAATATTATGAAATTACTTGAGAAATAAAATGATTTAACTCATTTAACATATTTCACTGCTGCTTTATAAGTATGTAAATGAAATCCTTTGTAAAGCAAAATAAATTGAAATTTTTGCAAAAACCTAGGAGATATAAGTAGGTATAGGGCCACCTTGGGCAGACAGTTCTAGGGACCCTAGATTTTCTGTCTCTCTCTAATCTGGTGACTTTTTGTCTGTCTCTCTCTAGGTGGTTAAGTACGGAATCTGTTTTCCTATGCATATCACGATCTAATTAATTTAATTCGCTGGGTCATTAGCGGATCATTTTTATATCTCGCGGGGTCATCTGCATATCTCATCTCCCTCTCTCTCTCCTCATTTCCCGCTGAAAGATTTGAATTCCTAGCGCTGCTAATTCCATCTATCGGTGACGTCATGTGATCGGTATAGTAGATTTCTATACACCTGTAGATAGGCAACCCACTATATTTTTTTATAGAAATCAATGGAGCCAACAGGGTTTGAACCGGGGACCGCTCGAATGGTAGCCAGCCAATGCATCCACTACACCAACGAGGTAACTATTAAAGCACTGTAAACTGGTTATAAAAAAAATTGTTGACTAGCGACCATGTACTCGTAACATAATACATGTGTAATAATTTCATATTATCAGATATAATATCCATTATCTCAACAAAATCATTAGCAAAGACGTGTTTTACCGTGCCTGTTCATATCGAGCATTTCATTTTCTATATCTCATCTGCATATAACATTTCAACTACAGACATTCCTAAAATATAAATCTATTAGTCATAACATTTAAAATACATCCGAGCAGCATAATTAATAATTATCATGTAGACTTGCCATTTCGCATTAATGATTTCACCTCAGTTCTCAGAACCTGGATCTATGAGGATTATCTCTACGCCAACAAGAAACCTCGAGTAAAATGTATTGTCTCATCCGAAGGCCGTCAACTATTTCTTATCATAACACCATTAAGTTCAAAACAATGCAAATATAATTACTTTCAATATAGTCACTTGTTTAGTATTACATATTTCTTCGGAATGAAGGCCGATTACATCCTTATCTCATTAGATTACTTCAACCCCCAGTATTATTATTAATGTTTGAATTACGTAATGAAATTCAATGTTTACAGTCTGAAGATGTAATCTTTTAACATTTAAAACTATAAACGTTTAAAATTCACACACTTTAAAATACGTTAATCTTTTCAATATGTGATAATAAAAACAACAGACAGCTGACATCACAATCAAGACGTCATGTTTTTACCTTACCGATCTCATTTTTCATATAAATTAATAGATATGATATCCATTATCTCAACAAAATCATTAGCAAAGACGTGTTTTACCGTGCCTGTTCATATCGAGCATTTCATTTTCTATATCTCATCTGCATATAACATTTCAAATACAGACATTCCTAAAATATAAATCTATTAGTCATAACATTTATCCTTCTTAAATGATACAACATAGTATATTGCAATTCAATATGGTTTATTCAACTATTTTCACAATACATAGCATATGCAATTTTAGATTTGGATAATTATACATATACAGATTTATATCGTATAATTAACATATCACATATGCAATTTATAGATTAAATAATCAAATAAATCCCTGAAAACACTCTAAATTGAACACGAATAACGAGGCTTGCGTTTAACCGCTATTTTTCTCTTTTTAGATTTAAAAGTTATTAGATTAACTGAAAGAATATATTTTAAAATTGAAGGCTTATAATTATTGTTCATCAGCTGCTGCGACCTTCTGCTGGTTTTGTTACGAGATTTAAATCATTAATAACACCGAATGACAATAGTTGAAAGCGTTAGATTGAAAAAGGGAGTTTTAAAAGAATAAAACCTTTTGAATGTTGCTGAATAATTATTCCTTGTTTAGGTCTGAACGAACCATACTACGTAGATGATGTATCAAACTTACCGGTACAAAGCACAGACGAGGTAGCATCACCCATGATTACAATCAAATACCCCGATGAATTAACAATGAGCTTATATACCCTCTACAGGTGTTACCGAGAAGACGATGTAAAGATGCGCCAATAAATTTAAGAATTTGGGGTAGTTTCCCTAGGAACCTGCGAAAAAAATATTAAAGATTATAGTATGCAAGATAGTTAAAGAAATGATGCTTTTTAGCTAGACAATAAAGGTTTGCTGAGATTATATACCTTATAAGTTACTTCTATTAACAAGTTATGAACTATCAAATACTATTAGTCAAAACTGTCTGAACAACCACATTTACTATCAGCCAGTATGAAGTATGAATACGAAGGCGTATAAATTCGCATATAAACAGACATTAATCAATACAAATCATTTAAACGATCACAGATAAACATATACGTTTGCCTACTATAAATATATTCAAACTACTCATACATACTATAAACATGAGGAGCAGGACTATGAAACCATATAAACAGATACAAACATAGACATAGTAATCCATATGAATACATATAAATACATACATATAAACACGTAAGTACACATACTATAAAATAATATATTTAAACGCATGCAATCATGTAAACGGATGCAAAGTATGAAAACGAAGATATACTAACACATGCAAAACAGATATTATTATAAATAGCCCATAATAGAATAGAATAGAAGTTAAAACGGGTATTATTTACATTTACATTTACTGCGGTAGCAATGCAAATTTGCTTTTAAATATATTTTAAATTGACATACATTATCAGAAAAGAATTGTAATATCAAGCAACCGCTAGTTGAAAAAACTAAGCAACAGTACAAGGACTACAGTAGTTCTGAAAAAATTTACAATTAAAAGAATTAGATTAGATGTCTAGGTCAATCAATCATTACTTCTCAATATTTTAAACTGAAAATTGGAATCATCTGAAACCGCATAAAATTTTAATTGTACGAATAACTCGTTCAACTATTGAAGTCTCACGGAATACGTAGAGTAATGATTTATGTAGTATTCTTTCGTTAACTTTAACTCGATATATACAAATTCATATATGAGAGAAATGTTATATAAGTCAATACAGCCCTATAACTATCATTTATTGAGCTATACAAAGAGATTTATATCTACGCTAAACTAAAGATTAATAGAAGTAATGCATTCCTGATATCATAAGATAACGATAAAACACATGATTATTCTTAGACTAAGGTCTAATTTAGGTAGTGAAATTGTAGGTCATCGAATTGTAGGTACATATCATGATATGATATCATACAATTATATTCTAGTAAGAATTGTAATAAAGTCACTGATATAAATAACAACATTCTTTATCACGATCATCTATCATTATCATAATCATCTAATGTCATGCAGAGTTAGCATCTAGCTCCTAAGTTCGTATATGCGAGAATCGGTATTATATAACACACACATCAGTCTACATTCATCGTTCTAATATTGATAGGAACTTTCTAGAATCTATAAAGTTGTACTACATATATTCAACTAATTTGAATATACGATAACGGGTACTCATTATACTTCTATGCACACAATCGATGTATCAGTACACTCCAACCACGTGATCAAGATTGTAGTATTCAAATCAAGCTTCCTAGCCTCTATACAAGTATTCTAGAACACAGAGTATTCATCACTAAACGTTTATGAATAATAATAATTTGTAACCATTTTCGATACCTTCAAAATATAAGTCTATGACATATGTTTGTAATACGTCTTTATAACTTTGAAATACAGGGTAGTTACCTCTTGCAATATCTACAGTTACGAGAACCCTGAAGACTTAACTTAGAGAAATAAGTCAGATAAATATTTTACTTTTATTGAAACGATAACTTTGCATACTAATATATGAAAATAATATAATGTATATCGCCTGATAAATAAAATTGAAATTATTCTTATTCTTTTACAATGAAATTTGTTTTGAAAAACACGATGAAACGTTATGTATATTAATGCAGGAGTTCTGTTAACGCATTTGTTATTTAGAGATTCACTTATAAGTACACTATCTATTTAGCTGATTCAATAAAAATTTCATTATTTTTTAAAATTCCTAACGAGGGACCTACTGATAAGCGTTATATTATACCAGGTACGTATGATACTCTACTGCTGATTGCATACCTGATGAACGCAGTTGTACAAAGTAATATAGGATATACGTTACAGAGAAGTTTAATTTTCCGTGCAACAAATGACCTATATATATATTTTATGTACAAGGCTGACATTAACATATTTAGCGCATACCTGTTGAACATAGCTCTACAAAGTAATATTTAAAAGACTTAAAAGGCTTATATTTTAGAGATCGGATACAGGCGCATATATTCCTGTATATTACCTCTAAATTTTACTTTAACAATACATGTAGTCAGGTTTGGCGTAAATAACAATTAGGGATATCAAAGTCATACTAACTGAACGCTAACATAATATGCTCTACAGGTCAAACTCAATTAATTAACCCTGGGGCTATACATCCTTAGGCTAGAAACAGTCTTGAAACAAAAAATGGCTGAGTCCACCCTGTTAGACAAGAAATCAGAGTATGGGCGTGATAAATAAAACATATAAAGTTATTTTACAAACATTTATTTAGTATACATAACATAATACAAGAATATAGATCATAAGTTGTTTTCTATGACGACTGTTGTAGTTCTACGGGTCTCTGAGTCGTCGTATGCCCTCGCAGCAATACTAATACGTATAAAGTCCGACGACTGACTCATTGGAACTGTACCGGTAGCCCTTTCCTTGTTC
This sequence comes from Agrypnus murinus, assembly GCA_929113105.1. Taxonomy (NCBI): domain Eukaryota; kingdom Metazoa; phylum Arthropoda; class Insecta; order Coleoptera; family Elateridae; genus Agrypnus; species Agrypnus murinus. The sequence continues at coordinate 206,319,979 of OV816025.1, forward strand.
AACTCTTCGTTACTATCACAGTTGGTAAACGAGGAATCACATTCATCAATACCCAAATGCATGGCTGAAATCATATATTCTTCTTCTTCTTCTGTCTCAACGATATCAGTAGGTCCATTTGCTTCCTTTACCAGAGCTGTCTTTACAACATTTGCGTTATTATGTACGTTTTTTAAATGCCTTTTATAGCTGTCGATGCGTGAAAGATATTTGAAGCAATTAGAACACCGGACTTTGATTGATTCGTGAACGTTTTTTCGTATGTCTTTTTAGTTGTCAGAGGGTGAAAAAGTTTTGACACAGCTAGAACAGCAGATTCTGTTTGAATCGGGTATGGTTTTTACGTGTCTCTTGCAGGTGAATGGCCTCGCGAAAGACTTGAAGCAAACCGGACACTGTATTTTGCAATCCTGTCGACCAGAGCCATTCTTCTTCTTACGCTGGTCCATCTCGACTAATGAAGGAACAGGAACACTACCCGTCGATTTATACTGATCGACCAGAGCAATCGGTTGTTCTATCCTACGTTGAGAAAATAATTATACTATGTAAGCATAAATACGCTACATATGATTGCGAGCCTGAGTATAAGCATAAACCCTATACTACAGATTTTTATCCTTTTTCATTATATCTACTACGAGGTGAAGAATAGGTACATTTAACATGCGTATGCTACAATTATCTAATTTCTAGTTTTCTAGACGTAATGTAATTTTGAACAGATTTTAACCCTTTTCGTTATATCTACTACCCTTGTAAGCGATTTCTACATATACGTTCTTATTGTTTATACACCATATAGATATTCGTAGCATCTAAAGTAAACTCTTATTTAAACGTTATTTTACAATATATCATACATTTCAGCAGCTCGTATGATTATCCGTCTCTATCGTAACCCAGTATGTAAGGACATTATGTTAAATACTATCTCATACATGTAAATAAACATTTCTTTAAAGAGTTTGTTAGGTCACCTATGGTGCTATTCTGTAAAAATTTGTTATAGACTATAAAGTTATAGAGTATGTAGCTAATAGAGCTCTGTAAGTAAGTTCCTAAAAGTTCTTACAGAGCTTGAACAAAAATGGTATTCTATAAGCGCCTCTGTAAGTATTTGAGTTACAGCGCTAAAGTACTCACTTATAGACGTCTACCTATGCGCACCGAAGTTAATCGTTTTACAAGGCGGCGCTGAATTTTGAAATGTCAAATAAATTTTTATAAAATTGATATTACAGGAGTGTTCAATCGTTAATCATGAGTGGTACAAACGACAATAAACAACGACGTAAAAGAAGTGCGAACACAAGTATCGAACAAATTGAGGAATATTTAAAATTTATGGAGTGCGACGAAATTTTTCGTACGAACACGTTGAAACCAACCGTTGCGCCCGATTATATAGAGAAAAGCTGGGACAAACTGGCAAAAAAGTTGAATTCTTGTGATTCTGGACCTGTTTTGTCTTCCAAGGAATGGACCAAAGTATGCATGAATAATTATAATCAATTTTATCAGCATATTTGTAATACATAATTTGTAGAGATTCAACGACTGGAAAAACAATACAAGGGCCAAATATCGAAAAGTGGTGGAGAGTAGAATAAAAACTGGAGGTGGTGAGGGAGAAAATGTAAAACTGTCAAACCAAGAAGACAGGGGGCTTGCTGTGTGGGGGAAAGTAGCAGTAACAGGTTCTTGTAAAGTTCCCGTTGTTGGGGGTTTGCAGTTACATTTAAATCCCAGAATGGAAATGGATACTGAACTCACGCCCTTACCATCTCCAGAATCTCCTCTTCGGGAACCTACAGATGTTCTACGATTCGAAATTAATGAAACTATGAGAGCGTTAGAAGTGGAAAAAGAAATGGAAGTCAATCAAGGCGATTCGCAAGAGGAGAAATCCCAGTTACATCGACAGAAAAAAAATAAGAAAACACTATGTAAGAGGCCAAAAGAAAATCGAACCATAAAAACAATAGGAGAAGAATTACTTTCAGAATACAAGAAAAATGACCAAAGTGAAAATCATGTAAAACTAGCTGAAAAACAATTGAAGCTCGAAGTCGCAAAATTTAAATTTGAAGTCGCGAAATATAAATTTGAAAATTCATCTTTTTCGTTCGATCCGAATTTATCATTTTAACATTATTTTATAGAAGTAATAATTAAGGCAATTTTTATTATATTTCTGATTTGAGTAGTTTTAAGTTCATAGAACATTATTGTAAATCGAGTTCAATAAATAATATAATTGTTTATTAACGAAGCAGCTACTTTATATGGATTAAACATTATTTCTCCTGATATAATTTTCCCTGGCAAGTCTTCCTTGCCGTAATAAATGCTGGTCATTGTTTTCACCTTCGTCATTTTCGTCCATATTATGATTATCGTGATCATTATCGTAGGCTATGTTATCTTCATCAAATTCGATGTTCGCCCAGACAGCGATGTTGTGCAGAATAGCACTAGCATATACAAGAAATGCTGCATCTGCAGGATGATAGTGTAATACTCTATGATGTATCAAAGCTCGCCAACGTCCCTTTAAAATTCCAAAGATGCGTTCTATTACGTTTCTAGTTGATCGCAGAAGTACATTAAATCGAGCCTCTGGAGTATCATCCACAACGACAGCAAAGGGAGTAAACAGCCAAGGTTCTAGACCATAACCGCTATCTCCTATTAACACAGACGTGGTGTCTCCGTTGTGATATTCTTCTCTTAAATAATTTCGCAAATGTTGAATTCTCCATATGGCCGAGTCATGTACCGAACCAGGAAATCGTGCGTCACAAGCTAAAATTCTTCCATCCGCATCACCAACCATCATCACATTAAGACTATAAAATCCCTTTCTGTTAAGATACACGTGGGGTGGATGATCTTCATCAGTAATTGGTGGACAAACTATTGCGATATGTGAGCCATCAATACAACCTAGAACTCCTCGAAAACCATATTTTTCGTAAAATGTTTGTTTTACTTTTGCTTTTTCATTAGCTGTGGTAGGGAATTTTATCCATTCAGGCATCAATACCTCAACAATGAGTCTAGAAATTTCTACAATGGAACGACTTATACATGTTTGGCTCAGTGCTAGCCATGAACATCCTCCTACTGCGTGCTGATACGACCCTTTGGCCAAAAAATGTAAAGTGGCAAGAACCTGTGTGTTTTAAGAAGTAATTTTATCATTATAACGTAGGTATTCATTAAACTTTTGCTTACCCTTAAATAAAACGGTACTCGCGTAGACCTTACACTTGTTGCTGCATATGGGCTCAACCAATCAATTACATCTCTGGTTAGTTCTTTGTACAATCTGAAATTGCTTCGAAATTCTTGTTCCGGCATCTCAAAAGGATTTAGTACATCCCGAAGATGTCTACGATGAATTCGCATGTAATTTCTAAACAAAATGTTGATAAGAACGATAAGTATGATTTTTTCATTAAAAAGCCTGTAGCAATTATTTCTTACCTTCTTTCGTCTTCATTTATTAACAAATATATTACAATTGGAGCAATATTGTTGCGATTCATGACTATTATTTTAATAATTATTATTGAAAATTACAATCATTTTGACACTGTTACCTAGACCACGCTACATTACAGAGACCGTAAGGTGTTTATAGTCGCTGTTTGGCTCGCCATAAATTTACAGAGTCTTTAAGCTATAGAACATTAGTTACAGACAAATATTTTTTTAAAGAATACGATTTTGCTTATAGTCTATAGCTTAAAGAGTTACAGCGCTATAACGATTATATTTTTCTTACAGAATAGGTAAATAGATCTCGTCGATTACAGTTTTACCATTAGGACATACTTAGTAGGTTATATGTGCTAAGTAAAATAATAAACAGATATTTCGAAAATTTTATGCATTCTTGAGAGAACGGGGTATAATATTTAAAAACACACTGTAGAAAATATATCAGCAGAGAAAGGGAATACATAAATACAGTATGTTTTGTATGATGAGTTGTCGTCAGTTTAAAAGAAATAAGTTCGTCGCCATATTTAAACGTTATTTTACAATACATCATACATTTTCAATAGCTTCGAAATACGCAGATATGTAATAATATACTATATACTCTTGTAGGTTATTCAACGTATCTATAGTAAACTCTTATGATTAATAATAATCTGTAACCTTATTGTTTTTTATTACATCACAGGTTAGAGCATACGAATATAATTTAGGTTAGATTAGGTTAGAGCCTACGAATACATTTTTAGGGCAGAACGTAGGGAGCAGAGTAAGTACAAAACAACATACTTTCATACAAGAACGTTTATTGATACGAGTAGTTTCGACGCTACTTAAAACATAATACATAACTTATATATATATATATATATATATATATATATATATATATATATATATATATATATATATATATATATATATATATAAATTTTAGTTGAAATTAATTTTTATTAAGTTGAATAATGATTTTACATTAAATAATATTTAGAATGCAAATTCATATAGAAAAATTTATCATCGACTCTGCTGGGACTCGAACCCAGGACCCTCCTTAAATATCTAATTCATAAGGAAAATTTCTCGCTATGCTGGTAGTCGTGCTCTGTAGCTCAGTTGGTAGAGATACCACCTAGACAGTGGAGGGTCCTGGGTTCGAGTCCCAGCAGAGTCGATGATAAATTTTTCTATATGAATTTGCATTCTAAATATATATATATATATATATATATATATATATATATATATATATATATGATACTTCACTACTTTTCCGGGTTTCACTCCGCGTATTCACTATTCGGCTCCTAGAGGAACCAGACAATAGTTGACGACGTTTCGGCAAGATCACACTTGCCATCTTCAGGTCACTTCTAACTTCCTTCTGCTTCGCGTGGTTACACGATGTAGACTGTCTACATCGTGTAACCACGCGAAGCAGAAGGAAGTTAGAAGTGACCTGAAGATGGCAAGTGTGATCTTGCCGAAACGTCGTCAACCATTGTCTGGTTCCTCTAGGAGCCGAATAGTGAATACGCGGAGTGAAACCCGGAAAAGTAGTGAAGTATCATATAATATCCGCGGAAACTTAAAATGTAACATATATATATATATATATATATATATATATATATATATATATATATATATATATATATATATATATATATATATATATATATATAATATCTATTAAAATAGTACATTTCGTATACACTAATAATGGTACTACATACCCGACTATAAAGTAAACATGGTAAGTATAACAGCAGTTTAAAAGTATAGATAGTAAATATAACTATATCTAATTATTTTATAAAATACTATGTTAACTAAGAGGTTATATACAGAATATATACGCCTGTATTCGACCTCTAGAGGGTTCATAAGACTAGACTAGACCAGACCAGACCAGACTAGACCAGACCAGACCAGACCAGACTAGACCAGACCAGACCAGACCAGACCAGACCAGATCAGACCAAACCAGACCAGACCAGACCAGACCATACCAGACCAGACCAGACCAGACCAGACCAGACCAGACCAGACCAGACCAGACCAGACCAGACCAGACCAGACCAGACCAGACCACACCAGACCAGACCAGACCAGACCAGACCAAACCAGACCAGACCAGACCAGACCAGACCAGATCAGACCAGACCAGACCAGACCAGACCAGACCATACCAGACCAGACCAGACTAGACTAGACTATAGATGATAGACAGTAAAATCATGAACAATTATACCACCTGCAATATAATAGAGCTTACTTGATATTTTAAAATTAGTGGCTGAATCTAATTATTACAGAAATTCAATTGTAGAAACTGAAGATGTAATCTTTAAAACATCTAAAGTTAGAAGTTTTTAGTAGTCAGGTTAGATTAATAGAGGGTGTTATAATCAAATCGTTTTTAGAAACTATTTGTTTTGTAAGATTGGCGCCGTAAGGAAAAACAACATAGCTGTAGTCTTGATTTTGAAATTGAGATAGCTCGGAACAAAACGATGAATACAAAGTTTAGAAGTTTATTTCAAAATTCTGTGATAAAAAACATTAATTCTTCTTTACTTTAAAACCCAAAATTGCATGATAAATCAATATAATATTAATATAAATGATTAAATTAAATGAAGCAATCTAGGTAGCAATATAATATTAGTTGGGTTACAGTCTACGAATATATTTTAGGTTAGATTTAGGTCGCGCGCGACCTAAATCTAACCTAAAATATATTCGTAGACTATAGACTAGACGTAGACTATAGATACTAGAGTTCCTAAATATGAACTGAGCTGTGTCTTATTTAGAGTTAAGTCACGCATGTCAAATTTTCCTAGTGACATTCTATATTTTGAAACTATTAGATGGTTGGTAATTATGAGAATTGGTTCAATAAATTAAACTGTCAGTATGACAATTATATAAATCTGAACTTCGGTACAATTAATACTTTATTAAAAGCTGTGGTAAAATTGATATATTTAAAAATTCTCTACAGCATAAAAATAAACATGACAGCATAACCTAATATTTATAACTGACAGTTGTTGAATGTTGTCACTAAAGTAAAAAGAAAGAAAAAAAAGTATCTCTGTTTCAGACAGCTTAGTTTTGGCCTAGAAAGAGATGGATTTTGACATCCGTGTCCTAACTCTAAAATAACACAGTTAAAGTTTTCATTTAGGAACTCTAATAGATACTTATTACTCATTTCTATGAAGGAACCTAACCTAAAAACTAAATACATATGTTTCGAATTTTAATAATTTTACGATTTAAACTCTATATTATTCGTTAATGATCTAAAGGGAATGCATTTATTCAATGCTAAATAAAAAATGCATAACAAATCTCTAACAATATTATTTTTTGCCTTTTCATAAAAACTGGGTTCGGTTATTTGTATTCTTGGAGCAGAATTTGGTCACGTGATGCTGAAACTCTTAAAGCCCGGTCTTTTGGCTCTAGTAAGGTGGCTTAAGAGGTGTATTTCAAGATTACCGTTACCTGGCGGATAAAACTACCAAATTTGGTATGAAGGTTCTTTAGGGCATACTAATAAATGTTAGCTTTGGAGCCCTCTGGATTTCTAAAAAAAACTTCATGTACAGCACTAAAATCCAAAATGGCAGACAAATACGACAAAATATCACTTATAACACAATCAATAATACTGCTAATTTTGAATTACAGCTTAGAGCTAAGTACACTACACGCCTAACTTAGTGTGTTCTATATACAGTTCTACATATATCGATCTGATATATTGATACCATAATATCAATAACATTAAATGTTCAAATCGATTTTTCTCAGAATTTTTGTTATGCAACGAATTGATGATTTATGATTTATTTGCATGATCGTAAAGGGAAGAGAAATCACTATCGGATTCCACTACTAAAAATCTATATTGTCATTTAATTTTTTTTGTGATGACGTCATAATTAACAAACATTTACAAAGTTCAGCTCGATTTTTCTCAGAATCTTCGTTATGCAACCTTATGATTTATTTGCATGACCATAAAGGGAAGAAAAATCTCTATCGGATTCCACTACTAAAAATCTATATTGTAATTTAAATTTTTTTGTGATGACGTCATAACTTAGAAACAAATGAAAGTCGGAAGGTGAATCGCACATATTAATGTGTATCTTTAAAAAACAAAATCGACGTGTTTCAGCGTTTAAAAAAACCCGGTTGAGTTCGCTTTTTTTTAATATTCCATACTTTAATCCCACCCTGTGTATAAAATACAATAAAATATATCCATATCATTTATTAAAGTAATATATGTCCAAATATAACGCTAATACGAGTTCCTAATAACAAAAAAGTATTTATAGTTATTCATTCAATGGAATGTGTACAGCGATCAAAAATAATGGTGATCAATATTTACCACGTGAGTTTCGACAACTCGAGTTTATTTCTCAATTCACGACTGACCTCCAATATATCAAAGGTCAAGAGAATATTCCGGCGGACCCTCTGACAAGAGTTAATCTTATTAACGTCCCTGTAAGTCGCTGTATTTCAAGAACAAGATCCCGAGTTAAACCAGCTCCGATCTCGTAGTAACTTTCAATTCATTTCCCTTCAAACTGCCAACAAATCAAGCCTCTGGGTGGATGTTAGTATAGGCCAACCACGACCCTATATCCCGCTCAAATTCAGGTACCCCTTATTCCAACAACTACACAATATCGCCCATCCTGGCATCCGTGCTACTAAAAAATTGATTACGCAGCGATATCTGTGGCCATCTATGCACCACGATATTCAGAAGTGGGTCATATCTTGTGCTGAATGTCAGAAACATAAGATTCGACGTCATACGATAACCCCTCTACAATCTATTGTAGAACCAGATGAACGTTTTACTAAGGTCCATCTCGACATAGTACACCTTCCTTCTTCGGGAGGTTACAAATTCCTCCTTACCATTATTGACCGCTACAGTCGGTGGCCGGAAGCAATTCCTCTGAAGGATTCTTCCGTGGAGTCGGTAATTACTGCATTTGTCGACACGTGGGTGTCCCGCTTTGGTATTCCCAAGTATCTCACCACGGACAATGCAAGAATATAACTTTCTCATGCATGGATCAACTTCATGGCCATGTTAGGAATTAAACACGTCAAATGCACGGCCTTCCATCCGATTAGTCAAGGCGTTATCGAACGTTTTAATCGGACACTCAAGCAATCCATTCAAACCACAGGAACTTCCTCCTGGTTAACGAATCTCCCTTGGATTCTCTTGAGCTTACGTGCAACCCTGAAATCGCAAGTTAATGTTTCTCCTGCAGAAATACTGTATGCTACCACCTTACGACTACCTGGAGATTTCTTTGAAGAAGAACAACTGGCTAACGATATGAACCTCCCTAATTTCATAGCCAATCTCAAACGTCGTATGAGGAAGCAGAAGCATTTAAAAAAAAAACGTATTCCGTCCCCAGCGACTTGACCAACTGCACACACGTGTACGTTCGTAATGACACGCACACTCTGGGCATGAAAGACAGTTACTTAGGACCCTATAAAGTGTTAGAACGGACAGTTAAATACGCTACTTTAGAATATCACACTGGCCCTATCTCTTTAGATAGGCTAAAGCCTGCATATTTTTTAGATTAGTTACTGCATAATGTTAAGCCAACAATGAAATGCTTTCAAATGCTAGGCGAAGGCATTTTTAAAAAACCTTTTATCTGTTGACTTTGAAAATTTGAACACTTTTCTGTTTTTTTCTTTCTGTTTACAGATTCCAAGAGGTGCCGTCGCGTGACTCAAACATACTCAAGCCTAATTTTATTGTTTACATTTGTAAGGTCGATATTGTTAGTTAACTTAAGTTTTTCATTGTTCCTACCTTAACCTGTTATTTTACTTTAAGTTACCTACCTATACTACCTAGTGGAGTTTTTGTAGCTGGAGCATTTTACAACTTTATTCAAGTTCCTTTAAAATACTCCATTTTTTCTCCAAAATACCATTCCGTATTTTTTCCTTTTCATGTATTACCCTCGTTTCAGACCGGGCGGGGTAAATGTTGTGAATGGCTCACAACTTGCATTCATTACGTAGATACGGAATAATACTAGGCAACGAGAATAATAAAACAAGTCGAATAAAGATCCTTAAATCAAAATAAGTTTATGTTTTATTTGATCTTAATTAAATAGGTCAGTAGATTGCCCTCAAGAGCTAACTCAACAGCTCCCGCAACTACAGCACCTCACCTTCCAACTATAAGACTTTTTTTTTCTTTTGTGGGCCTGTGTAATTATACCACCTTAGGGTAGTCTAATCGTAACATACTTCACAAATTTAAACTATTCGTGGGGTTTTCCCCACTTCCATCTAAACTTCTCTATGGTAGGGTGAGTATTCCAAACTTACGACAGGGACATACCAATATATCGCCCCATCGAATTTGGTCACGATTCCACTACTATTACTGTTTTTTGTAGTAGTGTTTCCGAATTACTTTCTATGCCCTGCTACGTTAATATTTAAGCTTGCACGGAAAAGATTAACGTTTACTAAACGACTCTAATATTCAGTTTCATAGAGGATGGAAAGGTAAAGTGTGCCAGAGCTTTCTATACGTCACTGACTTACGAAAAAAAAACTCCACAAAAACAGTTTTGGTGATGAAGTAAGAAAAGTTAATAATTTTTAATCTGTCAATTTATTTATTAAGAACATTGTTGTAGGTATCTTATTAAGTTGCGCAGTTAATTTGCATAGACTCGAATTAAATTAGATTACTCATAGAAAGCATTTGTATTAACTTATGTATATTTTAATTCTTATTAGTTTTAGTAAGGATAATGTCAGCTTGTAGTGCATGGAAAAATTTATGACGACCGTTTAATAACTTTAATAAAAGCATATTATATTTATCTCTCACAACAGGAAAAATACTTACTATTAGTCACTACTGAAACACATTGTACACAATTATTTTTTTAACAAGCACGTGTGAGTTATGTTGTCTAAAATTTAAAAGAATGTTTAATTTTCTATTAGACTTTGAACAAAAGGAAACACATCAATTGTAATTATGCAATACAAACATTCTTTAGGAGGATCATTCAATGTAGTCGTGCATTTTATGTGCTAAAAACACTTTTAACTTGGTTCGTTTTTCAACTTACGTACTCTACAGGATGTTCCAAAAATAACAAAAATACGTTAAGAGAGGATGATTATATGTAGAAAAAACTTTTCTTGCACCTTTTTTTTATAAAATGTTTACTTTTCAAGTTATTTGAGGTTAGAGTTTTGAGTCCGACCCTGCACATACTATACAGTTTGTTGATCTTGAAATAAATTCGTAAATAAAATACATTTCGTCCTTGCTTATTATCTTTAACGATGACTGCTGCAGTTTGTTGATCTTCCAATAAATTCACGTTGAGTGAGAATCTGTAGTACAAGCTTATTATTACAAAGGTGTAATAATTAGCGTTTCATTGCGCATTTATGTATAATTACGTATACACGGCTCTCTTGTATACATACAGCTGAGGCCAAAAAATGGAAACACCAGCATTAATCAAGTTAACGCTTTTTTATAATTTTACACGCTGTAAGTGGAGTTTAGTGCTATAAGTTATTTAAAGGTTATTTATTTTGTCTATTCTGTAAGCTTCTATAAAGCATATATATAAAACACTATAACTTTTGAAAAATATGTAGACTGTAACAAAACAGCGATTTTGTAGGTCTTCTATAGTTCTATAAGCTTTATAGTTGTATAAGAAATATCTATAACTTTACAGTGTCCAAAATCTCGCCGCATAATTTCTTATAGTGTATTGCCGCACTGTTCCAATAAGAATTTGATAAGAAGAATGGACAATAATGCGAGGATAGATCGAAAAATTTCTAGAACAAGACGGAAAAAACAACTTTTTGGGGAAAATCGTATTTATTTTTCTACATAGTCTCCTTTCAGCTCTACACGTTTAGTTCAACACTTTTCAAGACCCTTCACTAAAATAAGAACTATCCAAACCTTCAAAATATCCATTTACAGCTTCGATGAAAATTTCTTTCCAGCCAACCATTTCTTGAGATTTGGAAACAAGAAGAAATCCGACGGATGCTAATCTGGCGAATAGTGTGGATGTTCAATTAACTGGAATCGTAGTTCGTGCAGTTTCGCCATCGCAATTGCCGGCTTATGGGATGGGGCAGTGGCGGATTTAACACTTAAGGGGCCTGAAGCGTTACAAATTTTTGGAGCCCCATAGTATAAATCAATTACTACAATTTATATACCTTTTATTTTTTATCAAAAATTAAGTACGTATAATTATTAATATCAGGCGCGAATCCACGAGGAGAGGGGATGGAGGAAATTTCCTCCCCAAGATTTTTTAAATAATTCAACTTTGTCTCATGCGGCACTCACAGAAGTGTGAAATTGACGTTTTTGTACGTGTTACACACTATACTTTATCTACGACCATATATTTAACCTAGAATATGATTTGAGATTGAGGTGCTGGATTGTCAAAAGTAGATAATGCCCCGTTTTTTGTGGAAAACAGGTGTTAATTAAGAAATGCGTATAACTCAATGTAATAATCATTTATTATTTAAAATTAATACTGAAATTTGAACAATTATTTAAATTAATAATAGTAGTTTTGTTGATGTCTTTAATTTTTTATTTGTCATAGACACATGTATTTTGGACGTCGTGTTGTTCCGCCGCTGTTTTTTTGTTAATGTAAGTAAATCATAACCTCAATCTACAAATACATTGAATACCTAATCCTTCATTTGAATGTAATTTGAAATAATAAATTCCCAAAACATTTTTAGATTTCATTGTAATAGACAGGTTATTGTAAACGTATGGATTAAAGCCATCAGAAGGCTATATCGTTAAATCAATTTTGTTACTAGACTGTGTGAAATGTGTAATTTTCGTTAGTGGTCGTAGATAAATTAGTTATTAGTATACCAAATAAAGTTGTACTTTTTTTATCACGTATATGGAGATTGATGAACAATCATAACGAGTGATAAAAAATCAACTTTAGTGCTGAGGTGTACATTACGTTTTTTCTGAAATCGTGAAATTAAAAATTTAAAATACAAAATGTGCTTTTAATAACAGTAGAGTAGGCAACTAAGTCAACGCGGCTGTGTGCGACATATGTCAAATACATGTGAAACAATGCAAATAAAAATGACAGATGAGTCCGTAAAAGTCAGTTTTGACATATGTCATTGTGACAGATGAGTCAATAAAAGTTCTACTAAATTTTAGAAAAACATTTTATTCCTTAAAATAAGTTCATTTATAATGGAACTTCTCTGATTTATTAAAAGATTATTAAAAGTTTCACAGTTTTATTAAAATACAACCTGACAATATTGTTTCGACAGCTATGCTGTCATTATCAAAGGTAATATAATTATAAACAAACACGTTGCTAAGGTAGATACAAAATAGGTAACTAGATAAAATAATAATAATAATCATAATTAAATATCTAATACTTCCAGTAACGGAGAATTACTGAGCTCAAGTTGTTCATTCATTAAAGGTACCCTGAGTTTGTGTTTGTATATCTCAAATGCTTCTAAAATGTCTAATTTGCGTTTGTTATTACAAAAATGTAGGAATTTAATATTATTTTGAGAAGTCATTGTGTGATTTTGTTCTAAAAGGTGTTTGGCGTAATTCGATTTTTCAGGATGTTTATTTTTGTAATGACGTACGTGTTCTTTATATCCTATGTCAAAATTTCGAAGTGTTTGTCCAATATATACCGAACTACAAAAAGAACAATTTAAACGGTAAATGCCCGATTTCATGATATCATGTGTTCTGTCTTTAGCATTAAATAAAAATGAAAAAGTGTTAGTGTTGGTTTTAAATGTTATTTTATAATTGTTGGTTTTTCTTAGTATATGTGCAATTTTTTCTGATATTTTCCCAAAATATGGTATAGATATGTAATTTGTGTCTTCTGTTTGATTGTCAATGGGATATATTCTTTTGATAGGTAACCTATAATCTTTTTGTTTAATTAAAGTGTCAATCATGTTCGGATTATAATGATTTGCATGTGCTAGTTGTTTAATGGTTGATATCTCTTTGCTAAAATCTGATTTTGTAGTTCTTTTTGTAGTTCGGTATATATTGGACAAACACTTCGAAATTTTGACATAAGATATAAAGAACACGTACGTCATTACAAAAATAAACATCCTGAAAAATCGAATTACGCCAAACACCTTTTAGAACAAAATCACACAATGACTCCTCAAAATAATATTAAATTCCTACATTTTTGTGATAACAAACGCAAATTAGACATTTTAGAAGCATTTGAGATATACAAACACAAACTCAGGGTACCTTTAATGAATGAACAACTTGAGCTCAGTAATTCTCCGTTACTGGAAGTATTAGATATTTAATTATGATTATTATTATTATTTTATCTAGTTACCTATTTTGTATCTACCTTAGCGACGTGTTTGTTTATAATTATATTACCTTTGATAATGACAGCATAGCTGTCGAAACAATATTGTCGGGTTGTATTTTAATAAAACTGTGAAACTTTTAATAATCTTTATTTATTTCATGACATTAAGGAATTTCACCCATTCGAAAGCATGGTACAGTTCCCCTTCCCCGAATGTAAGTCGAACGACCGCGCATAGTTTCCTAGAAGGCATTGAAGGCAAGCCATTCGGACCGACAGCGATGATACATTCTTTGCAGGTCTGCTGCGAAACTGTATATTCCATTATAAAATTTTACCTGTCACTCTGAATGCTTGCGCACGAAACTCTATTGCGTCGTCCGTACACCTTTTTTACCCGCCTGTACACGATACGAACTGTTGTTCTCACATGTTTCACTATTCTATTTGTCGCATGTCCACTGCGATCCTGGACAAGGGGCCTCTGCGAGGCCCCCTGATTTGTGGGGCCTAGAGCAACCGCTTCCATCGCTTGTGCGTAAATCCTCCACTGTTCACCGAATGTCTATCAGAAACCATTAATTCAAGAAATTAGTCATCATAGTAGTCGGATGACCGCGCTGATTGTGCGAGACCAGCATACGGACAGATGATACATTCCTCGCAGGTCTGCGGTGAAACAGTATACTCCGCAGTGGCGGATTTAACACTTGAGGGGCCTGAAGCGCTACAAATTTTTGGGGCCCCCAAGGATCAACATAAATTAAGGTCTATAAAACAAAAAATAATAAACTATAAAAAAATAAACAATTTACCAAAATCGAAAACTTTTTATTAACATTATAATAAATTATACTTATATGGATACTGTATTGTACAAATCAATCGGTAAGAGCAGAAAGGTAGGTAACATTATGTCCATAATATCAATGTCAAATCAAATATTAATGCAAAAATATATAAAGTACTAACAAAATAATTCAAAATATCTGAACGCAACAAAAACAGACGCGCAAAATATAAACAAGCAGAGAAGTGAGGTTGATTAAAATACTACTAAAACAATGGTGGATTCACGCATGCTTATATAAATTTGGATTGGCGGGACCAGGCGAGCTTCGCATCTGTAAAGTATAATCTGTGGTCAAATCCGGCAAATAATTATCTGCCTAGTCATTTACTAAGTGACGGGACAGACAGTAAAACGAGAATAAATCTATACGATTTTGCTTCATGCCTAGGCATAAAGGGTTCATTGAATGAAGGTTACTAAATGTCGTTGTTTAGAACAGGCAGTTAGTAAATGACTTCATGTGCTGTGGGCAAATGAGGTAATAACATCCACATTTTTTTGCAGAACATTCTTTAGGCAAGGGTAAAGATTTTCCAAGTGTTCATCTAAAAAAATGTTCTACGAAGAAATGTGCATGTTATTACCTAATTTGCCGACAGCACATTAAGCCATTTACTAACTGCCTGTTCTAATTTAGTAAATTTAGTTTAATTTAGTAAATACCTAGGCAAATAACAAAATCGTATAGATTTATGTTCGGTTTACTATCTGCCCCGTCACTTAGTAAATGACTAGGTAGATAGTTAGTTTTCCGAATTTGACTATCTTCCTGCGACATATGTACTGTTCTGGCAGGAAAATCTCGCACGATTTTTATCAAGTAGGCTGATTTTTCTTAAATTTTAGAGGAGTAACAAAGACTTTTCATGGCATGACACAATATCATAGGCGCGTCAAAAATAACTATTTCAATAGAAATAAAATAATATTGGCTGATTTTATTATTAATATAAAAAAGAATTTATATCAAGACACATCATTTTGATTTAGAAACTACGTATTTTATTAAATTGTACTTTATGACATATGTCATTAAAAGAAAAATAACAATTTGACATAAGTAAAACTTGCCACTGGATGTAAGACCGTTTACAAAATGAAGAAAATCGAGGGAAATTTTTCTGCCGGCATAGTACTTAATCGTATAATTTTAGGTTTTTGGTATAACTGATTTATTATTCGTTAATTAACATTATACGCACTAATAAATATTAAATAATAGCTATTTATGTAACAAGTACATAATGTAGAACTTTATAGATGAGTTCAGTTTATGGCCGAGCGAGCGAAGCGAGCGAGGCCTATAAAAAGGGCGAGTCTATAAAGTTCGATTATGTAAGAGTTGCATACAAAGCTTTATGTCCGACTCCTAAAATTGGCTTATTATTAAAAAAAAATCAGTTTATATATTTGACATCTATTCTTGACAGATGAAAATTTGACATGTAATATACAGTTGCCATTGGAAAACTGAATATACTACACTTTATTTTACAACTACCACTTTATTTTACGAGTACAATAATAAGCCAGTTTACTGCCGCAAAACAATACAATAAACAGTACTTTATAATGCAATAGGACATAATAGCTATTTATGTAACAAGTACATAATGTAGGACTTTATAGACAAGCCTCGTTTATGGCCGAGCGAGCGAAGCGAGCAAGGCCTATAAAAAGGTCGCGTCTATAAGGTCCGATTATGTAAGAGTTGCATACAAAGCTTTATGTTCGATTCCTAAAATTGGCTAATTATCAAAAAAAATCAGTTTATAAATTTGACATCTATTCTTGACAGAAGAAAATTTGACATGTAATATACAGTTGTCATACTTTATTTTACTACTATATACTTTATTTTACTACTACCACTTTATTTTACTACTACCACTTTATTTTACGAGTACAATAATAAGCCAGTTTACTGGCGCAATACAATACAATAAACAGTACTTTATAATGCAATCGGACATAAATACATTTATTTTACAATCAGTTATTTTACAATGGAACTTTTCTACTTTTACTATACCAAAAACAATTGACAAAAGTCATTCAGGAATTTTACCCGTTGAAAAGCGTAGTAAAATTCCCCTTCACCGAACGTCTTATAGTCGCAGCAAGTTGCGGATTAAATAGGGAAAAGTTCCGTACAAGATGGATCGGAATGCGGTTTTCTGCATTTGCTTCTAAAAATTATTAATCCAAAATTCACCTAGGTGGGAATATGCTGAAATTCGTAGTTGCATCGCTGCAGCCAAAAATGCATTCGAAAAATGCATTTTTTGAGACGCCCTTTGGACGACTTAATAAATTGGTAAAAAAGAGTCGGAATTGGCCCAGAATGGGTGCCCTGGGGTTTTTGAGGTCGCTGATCACGATTATGATGTCCAAATTGCCACCCTGACCACCTGGGGCTTAGGAACGCCGACGAAAGTCATCTCCGTGGAACTCTCACAAAATTCATCCCGGGAAGGAAAAACACTTGGTGCCCGGGGGTTTTTTGGGTCGCTGAATTCAAATATGGCATCGGCGAACACCCCCCAGACACCTGGAGCGCCCCAACCGCGACATGAACGTCATCTCCGTGGAACTCTCACAGAATTCATGCGGGAAAGCAAAAACACTTGGTGCCCGGGGAGTTTTTTGGGTCGCTGAATTCAAATATGGCATCGGCGAACACTCCCAGACACCTGGTGCGCCACAACCATTAATTCAAGAAATTATAGTCATCATAGTAGTCTGATGACCGCGCTGATGCTGATTGTGCGAGAAAGCAAGTGTTCGGAGCGACAGAGATAATACATTCCTCGCAAGTCTGTTGTGAAACAGTATACTTCGTTACAGTATTTTACTTATGCTTGCCTTTTCGTAGAAAACTATAATGTGTCAACCGATATGAATGAAATCCGTTTTTGTTTCACTTTTCGCGAGAAAGTGAATTCCACGCCAATAATTGTTATTTATCGCGTGTCCAGTGCGGTCCTTGGCAGGAGGCCCCTGCGGGGCCCCCTGACTTGCGGGGCCTGAAGCGGCCGCTTCAAGCGCTTGTGCCTAAATCCGCCACTGATACTCCGTTACAATATCGCTCTGACTGCCGCTTGTCTTTTTGTACGAAACTCTAATGCGTCAACGGTACACTTTTTTTACCAGCCTGTACACGATATGATCTGTTTCTTATTTCACTTTTTTGCGAGAAAGTGAATTCCTACGCCAATGAGTTTTATTTCTCCCGTGTCCAGTTCGGTCCTCGGCAGGAGGCCTCTGCGGGGCCCCCTGACTTGCGGGGCCTGAAGCGGCCGCTACCAACGCTTGTGCCTAAATCCCCTTTTTCTTCGCCAAATGAGGCTTTTTAGCTTTGATTTCTTTGTTCAGTTTGTCTAATAACAACGCATAATACTTGTCCGTTATTGTCCTCTCGTGTTGCAAGTAATCAATAAAAATCATTCCTCGGGAATCCTAAAATACGGTAGCCATGACTTTCCCAGCTGACGGAGTCGTCTTTGCCTTCTTTGGAGTTGAATCACCACGTTTTGTCCATTGCTTTGACTGCTCCTTGGTCTCCGGAGTGTAGTGGTGAATCCACGATTCGTCAACAGTTATAAAACGTCACAAAAAATCTTTTTCATTACGTCTCAACATGTTTAGACATTGCCGAGAAATGGTCATTCGAACTCGCTTTTGGTCGATTGTCAGCAGACGCTGCACCCATCTAGCACTAAGCTTTCTCATGTCCAAATGTTCATGTAAGATGGTAATTATTCAAACGTACATGGTCGTATGAAATGCTTACTTTCTCTGCTATCTTTCTCAACTTTATTCGGCGATCCTTCATCACGATTTCATGGACTTTATCAATTGTTTCTTCATCGGTAGCTGTTTTTGGTCTACCAGAACATGGTGCACCCTCTATGCTTGTTCTGCTGCGTTTGAATTCAGCAACCCAGTTTGCAACTGTTGCATACGAAGGCGAAAACTCACCAATCACCATGAACTTAATAAATTTGAATCAACGTAATAAATTTTTGTTTTGAATATATTTCGGCATCACACAACTTTCGGTATTATTGGCACGTTTCACACCTTTCAGATATGCGGAATTTTACTTAGGAAAGCTGAAAACGCCTTATAACAAATTATTCAAACTTAATTTGAACATAAATTTAAGTTTCCATTTTTCTTTTATAATACTTTAGATTTTAAAAAGATAATGTATAGGTTATGTTTACTGTTTTTTTAAAATTTATTTTTGAGCGAGGAATCAGGATGGCGGAGCATCCTTCGTACCTCATGGCACCGATTGCTATGATCATTTGGCCGACCCTAGTAGAATTTAGCCGAATCTGGGGGAATTCGACCCCTAGTAGGGATTTTTAACGTGCCAAACAACGCATTGACACGGGTCCTACAGTTTTACTTCCTATCCGAGAAGAAGGCATTTTTCTTCGCTATGAGAAATTACAAGCTCGGTTGGGGATCGAACCTGCAACCCTTGGATTATAAAGCAAACATGCAAACCACTAATCCACCGAGGCTGGCTTATGTTTACTGTTATACACATTATTGATATTAAGTTTCATTTTTAATACTTATTTTATGATATTATACTTAAAAATTGTTAGAAGGTTTCATATTGTAAAATTGCTTTGCTTTGCTTACTAAAATTGTAAGGATGCCTGTTAGTTTATTTGCCAAAGAATACTTTTGGTTATAAGCCCAGACTTTATTTTGACTTTTGTCTAACGCAACCTTTTGAAGTTAGCAGCACTATATTTTCTTTGTTACAGTGTTGGTTACTTATAGTAGAAAGGTTTACAGAATTGCATTCCTTTACAAACTTTATAAGTCTGTATTTTTTAAACTTACAGAATTCTATAAGCTTATGGGTGACCCAGGGGTGCGTACAAGCTCCATAACTTTGTTTCTATCCAAGCTATCGAGTTGATCTTTTTTTAAACGATAGAGCCGACAATGCGGCACATTCTAAAAATATTTCTATTTATATACAGCATGTTCCAAAATAAAATACACAAATAGATTCTGTTTCTTTAAATGGCAACCCCCCATTTTTGTTAAATTCTTGGATTCGCCACTAGATTTTGGACATAACGCATCCAGTTTTTTAGACCTATCTGCAATAGTTTTTGACTTATCTTAATTTAATGTGTCAAAATGGTGTCGTGCATAGACCCATAGAAAAATGCATAACTTGAGAACCATTCACAATTAATTAACCAACTTGTTTCTAGTCGATTCCTTAAACTTTAGCGCATCTTTTGAGATCTAGGTGAACTCGTATGCGACGTTCCAACGCCTACTACGATTTTTTGAAAATGGCAAATTACAAATATCAATAACTCGTTTTTTTCAAATAGAACACCCTATATTTTATTGCACCATTGCATGGCATTTTTTAAGAGCTTTTTGCCAATATAGGGTTTGTGGGGTCTACCTTGTAACATTACCGAGATTTGTTGCAAAATAAGAATTATTAATGGTTTTTCGAAAAAAAACAGTACAAAAAAATGAGTAACTAAAGCATACTTGTAGAGTTATAGAGAGTTTTCACAAAATAGACCCATAACTTCAGAAACTTTTGGTAACAACTGACAAATATATTAAAAAATAATATGACTATCAGCAATCTTGATTTTAATTCACTATGTCCATTTACAACAGCAAGAAATTGGTGTTTCCGTATTTTTTGGCCGCTGTAGTACCCCGACAGGGAAAAAGAAAAGATATCCGCTATAAGTGTTAAATAACGGCTTACCGTGGCAATAGTAACTAATATCGGGGTTCGTTGTACACGACGAAGTTATTTAACTGTTTTATTATTTTTACATATGTATGGAATATTATTGTTCTTACGAATTTTATTATGTGACGCTAACAGACATGCTTATTCAGATAAAAAGTACACTTGAAAAATTGCAAATAAACCTGTAAATCGCAGTTTGGATAAAACTTATAGCTGGATAGCTTCCCAGACAACCATGAGTCTCGCTCGGATGTAAATGTGTATGTATTTAAATGCAGTTGACAACTTCCGTGACAAATATTTCGTTGCGGTACCGCAATGTAGCACTAATATGGTTCCATAGTATAGTTTGTTAGGGAATTTTTGCTTTCTCCTTACATTACTTGACGTTCTGAATTGATAGAAACTCCTGTTTTGATAAGAGACTTTCCCTTATACGTTGGTTTTATATTATATTCGTAAAACATAATGTTCTTAAATAATTTTAAATTTTACCTTTTGATGTTTAACTGGGAACGCATTTTTGTGGGTTCATTGTGATTCTAGTGGTGTGATTTTTTTTTATTTTGGATGCCTTTTGGGGATTTGAAATTTAAATTATTTGAGGTTATGAACACGTTTTATTGAGAATACATTATTTAATCGCAGATTTTTCGACTCTGAAGCGATTTAACACTACTTTGAGACCGCTATTCAACGAAAACCTTCTTTGTTTTTTGAGTTTTTCACTCCTTATTAATTATCTGGTTGCTTGCTTTTGTCGCTTTTTAGAACCGTTTCGAATTACTGGCATGCCTACCGTTTCAATATCTGAAGGATTTTTTCAGGCTACAATTACCGAAGAAAGCAACAGAATCGTGAGTTACATGTAATTAAGTTCCTGTGAACGTTAAATTATAACTTCGAGCAACCACTGTATAAATATAGTCTGTTAGCGAATATAATATAGTTTTTTAATTTAAATGAGGTTTCCCCAGTGTGTATTACACATTGTAAATAATTGTATATAAACTTTGTTAGAATTTATTTTTGCGAGTGTGCCCGTTTATTCTGCTTAGTAAAGCTTATTAACCAATTATCAATTACTTGCGGCATATACATGCCGTATAATCTAAGGTGAGCCTGATCTTTTGTGACCCTGATTTAACATTTGTACTAAACAAGTATTTGTACCGCTCTCATAAATTCATTCCTTAATCTTCGGTTTGTATACTGTGTGATCATTTAAATTTCAGATTAGAGTAGGCGTATAGAGTATAAATGTAAACAATCGTTTGGTATTTTCTGATTAATAAAAGACACCACTAAAATTTCCATGGGTTACTAGATCTGAGATTTAAATGATCACACAGTACATATTTATTAATTAAGCACTGGGCTAAATTAGTGCTGAGGTGATTTAACCTTTTAAAGTTGATTTACGCTATTTATCATTGCATTAAAGCGTTTTATGATTTATTTAAATAAACTAAACAAGGCAGTATAAACTGTCTTATTCTAAATTACTATAAGTAAACATTATTTGTCATTTCATTTTATTATGTTTACAACTCGCCTGTCGTAAATTAAATAATAACAACACTATTGAAGTGATTGATAAGTTGAAGAGAAAGTCTTCTAGAACGTTCTGTTTAATATTCTTATTTTATAAGATAATACGTCTTTAAATGAACTCATTTCAGTAGTCTAGTTCATTAAATTATATATCATGCGGCCTAATAACAGTGCAGTACTTTAATTTAATTCTTGTAAAGTCTAATTATGATAGACGACACTACGATATTTTAATTTTAATTAAATTGAGATAAATGCCGAGTTGACTGAGTTTTAAAAAGTTTCAAATATCGGGAAAAATTTAAAAAAATTCCAGATTAAGTGAATTCCAATTACTTTATTTGTTTAATATAGCTTTTCATAAAAACTGAAGTTTCTGAAACAACAATGCACACTTCAAAAAAATTATCACAACATGTAAAAATCAATTGTTAATTTAGATTTAGGTTACATTTTTGTTCTACAAATGTATCAGTAAAAAACAAAACATAAACTATCAGTTCTTAGTTGTTTTTAGTTATGAATTTGATACAAAAGGAAAAAACATCAACCTATCAAAAATTAATTTATTTCTACTTTAGCTTAACCAAATTTAAAATATGATGTAACAATCTATTAAATAAAGACCACATATCAATAACGAGTATACGTACCCTCCTCGGGTACTTATGACGGCAACCACTCTGTCGGAAAAGTATGCGATCAGGCTGCAAACGTCATTTTGGTCCATTGTGTTCCATTCTTGAACAATAAAATAAAGTTTTCCAGATTATTTAAGTGTCGAAATGGCATTTTATGGTTTTAAATTGCAAAAACCAATATGGCCCCAAACGTGTTCACTGAGATTAAGGTCGGGGCTTTAAGCAGGCCACTCCATTGTTTTAATTCAAACTATATCAACAATTCTGACAGTGTGTGGACGCCGTGGACTGGCGTTGTTGTGCATAAAAAAAACTCTTCATCAATAAATAGAGCAAACGGCATGACATGAGATTCTAGGATGTCTTCAATATACTTTGGAGTGTCTAAACTAGCCCCACGTATAGTAATAAGTTCTGCACGAGTGTTAAAACTTATGCCACCGTTTACCATAATTGATCTACCACCATAACTTCTTGTTGGGCAAAAAATTAAATTTCGCATGACGCTCACCAGTCTCCTATAGACATGAATGCGTCTATCTGATGAATAAAGCTTGAATCTAGATTCATCAGTAAAGAGAACTCTACTCCAATCGCGGATGTTCCAGTGTAGATGTTTTCTTGCAAATGCTAGTGGAGCAACTCTATGTTCTCTAGTGATTTTGGTGCGGTTGCCGGTACTCGAGCCCGTGTTTCTCTGAACCTATTTCTTACTGTTTGAGATGTCACAGAATCGTTTCCTACTTCATAAAGTTCTCCTGCTGGCTGGCTTAAAAGCTGGCTTTTAGTGAAGTGGCGAGTTCGAAGAGTATACAGTTAAATAAAACGATCATCCCTGGCCTCGTTGCTCTTCGATGACCTTGGCCTGGACGTATATTGTTGGAAACCACTCTGTCTGTTCTGTGACGTTAAATGTCTACAGGGATGGTAGATCGGTGTACGTCTAATTCAAGTCACTGTTGTAATAACAACTTCGTCGCGAGTAAAATGTGTCGTTCAACGTTGCTGAATATCTATACTCACTAATTTTTAAAAACAAAATAACAAACAAGTATACACTTGTCAGCAATTCAACCAGAAAGAAGGTTCAAGTGTGCGAATTATTGAAAAAAAAAAGTTTTGTTGTAATATTATAAGATATAACAACGTAACGAAAATTTTGTAAGGTGCGTATTTAAAGAGTATCGAGAAAAGTAATTAGAAATTAGAAGTATAGATGTAATCAAGCAAAAAAATGGCTTTTGGAATTGGAGATTCTCGTTGAACATCCAGCAAAAATTTGGAAAAGTGATTCATTATATTTTCCATTCAATCCTTCATTTTAAAAGTAATGAATTCTGACAACGGAGTCAATTAAGACTGCCGTCTGCCTATGCTAGTCAAAGTAAACTTTGAGATCCAATTTATGGAGACTGATGTAACCTACAATGCTGTATTTTTTTATAGCAATAAATAACAACATTTTCTCGGGCTTGAAGTATTTTCAAGCCGTTAGTGCCTTTAGTTTTTAAAAAAAATAAAAAAGAAATTTTTTTCGAAAAGATGTCATGTGACGTCTGATAAAATAGTGATCCTGAAATTGCAAGAAAAATCTTTTTTTAATTATATATCTTTCGAAATTTAGTTTTATCTGAATTTAGTGGCTCAAATCTAGGAGGCGGAGTTTTCGACTTCGGTAGAAAGCTATTAACGCTTAACGATCATAATGGCAGCGAATGGAACAGCCAAGAATAATTGTGCGACGTGTGACATCATCGAAACGTGATGACGGTTTTGAAAACCAGTTTCTTATCCTTTCAGTAGTATGAGATTTTCAAAAATATTATATATTATAGTTATAAGAACTAATAAGGAGTGATATGTTGGAAAATGCATTGGAAAATGATGATAATCTATATAGAGAAGGTATAACTTTGTTTTTATCATATACTAGGTACATTTCCAACTTTCAGGTACTTATAGAATCGAAAATATTCTTCTAAAAGCTAAAGAAAGACTCGTAGGGAACTGCAAAGAAATATCAAAAATAATTTATTGTATCTTCATGTGTCAGATTTTTAACCTCTATTAGCAAAGTTATTAAATTGTTTGTGTTTATTTGAGTTTGTTTTATTTTAATTTGAAGTTCTATAGTATAATCTATATAGTAATCGTAATTGTTTTCGTTTCCTTAATTTATCTGTAGGTACCTGTTGTTATTTCCAAGCAGCACGATAAGGAACAAAGGTACAGTAGCGGTGAGTGCATACGTCAAACCCGGGGCACTCGCAGTGCAACACATGATGATATACTGCTTTAATGTGTGCGTACGAGCATGATAGCGATATACCAGTTTGTCGTGTGCCCTGAGTTTGACGTATGACCCACCGCCACTGCAAAGGTATCAAATTTCAAAAATATTGTATTGTTATATACACTGCCGGTCAAAAGTTTGGAAACACCATGAAGTGAGAGATTTTTTACAAAAATTATTATTTATTTAAATAATTTGTATTTAAATAGTTATCAAACAAAATGAAATATTCAACGACTAGGAATTAAACAAATATGTACGAGGTAAGCGCCATAAATTTTCGGCCTTATACATAAAAATAAACTTGGTAAAATATAATTTTTATTTTTCAATATAATTTCCCCTAATGTCAATACACTTATTACAACGTGGAATTAATAATTCAATACCCTTGTAAAAATAATCTAAAGTTTTTCCTTCAAAATGTTCAATTACAGCTGCTTGCAACTCGTTCTCGTCCTTAAAACGACGTCCCCTAACGTCTTTCTTTAAATTGGAAAAGAAATAATAGTCACTACGAGCCATATCCGGACTGTACGATGGATGATCCAATGCTTCAAAGCCGCGTTCGCGAATGGCAGCTTGTGATATTGAGGCAGTATGAACGGGTACATTGTCGTGTAATAATCGAACACCTCTTGTGAATTTTTCTCGACGTTTTTCACGAATATTGTTTCTCAATTTACGCAATAAAAACGCATAATATGTACTGTTAACAGTTATATTGCGTTCCTTAAAATCAATCAGTAAAATGCCGTCACAATCTCAGAATATTGTTGCCATAACTTGCTTAGTCGATTGAACGACTTTCCCCTTTTTGGGACGAGATTCATCGGGTCGTCGCCATTCCATCGATTTCCTTTTGGATAGAGAATTATAATACAGAACCATTGTTTCATCTTCAGTGACAATGGACTCCAAAGTCGGCTTTGGGTCGTCTCCACACAAGTTTAAAAACGAGCGTGCACGTTCGACGCGACGTTGACGTTGAACAGCAGAGAGAAGACGTGGTACCTATCTTGCACTAATTTTATTCATACCCAAATAGTCACGAAGAATTCGGCAAACACTTGTTTCCGAGACGTCAGACATCACTGCTAACTCCTTAACTTTCAAATGGCGATCTTCTAATACCATTTCTTCAATAATTGCAACTTTTTGGGGCGTTACCGCTTCAATTGACCGACCGGTGCGCTCATCATCTTCAAGAGATTCTTGCCCCAAACGGAAACATTTTGACCACTTTTGTACGGTGGAATATGAAAGAGATAAATCACCATAAACGCCGTCTAAATGTTGTTTGATTTGATTAGGCGTGTGCCCTTCTTTTGTTAAAAATTTAATGACTGCGCGGTAACTCAGTTTTCGTTAACTGCTACATTTTCGTGCACTCGTCACGATGTTTGAGTGGCTACTAAAATCTATTACGCTTCTAGTCGTAATATATATATATATATATATATATATATATATATATATATATATATACAGGGTGGTCCAGACCACCCGTACACCCCCTTTAAAATGCGGGAGATTAAAAATTTTTAACAAGTCGATCGGTGATCTTACTAACGTCGATGTGCTCTTTCGAATGACCCCAGAATGGAACCCCCCTGATTCCCCGTTGTAGGGAGTAAGGGGGGCAACTTTGAAAATTCAAATGGGAACCCCTAAATTTTATCGCATATTTAGATTGTACTCATCAAAATATGAATAATTTATTTGAAACATTTTTTATCTTGGCAACAGGTGGCGCTGTAATCGCAAAAACCGACTTTTTGCATTTTCCGTCGTCTCTGGCATATTTACAGATGCAAATAACAGTTTTTCATATTTTTTACTAAATAGTGATGAAAAAACTTTGCTAATGTGTACTTTCATGAGAAAAGATTTTACGTTACAATGAAAAATGCAAATTCTCTACCTAAGGTGTTTTCGACAAATGCATTTTCTAACGTTGTACGTGATAACAATATTTTTTGCCTTAAATGTTGTTAGAATTTGTGTCCCATTCTAACAATATTTTCCAAGATTCTACTGGGGAAGATGGTTTTACTTCAAAACATGTCAAGCGGTGCATTACAAAAATCTGCCAACGAGAATTTCACTTTGTAATTCACTATTAAATTTTGGTGGCTATCTTTCTTTTAGCGTATAGCAATGAATGATGAAATATGGATATCTCATCCCCTCAGGCCATAAAGTAAGAATAATTTAAATAAATTTAAAAAAAATAATAAAATTTTAAATTGTGAAATAAAAATTATTTATTTGAACAGTTGATTTTCAACAATTACATACTATTTAAATAGAATTGCGAAGAAAAGAATTGTAGCAAGCTATTTTCTGTTAAAATTAAATATTAAATTAGTACGATTTAAATATTATTTTGCCATATGCAGAGCAGATTACAATTTAGAATGTTTTATCGATCATTTTTATTAATTACATATGCTTAAAATAAATATTCAGATAATGATTAAAAAGATTAAGCAATATCTAAATAAGTAGACGTTAAGGTTAAAAAACGATCTAAAAATTTCAGAAAAAAAATTGTTGTCACGTACAACGCAAGAAAAAAAATCTGTTTGTCGAAAACACCTTAGGGAGAGAATTTCCATTTTTCATCGTAACGTAAAAATTTTTTCTCATGAAAGTACACATTAGCAAAGCTTTTTCATCACTATTTAGCATAAAATATGAAAAACTGTTATTTGCACCTGTAAATATGCCAGAGACGGCGGAAAATGCAAAAAGTCGGTTTTTTGCGATTACAGCTGTTGCCAAGATAAAAAAAATGTTTCAAATAAATTATTCATATTGTGATGAGAAGAATCTAAATATGCAATAAAATTTAGGGATTCCCATTTGAATTTTTAATGTTGCCCTCCTTATCCCCTACAAGGGTGGGTCAGGGGGATTTCTTTTTGGCGTCATTCGAAAGAGCACATCGACATTAGTAAGATCACCCATCGTCTTGTTAAAAATTTTTAATCACCCGCATTTTAAAAGGGCTGTACGGGTGGTCTGGACCACCCTGTATATATATAAATGATTAGAAGTAATAATGCGCGTAGAGATATACAATGCAATGTGCGGTTGGCTGCTATCAGTGAAACCTTGTGTTGTTACATCTTTCTGAGTTAGTTGCTTTTATATTTATTCCATCTGCTATGCCGTCCTGATGATCACTAATAAGTGTGAAACACGTGTAGACGGCTGCAACTTATGTTATCTTTCTTCTCTGTTGCGCGATATCCCATTATTATAACACTTTCTTGTATATCTCTACGCGCATTATTACTTCTAATCATTGATATTATACTTTGGGATTGGTTGTCTCACGGTAGTGGCTTTAGCTGCCTCCGTAGTGACGTTTGTTGTTGCACTGAAAACTCAGTGTCTTCAGGCCGATACTGCAAATGTGCGGTTGGCTGCTATCAGTGAAACCTTGTGTTGTTACATCTTTCTGAGTTAGTTGCTTTTATATTTATTCCATCTGCTATGCCGTCCTGATGATCACTAATAAGTGTGAAACACGTGTAGACGGCTGCAACTTATGTTATCTTTCTTCTCTGTTGCGCGATATCCCATTATTATAACACTTTCTTGTATATATATATATATATATATATATATATATATATATATATATATATATATATATATATATATATATATATATATATATGTGCTTTTGTATCGTGTTCGCCTCCGTATACTGAACAGACGACCACAACTCCGCCATTAATAATGATTGTATATTAATTATTCTAGTGTCACAGACTTTTTCTTGAACTAACACTCCTAAATCCACCAAGAGGGGTAATTTTATTTAATTTTTTAGATATACATGCTTCTGTATAGTGCGCGTTCGTGTCAGCCTCCGTACATAGACCGCTCGTATTCACCTCCGTGTATATAATTTTGGCAAATCAAGCGTTCGAGTACGCCTCCATCAACGTTGTCAAGTTTACAAGGTATAAAACTATGGTACTTATCACTATTCAGCATATTCTGTTTATCAAGTCCGTGTTTATGTCTGCTATAAGTGCTGAGTTCGAGGACACCTGCTGAAAGTATGCCGTTAAACAAAACGGACCTTTAAATTTATACATATAAGATATTTCGAGATATAGTTCTGTTAGAAACGAATTTTCAGATTATAATAATGTAAATTTGTTTCGTTTATATTCTAATGGAAGAAAATCATAAATGTTTAATATTTTATTAAATAATATAATGTCACGCCTACAATTTTTTTGTATTTTTAAATAATTAACAAAGGATGACATTCCTTACTGTATAAGGTATGTGCGATGTGGTAAGTAGCTAGAATCATTTCAGAACTACATTTCTAACAACAAAGTGGTTGAAAACAATTAAAGTTTATTCTTTAAACCCATTTCTTTGCTTTTGCTTTCTCACAATATATGTACAAGTCCACAGAATGAGAACGAGTTTTTGTAAAAAATACCTTTTTTTATTTCTCGACGTTATATGACCTAAATAACACGACAGACATCCCTGGAGGAAAAAAATCCTGTTGTTTTTGTCTTTGTCTGTACACCTGTTAAGTTTTGAAATTATTGCAAATATCAATGTCAAATTTGAACCAAAACTATTTGGTCTGAAAATACAAATCCAGCTCGTAAATAACCAAAATATAAACAGTGTAGCGTCAGGGTTTTTTAAGGCGTTTACAGCATTAAAAAGTCTGTTGCAATTTAATTTTAAAAACGACAATCAAATTTAATCGAAAAATTACATCAACCATTACCATTACATCAATCATTATCGTTGAAATACATATATTAAAAATAAAAACAAACAAACATGGACGAAGTTCCAAAAGGTTTTAAATCTAGATAGATAAACACATTCTCGTTTCAAACACATAAAGTATACCAGGGTTCAATCTTTCAAAGAAATATTGATCATTTATTTGTTAATATTCCCTGAGTTATCTGTGTTGGGATGGTATTTTGAAATCTACGCCAAACAAAAAGTTACATATTGAAAGACTGTGTAAAGTTTTTGAAATTTTAGGAAAAAATAGGTATCGATAAAAGCATACTTCACGGGGAATCGAGAAAAAAGGCGATTCTGGAAGTGCCACTACCAAGTAATGTTACCTAACTCAAGTTGTTTTCCGCTATAATAAATCATTATCATCTATTTATTCCGAATGTACGAAATACTACATACATGAGCATTAGCTTATACCCATAAGTACTATTCAAATTTATTGGATGAAATTAAGCCTAATCTTTGAAACTTGGCAAACAGGGTGGATATTTGCTTAATCTTTAAAGATTAGACCATCTAAGTGACCCTCGCCAACTTCAATACACTTTTTACGTCTGGATATAAAATTATTCATTGCCCAGTGGAGTGAACCTTCATTTATTGCAGCGACTTCTCTATTGTAAATTTTTCTGAAATTGAAATTCTGGAAACAACATTTATTATGTTATATTTGTATTGTATTAGAAAAAGATACGTACTAGAAAAGATGAGATTTTGAAAGACATATAACCTCTTTCCAAAAAAAGATGAGGTATTGGCGAATGCAGCTTCTGGGAAGCTCGATCAAACAATACAAATCCTAGGTCAAAGATTCAATATTGCAATAAAGTATGGTAGCATTTACTACAAAAAAGGTTTGTCATTAGCAACTTAAAGATTTATATTAAATTACAATCAAATACCTACTAAAAGGTTTGTAAAAATACTCTTATAAACTGGTACAACTTTTTGACAATTCCATAAATCAACCAATATCGTGAATATTATAAAAATCTCAAACGAAAATTGGCTGTAAAGATTAGAAGACCTCAAGACAGGGATTTTTAAAAAGAAAAAGTAACTAAAAACTCCGACAAACTCAACAAATTTGCCATTTGTAAGACTAGTAGGGAGCAAAGACAAAACATCGTAAAGAAATTGAAAATTTAAACTATAAAAGATTTATAACACCATTAACCCACAGTAATAATAAAATATCTAGAATTCACAAGTGATACTTCAGGGTAGACTGTTTCAAGTTTGTTGTACTCTCATCAGCTGGAGCTAATCATCTGTGAAACCTAAGCACATCATCCTGGCTTATTTACAAACCAATGACTAACATTAGCACCAAATGGTACCCGATGCGACACCTATAAATAAAAAGCCAACTGCACCATGCAGTAAAATTACAGTCTCTTTTGGTTGTGAAAAAGACGATAACCGAAAGTTTCTAAGGTGTTCATTCTGTTGTATGAACATCTCATCAGTTTAAAAATTTCAACTTATCTAAACTCAATAGTAAAGAAATTAGTTATCTTTCAAATTTGTGCAGATTTCTTTCTCTCCACACACAATATGAAAAAATATTCTTGTAGCCTGCTAAATGTATCGACAATAGAAATATATTTATAGTCATATCTTTAACGAATCTACGCTGAATGATGATGTCAAACGAATGCGTTTTCAAAACAGAATAGATTTTACATTGCATGCCCCCACGAATTGGCAAAATGATAGAATCAGATAAACAGTCGAGGTTTAAAAAGTAACGTCGCCTCACTACACTAGTACAGACAATGTTCCAGATTTTCCTTTAAAATGTGGTATATGCTTTTTTTCGACTGCATCCAGATAAATCTGGGTGAACGGTCAAGCAGTCGTTTGAGATGTCGGACTTCATTCCTAGTATCCGAGACTAGCCCGAAGACAGAGGGAGGGCAGTTGTTAGAGGTGTCGGGAAGCACTAGGATTCGAGACTAGCTTGAGGGCAGACTACACGGCGTTCACCCTTAGAACTGGTCGTTGTCTACCCCATCCCAGGCTTGTCTGGGTAACGGATGACGCGATCAGAATCAAATGTGTGGTAGAGTTATGCCCAGGTGTTGCGTTTACGTTTCACCGGAGTGTTTCTCGACGATGACCCTAAAACGTTGCAGGGGGAGCTCTGTTAACAAGGGGGTCCGGTGTGGGTGGATTGAATCTTACCTGACGTCAGGGTCTTTTAAGGAGCTAAGTATTCCGCTGTCTTCTACCCTTTGGGTGAACGGGAGACCACACGACGTTCACCCCTAGAACTGGCTGCCTTCTACCCTATCCCTATCAAGGGCAATGGACGAAGCTGTCAGATAAAGTGTGTGGTAGAGAAATTCGTGAGAATTCTCGACGGTTACTCATACCGATCAGGGGGAGCCCTGGTAGATGAGACCGGTGTGGGCGGATTCGAATCTCGCCTAAGAGAGGAGGTCATTTATGGTCACCAAGGAACCCGCTGCTTGGCCGAGGGCAATCATGGTCACCAGGGAACCCGCTGCATGACCTAGGTCATGTAAGGTCAACAAAGGAACCTGCTGTTGCCCGAGGCCATTTATGGTCACCAAAGGAACCCGCTGTTTGACGGAATCTCTAGTGCGGTGACTAGAAGTGAGGTTCAACCCATGTGCTGGGAAACTGCAAGCCGCCAGGTAAATGTGCTTAGGAGCTGTCCTGGCCACCCTTTGATCCGGACTGCAGCTGGGTACGGTGATTGGGAGAAGCTCCGAAAGCCATTACACTTAAGGATAGTTGAAGCGAATATATAGCCTCTCACTATTAAGACAACTTCACCAATATCGGGTACGCACCGGGAGTCTATAACGTGTAGACTTTAAAGAAGCTCTGTCGAGGGCCCACCAAGCCTAAAATTGGTAGATCGGGGTGACAAAACCGCTTAAAAACCAAGTCCTGCCACAATTGAGGTTGGATTCGATCGGGCAGTGGTCCCATTTTGCAAGAGGGCATAGCTGGGGAATAGTCCTATGCTGGACGAGGTACTTCGGTGCCGGCGGGTGAGCAGCGTGTTAAGTCAACTGCTCGGTCACTAGTGAACGCTTAGCTAGTAGAGGGTGGATAGGCAACCTCGCTCCTACCAGTGAGTTAATCTGGGAGCAATTGCACGATTGCCGGTTGTGCAACTTGCGCGCTGATTGGGCGTATCCCAATCACTTCCTCATGGAAGGAACGTGGGGGTATGTTAACACGGGTACCCCACGTAAAACAATCTTGGATCTATGTCTTCTACCCTTTGGGTGAACGGGAGACCACACGACGTTCACCCCTAGAACTGGCTGTCTTCTACCCTATCTCTATCAAGGGCAATGGACGAAGCTGTCAGATAAAGTGTGTGGTAGAGAAATTCGTGAGAATTCTCGACGTTACTCATACCGATCAGGGGGAGCCCTGGTAGATGAGACCGGTGTGGGCGGATTCGAATCTCGCCTAAGGGAGGAGGTCATTTATGGTCAGCAAGGAACCCGCTGCTTGGCCGAGGGCAATCATGGTCACCAAGGAACCCGCTGCATGACCTAGGTCATGTAAGGTCACCAAAGGAACCCGCTGTTGCCCGAGGTCATTTATGGTCACCAAAGGAACCCGCTGTTTGACGGAATCTCTAGTGCGGTGACTAGAAGTGAGGTTTATCCCATGTACTGGGAAACTGCAAGCCGCCAGGTAAATGCGCTTAGGAGCTGTCCTGGCCACGCTTTGATCCGGACTGCAGCTGGGTACGGTGATTGGGAGAAGCTCTGAAAGCCATTACACTTAAGGATAGTTGAAGCGAATATATAGCCTCTCACTATTAAGACAACTTCACCAATAATGGGGACGCACCGGGAGTCTATAACGTGTAGACTTTAAAGAAGCTCTGTCGAGGGCCCACCAAGCCTAAAATTGGTAGATCGGGGTGGCAAAACCGCTTAAAAACCAAGTCCTGCCACATTTGAGGTTGGATTCGATCGGGCAGTGGTCCCACTTTGCAAGAGGGCATAGCTGGGGAATAGTGCTGGACGAGGTACTTAGGTGCCGGCGGGTGAGCAGCGTGTCTTTTCAACTGCTCGGTCACTATGCGCGTCTTAGCTAGTAGAGGGTGGATAGGCAACCTCGCTCCTACCAGTGAGTTAATCTGGTAGCAATTGCACGACTGCCGGTTATGCAACTTGCGCGCTGATTGGGCGTATCCCAATCACTTCCTCATGGAAGGAACGTGGGGGTATGTTAACACGGGGACCCCACGTAAAACAATCTTGGCTTCTATGTCTTCTACCCTATCCTTGCTGCCTTGGAAACTGGGTAATGGATGAAGCTGTCAGGTCAAGTGTGTGGTAGAGAAATTCGTGAGAATTCTCGACGGTTACTCATACCGATCAGGGGGAGCCCTGGTATATGATGCCGGTGTGGGCGGATTCGAATCTCGCCTTGGATAAGGTCATTTATGGTCACCAATGGAACCCGCTGTTTGACCGAGGTCATTTATGGCCTCCAACAGAACCCGCTGTTTGACCGAGGTCATTTATGGTCACCAAAGGAACCCGCTGTTTGACTGAATCCTAAGTGAGGAGAATCGAAGTGAGGTTTATCCCACGGCAGATGAGAAACTGCATGCCGCCAGGTAAATGTGCTTAGGAGCTATCCCGACCACCCTATGATCTGGACTGCAGCCGGGTACAGCGGTTGGGAGAAGCTCTGAAAGCCATTACACTTAAGGAGAGTTGAAGCGAATACATAGCCTCTCAAAATCAAGACAACTTCACCTTAACGGGTACACACTGGGAGTCTATAACGTATAGACTTAAACGAAGCTCTGTCGAGAGCCCACCAAGCCTATAATTTGGTAGATCGGGGTGGCAAAATCATTAAAAAACCAAGTACCGCCACAATTGAGGTTGGATTCGATCGGGCAGTGGCCCCAAGCCCTGTCTCGGGGAGGAGCTTATGAAGGTATGAAAGAGGACTGGAGGGCTCTCTCTATTCAACTGAGTTAAGTTGGGG
The DNA here is from genome assembly GCA_929113105.1 of Agrypnus murinus. Taxonomy (NCBI): domain Eukaryota; kingdom Metazoa; phylum Arthropoda; class Insecta; order Coleoptera; family Elateridae; genus Agrypnus; species Agrypnus murinus. The sequence continues at coordinate 206,354,885 of OV816025.1, forward strand.
GGATTGTCCTATTGCTGGACGAGGTACTTAGCCCCGTATGAAATAGGACGGGAGGGTGCCGGCGGGTGAGCACGTGTTAAGTCAATCGCTCCGGTACTAGCCTGGATAGCTAGTAGAGGGTGGATAGGCAACCTCGCTCCGACCAGTGAGCTGACTGGTAGCAATTGCTATGCAATTGCGCGCTGATTGGGCGTATCCCAATCACTTCCTTCTGGAAGGAACGTGGGGGTATGTTGATACGGGTACCCCACGTAAAACAAATTATAATAATCTGTCTGGCCTAGACGTTGGCCTATTGGGTGGACGGGAGACCACACGACGTTCACCCTTAGAACTGGCTGTCTTCTACCCTATCCTGCTGACGGGAAACGGATGAAGCTGTTAGAATAAAGCGTGTGGTAGAGAAATTCGTGAGAATTCTCAACGGTAACTCTGACCGATCAGTGGGAGCCCTGGTAGATGAGACCGGTGTCGGCGGATTCGAATCTCGCCTAAGGGACAAGGTCATTTATGGTCACCAATGGAACCCACTGTTTGACCGAGGTCATTTATGGTCACCAAGGACCCCGCTGCATGACCGAGGTCATGTATGGTCACCAAAGAAACCCGCTGTTTGACTGAATCTCTAGTGCGGTGACTAGAAGTGAGGTTATCCCGCGTTTGGGCAATGGGAAACTGCAAGCCGCCAGGTAAATGTGCTTAGGAGCTATCCTGACCACCCTATGATCCGGACTGCAGCCGGGTACAGTGATTGGGAGAAGCTCTGAAAGCCATTACACTTAAGAATAGTTGAAGCGAATACATAGCCTCTCACTATCAAGACAACTTCACCAAATTCGGGTACGCACCGGGAGTCTATAACGTGTAGACTTAAAAGAAGCTCTGTCGAGGGCCCACCAAGCCTAAAATTGGTAGATCGGGGTGGCAAAACCGCTTAAAAACCAAATCCTGTCACATTTGAGGTTGGACTCGATCGGGCAGTGGTCCCTCTTGATAACAGCGTCAAGTTGGGGAATAGTCCTATTGCTGGACGAGGTACTTCACCCCGCATGAAAGAGGACGGGAGTGTGCTGGCGGGTGAGCAGCGTGTTAAGTCAACTGCTCGGTCACTATGCGCGACTTAGCTAGTAGAGGGTGGATAGGCAACCTCGCTCCTACCAGTTAGTCAATCTGGTAGCAATTGCACGACTGCCGGTTATGCAACTTGCGCGCTGATTGGGCGTATCCCAATCATTTCCTTCTGGAAGGAACGTGGGGGTAAGTGCACACAGGTACCCCACGTAAAACAACCTTGACATTTCATGTCTGGCCTAGACGAATGGAGGAGATTCAAGTGAGGTTTATCTCGGTTAGGGAGTTCGCTCGCTAACCCATGAGAAACTGAAAATGAGAAATCGTCTAGAGACCTACACTTAAAGGATGCTGATGCGAAGATACATAGCCTCTCACGTTCAAGACAACTTCACCTTAACGGGCACACACCGGGGTGCTACTTTGATGGGCCCTATAAAGTAGCCTCGAAACGAAGCTCTATCGGGGGCATACCAGGCCTATAACTGGGAGATCGGGGTGGCAAACCCATTTAAAAACCAAGTCATGCCACACTTGAGGTTGGATTCGATCGGGCAGTGGCCCCAACTCTGGCTCGGTTGTACTGAACTGACTTAAGTTGGGGGAATAGTCCTATTGCTGGACTAGGTACTTAGCCCCGTATGAAAGGGGACGGGAAGATGCCGGCGCATGAGCATGTATATGTTAATCGCTCCGGTACTAGCCTGGTTAGCTAATAGAGGGTGGTTAGGCAACCTCGCTCTGACCAGCGAGTAACTGGGAGCAATTGCTGTGCGATTGCGCGCTGATTGAGCGTATCTCAATTGCTTCCTCCTTTGGAAGGAACGTGGGGGTATGTTGATATGGGAACCCCACGTAAAACACATGCAAATCGTGCATCCAGATAAATCTTATTTTAGTTTTTGGATGGCAATTCATCGCATCGTCTTTACAAACTCAAATTATCTCAAAATTATTTTACTAGAACATTATCATAATTTTATTTCAGCCCAACATTGTATTAGAATTGCTATTAATTAAATGTGTATTGTAATTATGTAGACTTTTAAAATTATGCTTCAGCGTTAAATTTTAAATTGCATTGACGGTATAGGAAGCTCTAGATCTACAAAAAAGAGGTAATTTACGAATGTCTCAAAAGTTTTGGCACAATGTTTAGGACTTTGTAATTTATTTTTAACAGGTTGTTATCGGAAACGAAACAAGCTTGTTGTTACGTCATTTCAGTTTTGGGGTTTAAATTTGTCATTAAATTTTATAACTGTGATTTTATAAGATAGAAGTTTTATCTATAATCTTGTTGGACGGATGCCCAAACCTCAAACTATACTACTCTCTGCGAATTAATATATTACGAAGAACCTGTGGTAAACAGAATGATGAATAGAGCCAAAGGCAGGATCGTCATCTCAAGTCGTAAATGATTTCACCAATTCAATGTTTCAAGGTCAACAATTTGTCCAGATGTCCAGACATGGTCAAAAATACAGAAAAAGGAAAAATGTCCAAATAAGTACATCCAAATCCAGCTGCAACGGATACCTGTATGTTATTGTTCACTGAGCAGAAACTACTTTTCCGAAAATAGAGTCATTATTAAGAATGATGAGACATTTTTACTCTTGGTAATTCCTAAATAAAAGGAAATTAAGGTTTCTTTGATAACATCTGATAACATCAATGAACTACCAGATAATGTAAACTATAAGGCAAAAGCTATTCCGGATAAAATGTTGGTGTGGTGTGCGATATCCGAAGCAGGGATTTCTGGGCCGATGTCGGACAAGAAAGAAGAGAAACGGTAGCTACCACATACCTGGCGATTAGCTTATACCCATAAGTTTTCTTAAAATTTATTGGATGGAATTAAGCCTATTCTTTGAAACTTATCATTCAGGGTGGATATTTGCCTAATCTCTAAAGATTAGATCATTTAAGTGACCCTCACCAACATTCGTTACCCAGTGGAGTGAACCTTCATTTATTACAACGACTTCTCTATAAATGCATGCTGTTAGTTCCTCAATGGTTCTAAGACGACTCTTTCGCTTTCAAATAGATTAGATTCTAATTAGATCGATCGACCACACGTGCCACGGTAAATATTCAAAAGGTGAATTGATTTGGCCATTAAAATATTGCCTGAGGATCTTCATTGAATTTCCAGCTGTATGAGTTGTCACATTCTGCTGGAACAACAGGCCATTATTTAGTAGTCCCCGGCATCTTAATCCGGGAACAGCATAGGTTTTTAACATATGTGAGTAGAGTTGGAAGGTTACTGTAACGGAATGTCATTTTCGTGTTTGAAAGTATTGACCTATAATTCCAAACGATCCTACACTGTACCAAACAATGACTTTCGGGCTATGTAGGTTTTTTGTTAACGCTTGCCAATATTTTCACCTGTCCAATGACTCAAATTTTGTTTGTTGATTACACCATTCTGCATAAATTCTGTGACGCCCAAGTCGGATATTTCTATGACAATGACACGATTATTCAAGACAAAAAGGTGCTTTAGAAAATAATTAAATTCAACAGAATCTCTGACAGGTACCTACTGGATGACTGCATGTGAATATAAATCTCAAAGGTATACAAGATATCCATACATAAGGTTGTGGGGAAAAATCTGCAAAATTTGGTTGCAACTCTAATTTGCTTGCATTCATCTAGAATGCTATGATACTTTCTGGGTTTTTTTATTTAAAGTGTAGTTTACTTAGCTAGTAGAATTAATTTCTAATGCATAAATAATCAAGAATTTAAACAAGAATTAACTCGAATATAAAATTGACAAATTTTATACTTGGCATGGAATTTTGAAAAACTTTTCTGCTGTAAACATGCAGCTTCTGGAAAGCTTGCTCAAACAATACAAATCCTCGGTTAAAGATTCAGTATTGCAATAAAGCATGGTAGGATTTACAACAAGAAAGGTTTGTCATTAGCAACTCCAAAATATATACCAAATTACAATCAAATACCTACTAAAAGGTTTGTAAAAATACTCTTATAAACCGGTACAACTTTTTGACAATTCCAGAAATCAACCAATAGCATGAATACTGTAAACGAGAAATTGGCAGTAAAGATTAGGAGACCACAAGACAGGGATTGTTAAAAAGAAAAAGTAACTAAAAACTCCGGCAAACTCCAAATTTGCCATTTGTAAATCTAGTGAATCAGCAAAGACAAAACATCGTATAGGAATTGACAATTTAAAATATAAAAGATTTACTAAGACTATTTAAGTCTATTAACCCAGAAACATAATGAAATGTGTGGAATTCACAAGTGATACTCTAGGACAGACTGTTTTGAGTTTGTTGCACTCTCATCAGCTGGAGCTAATCACTTGTGAAACCCACACAGCATCCTGGCTTATATACAAGCTAATGACTAATATTAGTACCAAATGCTAACCGATGCGACACCTATAAAATTACGGTCTCTATAGGTTGTCAAAGAGAAGATAACCGAAAGTTTCTAAGGTGCTGATTCTGTTGTATGAACATCTCGTCATCTGTTTAAAAATGCAGCTTATCTAAACTCAATAGTAAAGGAATTATTCATATTTCAAATTTGTGCAGATTCTTTCTCCCCACACACTTAGAAAAAATATTCTTGTACCCTACTAGATGCAACGACGATAGAAATATATTTCTAGTCGTATCTGTAGCGAATGTACATGTTTGGTAAGGTTTGTCATTAGCAACTCCAAAATATATACCAAATTACAATCAAATACCTACTACAAGGTTTGTTACTCTTATAAACCGGTACAACTTTTTGACAATTCCATAAATCAACCAATAGCATGAATATTGTAAACAAGAAATTCGCTGTACAGATAAGGAGACTACAAGACAGGGATTGTTAAAAAGAAAAAGTAGGGGAGAGTCTGGAACATTGACCATTCAGGAACAGTGGCCACCTTCCCGCCATTTTCTTATTTATTAGGTGCTGCTCAAGATTAGGTGCTGTCATATAGCACAGAATGTACCAATAGGACACTAAGTATATTAACAAAGTAATTCCATTTAAATCTCAAGATTTTTATTTTAAAACAAACTCAACCTGAAATTTTGTACTTGAAGTAAACTACAACAGGCAAGTGAAATAATAATTGTTAATGACTAAATAAATAAACGTCGAAAGGAACTAGCGTTGGCCGCTTATACCTACTTCATGTAAATATTTATTGGTATAATAATATTTTGATTGTGTTGGATAGTTTTTGTTTTTCCCTACTTTTTAAAAAACATGAAGTTGATGTTAAAAACATTTTATTATTAAATGATTAAAAACATGTAGTTGATTAGTGGCCATGTTAAATGTAGGTACAGTGGCCACTTCTTTGTTATGTAGGTCCCTGTACTATTATTTAGTACAATATTTTATTTATTTCAGATATTATTTCCTAGATGTTCCTGATGATTTGTACATTAGTTATATCAACCTGTAAATATAGGCGGCACTACTAGAACAGCAAATCTGTTTTTTTTTTCATTAATTTATCTATGTATAATGTTTGTTAGCTTTTGCCTGGTTTTTTAAATTTAAGTTGCCTTTTTTTAATGCAAACTATTTTTTACAAAATAAATCATTATTCTGTAAATGGCTGTGTACTTGTCTTTACTATTCCCATCTTCCACACAGTAGTGGCCACAGTACCATACTCTAATGGCCACTGTACCATCACTGTAGGTACAGTGGCCACTTTTATCTTAAATTCTTCCAACTCCAAAATCTTTGTTATAATTTTATTTTTTTCAGTTTTAGAATACAATGGTGTAGAAGTAAAAATAGTATTTGTTATCTAATGGTAACAGATTCTATAAAAAAGGGTTAATTTTGATTGTTGTTGATGTTATTAAAAAAGGTGGCCAATGTTCCAGACTCTCCCGGCTCCTGACTCTAACTAAAAACTCCAAAATTGCCATTTATAAATCTAATGAATCAGCAAAGACAAAACATCGTATAGGAATTGACAATTTAAAATATAAAAGATTTACTAAGACTATTTAAGACGATTAACCCAGAGTAAAAATGAAATGTGTGGAATTCACAAGTGATACTCTAGGACAGACTGTTTTGAGTTTGTTGCATTCTCATCAGCTGGAGCTAATCACCTGTGAACCCCACACACAGATTCCTGGCTTATATACAAGCTAATGACTAACATTAGTACCAAATGCTAACCGATGCGACACCTATAAAATTACGGTCTTTATAGGTTGCCAAAGAGAAGATAACGAAAGTTTCTAAGGTGCTGATTCTGTTGTATGAACATCTAGTTATCTGTTTAAAAATCGCAGCTTATCTAAACTCAATAGTAAAAGAATTATTCATATTTCAAATTTGTGCAGATTTATTTCTCCCCAGACACTTAGAAAAAATATTCTTGTACCCTACTAGATGCAACGACGATAGAAATACATTTATAGTCATATCTGTAGCGAATGTACATGTTCAATGATGTCAAACGAATGCGTTTTCAAAACGAAATAGATTTTATAGTGCATGCTCCCACAAGTTGCAAAATAGCATAATCGGACAAACAGTCGAGGTTTAAAAAGTAACATCTCCCTACTACGCTTGTACAAACACCGAGTCAGGTTTTCTTTAAAAATTGTGGTATATGCTTTGTTTCCTGAAATCAACTGGTTTCTTGTAAATCTACAAGACAAGATTCAACAATGAAACTTTCATTAGACATTTACAACTTTTCCGGAATGTGAACGACTGCACCTAGATAAATATTATTATAGTTTTTGGATAGCAATACATCGCATCGTTCTCGACAAGCTTAGAGGTTCTCATAATTAATTTACTAAAACGTTGTCCTAATTTTATTTCAGCCAAACATTGGCCTTCAAATTCGCCAGACCTTAATTCTTTTGATTACTAAGTTAAAGCTTTACAGAGAAAAGTGAGCAGTATCCTGAAACCGTTTAAAAATAGGGAAGAATTGAAAGGGAGAGATTTAGATTTTCAAGAAACTATTCCGTGAGCTATTGTGCAGTGGAAAGCACGATTGAGAATGATCATAACTGAAAATAGGGAAAATAGTGTCATTTTATTGGTGAAACTAGTATATATAAACTCTAATACAATATATCGTATTAGAAGTGCTATTAATTAAATATGTATTGTAATTATGTAGACTTTTAAAATTATACTTTAACGAACGCGCAGCTATTTTGAGGTTGGTAACAATCGTCATTGAACTCCAAAGTATGAAGCGTTTTATCTAGGCCATCCGGTATATTTTTAAAAATTTTAAATTCTATTGATGGTATAGGAAGATATAGATCTACCAAAAAAGAAGTACTTAACGAATGTCTCAAGTTTTGACACAATCTTTAGGTCTTTGGAATTTATTATTAGCAAGTTATTATTGGAAACGAAACAAGCTTGTTGTTACGTCATTCTAATATCTTCTCAATTTTGGGATATAAATTTGTCATTATGTTTTATTAGATAGAAATTTTCAAGAGTTTCTTCAATCTTGTTGATCGGTTCCAAAACCTCAAATTGTACTATTCTTTGCGAATTAGTTTATTAAGTTTTTAAGTAGTAGTTTCAACAACTCTTGTATTATTCAAACAATTATTTAAAAAAGTTAATAAAACTATACGTTGTTTTCTTGTAAATTGGAAAATCGCCAAAAAGTTTTATTTTGTTTTTTGATAATTTTAATATTTGTCAAAAATACCTACACCATTCAATATTATTAGAAAATATGCTCTGCAATTGTTGCCTTCCTACTCCTTTAAAGCATTTTTAATGATTTCAAAATAATCAGTAACGGGGGTGTATCAAAAAATGTTAAAAAAGGAATTTTTCATGTCGGGATATTTCTTCAAGCCCGGTTTGTGAACGTAAAATGTCATTAGGAATATTTTTTCTTAATAAGATTTTTCTATATTTTAACAAATAAGGTAATCTCGATTTAAACACCTATTGTCACTTGTAAACTTTGACATGGCGTAATTCAAGTATTTTTGGAAGCAGAAGTGATTGAACAACAAAGTTTTTTCCTTTAAACAAAGAATATTAAAATGTTTTCCCATATGGATCGAACTTTATGGAACACACTGTATAGTTGACCACCTGCAAAATCTGCCGTTTCTCTTCATAGTTATCAATTTTCTTAATTTGTAAGAGAATCCTTTAAAATAAGATATTTTGTTAATTTTGTTTGCTGTAAAAATTTGTGTATCCTATTATTGTTTATAAAAATATCATATTTGATAAAAACATTTGCTTCGTATTGTATATTTCTTTATACAGAGATTTGCCGAAAAACATTGATTTTAATGTTTGAGTATCTTAAAAACGAATGTTTTCCTGAATCGTTGTGTAGAAACGTTACTGTTCATAACTCTCAATATATCAATAATTTTATAAAATCTCTAAGCATTAGCTGTTGTTAAATTGGGTCCACTTCACGAATTTTGTCCCAAATCTAAGATTTATGCATTAAAAATAAATTCTTATTACTGTAATAAGTCCTAATTTCGTAATAATTTGCAAGAATTTTAAATAAGAGTACAGTTTTAATATAATATAATCATTCTTTCCATTTAAAAAGATGTAATTATATTTACTAAGAAATACAGACAGAAACTTGATACCTTAGATAAGGAAATGACGCGTTTTTAAACGGGCTTCAGCAAAACAAATCGCGAATATAAACTAAAAATATGCTAGGCAGTGTTGCCGCGAATTCGGAGGCAAAAACATCCTATGAATGCTTTTATACAAGCGGAGGTAAACACAACCGCGTGGCGTATACATGTATATCTCGCAGCGACTCTGCGGCAATCGCTGGAACTAAAATGTATATAAGTATACGTAAATAGGTTCCGTTTGACTCCGGCTGAAAATAGGTGGAAAATGATCCTATAGGTGTCCTGATGCCGAATAACATGGTTAGCGCGTTCGACTCCGATACCGACGAGTTGCCTCCGGATTTTGAGTCCGACTCGTACGCTGTATATAGCGTTCGGAGGTGTATAAGTACTAAAAGCATATATATATATATATATATATATATATATATATATATATATATATATATATATATATATATATATATATATATATATATATATATATATATATATATATATATATATATATATATATATATATATATATATATATATATATATATATATATATATATATATATATATATATATATATATATATATATATATATATATATATATATATATATATATATATATATATATATATATATATATATATATATATATATATATATATATATATATATATATATATATATATATATATATATATATATATATATATATATATATATATATATATATATATATATATATATATATATATATATATATATATATATATATATATATATATATATATATATATATATATATATATATATATATATATATATATATATATATATATATATATATATATATATATATATATATATATATATATATATATATATATATATATATATATATATATATATATATATATATATATATATATATATATATATATATAGTGTAGGCCTCTTACATGTTCAACTATGACGAAACCGAGTTTGAGCATGTTGGCATTTGTAGAAACCTGCCGGGCCGAGAATTTACGGCGCTTACCTCATATATCTAATAAATTAAACTAATTAGAATGATACATAAATTGTGCTCCTGTAGTCAGCTGACTAACAAGTGATAGGTGAATCATTCATCTTCATTTATTTTTTTTCCACTACACATTAGGAGCTTGTTATCGACTATTCTTTTAAATTACAAGTCCATCTTTTTTCACTAGAACCAAAAGTATTTGGTATTGAGTTCCACAATATTTGATCATAATGGGAGTCTGAAATAAATGTTTACAAAATATAGAAGACTACATATATATATATATATATATATAAAAAAAATCATTTTTAATTTCTTGTAACTGTTATATGCAGAATTCTAATCTGTGACTATTTTTTAATAAAACCATTAAAAAACAAGATTACCAACATTCGGTGTCAACAAGATAGTGCACCACCACATTTTCCAGTTCCAGTTGCGCAATGTCTGGAAAAGTATTTTTTAACAAATGGATTGGCAGACATTGACCTCTGGAATGACCAGCTTGCCCCCCCCCCATAGCTTTATTATTGTTGGCATTATCATCCCTGTTGCATCTCATTTTGCCGTCTTGTTCTGAATCTTCTTATATGACACCACATGCATGGCTGAATTGTCTAATCTACTGTGAGTTGATAAACCTTGCAACATCTTCTCCGCATACTTCTTCTAGAATTTCATGATTTATTTTCTAATGGTATTTACCATTAATGCTTCACTAGGTGCCAACTGCTTACCCTAATGGGTAAGCTTTAGTAACTTGTTGCTTTTGTTGAAATACGAAAAAAGAATTCAAGCTCGGATCCTCACCTCTCTCTCTTACATCGCGTAGTTCAATAGGGTTTGGGTCATCCAGCGCTAGGTAGCGCTGGCTGTCTCCACAGAAAAAATGTACCGAGACACATGAATGAATGAATGAAAACACAATGCATGTACTTCAAGAGTAAGAAATGATTGATCCGAGTATTCGAGAGTTTCGAGATGTTCCTCTTCAGTTTTTGTTAAGCACAAGAGATCCATTGACGTGTCTGGTGTCTTCTTACTAGCAAAGTACATTCTATTTCCAGCTAGTATTCTTTCTTTACTCATTTTGCTTCTATCATTGGCGCTATTGATATGTTGATCTCTTCAAACTTGTAATTTGGTCAATCGTCGTATACTCTGTTTGGTTATTCCTTTCCCTTCTGCATTTATACTTGGGTCGTATTTACTTTACTAATCGAATGGTACCTGCTTCTTTCTCTATCTTTTGGAAAGTTTCTATTAATTTATTACGAGTTCTTTAGTCATAATCTCATAATTATTACATCATCTGCATATGCAATAACTTATACGCTTTATACTTTCTAGTATTTCTTTCTTTTTTTTTTCAGTTTTATTTGCTTCATATCTTTGTTACCTATATATTCATTGCATAGGTTGTCATCTGACCATCCAGCTCTGCTCTTATATTGTTTCATAATTTTCATCTTTTTGTAATGTATTTTTTCTTGCTTGTGTTTTTATGCATAAAGACATCTATCGGCTTTATATAATATTTTGACTCTCTCATAACTCTTCATTGCAGTAAGTTTTGAAAAACCTTTTTGATCCCTTATCAATTTTCTGTAAGATTTTTTGTTTTTAACAAAACGACTTTTTGTTCACCGCTATAGGAAAATTTAAAGAAAAGATCATATCAGTCTTGCAGTAGATCACAACAGTCAGGTTCATCATTTAGATATTATACATTTGGTAATTATCTACAATTACCTTATTTGTACATTTGTGTAAAATTCTTTTAAGCAAAAAATAAATTGAGTTACCTTAGAAATAGACCATTTTCAATTATACCCAGTTTGAGAATTGGGACAGAACATCCTCACCTTTCTGCTTTTCAAGCTCTTGAAAGTAGAGTTCAAAAAGGTTCTGTACAGTTAATGTTTAGCAATTGCGATGGCCAAGTCATGTTAATAACTACGCCATCTGCTTCTTTCTTCTCTAAGTTACCCCCGTAAAAGACGGGAACTATGCTTCGGATCGTTATCTTGTTGTAACCCGATACCACGGCCAATGATTCTAAGACAGATGGTATTGCGTGTTTAGCGAATATCTCTTTGTAACCCTCTTTCCTCATGTCTATTTTAGTAAAATATCCAGTATTTCTGTCAGAAGAGCAACCCCACACCACAGCACAAGAATAACCAGCTGATTCAGAAACACTTTAAAGTTTTTCAGTTAGTTCCGAAAATCGCACACATATCACTATCAGTTCGAGGCTTACCGATCGTCATCGTATGCTGCGGTAATAACAAGGAGCGAATATTACAGCATAACTGTTGCTGCGTAACCCGCTAACAATCAACATCGCACTCGGTCGGCTGAAAATATTTGCGAGAGTGCTTTTATTTTGCAGAGCACTATTCTTATGCTGAGCTCATACCATAATAGAACCAGCCCAGTCTTTTACTGTGGGTAGTATACACTGAGGAGCCATGTCAGCCATGTTTTGAAACGAACTGCGTTTTCTGACAGAAATACGTCGATGAGCTCCAAACACAGCCTCATCAGTCCAAGGTATATTCTTAAAGTGTGTTATTTTTATTTATTGTCCGTAGTAAAGGTTTCGACGGCAACAAAGGTTTTTAAACCTGCATCTCATAAACTTCTTTCTCCTCACTGCCGTGAGTGATACCGGGTTTAAGCGCGTTTTGTTGATATGGGCACATAGTTTTGATAGAGTTAATCGTCTATCTCTGCTTGTCACCACAATATGATTGTCCTGCTAAGCGCTAGTTACTTTTGATCTTGCAATACGAGTTGACTATTGCTAGTTGACTGCACCTTTTAGCGAAACGTTTACTCTTGTTGCAATTTTTCGACATGACAGACTTTCATTAAGTAGAGTGCTAATAGTATTTCGTTTTTCAATGCTTATTTCTGTTTTCCCATTTTTGCCTTGTCAAAAACAAACAAAACTATTACTCATTATCCACTCATTTTCTAGAAATTACCGATGTCTAGAAAAGAAAAAGAAATCAGAAAAAATTGCAGAAGGAAAAAGAGCTTTTTTGTAATATTCCGAAGTTGGACTCGTTCTTCGCCTTTTCTAGACCTAGTACGCATCAGCCTTTGGCGATTGGAGTTACGACCGTCAATCGAAAAGGCAACTGTAACCAGCTACCTGAATATCCTCAAAGCTTAATTTTCGAAAACCCCGCAGCTATCATTGGAGAACATCTTGAATTTCACGCGAACATATGTTTTTGCGATTCCATCCTTTCCATCTGTTAGTGACGATCCTGTCGATTGGATACTGATGATGCCAGTGCCACACTCCAACACTTCGTACAAAATGGTGTGAAACAAAATATGAATGCCGATTTATCTTTGAAGCGCCGCCAGTACGCAGATACAACCATATATCCATCCTTTTCACTCTTTAGCCAAACATTGCCTAATGGCGAAAAACAACCTCGGCCTTGAATAGTATTTTTAAAGAGTAAAAATACTATTCATATACGTGTTCTGTGACCCTTGTAAGCTGTTTGTAAAATCGGGGTTGTTAGCTAATGATGAAATACAACGACTGCAAAAATGTAGGTCAGTTCAAACGATCACAGATCAGCATGTGCGACACTGGTCCGCTTAGCGAGGAAGAAGGTTGGCGGTAGAGTTGACAAGAGTCTTGTTCTTCAAACGAAAGAAGAAATAAAATACTAGCATGAGGTTTTGTGGTATATTTTGTCTGTTGTGAGGTCATTGTCTGCATGCGGATTGCCGTTTATAGGTCCACAGAAAAGATTTAGATCGAGAAACAGTGGGAGCTAATATGTCATGTACGTAGAACTTTTGGCTAAGTTCGATCCTTTTCTGGACACGCACATAAAACTAAGGAAACAAATGATGCGGCACAAAGTCATACCTTTCGTCTAGACTATGCGAAGAAATTATCAACATTATGGTAGAAAAGGCCATCAGCACGATCTGACTGAGATAAAGCATGCGAAGTATTTTTCCATCTCTGTCGACTCGACTCAGACATCTACCAGGTGAATCAACTTTCACTCATAGTTCAATATGTGTCGGCTGAGGGATTTCCTATCGAACGGTTTATAAGATTCATACCAAACAGTAGACATGAAGCTGAAGACTTGGCTATCGTCGTTCTGCAGACCTTGAAAAATCACGTCTTGGACTCACTGAATCTTGTCGGGTGTTGTGAGACTGCTATATCTTTCTTTGGTACTTTACAGGAATTGTGCAATTTTTCTAGGTTTCGTCACGCAGATGGCAAGTTTGTTACCTGAACTGAAGCCAAACTCAACAGTTGTAAAGCTTTCTCAGACAAGATGGTTTGCTCGGGGTGATGCCTGAAGAAGTCTCTGTTGCTCCTGGAGTAAGATCATGCAGCTCTTCAGATAAGGCTCCACGTCTTTTTTAATTCAATCGACTCCTTGGAAATGTTCTTCCTGACCCTGTTGTGGGATGATATCCTGGAAAGATTTAACAAAGTGAGCAAATGTTTCCAATCTGTGAACATCCAAATGGGTACGTTTGCTGAACTTTATCAGTCCTTGGTAACATACCTAGAAGATATAAGGAAAGTCGCTACCTTTGATGGTTATTAGTCGAAAGCTGTGGAAAAAGCGAAGAACAGAACTACGCATACTATATGAAGAAGAAAAGTAAGCGAAAACTCCAGTTTGACGAAGTAAAGGAAAAAGAGGTTAAACTCTCCAGCAGGGGCAGATTCGGAATCTTCAACGTCATTATAGACAGGTTGATTGCAGAGCTACAGAGACGTGGCTCTACTTACGAGAAGTTAAGTCAAAGATTTGACTTTCTCACGAAGCTACATGCACTGAGAGAATTTTTTTCACTATCATTGTAAAGAATATGTAATACTAGCAGAAAACTCTAATAGAATAGGCGCCAGTATAATACTCCCCTATGATAGTAAAGTCTGCTTTGCTATTATGAGGTTATAATCATAGCAAATCTACTTTACAAAGCACTACTTTTCAGTATTTGGAAAGCAAGTTTGCTAACACTGTAAAGTAAACGTTACTGTCATCACCAAGTAACCTTGCTACGATTATAAAACAACATTTCAATCATAATAAAGTAATTTGTTGCCACTATGAAGTAACTCTGCTAGCAGTGTAAACCAACTTTTCTGTCTCTATAAAGTAACTCTAACTACCATTATAAACTAACTTTGCTGTCTCTATAAAGTAACTCTGCTACCATTATAAACTAACTTTGCTGTCTCTATAAAGTAATTCTGCTACCATTATGAACCAACTTTGCTGGCTTTATAAAATAACTCTGCTACCATTATAAACCAACTTTACTATAGCTGTACAGTACTCTTTTGTTTCTGTAAAGTTATCGATTGTTATTGAAAAGTACTTTTGTTCTCTCTATAAGGTAATCATCATGTTACTACCACAGAGTAACTTTGCTGGGATTTTTTATACTGGGTAATTATTATAGACTGCAACATTACTCTTGCTATTATAATGAAACGAAGTTGAGAATTTTCTTTATTAATTACATGTTCTTTTGTAATATTTAGGAACTATAATAAAGAAGTTTGGCATGCTCTAATTAATAATGAAAAAGTCAAATCATTTCATTGAATTAATTCGAGTAATGTTGTGCTCATTAGCCAGTATACAAGATCTACAGCAAGGTTTCTTGTAGTACATATTAACAAGATTATTTTGTAGTAAGAGCAAAATTAGTTTTCAATAATGGCAATTAACAAATTGCAATTACACACAAGTTGCTCGAAGACCATTTAAACTAACTGCAATTTCTCAAAAAAGATATGAATTTCTTGAGTCTTTTTCATGTGCCTTCCTTCTCCTTATTTTCCCTTCCATGACTTTTTGTATTATAGGATTCTCTCCTCTTAATGTTATATTGTATAACCATTACAATATATGTAAGTATTATGCGAGCCAAACTGTCAGCAGATTCAGGCCCGTAGTATACCTTCATCTAGGTTAGTTAAGAGTTTCTTATAAAAAACATTATTCTTTTTACATTTCTTTAGAAATACGATGTCTGCATGTATCAATCTAATACTACTACTTACATTATGAAAACTGTTTAAATCCTTTAGCTGGATAGCCATTGTTACTAATAATGGATTGTAATAATGGACAATCCATTATCTTGTAAGTCATGTGTTGTTATTTCTCTTATTACATTAATTTGTGACTAGAATCTAGGTACATGTTATTATACAATACAATAATACACTACAAAAAGGAATAAACGAAGAAAAATTTATTTGTGACGCCGCCAATGTCTTTCCAACTTAGGTGTCGAATGCGATTAATTCCGAGAAAGTGACGTAGCGGTCTTTTATGAATTTTGACTAGCGGCCCAATATCGACAATTATGCCTATTTACATTTGCATTTAAACAAAACGTAGCCTCCTCAGAAAAAACAATATTATTAAGAAAATTTGGATTGTTGTTGATTCGCTCCATCATAAATTCACAAAATTCAACACGTCGATCGTAGTCATCTTCGGATAATGCTTGCAATAAAGTCGGTTTGTACGGATGTAATTTTTCTGAATGTAATATTTTCTGTATTGAACCTTTACTTACGGCATGGTTTAAACTTAACTGACGTGTTGAAATGTTTGGATTTTCTTCGATTTCTATTAAAACATCGAGCTTTTTATCTTCATTTGTCGCAGACCTCTGCGGACCAGTCTTCACCAGATCTTTAACATTGCCAGTTTCCCTAAACCGTTTCAAGGTTTTGCTAACTACTGACTGGGTGATTGGTTCTCGATGTGGATAACGCTCATTAAAAATTTCACATACTTCTAATTGTGTTCGTTTGCGATCCCCATAACCGACCATAATTAAAATTTCTATAGTTCAGTTTCTGTTAAATGAACCATTTTTATTTTTTCATGTTCCAACAACTTAATTAAATAAACAAACTTCTGTCACAATAAAAGCCTACAATCAATTGTTAAGACAAATGAAAGAGATCTCGGATATCTAGATTCATGTTATTGGTGAAATTAACTTAATAAACTTTTTTTACATATTTTTTTAAATTTTCTGATATATGGGTACTAAGATTTTAAGTCATCGAAAAGAGAAAAAAAATCTCTATCAAATGAGCCTAATGAAAGGGTACATTGCTATTTAAAAAAATTATAGTGTTATTCATTACTCATTTGTTTTCTGAAATAAAAACAATTGAATGCTATCTTATTATGGAAAATAAAATGTTAAACAACTTTTATACAACAATTTTTTTTATAAAGTCGATATTTACCGAGATATATACTATATTCCACACATAATGGGCACCCTGTATATTTCGTAAACGATAAAGTAGTACTCAATAAAAAACACTTACAAAAATGCTACAACATTTTCTAGAAAAAATAGTATATTAAGTATCAAGAACAGTAAGGACAGTTTACCGATCGACGGCAATGTTTGGCGACTGAGCGAAGCGAAGTCGCCAATATTGGAGGAGATCGGTAAACTCCTTACTGTTTGAGATGCTTATACTATTTTTTGTACGACCATTATGAATACAAAGGTATTAACTAGGAAATATCCCCAAAAAAATAGATTTAAGATAATTTATTTTTGCCCTGTATATCCACCAAACATTAAGTAGGTTTTGTCGTTACCATGGATACGTTTGTAATTACTATTATTTTTGAATGTCACGATATTTGTCAAACTCGTGAGAATGAGTGAATCTGAAAACGAATATAATTGGGATATTGAAGAGGCCTGAGCAAATTTAAGGAGGATACAGCGAAATGTAAAAATGTAGAGAATGACGTGAAATTTAAACCTCGAGTTCTTTGACACTTATTCTATTCGGTAACTTTTTTCTATAATCTTCTTGTGTACCATTACCGAGAAAAATGGAAAATAAAATCCAGAATTTAACATGGGCTCTTATGGAGACCATCTAACCTTTAGCAGTTTTAACGAAAAATTATGATGAAGAAATGTAGGGAATCTGATAAAAAACTAAAATGACATACTCTCATATTCGAAGAACAATGCTGCCCAATATTTTTGAAATCTTGTGTCTAGTTAATGCACAATAATAATTTAAAGTAAACAAAACAAGAATTTTTCACGACATATGTGGAAAGATAGCAGAGATGTGACAACACCTCATAGCGCGCGAATTCAAATAACAGAACAGAAAGATGACATATAATGACTGTTATAATAATCTATATTTTATTGTATTAACTAATAATCATATATTTTATTAATCAAATTATGTTGAACAATTCAGTCTTCTGTGTTAATAATATCAGAATACAAATGTTAATTCGACGGAAATATTGCAAAATGTAAAATTACCTTTTGCAATGTGATGAATACAATTTATCATCACAATCAGAATATCCACGAAATCAGTAATACAAACACACTAATTTTAAAAATATATGTATTAAACCTCAACAACTTTTTATATATTTCTTGTATCTGTTTAGCAGATTGTAATCTTTAGACTATACAAAAGTTAAAAAATAGAATATTCCCATCTGTAATTGCATACAAAATTACAAAACATTCAACATGTTTCCACTTATATTTTGGGATTGACATTTGGACGTTAGGATGTCAACTCAATCGAAAGCTGAAACCTAACACTGCTACCAACAAAATCGATTGATTTCTTTGAGGTGTTGCCACGATTCTTAACCTATTTACATTTATATTTACACTTTCAACAATTAAACAAATGCACTCCAATCGACTTAAATTATTTTAATATATACAAATAATTAATAAATACATTATAGGCATTCATAATAAAATGATTTTGTTCAGTTTTAAGAATGTTAATTTATTTTTTTATCGATTGGTATTTCTTGTTAGAGCCTATGTAAAAGCATAGGAGATATCCCCTTGCCCTTCACCCCGCAAGGATCCGCTGTAACCTCCTTAAATAAACAACATACATTTTTTTAAATAGTCCAATTATTTAGAAAATAAATGATTTCTCGCGAAAGAGACATCTAAAGATCATGCATTTATTTTATAAATTACATATAATTTACTTACCGTTCTGTTTTTGACAGAACTGAACGGTAAGTAATTACTTACCGACGCGTATTTGCTTAGCAACCAGTAAATATAACCTACTGTTCTAAAACCAAGTATGGTAAACAATCCGAAATAGCATGGTCGTACAAAAAAGTATATTACAGTCCCAGTGGGTGCGCGTGTGAAAGCCGGTATAGCCCAGTTAGTATAACGTCACGGCTATTCTTTTATTATAATAAAAGAAGGCTGATAGTTGGATCGATGGATAGCGAATAATAGGCGAGTCGGCATAATAAAACCAACAACCGTCGTGATATATTATTTGGGCTCATCATGCATTAAGGAACTCCCAAAGATTATAATGATAAGTGGCCAGTTTTTTATCGCGATTTGCATGTTGTAGCATTACCTCGTCAGTGTTTGTATTATCCGAAATGTTTTTGTCGTTCTAATAACTTTCTAATATAAGGTATTGGGATTTATTTTGCATTTTTCATTTCAAGGTCATTTGAATATTTTTTCATTAAATAAAAATGATGATTATCTTCGCACCTATTCTTAAAATAAAGCCCATCTTTTTGCAAATAATGTACTTTTTATGATGCATTGCGGACTGTAACTGTTCGTTTATAGTCGTTTGGTATTGTTTAGAAATAAAATAGAAAAAGATTGTTTAAAAACTGTAACAGGTTTTAGAAGATAAAAAGCAAATATCAACAAGCTAAACCGTAGCTGTAGATGCATGAGAAAAGGAAGCGAAGATATATGTCGGAATTTTTTTGTAAATACTTTTGTATTGTAATTTGTAATCTAAAGGTGTGTCAAAATTTACCTTTCAACTGACATAAAGCTGATTATCTTAATTTGCTTTGAATTTGTTAAATAAGACACTTGTTTACGAACTGCTAAAAAGTGTTAGGTGCAAGGTCTATTCTAGGGATTTTTTATCATTTTATAGTATACAATTTCCGTTTTCTTGACTTAAATTACTTCCACTGGTATGCGTCTGAGTTGCGAGATTTCTAAACCCAATGGACTTTCTTATGGATCTACATTGTAGCGCCGTGATTGGCTGTTTACGTTCCCACTAGTGGACGGCCTTCGGCGCTTCGAGAAGTTTCATAACCTGCTTGCCTTCATCTTTACAATATAAAAGTCACAATAATTGGTGTCTAGTATTTATTAAATACTGTCGTGTTGTTGCGCTATGATTGTTGTGTGTTGACTATAGTGTTAATCGTACGTAATAATTAGATGACTACTTTATCTGTAGATGCATTTAAATGGTTTTTCTCCAATTCTCCGAAAATATGTATCATGATTTCTTTTTAATTTAATTTTTTATTTAACTTAATTAATCGTCAGATTTGAATTAAGAAACTTGTTACTAGTTTGAAACAATTCGATAGATTTAATAGTTTCCTGTACATATTATCTCACACACGAACTATAATTTATTTTAAAGAGCTTTACATTAGATTTCCTTCTTTTTTAATTTAAAATCCTTAATAATGTACTGATGACATTTATATTTTTTGATATATTCTGCAAGTTTAAAGGCTTTTTCCTTGCAAGCAGTGGTGATTAACTTCGAAAATTATTTAAAATATTGATATTTATGTCACATTTAATATTAAAATTAGTCCTATTTACATAATAAATTTCTAAAAATGTGAATGACCACAATCTTCATAATCATTTGAAAGAGATGATGGGTTCTGATAATTCTTGCAAAAAGTTTAGTCGAGCCTGCTGTTTAAATTATTGTGACACAGTATTCGACAGCACGAAATCGATTATATTATTTATTTAAAATATCAAAGCTTCTTTTGATAGTTAAACCTTTAAACATCTATCGTTATAATTAATTCTAATTAATTAAAACGACTTATTAATTAAACTATTATTAAGTCACAAAAAGGATTAATATGCACTCTACTATAAAACAACATTGAATTTATCTAAACACGTCAGTTGTTATGATAGTTTTCATTTCATATTTGTGCGCCACAGAAGCTGACCAATCACGGCGCCACAATACACGTCCGTAAGAAAGTCCATTAGGTTTAGAAATCTCGCGTCTGAGTTCTATACACAGTCTTAACAATAATCTCAAACCTCTTAATCTTAATTAATACTTAAGATTTAAGATGATACCTTCTGGCAGCATCTTGTATAGTAAATACAATTAGCATGTTTTCTATAGAAAAAAAATGGATAGAATAGAAAATGTCTAAATAATGCTAAAGGCAGCTACGGAGGAATATTTAGATAAGAGTGTCATGAATAATTTTTAAAGTTTGTACTATAGTTATCCTCACGTGTTGTTATCTTTTTATCAAAACATTGTCATACGAGCACTATCTCTTAGACAATTATTACGTGCAAATATTAAACATGAGTCATCTATTTCAAATTATTTTTCGCATAATTTAAATTTTTAACATTTGTATACTACAGCGTGGAAATAAATGATTTTCATCAAGTTCCCTTTGGAATTTTTTCACATGTAAATTTTTCTGTACCTCTCTACTCTTTTTGATTTAGTACTAAATTAGTTCTGTCAATAAATGAAATCAATCTGTCAAACAATTCATAGAATTTATTGAATTAATTTATTTTGAGGTTATGGTACTGCCTTCTCTATTTTCGTAGAAATCATTTATTTCCACCCAGTATTACATTATCACGAGTGTCAGCAAGTCTAGCAAGAGATTAATGTTTGTAAATGGAATACCCTGTAGATGCCCATCATACATCATTTCTCTTCAAAATGAAATATATTTTTGAATATAACAACATCCATTATGTGGTTCTAAACCTTGGATTTCCGCAGATGTTTTTAAAAGAAAACTCCTAAATTTCGCAGACATGTGAGGGCTGAGCCCTCATTAACATGGTTAATGCATTTTAGGCAATTAAAATTCTAAATTAAAAATTTAAAGAGGGCGGGTGTCTACGCACTTATCCAACTGGGATATTATTTGCGAAAAGGCAAAAAATATTTAGAATTCCATTATAGTTATTTACATTGCAAGACCGTTACTTAGAACTTTACGTGCTAGCACGGTACCTAACAAGCGAGCTTTTAGCGAGCTTGTTATCCGTGTGTAACTGTCGAGCATTGTATAACTTTTTATGGTATACTGACTTTAATAAATAATTATTTCATTTATTGAAGCAGTACAGAACAATACGTAAAATATATATGAACGTTTTAAATAAATATGTATGTTTCTATGGTATTGATGATAACGAGCCCGTAATAATTTCTACGAGCTTCATAACAGGCCAGCTCGTAAAAAGAATCTTTACATATAGAAACAGAATTCAATAAACATATGTTTATGGTATACTAACTCGTAAACATCTGTTTATTGAGCTCTGTTACAATAGGTAAAGATCCTTTTTACGGGCTAGCCCGTTATGAAGCCCGTAAAAATTATTACGGGCTCCTTATCATCAATACTATAGCAACATACATATTTATTTAAAACGTTCATATATATCTTACGTATTGTGCTGTACTGATCCAGTAAATGAAAGAATTATCTATTAAAGATTTACGAGTCAGTATACCATAAAACGTTGTACAATGCTCGACCGTCACATGAACCCTACGTGCTCGCACGTATAACAAGCTCGCTAATCGCTCGCTTTTGTTAGGTACCGTGCTTGCACATAAAGTTCTAAGTAATGGTCTTGCAATGAAAATAACTATTACGAGTCACTGTACCATAAAATCTTTAATGGTCATACCTATATACATGACAAGCTGAAAGATTGTTTATCTACGACCACTATAGAAAGTTACACATTTCGCACAATCTATTAACCGTGAAAATGACTCATTGTTCACAATCTCTAAACTGAACGGTAATGACTGTAGGAAATGATTTCCTAGGATCAGTAGTTCTATAAAAACTCCATAGATGTCAGCACATGAAATATTATATTATAAATTATTTGAAATATAAAAGTTATAAATTTTAGATAAAAGTAAATTTATTTTGTTTAATTAATGTTTTACATTAAATTTTGAATGCAAATCCATCTAGGAGAATTATTACTTCGGCGGGGAATCGAAACCTGGATCGTCTGCTTGCTAAGCCAAAGCTCACACCGTTCACCTATTTAGGCGACTTTAGAATTTAGTTATAATTTAGTTATATTATTACTATATAAAGTTATTACAAAATTGTTATTCAATTAACGTAAAATATAATTGTTAATATAATATTATTCATTATTATTGCTAAATTACATTAAAAAAATGAAAATTTTTATAATTTGCTACATAATTCACAAGTGCAAGCTCGATGGGTACACTTGAAGCTACATATAATAAACTACTATAATTATAAACTGTTAACGAACTTAAATGCTAGATTTAAGAAACTTGAAGTAGATTATATAAGAACTATTTATTTATTATTACAACATTTACTAAATATTTATTTATTCACTAATACTTGACTACTAATTACACAAAGCACATTTACTCAATTCACCGGTTGAACACTAATTGATCCTCTTCTATCCGCGACGACGATTTATATCTCCCATGTAAACGTTCTAGAAAACGTTCGTATATTACCTCGTCTAGCCGCCAGCCGATCATATATCTCGAACATCGTAGATGGGCCGGGAGTCTTCTAGGATATTCTTCGAGGCGTATAGGGGTTTTCCCATTCGTTACAGTATAGTATGTAACGCGTGCAAAAACGCTAATTTCCCGCTCGTGTGATTGCGGCATTCGACTTCGTCTCATGCACTAAAAAGCTATTTGCCTAAAAACATTGCTAAAGAATTAGACATTGAAAGAAGTGGTGCTTTAAGAAACGTGTTTTCTTTTAAATAAGAGCTGATTATATTATAAATCAAATATTTTCTGTCAGCTGTGATACTTAGTATTTAGTATTATTATATTATTGGGCTATGGCACAAGGTCCGTAGATGCAAAGCAAGCTTTGAAATATAGGTCATCTCATACACTTCCACTATCAGTAGCGCGAAAATGGCGGAACATGTTAATTAACATGAAAACAGAAATAAGCGACAACTCGACTTGTTTTCAGTTGGGTACTAAGCGTTAATTCAACGTTTTAGAACGACATGCGCCTCATATGACGATCGTGTCGGCTTTGATAGCAGCCGTATTGCAACTTTTACTAAACGCGAAAATGGCGGCATTGCGATGACCTATATTTCAAAGGTTGCTTTGCATCTACGGACCTTGGCTATGGCAAAGATTGACCTGCATTCTAGCGGAATTTTATTAAAATTATTTTTGATTGGATGGCTTGAAGGTTATGTTACAACTAAAGCATGCGTCTCATTGGTTAAATGTATGATCAACTACCGCATATCGCACTTATTTTGTCTAATTTTGTTGCTGTACAACGCCGTCTATATTTATTGATGCCTCTCAATACCTACATATTCCTAGTTTTATGTGTTCTTGTAAAAATATATGTTCTGTTTTTAATGCCGTATGTCTCATTTGGAAGTCGAATACATAAAAAATCGATTGTAAAAGCTACCCAAGTAAATAAAGTTATCATTTTGTTCATATCATTATCGTCCTGTATAATTATTGAGTGTAGGCTAATGAAACGTAAAGAGGACTTATCGAGAACATACTGAAGTTCTCGTATGTAAAGTTCTGAACTCGATATCTCCATTACTGTAAGGACAACATATAAATCTAGGGGTGTTTTGCAGAAAACAATTAGATTACATCTAAAAATGTTAAGTGTAGATCCGTATAATGATTTGTAATCAGTGTCTAAAAAAATAATCATACAAGATGAAGATATATATACAGGGTGCTCTATTTAAATGTGCAACATCTTACCTGTTCCGTTTTTACAGAATAGCATAATAATTAACGATACCTATAAAATAGAAGTTTAAAACAAAATCGCCTTGTCCAATCGTTTTTATTAAAAATTATCCCCCAACAAGTTACTGAATTTATAGCATTGCAGCTTCCTACTATCTGTAATCAATTTAATCTACTTATTAATGTATGTCTCTTCTTAAAATAGCAATTCATCCGTAGAAATATTTATTCATCTACATAGACAAGGTTCTTAATCAATTTCGATTTTCGAAAGTATTTACATGCGAATGAAAACTTATTTTTGTAGTAATTACATTTTTGTGCATATCACATAAGTTAATTTACGGACTAGGTAATAATAATAAATCACATTACCACACATTACGTTTGTTATCAATTTAATTTAAATTTTAAAATGTGTGTTGTGTTATGTATATTTTATAAATTATAATGATTAAAAGTAGGCAGATATAATAAATATTGGGATGATGCAATCTGTCTGTAGATAAAAAAGAAAATTAAATGATATTTAAAATAATAATAATTGCTGCAACCCTTGGAGGAACTATATACGTCCATGCTACAACCCATAACCTGGAAACCAGGTCCAAATATCTATCTATAAATATTTCTTCAGAAAATCGATGGAAAAATGCTTCTTTACCAAAAATACATATACGCAACTATATATTTCTATAAGATTCTTCAATTACATGAACAGATATTGCTAACTCCACGCTACAAAAATCAAATAAAAGCTAAATTTTGACAAATATACAGCAAAAGAAAATAGAGGGAAACTACAACAACAAACGGTTAATTTCAATAAGGCATGGACAATGACTGAAGAACGATGTCTAAATTAATAACTGTATACCATTTCCAAGATAAGCTTCGTAATTTCACGTTCACTACCATACATACTAAAACTAAATACCTATCGTCATATGTATTACGTTCTCTAGTCTTTTCGTTTTGTTTTGTTATTTTCACTATTATAATGAATGGCTATCATCATAATATATGTTCTTCAGTTTTTGTTTGCGTTTTTTCATCATTTACTGTTTAATCCAAAAACTCACGCAAATTCATTTGTATTATGGTGTATCGTCTTTATTGTGAAATGGTGAAAGAAATACAGTGAAATATTCTCAGATTAAAATACTAGCAAAACATTAACACTAATAGCATTAACACTAACAATAACACTAATAACAGTAACTTAAACTTGTCATTTTTATCAATATGAATAATGCGGAAAGAATGAGAAATCATATTATTTTTCATAAACTTTGGCTCACTTTTTTCCTCTACTCAGCACAATAAACAATTTTTATCACCTTAAGTAACAGTCAGTTTTTATAGGGGTTTTATTAAGTTATATAGTAGAAGTTATATAGTAGGTATATAAAATAATTAAAAGGCCCAAGAGCTTTAGGTTTTATATAGTGGTAACATAAACGTTTCCATCACTAACTTATATTACTTATAGTAACGGCTACCTAAAAGTTATATAATGCGTTTTTAGTTATAATTTAAGATAAATTTCAAATTTAATAATTAAAGATTTACTTTAAATCACAATTTGTATGCAAATTCATATAGAAAAATGTATCAGCCGAACGGGAACTTAACCCAGGGTTTCTGCTTTCCGGGCAGTAACTCTACCACTAAGCTATCCAAAGGCGACTACTAGCGAAATGACAACTTCTCTATATACGAAGAAATGATAATGAGTTTTTATAATAGTATTATGTAGTTACCAATTTATAAAACCAATAGTGATGAGTTCCTATGTAGGTGTAGGTGGTGATAAATATAAAACTTACTCAACCCGTAATAGCAATTACCGTTATAAAAGCTGAGAGCTGTTGGTATTGAAAAACACTGTAATGAAATCAAAATTCATATTATTTTAGATTAGTTTTCAAACTTGCAATCACAGTTTGGACACTGGAAAATACTATTATCTTCCCAGACTGTTGGCACAACACTCAACATGGGAAGTTTATATCTCGGTTCATTTGTTTGTACTATTTTAAAAGACATTTTCACACAATAATCCAGCACAACAGACACGCACTACAAACAATATACTGGGTGTCTCTATCAAAGTCGATCGTAGGCAATTAACATTGTGTATTTTACTGTTATGTATTTTGTTATACTTTTACTAAATCAGTACATATTAAAGTATTGCGCAGTTTAAATAGTTTAAATAGGCAGTTATTCAATTCAGTCATACGCTAAAATGAAATAATTTGAAAATCGTATCACTTGATGCGCAATTTTCTCTTTCTATTGAGACCATTATATCTTTCTTGTAGTTGAATTTGGCAAGCAGGAATCACAAAAAAAACGGTCAATACAATGTTAAATGCATATATTCGAGTTTGAGAATGAACAGGCATGAAGTGTGAAATATTTTTGCGGGGTTATGAATGTTGAAAATGCGACGACTAGCGGGAACTTGCAAGTTATATAAACAGCCTTACAGTGGCGGCACGTACTTTAGGAGATTATCATCACTCACAGTGAGGAACGTTACCATAAGTTATATAACGTCACTTTTGATAACTGTGAACATTGTAAACAGTTATATAACAACACATTTGGGCCGCATTGTTCCTTAAATTTATATAGAAGTTTAGGAGTATTTAAAAACACACTAAAAGTTACATATAGGTTTTATAATGCCCTCTTTTAGATACACCCGCCATATTTTTGATGTATTTACGTGGACAACATGCATTTATGTGGAAACAAGCTAAAAAAAATTTTTTTACTAAAATTTTAAAATATTTACGATATTGGCGGCGCTCTAATCTTTTCGAGGTACAAATGAAAATCATACGGTCTAAAAAGAATTGCAGTACAATTTTGGTCATTTCAAATGTCTGCATGAGAGCCTCAATAATATTAGTGTATATTTATATTAGGAATATTTCTTGTATGCGAAATAAGAAACTTTCCCTGAAGAGATGTTATATTCTATAATTAACTTAGTTTCCCACTAACTTGCAAAAATAAATACAGACGATAGTGGTAAGTGCAAGAGCAAACAGGGAACCAATAAAGGGATATGGGTGCCTAAACGTTGTGATTACCATTGTAAAGAAGGTTTATAAAGGTTGAGACAACATTTTCGTTACTTGGTTAAAGGCCTATAAGAGGTCTACAAGAAGTTATATAAATGTAACAGTTATATCTCTATCACCGTTATTATAAAACTATATAAGGTTTCAATAAGGTCATATAAGGTTATCAAGCAGTGGTAACGGTAACCCTTATAGAGCCCACCATTTTAGCTCTTTAAGGGGTATATAGAGGTAACTGAATTGTTGCAATCAACAATTTATATTACTAAAGGTTTTATAATTTGGTGATGATGATATTTCAAGAACCTTTATAAAACAAAAATTGTTTATTGGGTGTTTTGTATATTACGTTCGTCATTATTTACTATAAATATTTTTCGGAATTATAAAGATTTCTTATTCTACGTTTTATTTATATTATTCTACATCTTAGACTCATAGCTCTAGTTAAAGTAGATCCAGACGGCACAGCCCAGTAAGGAACGGTAGTGGTCATGAGAAAAAATGTTAAGCTCCATGATGGCAAATCTTATTGTCATGAATTATACCAATAAACAGTGTGATAATAAATGATTATATTGGAAAATTGCCTGTTACAGCAGCTTATTGTCCTCCCAAACATAACGATAAAAAAGGGACACTAGCATCTTTTTGAAAACATTCGGGGCAAGATTCATTATTGGAGGCGCCTGTAATGCTAAACATAAATGCTGGGGACAATCGACATGGGCAGCAACACCGAATAGTCAGGAACCAACGAATTAAGAAAAATGTCCTATAATACTATAACAAAAATAGCCAAAAAAAAAAGAAAATTACGCAAACAATAGATGCGAAACCGTACAGAAGGAAATGTAAAAAAATATTTGATAGAGTTGCTAAGAAACTGAAAAGTCTTTATTGACTGAATGAAAAAATAACCCATACAAAACTACATATCAGGTTTATTAAACATACTACTACTACTGACTCTGGGAAGCGGTTAAGAAAATGACAAGGATTCAAAATCTGATTTTTATAAGAGAAAAAGACTAGAGAGTGAATAAGAACCAATAAAAATAAGGCAGAGGTCATGCTCAACACTTGACGGAAGTATTTGTCCTCTACGTTCCGGTACCTCCAGAACGTACCTGTCAGATCCCAGTCAGCACACGGACGTTATAATGACGTTATTTTTAAGTAATTATTGGTCGGCGACGTCATATGACTAATAAATGATGTCCATAAGACGTCATGTTATGGGACGTACTTAGACGTCTTCAAAACGAAGTCTTTTAGACGTACAATAAGGTCGTTTTTAGACTTCCAATATTATTAATTATGATCTATCTAGGTAACCAAAAATTGATATATTCCATAAAATATTTTTTATGTTTACATTTGCAGAATGTAAATAGAATACATTATTTTTACTGTTTTCAATATTCAATTACACTATTTTTGTATTGTCAGGCCCACTGATGTACGAGAGACAAAATAGCAACACTGTTTTATTTTATTTTTTCACTGAACTGCACGTGACCACATGTCGCAATAAAAATAGCAACTAAATCTTTCGTTTTGCAAATAACATCGAAATAACATCTTTCGTTTTGCTCTTTAATTAGTAACGTTTCTACTTATTATTAAACTTAAACGAAATTTCTAATATTTTTTAAATAATTTTAGCATTTTAGACAACCAACCAAGGGCGGCTTGGTTGAGTCTAGGGGAAACCCATAATTTAAGCTTATTGTTAAATACTAGGCTTTAAAATATTTTACTGCCTTAACCACCTGTGTACTTGTTAATATTTTCTAAGAAAGAAAAAGTTTCAACTAAAATTTAAATACTTACATCCTGCGGTATTGTGATAAATAGGTATTAGGAAATGCCAAAGACCCTTTGACAACTTCCTGTTCATAGAAAAATTTGCCTCTACTTTTGTTTACTAATCTTGTAATCTTTCAATTAAGACAGTTCAGAAATTGCAAACTGCATTTCAGTTTGAAATTTTAGAGTGTAAAGATGGGTAAAGAAAAACGGTCTGTGTCTGTTACACTTCGAAGTTATGTTAAGGAATTTAGTGTTCTTACAACTGACGATAAGGTGTTGTATTGTACAGTGCGCGACGATAAAGTGACTGCAACGAAACGCTTTCAAGTTACACAACATCTGAACACGGTTCGACATCAAAAGTGTGTTGCCCTGAAATAAAAAAAACAAACATTGTTACCGGGGTACCTTAATAATTCGCGCGGTGAGTCCAGCAAATCGATCGAATTTAATAAAAAACTATGTAGTGCATTAGGGTCTGTAAATATCCCGTTAAGTAAAATTAATCACTCAGCATTTCGTAATTTTCTGGAAGAAATTCCAAAAATGCCAATACCCGACGAGTCTACACTCAGGAAAAATTATTTACCTCGTTTATACGAAGAAACCATAAAATCAATTAGAAAACATGTAGCGAATAACTACATATGGGTTTCCATTGACGAATCTACTGACACTAGTGGAAGGTGCGTAGAAACTTCATTTCCTTCGTTTTGTTAGTAAAATTTTACTAATTAAAGACAGCAGAGCAATTTATGGATGTGTTATTTTGTTACATATTGTTAGTTACATATTTAATCACAACAATATTTTTGCTTGATTAAAATATAATTTCTTTTAAATAACTGTTTTGTGCTAATTGTTTGTAACCGACTAATTATGTAGTTCGATAAAATAAAAATCAAATTTTTGTTTTCAGATACGTGGCTAACGTTATAATTGGCGTTTTAAATTCGGAGAACAATTCCAAATCCTATCTATTAGCAATGGACGTTTTCAAGAGCACCAATCATTGTTCTCTGGCAAAATTGTTTAATGATTCGATGGCTATTTTGTGGCCGGACGGCATACAGTACAACAAAGTACTCCTGTTCGTCAGCGACGCGGCACCGTACATGATCAAGGCTGGAGCAGGCTTACAAGTTCTGTACGAAAAAATGATCCGCTTAACTTGTCTTGCCCATGCAATGCATAGAGTTGCGGAAAAAGTGCGGGAAATATATCCTAACGTAAACTCTATAATTTCAGATGTAAAAAAAATTGTTTGTAAAGCTCCATATCGCATACAAATATTTAGGGAAACTGCTCAAGAAGTGCCTCTCCCACCTGAGCCTGGCTTTCTGCAGCAGAATATTATGCAACTTATTTTGATATTATTATAGCATTTTTAAATTAACTTAATAAACAGGATGCTTTTAATACTAAGGAGGTGATGGCAGAATTATTGTTTGTTTTGACAAATTTTGTGCGTTTAGCTAAAGTAATTCAGAAATTAGAAAGTCAGGGAAATTCATTAGATGAATCTCTTGAGCATGTAAAATTGTTAGATGTTTCTTTGAATAAAGTAAAAGGACCAAAGGGTTTGACTATAAAACAAAAATTTAAATCCGTTATAGACAAAAATCCTGGTTTTCACTTAATTAAAAGCATAAACGATGCATTATCTGGCCAAGACATTTTAGACGAGCTAAAACATTATTCGCTTGTAGAATTAAACAATTTTAAGTATGCCCCAATTACGTCTTGCGATGTGAAACGGAGTTTCTCAATTTATAAAACAATATTTAGGGATAATAGGCATATGTTTACTTTTGAAAATTTAAAAATGTACGTCATTGTGAACTGTAACGCTCGATGTTTAGAAAATATAATTAATTAAATTATTGCATAGGATGTCTAATTAAAATAATTTCTGTAAATAAAATGTAAATAACGCTAAACAGGTGTTTTTTTAATAATGAAAGTGCATATATTTATTAAAAATTTCTAATAAATGCGTATTTCATGATTTCTAAGTATATATTTAGGTGCATATTTCACGTTTTTATAGTGCATAAGTGCATGCATATTTCAGCATTTTTAAGTGCATACAAATCCTATACCTAATAATAATAATATATAATAAATATTATTTCCAATATTCAACTATTTATTTATAATTCCTGCCCTAGTCCTAGTATAGGACGTTTTAATGGCGTCGTTGAACAACGTTTTAATGACGTCGTTGAACTACATTTTAATGACATCTTATATTGATGTCCTTGGGCTGTGACATAATGCTGTCAGTTTTACGACAATTTGACGTCATTTTAATGGTTCTAGGAAAAATGCCCACAGGAAAAAAGTCCACATGAAAAATACTCACAGAAAAATGCTCACAGGTATAAATGCTCACAGGAAAAAAGCCCACACGGAAATATGCCCACATAGAAAAAAGCTCACATCGAAAAATGCTCACTTAGAAATATACTCACACGGAAAAAGGTCACATAGAAATATGCTCACATTGAAATAAGCCCACTGATAAAAAATTTACGTAGAAATTTGCTTACATTAATCAATCAATAATTAATCGATTTGAACATCGTACACTTACTTGCGTTTTTTAAATAAATATTAAAACATATTCTAACCAAACGTTTAATAAATCATCAAAATCGGACTACTCTTTAAAAAGTTATGCGTGGTCATACATTAAAAAATGTATACGGGTGATTCAGAAATAACTGATATCGTTTAAATGGTAGGTAAAGGGGAGGCATCAGTAGAGCTAATTTACCTTCACAAGTATAGGTCAAAAACGAAATTTTCCTAAAAATTAATTTTAAAGTTTTCAAATTCAAATGTGAGTATATTTCTATGTGACCTTTTTTCTGTGTGAGCATATTTCTAAGTGAGCATTTTTCCATGTGAGCTTTTTTCTATGTGGGCATATTTCCCTGTGGGCTTTTTTTCCTGTGAGCATTTATACCTGTGAGCATTTTTCTGTGAGTATTTTTCATGTGGGATTTTTTCCTGTAGGTATTTTTCCGGTCACGCATTTTAATACGTCATTTGACGTCGTTATTGTCGAAAAACCGGTGACATTATGACGTCAGTGTGCTGGCTGGGATAGAGTGTCCAGACTTATCAATGAAAAATTCATATAAGTATCAATAAATCTAACAGACTAAAAAATTCCTGAATCCTAAAAAAGCTCTAAGATTTGCAATAGTTACAGGAAGAATTCTGCAGAAAGCCCCACAGTCTGCAATTACAACAATACAACAAATACACAATGCCATTTTGAGACTATTTTAGTTTCCAAAACAACGGGAAATTTTACAAATAATTATTTCAACGTTTTTATGACGTCGTTCAATAAATTGTAGCAGTTTCATAGGCAGTTGTGAATGTCATCAGTGTGAAATATGTCCATTCGTCCAACTAGATTGTAGAAACTTCTTCTTATTTCCAGTTTGCATACCATGGTTGAATTTGTCTGCAAGTATTAGGTGACATTTAAGCATAAACGTTTTTCATGCTTTTCTTGGAAAATATATACAATGAAACATTTACTGAAAACTTATGTTATGCTATAGGTTATTATGAAATATTTAAATCTTATCTAACACAACGACAGTTTTACGTACAACAGAAAAAAGAAGAGCCAGAACTTTCCCGATAAATTCCATTATCTTACAGGGAAGCGTTATTGCTCCTTCATTGGATTTAATATTTACAGCAGATGTCAAATGTGTTACAGAAAATTGTCGTAACTGTCATTTTCGCGTGACGACTCTGTAGTACTTGCAATTCATGCTAACGCTGTTGCAGCTTCAAAATAAGGTAATACGTACTAGGTAATTTTAACAAAAATAAAGAACGATTAACAAAATCGTGTATGAGAGTTAACGAAAAAATTCAATTCACATACCATTCACTTAATGGTGCAAGCCCTTCTGCAACTCTAATAAGTGACCTGCAAATACCACAGACTGAAGACGTGAAATATTTAGAATCCCATTTCGTCAAACGCGTAAGTAACTTGGATGATGTTCGTCTTTACTAAAAGGAAACAACTTCGACTACAATTCAAGAAACTAAATTTCATGATACATAATCGGAAATGTAAGCTGTCCCTAGACAAGGTAGGTATTCATATATAAAACCGTTTTTAAACCTATATGGACATAGAATATCCAATAATCCAAGTAAGGGGTATAGTTATAGTAATTCAAACTTTTAGAAGTACCTACATAGACGTTGCCACAATTCAAGCAGAGATTAGAAAATATAGTGAAAACTACAAAAATTGACTGAGTCATCACCCAAATCAACTTTCTAATATTTTACAAATATTCGGCGCTTTTAGACGGATTGCTAGAATCAAAGGTTTAAGATATTGTATAAAAGTATTACAGAAATTAACACTAACTGTAATAAAATAGATACCTATGTGATACAATTGTCAGTATTTAAGGCAGTGCAAGCCATGAGCTAAAAGCGTGCAAGTTTATAAATTGCCCAGCCAGCAGACTAACGTCACGTCGTTTTTTCGGCAGTAACGACGACAAATGACGTCAAATTGTCGTAAAACTGGCAGCATTAAGTCACAGCCCAAGGATATAAGACGTCATTAAAACGTAGTTCAACGACGTTATTAAAAGTTGTTCAATGACGCCATTAAAACGTCCTATACTAGGACTAGGACAGGAATTATAAATAAATAGTTGAATATAGGAAATAATATTTATTATATACTAATTTCATACGTAATTATTAAACAAAAGTAAACATTCAATAACAGAACATACATCTCTTCTATTAACTCAACATCTCATAATTATTAAACAAAAGTAAACATTTACTAACTGAAAAGCTTCTAAAACAATATGCAGAATTTTTTTGCAGTTTGCAGATGATACCTTAATAACAGCATCGGACATAGATGTTAAACTAGCGATACAAAAGGTAAATTCAGACATGACAGATATAATAAGTTGGTTAAAACTCACTAAACTAAAACTTAATACCTCAAAAACTAAAGTTATGATAATATCAAACAAGGTATGCTCTAATTTAACGGATGGGGTAAACATTGATGGAGAAAATACAGAAATTGTTGATGATATGAAATATTTAGGAATTATAATAGATAATAGACTAAAATTTAGCAAACATGTAGATTATGTTATAAAGAAGACAGCTAAAAAGATAGGTTTCTTAGGTAGATTAAGCAATAAATTAAACATATGGTCTAGAATATTAGTATATAAGAGTATTATTGCTCCACATTTTGAGTATTGTGTCTCGATTCTATTCCTAATAAAGGAAACTGATATGCAAAGACTTCAAAAATTACAAAACAGAGCTATGAGGATTATTCTGAGTTGTAACAGAAGAACTAGAATATCCCTTATGCTGGATACGCTAAATTTTTTCAACAGTAAGATCATAAGTGCTCAACTCTTGTCGGCAAGATTTTTATTTTGTATGAGCATTGGTTGCTTGGCAATTAAACGAGATCAAATTGACGAAAAGACCCGAGCGCGGAGCGCGAGGGTTCTTTTCCCAAGAATTTGATCGAGTTTAATTGCCTTTTAGCAATCAATGCGAATAAAAAAAATAAAAATCTTGCCTGACAAGAGTTGAGAACGAATGATCTTCGGTTGGAGAATTAACTGAATGAAGCGTTAAATACGTCAAATTTTTAACAACTTTATTTATGAGAACAATTATAATTATAATTAAAAGTGAATTTTGAATGTTTTCATTAATTGAAGCGTCAGGAATGTTGCCGAAGCGCGACATTTTTACTTTTGTCAAAATGACATTTGATTTTTTAAATATTAATGGTTGCTAAAATAATGCTAAAACAATGAGGTAGCGGCAAGAAAAGTAGCATACATTCTTTTCAGTTAAAGAAATCATTTCTAACTTGTGATTGGTGCATGTGACACTGTTTTTAATGTCTCATTGGTCTACAACACTATGAAGTTAATTATCCCAAGAATTTGATCGAGTTTAATTGCCTTTTAGCAATCAATGCGAATAAAAAAAAATAAAAATCTTGCCTGACACGAGTTGAGAACGAATGATCTTCGGTTGGAGAATTAACTGAATGAAGTGTTAAATACGTCAAATTTTTAACAACTTTATTTATGAGAACAATTATAATTATAATTAAAAGTGAATTTTGAATGTTTTCATTAATTGAAGCGTCAGGAATGTTGCCGAAGCGCGACATTTTTACTTTTGTCAAAATGACATTTGATTTTTTAAATATTAATGGTTGCTAAAATAATGCTAAAACAATGAGGTAGCGGCAAGAAAAGTAGCATACATTCTTTTCAGTTAAAGAAATCATTTCTAACTTGTGATTGGTGCATGTGACACTGTTTTTAATGTCTCATTGGTCTACAACACTATGAAGTTAATTATCACCATAAGACAAAGGATTTATTATAAAACTCTATTTTTAATTTGTAGAATAATGAACGGGCAGTTACCACATTACATGTCAAAATTCATGACGTATAACAGGGAATACCACGAATATCACACTCGAAATATTAATGAATTTAGATTACCTTTGCATGCAAAATCATCCTCACAAAATAATGTATTCTATAAGGGGTTAAAATTATATAATGAACTACCACAGGATGTTAAAAATTTAAAAAATAATAACGAATTTAAGGAAACTGTTGTAATTTTATTAGAAGTAATGTAAACTAAATTGATTTATACCTGTACTTACAGATTAAATATAGCGGTAGGTAGTAATTAGTATTTTTAGCATGTAAGCAACCAAATGTAACTAAATAACATCATATGATGGAAATAAAGCATCTAACTAACTAACTAGAATAATTGATGATACTAAAATAATATTAGTAAGTACTAAGAAACCATTGCATTATTATTAATTTATATTAGCAATAGTAATCTTACAAAATCGTCGAACGGTAAAATTGTATAGGTTATGTAGTATTGCGACGGAACAAATTATAATACTCACCGTTTGTGACAAAAGACACAATTATTATGCAGTAGTTGCACCTACACATACACTATAAATGTAGGTAAGTTAATAACTTTAATAATAAGTAGAAATGTTACTAATTAAACTGCCAAACAAATACACGAAAGACGTTATTGTTGCTGTTTGTATTGCGGCGTGTGGTCCCGTGCAGTTCAGTAAAAATGTTAAAGTAAAACTGTGTTGCTAGATTTGTCTCTCGTACATCAGTAGACCTGACAATACAAAAATAGTGTAATTGAATATTGAAAATAGTAAAATAATGTATTCTATTTACATTCTGCAAATGTAGAAATGAAAAATATTTTATGGAATATTTCGCTTTTTGGTTACCTAGATAGATCATAATTAATAATATTAGAAGTCTAAAAACGACCTTATTGTACTTGTTTTGAAGACGTTTACGTACGTCCCATAACATGACGTCTTATAGACATCATTTATAAGTCATATGACGTCGCCGACCAATAATCACTTTAAAATACAATAAAATAAATAAAAAAAAACAAAATACTAAAACAATGCTCAAAATAAGAACAACGGTTGAATAAGAAAATTTTTAATAACGGTTACCAAATTGCCCTTATACAGAATAAAATTAAATTTCATTTGTAAATACATCTTTAGCATTTTAAACTCCTTTCAAAAAAAACATTATTTGTTGATACATCCACTAGGTATATAGCTCAAACTTCAAAGCTGTATTCAATCATTCAACGACTTATTTAGTTAGTTCAGTTAAAGATTCTGAATATAAAATGCAATTGAAATTATTTAATTTACAATAATTGCATTTGTGTTGAATAATTGTACTTGTTATATTCAAATCTCGAAATGGAAAACAACACAAAAATGTAGGCTAAGTTGTCAACACTATAATTGCTATGCAATTTATATTGTCGGTAGTAAACTATACTTAAGTACTTATGTTAGAAGGTTCAAAGAATATTCTAGAAGACATTAAATATAGCGTCATTTTTGTACAGACAGTATCAAAGAGGTTAAAGTCCCCATTCCAAAAATTTATTTTTTTCGTCATTTTTCAGCATTAGGTAACCCAGAAAACACATCTGATAAACGTAAACAAATCTGAATCAACAGCCCAGAGAGTATTATAAAAGTTCAAATGCAGGAATATTCCTCAATAAAAAGCTTCCGCGAAATTTCAATTATTAACTATCATCGATCCTCCACGCGCACGTAACCTTGGTGGCATTTCTACGGTCGGCTAGGTATATAATCGCGACCGCCTGCGATCGAAGTATTGAAGTGTATCTCCGCTCTTGCATTGCAGCTCTCGTCTGCTTGTTCTACAACTAATAATTTACCGGTGCATTTTATATCGGTGCTGACTGATTATATTATTGTTGGATAGTATATTATAAAATCTCGAAAAATGGAAGTTATTGTAAACAGTCCAAACACTAAATATTCTGAAAATTACATTGAATCTCTTTATGAATATAATACGACGACTGTTGAAAAAAGGGGATCACAGCTAGTGGTAAGTTCATTTTTAATTCATTTTTATGTAATATGCTTTTTGCTGTGTTAACGAAAAGTTGCTAACAACATAAGCTAGAGTGTAGCTTATTCCAAGTTTTAATTATTTAAATCTCATGTTAACTCTTTTATAATAATTTCTTATAAATAGGTTTTAATGTTTATTATGTGTATTATTTAAAGTTTATTATTAATTAGTATTGTGTAGACTCTATTGTCACCTTTAACACTTGAATACAGGTACATTATAAAAATAAGATTTTACAATAAAATATTAAAAAATAAACAATATTCCAATATAATAAACTAGAGAATGAAATATTTATCATAAATTGCACAAAATAAAAGGAAAATGAATAATCGCAGTTCCAGTGGTTTTGTTATCAATTTTTATTTGCAAATATTAAATTCTTTGAATAAGCCCATAGGCGTAGAATATTCTGAAAAATCGGGTGCTGTCTGCCGAGCGGGTTTCCCCCAATTTAGCGATACTTAACGACCAATCAGGTGTCGACTATTTTTGTTTTGCTTTTGTTTAATGAGAACATCCTGTAGATCAAAAAATGCTTGTTATTTGCAATTCAATTATGAAGATTTAAAAATATTTGACATTATTATTGTTTCATTATAATAGATTATTTAGAATTTATTTTCTCTTTTTGTATTATTTATCTTTATTTCCTCCTGGTGTAACCATTTGCAAAAATGAATTCTAACTGAAATATTTCCGACGTTATTAAAAAAATATTAATAAATTTAAATGAAAAGATACATTTGTCCTACAGCAAAAGTTTTAAATTTTAAAGAAATCCTAAATGGTTAAAACTATACCATGCATACACTTGAAGATTGACTGCTACTTATAATTTCATTATAAAGATACTGCATGTAATTCTCAAAGTAATTTGTGTTAATACATTCTAGTTAATTAGAAAAAGACCATATTACAAAAATACTGCATGTAATGCTCAAAGTAATGTGTGTTCATACGTTCTAGAAAAAGTTCATGCTGTTAAAACTAAATTATTTTTTTAAATTAACTAAATTAACTATCCGAATTAAGTTTTACTTGCAAATATTAATAGGTGGTAGTCAAAAAATCATGCAAAGTAAAAATTAAGTACCTATGTATGGTTAAAATAAATAAAATTGTGTAGTTATTGTTAAAAATAATATAGGTTGTTTAAAAGGTAGGTAGGTACTAAAGAAAATTGATGTAATTTATACTTTACATCACTGATTCACATATAAGGATAATGTAGAATTTTATAAATTGAATATATTAAACATTATTCATTAATTACTTAATAATGTTTAATATTGAAAATTATAAAATGAAGATTGACTGCGACTTATAATTTCATTATAAAAATACTGCATATAATAATAATAATAATAAACATTATAATAGTTTAAAAGTATATTTAAAATTATTTAGTATCCTCGTCTAGCACACTGTATGATATATAATTATCTTTCTGGCATTTATTTTCAATGGTCTCACAAGAGCCATCACTGTTAATTAGTCGGCTGCATGTACACAAGTGGATGCTGCAACTCGAGGATCTGTGTTACTAATAGTCAAGTTTTGCTTACAGTGTCACAGCTAAAACAAAAAATAAATTACTGGTTAACTGGACAGTTTGTTGATCTTTTTTTATATATTATGATTTTGTTTCATGCAGACACTCTTTATGATTATGATTTGTGATTATTCATTCATGTATTATAAATTTATTATGTAATAGTTATCAATTACTCTTTAATATATGTATGAACAAAAAAATACTTGAACTATTTTATGCACATTCACAATTTATTATGCACAGCTTATAATTTACAAAATAAATAGAATACACTCACTCTATTTATAGAAATATTTATTTTAATTTTATAGACTAAGTAAGTACCACACTTTAAAACATACTTAAATATATCATTATATAAGTACCCACACTTCCAGATACCACTTTTAAAATTCTATTAGATTACCAATTTCTTGATAATACTTGAATATATTAATATTTTTGGGTACTGTCAACCAATTAAAAACGTTATAACCAATTATAAATATTTTATTTTAAACAATAATTATAATGGTATAAAGATATCTGTGTACAGATATAAAGATATAGGTAAAAAGATACACATGTGTAAAGGTTCATTATCATTTGACTAATAACATTTATCAAGATCATAATCAACGCAAAATATATTCAAGTATAAAATTAGTTTATGACTGTATTGTTTAATTATTAATATTTTTGGGTACTGTCAGCCAATTAAAAACTTGTTAGTTTTTTAGTATATACCTATATTTCGATTATTTTTACAATCTTCGTCAGGGTATATATAATTAAAGTACACATATGTGTTAAATGAACTAGAAAGGTCAAACAGGATTTGACATCTGTAAGAAACTTTTTGTTCTATGATTGTCAATAAAATGTCAATTTTAAAGTGTCAATACCATCACTACTTCCCGGAAAACATCACATTCTTAAATAACAACACAGTATAACAAAAAGTTTCTATACTTACATTATTATTACTAGGAATATACTACAATACGTATCAATGATCACGTATCACTAATTTAATGATGAAAAAGAACATTCTGAATATTAGTGACCTACATTCTAAAGTGAAAGACAAAATTCTTAAACACCAAAGATCTAAAATTATTTATCAAATTCCTCGCAACAATTGTCCTGGTGTATATGTTGGGCAGACAAATCAGAAACTTTGCGCCAGATTACAACAACACAAAAATGACACTAAGAACCTCAAAGACACGACTGCTTTGGCTTTACATTTCAAAAATGAAACTCACAAATTTGACTTTGAGAATACAAAAATATTAGCGACTGAAGACAATTATAATAAACGGTTATTTTTAGAAATGTGCTACATCAATAAAAATTCTAATAGTATCAACTTTAGATCGGACCTACAAAATTTACATACCACATACAATTTTCTATTGACATTGAATACATTGGCAGGTGATCATTGATACGTATTGTAGTATATTCCTAGTAATAATAATGTAAGTATAGAAACTTTTTGTTATACTGTGTTGTTATTTAAGAATGTGATGTTTTCCGGGAAGTAGTGATGGTATTGACACTTTAAAATTGACATTTTATTGACAATCATAGAACAAAAAGTTTCTTACAGATGTCAAATCCTGTTTGACCTTTCTAGTTCATTTAACACATATGTGTACTTTAATTAGTTATACCCTGACGAAGATTGTAAAAATAATCGAAATATAGGTATATACTAAAAAACTAACAAGTTTTTAATTGGCTGACAGTACCCAAAAATATTAATAATTAAACAATACAGTCATAAACTAATTTTATACTTGAATATATTTTGCGTTGATTATGATCTTGATAAATGTTATTAGTCAAATGATAATGAACCTTTACACATGTGTATCTTTTTACCTATATCTTTATATCTGTACACAGATATCTTTATACCATTATAATTATTGTTTAAAATAAAATATTTATAATTTTGTAGAATTGTTTGAAATAATACTCTATTAGAAAAGTATATTTTAAAATTTTTAAAAGTATCATCCGTATTTAATATTACAACAATATTTTCTCTGATTACATAATAGTAACTCCTATAATTTGTTCGTATTATTATATTAAAAGTCATTTAAATTAGTGTTTGTTGTAATAATATTGACAGGGCATTAAATTAATACTCAAGAATAATAAAGTAATTTCATGGTTCCATTAAGATATAACAAACATTTTATGTCTATGGTTGCAAACATCAATAAAATCATTTTATAATAAATAACTAAAAACATGTAGGAACAAACCTGCTTTGAATTACATAATGATAAGGTGTAACAGTGAATGACTTAATTACATAATAATAATAATCTTTATTTAGCATTCGCTATAACTTTACATATAGGTACTACAGTGGTCCCTTTCATTACACTTTCTTACAATAATTACCAACAGCACAAGTTACAATAACAGATAAATATAAAAAGTATAAAAATAAATAATATAAATGACTATAAGTATAAATTATATGACTAGATGCTAGATATAAAGAATTCTTTGACTTTTCTTTTAAACATTTTTAAATTTAATCCTTTTATTTGTTCAGGCAATTGATTGTAAAGAATAATTCCATTATAAAACAGAGAATTTTGTGCTTTTGATGAATTTCTTCAGCTTAAATAAAAATTATTGTTAAACCTTGTATTGTGATTGTGAATTTCATTTACTAATATTAAATTATCTGTCAAATATTGTGGTAATAACCCTAATTTCATTTTATGCACAAAACCAACAACCTGAATTTTAAAAAAGTTTCAATGTTAACCCACCCTAATGTACTTAGCATATATTCCACTCTTGTATATCTATTACAATTAAGTATTACTCTCATTGCTTTATTTTGTAGAAGTTGTAATTTATTATTTATTATTGTAATGTATTATTCATAATGCTACTGGCATTATGAATAATAGTACCTACACATGTTTGATTGGCAGCAGAATTTTTTATTAATTTTTATCTATTGCAATACATACATTCTTTATTTTTCTAATTTCAAAATAATTATTTTTTAATTTCCTAAATTAATAAAAGAATTATTTTGGAAAAGTGTACTTTTAATTAAAATATTTTAGCAAAACTCGACTTTATCTGATAAACATTTCAAGATTTTTAAGTTAATAGGACTAATATATCTTGAAAGATAGTTAATAAATTAAAATAAATTATTTTCTTACAGGCTACGCCCCATACTGAACTCTTACAAATTCGTACATGTCGTAAAGTTCCAAAACTAGGTGTTATGCTTGTAGGATGGGGAGGAAATAATGGAAGTACATTTACGGCCGGCGTTCTTGCAAATAAACTTGGTATATCTTGGCAAACCAAACAAGGAATACAACATGCCAATTGGTATGTATCTCCATAATTTCACTTATTTACAGAACAGGATATATGATTAGGTTTTTAGGTAGAAATATCATCTCCATCTCCTGAAAGGCAAGACTATATTAATAATAATTATCCCATAAAAATATATTTTAATATTAAATGTGATGTACTATTTATTTTATTATTTTATTAAAATATTGTATTGATATTCTTTAAACTTTTATTTTTCTTTTTATTATACATGAAGGTATGGATCTATTACTCAAGCTTCTACTATGCGTTTGGGTACTGGGCCAAACGGAGAAGACATGTTTGCTCCATTGAACACTGTACTTCCTATGGTACATCCTGATGATATCGAGATAGATGGGTGGGATATATCAGGTATTAATCTT
Organism: Agrypnus murinus; assembly: GCA_929113105.1. Classification (NCBI taxonomy): domain Eukaryota; kingdom Metazoa; phylum Arthropoda; class Insecta; order Coleoptera; family Elateridae; genus Agrypnus; species Agrypnus murinus. The sequence continues at coordinate 206,398,284 of OV816025.1, forward strand.
GCTGATGCTATGGAACGTGCATGTGTATTAGAACCAACCATTCAACAACAGCTTAAATCCCACCTTGCAAAAATGAAGCCGAGGCCTTCAGTTTATGATCCTGACTTTATTGCTGCTAACCAGGTATTTACATGTTGGAATTAGAATAGAAATTAATTTGTCAACACCTTTCTTTTTAATTCTGCAGGCTGAAAGAGCTTCTAATGTAATAACAGGGACAAGGATGGAGCAAATACAAAAGATTTGCGAAGACATTGAAGATTTTAAACGTACATCAGGTGTAGATCAAGTTATTGTTCTCTGGACTGCAAATACGGAACGATTCAGTAGTCTTATACCAGGAGTTAATGATACAGCAGAAAATATTAAACAGGCTATAGCTAAAGATCATGCTGAAATATCTCCTTCAACTCTCTTTGCCTATGCATGCATATCAATGAAAGTTAGTAAATCTATAATTTTACACATTTAATAATAATTACTACCTCCCATGATTAAATACTTTAAAGTGTTATTAATCTAATGTTTTGCTATAGTGTACCTACATAAATGGATCTCCTCAAAATACGTTTGTACCAGGAATAATAGAAATGGCTGAGAAAATGGGTGTTTTCATTGCTGGCGATGATTTTAAATCTGGCCAAACAAAATTCAAAAGTGTTTTAGTTGATTTCCTAGTTAGTGCTGGTATTAAGCCAGTCAGTATTGTCAGTTATAACCATCTTGGAAACAATGATGGCAAAAACTTATCTGCTCCTGAACAATTTAAATCAAAAGAAGTAAATTTATCATATTTTTTTCATTTTGTTTGATAATGAATGTGAAATTTGGTTTTAGATATCCAAAAGTAATGTTGTGGATGATATAATCAATTCCAATAGCATTTTATACAAACCTGGAGAAAAGCCAGACCATTGCGTAGTGATTAAGTATGTTCCATATGTGGGTAAGTATCTTTTTTTGTGAGATTCCTGGTTATTTAACTTTTTGGTTGGCCTTGGAAGGCTAGCGAGTTTAGTTATTTATTTTCTCCCAATTCCTTTTATTGCATAAAAAATCTATTCAGAAAAAGAATAGAATAAATTTAAAATCATCAATGGGAAGTACTGTTTGAGGGTTTCACTGTTTGTTAATTTTGTGATTTTTGTTTATTCTAATTATTATTATTAAACAAAGGGCATTTAGTAGAATATAATAGGTATACTCATGTTTTTCATAACATTCCAGAGTTATTTATTAGGTTAAGTGTTGTATGATGTTGAGACATTTTTTATGTTTCAGCAAGTTAAGCGTTTCGGATTATTGGAAATGATTTTTTTCGTGAATTTATGATTATTTCATAAAAGTAATGCAGAAGTAACAGAGCAGTGCAGGAAAACACAGCCCTGGCTACAATCTTATGCTAAAAATAAGGGTACACGGAACTTTCAAATAAGCTGTCTGTGAACCGAGAATGCTCTGATGTAAGGGTATTGTGTCTCTTTACCATAATACATGAGAAAATCAATGAAAGATTGTTATCGAACATTAGTATTATATTTTTGTTATACAGGGTGTCCCACAATGCTGTTTACACGCAATATCTCCCTTATTTGAAAAGATAAAGAAATCAACCAAAAACTATTGTGAATGACTCAAAATGGACCTGCGAAAAACATCCTTAAATGCTGGTTGCATAGCAACGTTTAAGAGATCATGCCAACTTGATTAATTTTTCAAATTGCACTCTGTTTTTTTTTCACGGAAATGTATTCTTAACTTCATTCTACATACGGTAGTATGCCTTACTAAATTATCTAATGTGCATTTAGGGGTTGAAAAAAATATTTTTTGTAAATTGAATTTATCTTAAACTTAAAGCAAATGCTCAAAATGCCTATGGCTTTAAAGTGCCTCAGTAGTTCCCTTGTAGACACGGCTCTAATCATATTTTTTGAATAAATAATTTATTTAGTGAATATGAAGTATACAATTTATAAAAAATATTTTTTTCAACCCCTAAATGTACATTAGATAATTAAATAAGGCATGCTACCGTATGCAGAATGAAGTGAAGAATACATTTCCGTGAAAAAAACAGAGTGTGCAATTTGAAAAATTAATCAAGTTGGCATGATCTCTTAAACGTTGCTATGCAACCAGCGTTTAAGGATGTTTTCTGAAGGTCCATTTTGAGTCATTCACAATAGTTTTTGGTTGATTTCTTCATCTTTTCAAATAAGGGAGATATTCCGTGTAAACAGCATTGTGGGACACCCTGTATAACGCTTTTTAAATTTTGAGACTTTATTTTTTGACAATTTATGAGCAGTATTGAACTTTTAGTATTTTTGTAGGTTTTAAATTTTGGAAAAGACTAATTTTTAAAAACAAAGTTTGGTTGGGAAATTATAGGAAAAAATCAACTAGTTTGCATTCATTGATTTTCTATGTAATATGCAGTGATTACCACTTATATATTATTATTAGAGATAGAATCAGTGGAAAGTGCAGTTTATATAAATTCTGTTTAAAAATGTAAATTGTACAAATTACCTATCATTACTTAGTTGGTTAATAATTATTTCCAAAGTTTCCTTTGGACAAATAAATAATATTTGACAGTAATTGGTTAATTCGGTTCAAATTCATATAGATATTGCTTTAAACAAAAACAATACAATTATCACAATCTCCCTAATGGAAATGTTTATCTTGAATACACCTTTTCGTAATATAAGCAAATCTTTATATTTATTTTTATTTCCACAAGATAATGCTCTAATATTATTTACAAATGCAGTTTTCTTCATAATTAAATATGCGAGTTCTCATAAACATTTACTTTAATATCTTTTAAAAAATATACATATGCATTTCTTTGTCCAAAATACATTGTATCAATAGAAATTGTATATTTCTATCTCTAATGATTGGTTATTGAACCAAAGTGGATACCCATTGCATTTAAAACTGAAATAAAGTTGGCAACATTTAATAGTTTTTAGATTTCAGCTCAGCAAGTTATGTTCGCATTAAGAGACATTCCAAAATAAGTAACCTAAATACATGAATCATATCTGTTCCTGTTTATTACTAAGATTTCTTGCTATACATTCACTTATTTTTGTCTTTTAATGTGATCGTATGCCCAAAATTAATTTAATTTTAAAAATATGGATATCAGTTGGGCATATTTAAAAGATGGCAATATTTTGTTTCACTTTGCTTCATCTTTTTCGTATTTGCTTCATTGCTGATATCTATACATTTAAAATTGAATTAAGTTAGGGCAGCAATATTTCTTGTAAAAGGGACACATTTAAAATCCTTAAGAAAAATTGAAATGAACTACAATTATACGGTAAAAGTAATTGAATGAGTTTAGGGTAGTGATGGGAACTTGGTTGTTGGGTATAGCGATACTATTCGTGGTCGTGACACTGTTCTCAAATAGTATCGGTCTTGTTGAATGTAATTCTAAGTTGCTTGATCATTCTTACAAAGAAATTAAAGGCAGATTTGTTGAACTGGCCAAGAATCATTGAATGTAACACACATACATATAAAAATATTATATTGTGGATTTTTTCTTTTCAATGTCATCATCAGCGAAATTACATTTTCAAATAGTTTTTATAATAAATCCAATGAATAGAATTATTTCTTTTCTTTTAAATTTCTGTTTCATAATATTTGCTTCCATAAATAATTTAATGTCATTTAATGTAATTAATGCATAATAATATATAACCATAATAGAATTTACTCATATAATTGTTTTTTAATTCATAGTTTATGATTTTTGTAGCTATGAATCTTGATTGCTTCTCGTTTTAATTATATTACATTTACACTAGCACATGATGATGTAAACGTGGAGTGTCGTTAATGTGTTGCGAACAGTCGACACTTCACACAGTAAACTGTTGCGATTCTCGAGTGTCGCGACACTCAGGTAGTATCAAATCCCAACATTAGTTTAGGGTTAAGGTTGAAGGATAGAAAGCTGATAAATTAGGGTTAGTCTTTATTTCAAGATTTTAGCAGATTTGTAAAAAAGATATTCTTTTAATTGATGTTTTATGTTTAAGGGAATGTATGTCAAGGGTAGTATGTTTTTGTAATGTCTTCATTTGTTGTTTTCTCATCTAAATCAATTGGATTCAAGAAATATGTCATATTCATACTATAAATGGGTATGAAAATATTATCAACTGTCTCACATCCAGTTAATTAATTTACCATTGAATAATACTCTAGTAGATATTATTTTTCTCGGATATGTCTAAATAATCTGATATAACAGAACTCTGGCAGATTACTTTGATATTGTCTGTGTATATTGCTTTTTAATTTCACACAAAATTTTGTCAACACAAGAAATCCAATTCATTTTTCTTAAAACACATGGCAATTATATAATTATTTATAAATCTAACCAATTCTCTGAATATGAAGAATATTTCAAATTCTAATTTGTACAATTTTAGAGTACATAATAGTTATTGCTATGCAATCCCAAAATTGACCTTGTTTATTTGCATGTTTTATTTTCCCTGTTTTATTTCAGTTTTTTAATTCCATTATTTACTAATTTATGTATTTTACATCTATTCTTGATATATCAACACTTTTATTGAATTCTTTGTTAATATAGTACGTTTTTAAGACAAGTAGTAGAATAAGAACTCTTCATGGTTTTCATGAATATGTTTAATCATTGATTAGATCATAGGACATACTTAATTGCTCTTTGAATAAGGAAAATTAGAAAATATAGGGTTAGAAAGTATATAATAGGATGGTATACAAGAAAATTTAAAATATAAAATGTTTACTTTTTATATTTTTGCTCTTATGTTAATACTCTGGTGGTTTTTCTTTTATAATATCCATATTTTCCTTTGATTCTTAATTGCTCATACAATTCTAGCATTGGAGTTACAAATAATATTCATCTTTTGACCATATGCTTTCCTGTTAATAGAATGATTAGAAGAAAGTGAATACTTCTTTGTATCTTTATTTATCGTTTGCTAGAGTTTTAATTGTAGTAGAATGTTATTCTTCTTTTAATTTGATTTTAATTTTTATTTATTTCTTTTTTATTGAAGATGAAAGAACTTTTGTTCTTTTTAAAATTATTGAAATATCAAAAATTTCTTTTTCATCTACATTATAAAGAATTCTGAGAAAAGATTTTGAGAAGATCTTTTCTACTTTCATTTCTAATTTTGCATGTTTATTGCATTGTAGGTGATTCAAAGAGGGCCATGGATGAATATGTGTCAGAAATAATGATGGGTGGACGTAATACTATTGTGGTTCATAACACCTGTGAAGATTCATTACTAGCTGTTCCAATCATCTTGGATCTGGTTGTGCTGGGAGAACTTTGCTCCAGGATCCAATTCAAAAGGAAAGAAGATGAAAAATATTGTTCTTTCCATCCGGTACTGTCTATATTGAGTTATTTATGTAAGGCACCGTTAGTACCAAAAGAAACACCAATCGTGAATGCTCTTTTCAAACAGCGAGCTAGCATAGAAAACGTATTTCGTGCTTGCTTAGGTCTTACACCTGAATCACATATGTCATTAGAACATAAAGTTCTTACATTGATGGAAGCTCACTCTGGGGAGTCTGAAATTAAGAAAATGAGACTTGAAGAAGCAGTTCAAAATGGCAAAGCAGGAAAGACAAAAACGCAAAATGGTGTACACACCAATGGTAGCGTGCCCATAAAATGTTAAAATTGCTTACACAAATTATATTAAAACTAGTTTCCTATGATGACTGACCAAAAATTAAGTGATTTAAATTAGTCAGTACTATTATCAGTACTTATTCAGATTTTGAACTGATTTCTTCACTAAAAACATTCATATTGATTTCAAGTTTCATTAAGAAATTACTTTGAGATAATTTTATTTTATGGATTATATATAATTTATAAAAATGAATATTACATCCTGGTTTTTTTTAATTCAATTTTAACATTTTAAACCGTCGTTAAACTACTAAACTACTTACAGTTACTCAAATCACTGAAGCAAAGTTTACTTCCATCTTCCATCATCTATTCTAAAGGATAAGACAATTCTCCACTAGTAATTCTGGTGTTCTTACTCGTTAATTTTTTGATTGTAAATAAATGGTTGCCCTATCAACGCAACTAGATCAATCACGACTATATTTTTGTTGTTGTATTTTGTATAAATTCATAATAATTTGTAAATTGAAGCTTTACGTTCGTAAAATTAAATAAAATATTGTATAAACCACATGAATTAAACCTGTTCATTTGCTCGAAGAAATAGTCCACTTGCGCAAAGGCACTCATGGCCTGAACATTCTTCTCGTGAATTAACAATGGTTTAATTCACTTAGAGTATAAATATTCTATTAATACATAAATGTTGCTACTTCCAAAAAATTAAATCTACTGCAGTTATTAAATTATCATGCATGTATCTGTTGTATCGTAGAATTATCGTTGTATTATACATTAAACTCAACTATACTTTATTAATTGCAATGCATGCTAGAACATATTTGGGTGTAGACTATAGTGAAAAGATTAGGAAATTATTTTGTTTAAATTGTAATCTTGGCTAATTCTTTTAAATATTTAAAAGACATATAAATAATTTTTAAATATAAAATATGGGAAATCACAATGCTATGTGTTCTGTATTTCTTCGAATGTCATATTTGTATTAGGTAATAGAAAAGGAGAAAGAATATTTGACACTTGATGTATAAGAACTAGTGCCCTGGCATGTGTAGCAATAAAATAAATATAATAAGTTATATTAATGTATGGCTCGGTGTGTCTGACGCCTCGACACCGAAAGGTATATGAGGTTAAAGATTATGTATGTGTATGTATATTAATGTATTAGTGTGAATTCTTGTATTAAATATAGATCTTGAGTCATCATATACAAGATTGTACTGATTTATATTTTAAAGGCAGTGTTATAAATTTTTATTTTTATATAAGATTTTTGCACTGTATTTTCCTATTCTAATGTGTAAAATCAATAAGTTGGTGTAACCAATAAAAGATTGTCGTTTAAATAATAGTTTTTTTTAATTAAATAACTTTACCAGTGAAAAGTATAATACATATATAAAAGTATAATATTAAATACTTATTTAATAGTAGGTATATTATGCAACTAGCACCTAATGATGGCTATTAATACATAATAGCATAATTAATTAATTAATACATAAACTAGTATTCCCCTTTTTGCGTTTAAATTTATATATTATCGGAAACTCATTCGTAAAAAAAAGGGAGTCCATTCATGCGTCAGCCTGTTAAGTCTCGCCCATTCCGATAAATAAACGCTTTTAAAAGCATATTCTAGAAAAGAATTATCATTTCTAATAAAAGAATTTAATTAACAGCCCTTCGAGGTCGAGTGGAAGCTCCTAACAGCTTTTTTCCCTATAGCTGATAAAAAAAAGAATCAAGATTAGTTTTGTACGTATTACATCATATGGTACTTTTAAAAGGGTATCATTTCCTTATATTAAACTCATTTAATAAATCTATGGAAAAATAACTAAAAGAAGGGGTCGACACAGCTGCAATGTATTCAATATTCCGTAAATCTATCCATCCGTTAAGTTAGATATGCATGTTCCGTGATGCATGTTCCAGTTCCAACACATCATAAGCGTGGGGAAAGTGATTAAGCTATAAATACGTTGCATTCTTTTCGTACGTGACAGTTAGTTGTCATACGTCATCATGAACACAATAGATCTCTTTGGCAGAGCTATGATGAGCATGACAGATGAAGCAGCGGCTGCAGCAAAACGCGGATCGAGAGGTTATGGTTTCAAATTAACACCTGACGGCAATTTCAATATTGAGAACCGACGTATAACTAATGTAGGCGCTCCTATCAACGATAACGATCTTGTCACAAAGCGTTCTGTACTAATGTTATCATATAGCGATGAAGGCGTAATTAATGTTAAGAAGAGAAGACTAGTACATGTTAATGGAGCGATTGACGACCACGATGTTTGCACGAAAAAGTATACCAAAGAGCTGGCGCATGATGTTGAAAGAAAATTACTCTCTAAATGTTTGAGAAGAGAGGATAAAGGACGGGAATCGTACTATAATGCTAAAGATGGAAGAATTTGTAATATAGGGGAACCTCTAGGATAAAGATGTAATCTCTAGGCAGTATTTTAACAAGCGAGCTATGCATACAAACAATCAAATGCAGTTTAATGCACATGGTAAACGTATTGGTTCAGTAAGTTACCCTATAGATGGTACTGATGTCGCTTCTAAAGCCTATGTAGATACTCAATTCGACTCTGCTGTACAAACCTTCATTACAATGACTACCGACACTCAGAACACTATTAAAGATCTAAAGCAAAAGGTAACAAAGGTTGACATTGAAACTAGTAAACTTAATAATTTGCTAACAACGTTGGAAAAAGAAACAAAGAGAAATCTCCTAATAACAAATGATGAGATGGATACTAATCATTCAAGTGTGTTGACAAAGATAGAAGAAACGAATAATACACTAGATAGTAATTATAAAAAATTATTAGATAAAGTACAAGCGCTCGAGGATACTCAAAACGTTATGCGATCATCGTTTGATGCCCTAATAGCCGAATCTGCAACACGTACGAACTCTTACAACATAAAGAGAGTGTATAATGCCAACTAATAACGGAATTTACTACTATCGGTTGACCTAATCATATTGATATGGACACCATTTTTATTCTATTTTTAAGTGTATTATATCAAATGCCTGATTAGCGCAGATAGGAAATGTGGTGAGCCTTACGGGAATGCTGTGCAGATGCTTAGTTTGCTTATATCTACGCTAATCAGTTATTTTTTATCTTAGTCTAAATGTATCGTTGAAGAAATAAAAAATGTATTTAAACAAAGCTTTAGTTTTACTAATATCAATAACTCTCCAAACATAGCGATATGTAGTAGTAGTAGCAGCAACACATCGATATGGTAAAGAAAGTAAGTTTCGCCGACGTAAGCATGAATAATATACATCATATGCAGTGGCGGTGGGTCATACGTCAAACTCAGGGCACACGACAAACTGGTATATCGCTATCATGCTCGTACGCACACATTAAAGCAGTATATCATCATGTGTTGCACTGCGAGTGCCCCGGGTTTGACGTATGCACTCACCGCTACTGATCATATGATAGTATGGGAGTATGCATACAGAGAGGCGAGAAAGGAGACTGGCAAACATTAGTTCTGGACAGATACCATTTTCAAAGAAGAATACATAATGTTGAAAAGCATCTGTGTAAAATTATACAATCTGATCATAGAGACTTTATCTATATGCAGAGATTTCAAAATGTAGATTAGTCCGGCGGCGACCGAGTATAAATACAGGTACAAGCAGTCTCTTCTCTCAGTACCAGATGTTAGTTCACGAGGGCAACGGTGTTATTAACAAGCTCATAGACAAGCTGCCTATTGAACTACATCTTCCTTCCTATCAGTACTGTGGACCAGGTACTAAATTATATAAAAGATTACAACGCGGCGATAAAGGTATAAATTTTTTGGACCAGGCGTGTATGCAGCACGACTTCTCGTACGCTCAAAGCTCCGATTTGAACAGTAGACACCAGGTAGATCGTGTATTAGAAGAAGCTGCTTGGAAGCGTGTTAAGGCTAAAGACTCTAAATTAGGGGAAAAAGCATCAGCTCTGTTTGTAACCGGTATAATGAAGGCTAAAAGAAAGTTGGGAATGGGTATGAAGACAGCGACAAGGGTTACAAAGACGAAGAAGAAAATTGTCACTTTTAAAGGCGGCGTTTCAAAGAAGCTTGTCGGTATAGTGAATCGTGCAAGCAAGAGACTCACGGGTAAAGACTTAATACATCATGCCCTGAGCGCTGCCAGAAGAATCATTCAAAACGTGGGCGGTCGAAAAAACGTTAAAGTACCCCGAATTATTCCAGTGCCTACAGCTACAGGGGGTATTTTACCACTCATACCAATTTTTGCTGGACTCTCGACTCTCGGAGCAATTATAGGAGGCGCTTCGGGCGTAGCAAAAGCTGTTAACACTGCTAATAGTAATAAGAGATAGCTAGAAGAAACTACACGGCATAATAAAAGTATGGAAGCTATCGATTTAGGCGGTAAGAACGGGAACGCCCTTTACCTCAAACCATATAGAGCTGGCGGAGCTGCATTGTACTTAAAACCATATGTGGGGTCAAAAAACTGAATAACTTGCCTCGGGGACCACTTACAGACCTAGATATAATAAAACATGCTAAAGACATACCCTATTTTAGAGGTGTCTATATGAGAACAAGTCTACCTTCAACGAAACCTTTGCAATTTGAAAGAGCTATTGATAATCTTGACGACGCTGGAGGACCGGGTACTCATTGGGTTGCTTATAGAAAGGATCGAAACGTCGTTTTGTACTATGACCCCTTCGGAGACCTAAGACCACCAGCTGAATTTGTGAAATATTTAGGGCCTCGCTGCGCCGTATACTACAACGTAGCCCAAGAACAAAAGTTCAATACATACAACTGCGGACATCTGTGTCTACGATTTTTGTATAAAAGAGAGGTGAAAGTGTAAATCGGTTAAGTATGGCTAGGACCATCACGGTGTACGGTACAGGGAACAGGCTTTCTACGGATCGTATTTATCCACCTATAACACTAGATCACGTGCGTTACGAATATTCACTAGGATTAGTCGGCTTATATACAAGTCACACGATACGGAATATATACCCAGGCAAAAATAAATTTTATTACGGAGAAAAGGTAATAACTATTGAACCAGGTAGCTACGAATTGGCTGAAATCGTTAACTATAGAAAGAATCAAATTAGTGGTGATCCGGAAGAGGGAGATCTGCTACTACAAATCAAAGCTAACACCAATACGGGAAAGTGTGAGATTGAATCCGCTACCGAGTTGATCGATTTTACCAAACCCGATAACATAGGATCCCTACTAGGATTTAAGAAGCGCGTGCTAGAACCTAATAGTAGACACGTATCAGATCGAATTGTTGATATACTTTCAACTACAAACATCTTTGTAGACACGAATATTACAGGCGGCTCATATAGAAATAATCAATCGGGTCATACAATCTTTGAATTCGGTGTTTGCGTACCACCCGGCTATCTGATTGAAAAGGAACCATCGCATGTGATTTACTTTCCCATCACTGTCACCGAGATCGATAACATTACCATTAGATTAGTAGACGCGAGAGAAGAGTTAATAAATTTGTCTGAAGATACTTTCACCAGCATCCGGCTAGAACTTAAACGTGAAAATGGGAATAAACTTTAGCTATAAAAGCATCAGCATATGTCCATTAAAGGTCATTCACCGTCGAACGTCAACCCGTGCAGACCTCCGATTAAAACTAACGAAAGGTCGTCGCTCGTTTCTTGAATCATTAGGCTTCAAAGTACGATAACAACAGTATGTCTAAACGAAGTAAAATGCATATTAACACGGATGCCTTTGCCATTGATAAATTAAACATATTTGGGAAACCTCGTATCGATAGAAATATAATAAAAGAGGACTTTTACACCTATTTGCCGTTCACGTTAAATGCCAACCATTCCGATACTATTAGAATTAGTATACAAAATTCCGATAATGTTTTAGCTTTGTATGACAGTTACATCCTTGTTAAAGGCGCCATGACTCGAAAAGCCAACGTAGAATTCCTTCTGGTAAACAATTGCGCCTACTTTCTGTTTGATGAAATACAACTAATATTAGGCGCGAATCAACTTATTGATGTATGTAAACAGCCTGGCATTACAAGCACTATCAAAGGTCTCGTTTCACACGGCGCCGAAGACAGAGCTTTATCCTGTAATGCTTGGAACATTGGGATTACTAGCGATAATGATTTGTTAAATAACGCAGGGAATAACGTCTTTAATTTCACGTGTAAAATACTATTAAAAGATATCTTTGGATTTGCGGATGATTACAAGAAGGTGATCCCTCATATGAGCTGTCAGCTAGTTTTAATTCGCGCCAAAAACGATTTTAATTGCTATAAGAGCGGTGCTGGTGACGCAGGTACCGATGTAGATATCAAGATTGATAGGCTCTCGTGGGAAGTTCCACATATACGTTATCAGATGAAAGCAAAGTGAACCTCGTGGAGAGTTTGAGATAATTCTTCTATTATCACCCCGTTTAGACGTTGGGAATTACACGAGTTACCCTCGTTGGGAACTACTAAAAATCTGGTCTGGCGCATAAAGAATTCCAATGAACTGGAAAAACCGCCCTGGGTCTTTGTAGTTTTACAAGACGAGCGTTAGTTGGGTATAAGAACGGGTAATCCGACTACATTTACTCATTCGGACTTAGTCGACGTTAAGCTGTATTTAAATTCACAAGTGTTTCCACATCAGCGTTTAAATCTCGATTTCAGTCGTAAGGACTACATTCCTGCGTATTTGAATTATATTCGTTTTCGTGAGAACTACTACGACAGTATAGGTAGAAGTGCGGCTGAGAGTTGTTTACTCAGCTACAAATCGTTTGAAACGTATCCGGTTTTTGTTATTGACTGCTCAAGACAGGTAGGGAGTTTTAAGGATTCCACTGTCGATATTAGACTAGAACTCGAGTCTTCTGCCGCATTTACAAATACAACTAAGGCGTATTGTTTGATCCTTCACGACGCGTTGATCGAGTATAATCCGTTTAACGAGACCGTGACTAGACACGTACGCATACCATAATGAAGGTTGTTAAACAAAAGAAGTCGCTAAACATATATAACCTAGACGGTGATGCATCTTTACAACGATCTGGCGAGGATGATAGGAAACATGGTGACTTGTTACCGGTATCATGTCGAGCAAGTCTGAGCGGCGGCCCATCTTCCTGCCGTAAAACTATGCGCTTACTTATTAGCGAAAACGGTTTAAAATTTGAAAACATCTACCTATACGCCAAGTCTTTATTTCGGCCTAAATATGAATTCTTAAGACGTGTTATAAAACCCCTTACAGATATGGGGTATCATGAATTTAGCGAAAACGATGACGTAATAAGTCCCGGTGATGTCAAACCTAATTCGTTGTTCATTTTTGAAGATATAATTTGTAGCAAGCAGGAAAAGATTAGAGAATATTTTAGCATGGGTATACATAACGGTGTTGACTCTTTTTATCTAGGTCAAACGTATGCCAAGATACCGAAACATTTGATTAGGGACAACGCAAACCTAATTATTCTCTTTAAACAAGACGAGTTAAACTTAAAACATTATGTTTAGCGATCATGTTGTAGGAGACGGTGTTAGCTATGACCAGTTTAAAAACATTTGCTCTCTGTGGTGGAAGGAGCTGCATGATTTCCTGGTAATTAATAAAGATTGTTTTCTAGACAAGGGTAGATATCGGAAGGGTTTTGATTCATATATAAGTTTATAATTGAGTCGATTCGTTTAGTAGACTCTGCATCACCGACATGTCGAACACGTATGATCTGAGTTTAAAGCGTAAAATAATACACGCTCGTAATGCTATACACAAGAAATTTGCATACTTTCGTCGTGATAGAGCAGAAGCAGAACGTATGTATCGCATCATGCACAATCCAGTTATATCGCCGCTGGAAACCCTTGCTAAATCTGTTAACACCTCTAACGTACCACACCTCTACGTACAAAACTCAACCAGTTACTACTACTACTGCTAGTTACATTCCCCTGTTGAAAGTTAAAAAACAACCTGCATCAGCATCATCATCGGGAGCAGACGACGAAGAAGAAGAATCTAATAAAACTCACGATCTCCCTACTCTTTACGGTATGTTAATAGCTAACGCTGTCGGAAACAAAAATATAGATAGAACTAGATTCGGTATTAGATATAAAATTGATCGAGACGCGTGGACATTTGCATCTACCCCTGTGACTATGCGTGATGCAAACATCATAATTAAAAACAACGTTTTCGAAGCAACACCCGGTCTGTTTGACTTACTCACATTTAGAGAATTAGAGTCTACACCAACGCAAGACGATATCAATAATTACATGCAGATAATAGCTCTTACTAACGCTCAAAAAATCGTATAGACCACATGGTAAACTAACAGCTGTTAAACATTGGAAGTATAATCATATAATTAAACCGAACTTATCTAGAATAAAAGGTTTAGGTATTAGACTATCATCGTCGTCAAATTTTAAAAAATTAAGCGATTGCAAAGTCGAATACCTTTACTGGAATAAGGCCAATGAGCTAGTCGACAGACTTCGTTTTTTATATGCTTTAAAGAGTGCCGGCAACAGTAGTCCACAGAATGAAAACGAAATAATATCAATTATAAGTGAACTTAAGGAGGACGGAATCATTGAATAAAAGATTTCGCGCTCTAGTATATATGTTGCTTTACACAAAATTCAGTATTCATCAAACACCACCTCTGCTGCTACAAATATAATTGTTTGAGACGTTGCTGTGTCATTATCGTAGTTGAGATTAATAAAATTGCTATTAGATGATGAGTGCTAAACAAACCGTTGTTGATGAAATACATAGGGCTGCTAGAAAAAAACTTTCAAAGACGCCACACTATAATAAAAGATTTCGAAGACTTGTTCCAGGCAGACCTGGCTGAGTTTATGCCCTATGCTAAAGAAAATAAGGGGTATCGTTACATACTGCTGATGATAAACTGTTATTCGAAATACTTGTATGCGCGACCATTAAAAACTAAGACCAGAGAAGAGGTGACAAAACAGGTCCGCAGCATCTTTAAAGGTGCTAATGCAGTCATACCTAAAAATCTTCAGACGGATCTCGGGAAAGAGTTTTACAATAAACATTTTAAAAGATTAATGAATGAGCATAGTATAAATAATTACTCTACATATTCCGTAATTAAGGCTTCAATGGTTGAACGCGTTATCCGTACAATTAAGCAAAAGCTGTATAAAGAGTTTAGCTACCGAGGAAAGTTTAAATGGATAGATATATTACAGCGGGTAGTTGACAGCTATAACAACACCAGACATAGAACGATAGGTCAGACTCCTGCTACTGTTACACCGACGACGCGACTATCCGTTTATGATGCTAATGTAAAAGCTGATGTAGCGTCAGGAAATAAACATAAACTAGAGTTGAATGACATCGTACGTATTAGTAAGTTCAAAGGGTTTTTTTTCTAAAGGATACATACCCAACTGGTCAACAGAATTATTCAAAATAGTCAGTTTCAATTTACAAAACCTGTCACATATCTACTGGAAGATCTTCACGGGGTGCTGTCCGAGGAGCCTTCTACGAGTTCGAACTGCTGAAAACCAAACAGCCTGACGTTACTTAGTTGAAAAAATACTTAAACGCCCCAGCAATGGTGACATTTACGTAAAATGGCTCGGCTTGAATGAAAAGTCCTGGATAAAGGCTGAAGATGTTGTTAAATGACATTATACAGTTTATATTAAGTTGAAGTGTTAGAAAGATTAATCTAAGATAAATTGCTAGAAAGTTTATTCATAAATAAGCTCATGCATGTATGTGTGTAGTTCATATAGTAAGTAAAAGAAAGAAATGTTAGCATATAAGTTGATCTAAGTTTAAAATGTTAGAAGTTAATTTATAGAAAAATAATATACTGATACAATTTCATGCATATGTAATTTATATTAAGTAAATAAACTATACTTACCTAGTATCAGTATAAGTTGATTTTCGATTGTAGTATAGGATAATAATGTATAAACTTACAAAAAAATAAAAAAACAAAATCATTTTATCGAGTTTTATTTTCACATAAAACATGTGAGAAAAATATATACAAATATATATACAAGCATTTTTTTATATCAAGATTTCACATAAAAGTCGTGAAAGAAAATATATAAAACATTTTTTTTGTTATACATAAAAATTCAAGCTGGCACTTGTATATGCATTAATTGGTGCTCGTACGTAAAAAAATTATGTCTATAGTAAATTGTAAAAATGTTTCTATGGAGAAATTATTTGTATTACCTGTGTCATGTATTCATGTAACTAGTTTGTAAAGGATGAACCTTGATTTGTTGAACTTTATATGTAATTAGATTGTAACTAGATGTGTACATTGTAAATCGTTTTTCTTGAATATCTTCGTTACGATACATTTTGGGACAATGAATGTATTATACTTTTTCGATCTTTGTATCAAGGGCTACAATTCTATAATAACATAATTAGGATTAGTGATAAAAAACAGCTGTGCGGGATTAGTGACGTCACGAGCTTACTCTATGTTTCATTGTTTTGAAAAAGTGTCATAGTTTTCTTTTGTTCTGGCATAAACTATATAAGCTGGGGCAAATTGTAACAAAGTCAGTCGATAAAACGTAGAAGGCAGAACTTATGCCGGGCTCCCGATAGAATCTGTAATTAATTTGGGGTTATACTTCAATCATATGTTTTTGACATAAATGTCATAGTATAAATAAAGTTTAAAATTAAACTAAAAGTGTTACCTGAACAATTTTCAAGGATCAAAAGAAGATTTAATTATTGTGTAACAATTATTGAAAGTGAAAGTGATTGCTTTAATAAATTCTGATTGAATTTATTTTTTGACATGGATCTACGTATCGTATCGATATTTTATAAACAAGAAGTCAGCTGATTGGTTTCATCGCATTGTTACCAATAAAAAGGATTAACTTTTAAAAAGGGGAAAATATATCGTAATATACAAGGTTGGTTATAATGAATGATTCTTGTTAATTTCATGAATAACAATTAACTTGTAAAGTTCATCCTTAAATATAAAACTATTTGGTTTAGTTCATTAAGTTCTTTTGAGAATTTACTTGATTTGAAGTAAATAAAACAACTAAATTTCTTTTATATAAAATTTATTTTCATTTGATGAATATTTTATTTATAAACAAATTTGATTTGTGTTGGTCTGTTCAAACGAATGACCGTACTGGCCCTATGTCAGGTCACTACAATTATTTCTAACGTTTGAGCAAACCTGAGAAGTGTTTCTCAATTACCAACTGTATTATTTTGAATAACATTTTTTTTACTTTGACTTTCCATTTGAATTTTTATTTTGTTCGTTAAATAAAGTTTATGTGTTTTTAATTTTACATATGTGTTTAATTGATGTTAATACAAGCATCCAGCATTCTTTTCTTTTGAATTCAGAGTCTAGTAGCAGTTGTCCAGCTTGCAGGAGCTTTAGTGCTTACAATATAAGTTTTTCTTCCTTTCCAGGCATAAAAGTAAATAAGAGTCTCGTAATTCAAATAATTTATGCTTTACTGAGCAAACCTGAGCTAGCTGAGAGGAATAAAGAAAAATATCTGTGGTGTATTCTCATTTCAATCCACCGTATATAATTTATGTTTATATTTGGAACGGTGGACATATTGTATTTTATTTTATCTTCAAAGATCACCGCAATATATACATTAGAAAATATGATAACACTCTAGTATTTACATCATTTGTTGCGAAAAATAAGAAAAAACTTATCTTTAACTTATATATTAACCTAAATATTACTCTATACAGTTATGTTAAGCAGGTATGCGATAGTGTCCCCACTGTAGAGTATCATGCGTGCCGGGGATGATATAGCGCTTATCGTCGTGAGGGCTGAGCGCGATTCTAGTCTGAGATATGGTTGAAACTCGATGTTTATCGGATCTGAACAGTTTTTGTTGCACAGATGTTTCCTTGTCTTCGTTTAAACAGTTAACATAGTCATCGAAAGTGATATGATTTTTAACTATATGTTTCTTCACACTCTTCGCCTTCTTAACAGTTCTTCTGTTTTCAAGAGCCTGTCGAATCTCCGTATCATTTTTGCCTGCCTGCTCCATTTTCTCTAGATCTAACATCTCCTCATCTTCATCTCTAAAAACCTTCGTCGAGTACATTTTTGATCGAAGACCGACGAAATGCGTCATCACCTTACCGGCGTTCTCGTCCTTCATCATACCCAATACTTTTTTATTAACGCGGGGGATGACATATATATTATTCTCGGGGTAGTCACTGGTGTCGAAATGTTCATGAGCGTCACGTCTAATGTCCCCATACAGATTAGACGTTTCGACGACATATACTAGAGAATCTGTGTCACTATAGCAAATTCGCGCCTTGTCGCCGTAACGCCTTTTCATGTATGAGTAATGGAAGTCATACAGTTTTAATTTTGATATATCCAATACACACATGCCTACATACTTATATGGGTTTGTTGAAGTAAACTTCCGTTTTGTTTAACACGATAGCCACTAGATCTTCAGTAAAAATTGCGCTGGATTTAAAATTTGGCCTTGAGATGAGCGCTTCAGCACCGTAACGCCCTTCCCATTTGTTTACTAATTTGACTATCGAGTGTATTCTAATGTCTTCCATCGTCTTGCCGAAAACCGCGTTATTCATAAGTTTAAACAGGTTTTTCCCGAACTCGTTTTTAGCCTGCTTACGAAGTTCAGTGTTTAAGTCGATATATGACTTTAGCCAGTTGTTCTGCTTAAATTTCAAAATGCGGTGAATTTTGGTTAACTTTAACCCATTTTCCAAACATTGCTGTAAATTTCGGTAATGTATGATGTATTGCTTCTTATCAGTAAGCGTTGCCATTAATTTTGTCTCTTTTGAATTTGGCGGCGTGCGATGCTCAGGACAAAATGGAAGATTTGCATGGGCGTCGTGAATGGCTTAAAGGTATTCTAGATCAACCTTGAGAATGTATCCTTCAGGATTGTCTATCGGTACATTGAAATTAAAGTTGTTTAATAAATCATAATCATCTTCTACCCATTCAAATCCTCCATATGGCAGGTACTGAGACATCGCCCAACCGTATTGATTATTAATATCATCATAAATTAAAAATGTTGTTGGTTTTTGAGGATTATAATTAGGTAGAAATTTGTTGTTGGCTTCAGCATACCGTTTTGAGCATTGGCATAGACTCCCGCGAATACCGCGCTCGATAAATAAAACTTTATCGATATCCGTAAGTAGCTCGAGATTAATTTTGGTTGACTTAAGCATACAATCCCAGATGTATCCGGGTAGAGTATAGTAATGCGCCGGGTCTAAGCCGTACGTTTTCAAACTGCTTGACCGAAACTGCTCAAACACATCGGCTAGAAGCAATACATCTGTTTTCAGGTATAAATCACTGTACTCGCCTAAATTTTGACAACCGAAAGAGCCCCATACGTTCTCGGCATGTGTATAACATTCATCCGTTATAGCTGTATCTGTTAAACTATTGTAGAATTTGGATTTGTCTGGTAATTGTGCCTCATCAAGTTTCTTCCAGTAATTAATGTAATCATAAGGGAAGACCCCCTTCCTAGTCAGAATTTTAAATTTTGATTCGTCTAAGTCTAGGAATTGTGATTTTAAATTTGGGTATACATCTAAATAGGATGCCAAAGTTTCTAGACCGCTAGCCAAAAATCTAAGAGTCTATAAATCTGAATTTTACTAAATTGTGCTCTACATTCTTAGTGAAAGATATATAGCGGTCGTTATTGATTGGAAGGAGATCTACTCGTCCGTCAAAGTCTGAAGCTAGGTTCTTAATAATGAAATGACTGTCATACCCGCTTAAGTTATGGTAAACTACAGGTATGGTATGGTTGTCCTTGTAGTTGATGTTACAATTTGTATGGGCGGGGCCACGATACTTACCGGTAAGATGACAATGATCCCTCACTTTGTTACTAGCTACAAAAAATGGCTCCAGATATATATGACATTCTAAAGCGGTACGGAATTCATCGTCTTGCTCAGGCGATAGGGTGTCCATAGGTAGAGGGCAAAGAAACACCGTCTCAACGTTCTTAGCAAACTGCTTCAAATCTCGAGCAAACCATCCTTGACAGTCCTCGCCACGATAAGCCCAGTAAAAGGACAAAGTATCATCATGGGAGCATTTAACGTAGTATGCTATACTATGGGGGATATGGTCTTGTATAAGTGTAAGGTATAGGTGTAAGTGGGGGTATTTTGACACGCGTTGTGGATCTTTCTTAACTGGATAAAGAGCGCTCACCACAGACCACGCGAAGCAGGCTTCATTATTATTGTGCACATTGATGCAAGCTTTCTTTTTTTATTTGTTCAGGCAGCTCGATGTACGATGATCCAAGCTGCTGGGTAAACTTATTGATGTTTACCTGTAGATTTATAATGGATTTTAGAGTCCACCCGCTTTCCTTTTGCTAGATAAACAATATTCGCACACGTTAGTTTATTTATAACTTATGAAATTTTTTTAACTTACTTGAGATTCCTCGAGATCCTTTAAGATAGAGTTTTGAATATTGTCTACAAACCACTGGGATATATCGTTATCCTAATAAATTTCTTGTATTCAAATACTTTATTTCCTCTATGATCTCATCTCTCTTCTTGATCTCGAATAATCCAGTTAAAATTGCGTTTACTCTTAACGCCGCATCTTTCTTCAACGAATTCAGAATACGTCTCTGAAAAATGACTGAACCCTTCGGATCAATATGTCTGATGTTAGTGATTACAGCAGTTCTGATACGTGACTTAAAAGCTGATATCATATCAGTCCACTTCACGCGATCGCGAGCTGTTTCTTTTCGCTGACTATTGCTTCCACCTATAGTTTTTAAGGCTTTAATAATCTCCCTGTATGATCTCGCTTGACCCAAGCAGGTTGATAGATGATTCTTAACCCCTATAGATGTTTCTTTTTCCAGTGCTCTATTGATTTTCCATATAACCAAGGTACATTGTTTTAAAGCACTCGAGATGGCTCGAGCATTACCTTGTAGCTGCGTGTTGTATGCAAGATCACTTAGGTTATTAATAAGCTGAGTTGCAAATGACATCTTTTTTTCTTGTAGACGTTTAAATACGGATGCGAAGAGAGGTAAGTGTTACGCGTTCAGTTGCTGTACTGAGACTGAAATCTAGAGTTGGAAAGTCGTTCTATATCCCGTTTACACGTATCGCTGAGAAAACAGCTGAAAGCCGAAAAAAATTACCGAGTTACTAGATGTCATGAAGCGGAATTTAAATAATATGATACATAAATCACTTCAGTTCATATATTACAATGCTATGATAGTTGTAATTTAAAATTGTTAACATGCCAAAAGCAAAAAAATGGGAAAAATCTTGGGGGGAAAAAAATTTTGGGAAAAAAATTGTTTGGTGGAAAAAATTTTGAGGAAAAAGAATTTTGGGGAAAAGTTTTGGTAAAAAAAATTTGGGAAAAAAAATTTTGGGGGAAAAAATTTTGGAGAAAAAAATGTGGGAAAAAAATTTTGGAGAAAAAAGATTTTGAGGGGAAAAAATTTTGGGGAAAAAATTTTAGGGGAAAAAATTTTGGGGAGAAAAAATTTTGAGGAAAAAATTTTGAGAAAAAAAAATTTGGGGAAAAAATTTTGGGGGGAAAATTTTTGGGGAAAAAGATTTTGGGGTAAAAAATTTTAGGGTGAAAGAATGGGAGAAAGAAATTTTCTGAAAAAGATTTTGAGGAAAGTAATAAAAGCAAAGGTCGCTTGGTTAATAGAGTTATTAAATATTAATAATAACAATAAAACTCAATGGATAATTAGTGTGTTAAATTTCTTATAATATCAAATAATTCTTTTTTAAATTATTACGTAGATAGGAGATTAAAGTAATTAATACTTTAAGGGCCGGTCTATTCACCTTCAGGTAAAGTTCTCAGTAGTTACTGGTCAAATAAATTAACAGGTAGCAAGTACACAGTTTAGGTATATTCAAAGGATTATATCTTGAAAGTAGTTACTGAAATGTTTATGAGGAAGGTCAACTTTTTCACACAGATAGTACATGCAAGAAAGAGATGGGTAATTGACAGAATAATGTGTAAAAGAGAAAAATCAAACCCGTTTACTAGTCCACTTTTTAAAAACTGGCTGAATTTAAAAAATACTGTTATTTTTCAGAAATATCTTCTAAAAATTCAGTTAAACATTTATTTATGTTCTGGGCTTTTCCAAAAAATGTTTCATTTAGTTTTGACTATCTATATTTGCATACCAGTAGGTATTGGGATACTTGAGCGTGGGAAAATTTTGATGACCGTGGGAACCTAATTAGCATAATTAATTGCTCTAATTAAATTGATTGATCTAATAAATATGCAAATGAGGCGCGAATTAAATTGATTGATCTAATAAATATGCAAATGAGGCGTGAATTAAATTTATTGCTCTAATTAAATGATCGAATTAAATTATTTGATCTAATAAATATGCAAATGAGGCGCGAATTAAATTTATTGCTCTAATTAAATGATCGAATTAAATTATTTGATCTAATAAATATGCAAATAAGGCGCGAATTAAATTTATTGCTCTAATTAATATGCAGGCGTGAATTAAATTGATTAATCTAATTAATATGCAAGTGGGGCGTGAATTAAATTTATTAATCTAATAAATATGTGTAATTGAGACGCGAGGTAAATTTATTGATCTAGTTAACATGAGGCGTGAATTAAACCATATCATTCGCGGTATCGTTTGCATATCCGCCATCTTGAATCTGTCATTTTAAATCTGTCGTTTTTCATCTGTCATTTTGCATCTGTCATTTTTGCATCTGTCATTTTTTTGAATCTGTCATTCTTAAAGCAGCCATCTTGGATTTCCCTAGATTTGAATTTTAGCAGTAACTCTGGGATTGGATCCTCCTTTCACTAAGCGGGAACTCTTTCTCTCTTTCTCTCTCCTTCTCATAGTATGACTACTTACCGGCTCTGCTTTGTAGCTTAGGATGTTGGCCATCGGAAAGATTCGGCTTTATTCGTGTACTCTCTCGCTGATAACGATCTACCTTTTATATATAGTCGCCCTTTACCCTTCTCCCTTCACCCTTCTCTCTTCACCTTTCTCCCTTCACCCTTAGCCATGCTAGTCTCTTCACCCTTCACCCTTAGTCATGCTAGTCTCGTCACCCTTCACCCTTAGTCATGCTAGTCTCTTCACCCTTCACCCTTAGTCATGCTAGTCTCGTCACCCTTCACCCTTAGTCACGCTAGTCTCTTCACCCTTCTCCCTTAGTCATGCTAGTCTCGTCACCCTTCACCCTTAATCATGATAGTCTCTTCACCCTTCACCCTTACTCATGTTAGTCTCTTCACCCTCCTTCACCCTTAGTCATGCTAGTCTCTTCACCCTCCTTCACCCTTAGTCATGCTAGTCTCTTCACCCTCCCTCACCCTTAGTCGTGCTAGTAAATGAAACATTGATGTTTAAATATACATATTATTTATTTTGCTATACATTTAATGGACAATTGCAACATATTAGTTGACAAATTATTCATTACACAGTATGAGTTGAGATTATCGCGTAACACTTGCAAATTGTTCAAATATTTTTGTAACCTATTTCTAAGATAGTTTATTTCCGCCATGGTGTCCTTAATACGACGGTGCAAACGTTGTCGTCGTCGTTGACGTTTTCGGCTGCTGCTGCTGATATGATTGTAGTCGTGTACGTACGGCATCGATAAACTTTTGCGGATAATGTTTTATTATTTCTAATAAAATGAACGAATTCAAGCCACCACCAGTTGTTGTTGCTGCTGTGTTGTCTATTAAACTGGTAGCTGAGTAGTAGCCGCATAACAGCTCGGTCGTGAATAAGATGGAGTCTGTAGGTGGAAGCGTTTTATAGACATCTTCATGGTTGCGTCTCAGTTGACCTTCTGCTACGTTCTCTATGTTTGCGTGGTAAAAACGCGAAAAGTCCAGGTGATGTAACGTTCGAGCCTGATAATTGATCAGCGGTGCTAGATGCAATATAGACTGAAACTAGTAATCTTTTAAGGTTATAGTCCGCTGTTTATCATTCTGATGAATGGCCACCCTGTTGCCGAAAAACTCGTTGTGAATAATCTCGATGTATAAATTCTCACATAGATGGAATTTCAAATGTTTATCACGATGAGGTAGACTGTTGTCCTTGCTGCAGCAGCCATAAAAGAAATTTTTAAACATTGCCTCGACTCGTACATCATACAGCTCGAACCAGTCACTTTCAGACAACACCAGTTCACCATACTCACATACGTTATTCACGCATTCGAGTTTCACTACCACAGCAAATTCTCCCTGGGTGTCGTCGTCGTAGGGTGGAATAAGTCCTACTTGGATGTTGTGTATATGGTCGTAGTTTTCTTCTTCACCTGGAGGTCTCGTAACATACAACGGATACTGTACAGCCCCGAGCAGTTGAACACGTACTTCACCTTTAGCTGCTGCTGCTACTGGTGTATCTACAATGGTAAAGTTTGCTGATGCTGCTACAGCGTCATGAGCGTAGTATAGAGGCTGCTGCGACAGATCATGGAACGCTAAAACAATAATAATACAATAATCGATTAATATAAGCATAAACATACAAAAGTTTTAAACACCTTACCTAGTTCTTCTTCATTGTTCCATGCTTGACCGTTGTCGGTACTTGCTGTTGATGATGCATGATCTGCAACATCCGAGCCTTCTTCATCTAAACAAGCAGCAGCAAAATAGACACAAATTAGCATACAAACACAAACTTGAAGTTTTATAAACAACAACTTACCTATTTCCAGGGGTTCGCTCTCGCAGGTCTCGTTATCATAACAATAATTAGGACTGCTCGTCATCATCGTAATTGCTGCTGCTGCTTTTGTTGTACACGTACTGTCTGCTACACGCTAACAACCGTCGACTTTATATAGTCGCTTATACTTACCTAGATCCAACGCATGCTCAGTAATAGGCTTACGGTAAACAAGTGGTCGGCGTTCACAGACAAGTCTCATCCTGTTTAATGACACGTCATCAGCACCGTCAGGTGTGTGTAGGTAATTACCTCATTATTGCTTCTCTCTCTCTCTCATACTAGTTATAGCTATCACTTTCATGCCATGGTACAGGTGAGAATAGTAATAATACACATGTAGAACATTAATCTTTTATTCTATGACAATCTTTCTCAAAAACATTATTAAACAACTAAACAAGAATTAAATAACTAAACAATTATTATTAGGGTTGGAATCTGTTCTCGTATAACCATGAAGACATACTCATAACACATTTTTCATGAAACGGCCTATTGAATGCATTGTACGCTTTGTTATGCCAATTATTCTTTTGAACAATTTCTTCATCCTCTACTACTACTACTACTTAACAGACATAATTGAAGAGAACAAAAACGCGTTTATCAGGTAAGAGATCTATTTCATGAGTATGTTACCCCTTGTGATTTACATTCAATCACTCCCAAGTTTCACCATCTTTTGATAAATAATTACAATTACGGTACATAAAGTATAACCATCGCCAGCTTCAGTTATTATTATAACTACACTATGCTAAAGGTCGATCTCTTTCGATTAACATACCCGGCTACTACTACTACGGTTGAACTGTACAATAATTATATACATTAATAATGGTAATCATTGAAAACATCGACCTTCAGCTGGTGTTGTACTTATTACTATACAAATATTTCGCTACTTAAGAGTTAGATATGGTACTACCTATACAAATGATATACAAAAATTTACGAACATGTTAATTAATTAATAGGCATGACTAATATAAAATACTCGATGTTTTATTTATGTCGTTGCAGAAATAAAAACACAAGAAATAATACAATCTAGAAATCTAGAGAAAAAAATACAGTTATATACAATATATGGGGATAACTGTTGTTAAAAATATTTACACACTACAAAACTAGAAATCTTAAAAATTAACTCATATACAGCCACTAAAAGATAATAAATATATACATTACAAGACATTACTAAGAGAATTCGAGAATGCTGAAATGTGATATTAGTAGAACCTAGTAACATCATTCGACTCGAGGTGTTTTATACCCGTAAGGCACAGAGTCGAAGTCGTCGACTCTACGTCTCTTTGTAAAATTCACCCGATACGTCTTCGTCTCTGTCCTCGTTATAACCTGGTGTTGTTCTCCCCGTCTGATGTTACTGTATTCTATCAATATCTTTTTATTCAGGTCCTCTACCAGAACGAGCATTGACTCTAGGTTAATGTGCTGGGAGGCATTATGGTCCAGCGTAATGCCTTTAACTTTCACCACCCTGCTGACTTTCCCGGTTGAAGGGTCATACACGATGTACCCGTAATTTTTAGGACCACCTGATACAAATTCTATAATGTATGCCCCTGGCCCGTAATCCTCGAGTTCGTTCGTGAGATCCCCCAGGAAACTGCCTGTAGGTAGATCTTCTTCCCCTGGCCTGGACACGTATATTACAGAATCTACAGCGAAAAAGGGAAACAAACTAAGTAGTACTTGTCAAAATACACAAGAAACATATAATTATTACCTGTATCATAGTACAGCACTCTCGGACCCAGCTGCTCCAGTTAAGAATACAATTTAAGTCTTGCTTGAGTAGTGACATACGCAGCAATCACTACATTTACTGTGGATAGGGGTTCAGCCGCTTCCTCATTGTGTTGCCAATTGACTGCAATCACCTCATCGTTAATTTCCTGAAGATGGTTAACTTCGATGCTAGGGTTGGTAAGTAGATCGAAGAATTCGTTTGGCTCCCGAATAATAGAGGTCTTTGCTTGATTTTCTCGCTGACCAAATTTTCCTGTAACAAAGACATAGTTAGTAAGTGACTATTCGTAAAGTAGTTGTATAACATACCCCAAAATGAATTTAGCATTAACTTGGCCAGCGATCTAAGCCCCGGATTCTTGATAACCTTCGAAGCATCCATCGAAACACCCTCTACTTCGGCGTATTCCTCAATATACTTCTTTTTGGCCTCCTCCGTGTTGCAGGAACCAGGCCAACCACTAGCTTCCTGTTTTATCTTCAGGAACTTGTCGATGAACCCGGCAAATAAACCTTCCGACTTAGAGGTCTTCTGGTACCGGGTGACTTCGTACTGCCATATCTCTTGTACTTCTACTACCCTGTAACCCTTTTCCATAGCCTTCACGACCTCATCAATAACCCATGTTCCACTTATGGTTCTTTCTGTCTCCGAATGAGAACACTCTCCCTGATTTAAGTCTTTAACACATGAGTAACAGAGTGGGAATAGTAATTTATTATGTATTTTCAATGGTAGAACGGGGTGATACAGATGCTGGGGTGGAAGCATGGTGCATTTAATAACGCCTTCAACGTTTTCTATCCTTCCTTTACCCTCAATGAGTTGCCTGCACTCGTCTCCAACGTAAACTTTAGGGTGTCCAACGGGGAACTTTCCGTATTTACACACGCATGGATACAGACTACACACATCTACGTATCGGATCTTCTCACCCTGCTTTACCCGGTACTTTAGCTTGGTAGCACCCGTTCTACCACCGAAGAAAGCATCGCGAGAATTGAGAGGTGTATTAACGAGTAAGGGATGGTGTTCCAGTTGCTGTCTGATTTCGGGGTCCATCTCTTTTCTGAAACTGCACTCCCATTTTTCAATGACCTCGTATCTTAGAGATTTCAGCGGCTCGGTACAGGCCTGAGTTTTCTTGAACCGCATATTCATATTATCAGATGGATCGTTGTGTATTGGTTCATCGCGTCGAGTGATAAAGCACGTGGTACAGCCGTGATAGAAACAACCATGAAACTGGAAAACCTGTTTTTCAAAGAGACCATCTACTTTCAGGCCTGCTACTATCGCTTCCTTCTGTCGACCCGCATGCTGAATCATAATACCTCTTTGTTCTTCCTCCCTTACGAGCCACTGGAGAGCTATTTTGGACTGATTATCGATTCTCCTGTAACCGCCTTTGGGTATTATCCCTATGGTGTTTTGTTGCAGGAATTTACGTCTGAACATTAGATTACAAGCCGAAGCGATGGTGATGGCTTCTGTAAAAGGATCGACACCGCACTCTTCAATAAATAGATTTCTAAAGTGAAGACATGCTCGCTTCAAAATATCTACGTCGGTTCTACAGTACGCCACTAGATCTCTCTGCATGTCGAACTCGATGTTTTTGTTCGCCTCGTACCAGTTGCGGAATTCTTCACGAGCCCCAGGTTTCATGGTACCTGGGCTGTAATATTCTATGCTTGGCAGAGGACCTACATAGTTAGCGTTTGCTTTCGTGTTAAATAGGTAAGGAAAATACCCTTTTGGCGCAGGTAATCCAAACGCTTTAGGGAGTGCAGACAGGGCCATTGGGAAGTAGTTCAGAGAATCGATAAACTTTAGATTATCTAATTGAAACAAAAGGATCTTGCTGCCTCTCATTATGAGCTCAGGCTTCAGCGAGGTCTTTGTAATGATGTGGTTCAGAATGAATTGGGTATCAAAGGCCTGCCCATTGTGAGCTGTAGCTACGACGTTTCTAAACTTCTTGCGGAGTTCTAATAAATAGGTAAGGAACGCTTCAATGCAGTCCTTCTTTATGACCCGCTCTCTAATACCACAACGTTGACAGCAATACAATTTTTGTTCGTTATAGCAGGCTAGGGCATACTTGGTGCAAAATACATAAATTAGGCTCGTGAATACTGACACCTTCAGAGATTTGTTTCTCCTGCCTTGTTTCCAGGTCAAAAAATACAAATAGTGTCTCGTTCTGTTTAACAGCAGACATTTCCCCGACTGGTTTTACAAAACAAAAATGGTTTTCAGGTTTGTGAGCTTGGCAAGTTTTACAATAAATTTCTCTACACACATGAGGATCTTTTCTCAGCTTTAGATTTATGATCCTAAAGCAATCCTCACATTTTTTAACAATCTGACACATTTTAGTCTGATGATTCTCGTAACATTCATTACTATAGAAGTCTCTTCTGCATTCATGACACCTGATCAATAGGGCCTGTCTAGTACACGGCGGGGAGCTACCGCATCCTATACAGGACTTCTCACATCTATGATAGCCCCTGTTGTTATAGGGGATGTGGCAGCTTTCGCAATACAAAGGCGGCAGTTAGTGAGGTGATTACGTTGTAATGTCCTTCGTGATACAGTAGATTGATCTTCTTCTCTGTATCAGCAGCTCCCTCGAAGATCACATCGCGGCCCTTTGTTCCATACCCGTATACAGTGATCTTGTATTCATTAAGATGTCTTTGAAAGCATCTTAATTCGTTGACACCTGCTCCCTCTGTTGGAATGACGAGTACGCAGGCCTTTCGCATTAATTCCTCGGCCTTTATCTTTTGTACACTCTGGTTAGTCCTGGTCTTCTTGTAATCAGTGCTATTATCAGCATAGGCCTTTCCTACGATCAAAGCCCTGGGTAGGCATAGATTGTCAGTATTCTTGATAGCTACAATCCCTCTACGCTTGCTGCACTCTTCGGCGAAGGTACTGTAAATGCGGGTTCGGTTACGCCCTTGCCCTACAGGAGGCGTCACGGATGAAACAATCATACGGAACTTGTCAGTACTGAGAGCTTCAGGGTCACTCTGTAGGATGCTCTCTAGAATTCCCCAAACATCTTTGTAGGTAACCTCACTAGCCGGTCTAAAACTCATGTAGCCGGGGAGTTTATCTTTAAAACTATCGAACTCGAAAGTAATTCCTACGCGGTCGGTTGGTGAAACGTTAGACATGGCATATGTAATTATTTGCTCGATAGCTGCTTTGAAAAAGACCAATAGGTCTTGGCTAGCTGAAGGTTGTTTCACCTTGAGTACGACTCGACGCTTTTGGGTGTTAAACTTCTTAACAGTAGATACACTTTCAGTAATAACTTCATAAAGAGCCATTTTGTTACTGGTAGTAGTAGTAGTACACGTACGGGTTTATAATTAATCTTATACGTCTAATGCTAAAACCGAGGAATTACATGCATTACAAAGTATGTTGACACTGGAAATTTTTTTTTAATAACTATACACAATTTTGAATAAACTAATCTAATAAATGACGTAATATTTTCGTAACCTCTAAATGCAATGCAGGTTATTAAATATTATAAATTAATTATTTGCTTTGTACAAAGTTAAAGAAAGAGCCGTTTTAATGCAAATTAATAAAGCCTTTTAATCAGTCTTTAACTTTTTAATAGTAATCTAATTTAAGCAAATATTATAAGTCGAGTTTAAATTGTTAATAAACCCCTTTTGGCAGATTATTATTATAAAATAACAAAATAAGCTAAAGGTGCTTGAAAGGTGTAAAGCTTCATAAATTACTGTCCTTATTATAGCAGCAGCAGCAGGTAAGAAATCACATAGCGACAAATGGACAGATAAAATCTTTTTAGAACGATGTTCTCAAACACCATTCACGAACTGTCTCTCTTAACCCATAATTAAAAATAAAAAGCTTGGATGCTACGTGGTGGTAAAAATTGACACAAAATAAACAATAACCTCTGAATGCATTGCAAGCTATTAAATATTATAAATTAATTATTTGCTTTGTACAAAGTCAAAGAAAGATCAGTTTTAATACAAATTAATAAAGCCTTTTAATCAGTATTAGACTTTTAACAGCAATCTAATTTAAGCAAATATAGAGTTTAAAATTGTTACGAACTCTCTCTCTCTTAATTAAAAATAAAAAGCTTGGATGTTACATGGTGTTAAAAATTGACGCAAAATAAACAATAACCTCTGAATGCAATGCAATCTATTAAATATTATAAATTAATTATTTGCTTTGTACAAAGTCAAAGAAAGATCAGTTTTAATGCAAATTAATAAAGCCTTTTAATCAGTATTAAACTTTTAACAGCAATCTAATTTAAGCAAATATAGACTTTAAAATTGTTACGAACTGTCTCTCTTAACCCTTTAATTAAAAATAAAAAGCTTGGATGTTACGTGGTGGTAAAAATTGACGCAAAATAAACAATAACCTCTGAATGCAATGTAAGCTATTAAATATTATAAATTAATTATTTGCTTTGTACAAAGTCAAAGAAAGATCAGTTTTAATGCAAATTAATAAAGCCTTTTAATCAGTATTAAACTTTTAACAGCAATCTAATTTAAATTGTTACTAAATCCCTTTGGCAGATTATTATTATAAAATAGCAAAATAAGCTAAAATTGCTTGAAAAGTGTAAAACTTTATAATATTTTACCTGAATAATGTAAATTACTGTCCCTTCTAACGATTGAGAAACAAAAAAAATAAATAAGGTACAGAAAAAAAGTAACTACGTAATAAAACAATTAATAATAAATTCCTACCTTTGTTGGCTGGCTGTCTTGGTTCGTCAAACACTCACAGTTTTATTTAAAAATAGTTTTATTCGAGACTAACAAATACACACATACATAAACACAATAGCAGTAAATAAGAGCTATTAACGGTGATAGCTTATGTAGACAAGTGATACCCGGAAGTTCAGGATTTGCTTTTATACGTTCTAAAAAACAATCGTAGCGCCCTCTGGTTGTCATTAAAACATCGTTTACGTATTGCATGATATTGCGCAATATTACGAAATAGACAAGAATGAGCCTGTTCAAGGCTTTGTTAATTAAGTATTTTTACTAGGTCATAAATCAGTCGGATGTCATAAACAGTCGAGCCCTCTTATGCATGTTTCATCTTGTTTGTCAGCACAGCAGCGTCTGTCGTGTCGGTAATGATTACACTCAGATCTGAATAAAAGATAAGATTTCTTTTTCAGAACAGGGTTATAATTCATTCAGCTGTCATATCGTTTTTTTATTGAACGCAGGTGTGATGAATCGAAAATCATCAAGATTCAACTTGAATATCGAGGGTATCATTATTTCCATTAATAATCAAAAGTTCATCTGCTAGTCTGTTAATTGATTAACAATACAAATCAATATTATAATATTTATTATATGAAAAACTGGCAATTTCAATACAACTCTTCTTCTTTCCAAATTAGTTTATATTCGAAAGATGAAAGAAGGAATAACCCCATGCCTCTTTGTAGTTAATATTGTATTCTTCAAAAAAAAAGTCTTAATTAAGGTATTGATCGATCTATCGATAAAGATATAAAATTTTAAAAGAATTTACCTGCATTTTTAGCATTCGATACGGTTCCCTTTTAAGGGAGTGTGTATCAAACAATCCCCGTAAATAAAGTTTACACAGAAAGGAGTTTTTACCTGGAAATTGCTTATTTACACTCAGTATAGGAAAGGAGTGTTCTTATCTTTATCGCCCCTTGATACCCATTTAACACAGGTAAAGCTATCCCGTTATTCTTTTTTTTCTTCGGGGATAAAATATGCAATAATAAATCTTAATTAAGGTTTCGCTTTTTATTTTGGAAGATTGTTTTATATGGTCTCTCTCTGTTTGAAAAAGCTACGGTACTTTAAGGACTCGTTTTATGATAATTTAATGCATTTATTATCCTTCTGATCGATACAATAGTTAGCTATTAATAGTTTAAATAATATAAAATATTATTATTAATTACACGTAGGACTATTATAAATGTATATTATACATATATGCCCTGTTCATCTTTGCTTTCAAAATGATTATAAAAGAGTTTTTTACGACGGTCAACCCCTTGTATCTTGTTAGAACTCGTACAATCAAGATTTAAATCTGTTATAAGTAAACAGTTCGTTTTTTAGTTTTAATATATAACACAATAAGATATGGCCTTCTGTCGTTTATACACATATTTTGGCAATCTCGTCCTTGCATGATTTTCACGACAATACATAGTCGATTAGATCGGTCATTAGATAAGTGTTAAATTGACAGCGCAGGTGTCGACCCCTTTTAACGAGCTTGTACCCTTTACTCGGGCGTGTAATAAATTTAGATGCTTATCTTACGAACAGCTGCATCTAGGTATACGCTTGTTCATTCTTGTCGATTAGAAGGTTATAAAAGCTCCGTCGAACCCTTCCGTTTTTTAGTTTTGTTCTCGCGTCGTCGGCTACGGTGATAGTAATAATTATTATTGTTTGCTTCAACAAAATCAGGTATGTTAAAAATAATTATTATTATTCTTGTGTGTGTTAAATTTTTTTTACTACTATTTAAATTCTAACATGTGTGTGTGTCTTTGTTTTACGTAGAAAAATGGATTTGTTAAAACAATTGAACAAATCCTATACCAGCAGCCGGAAACCTATCAAGAAATTGTGCGACTACGGGGTCAAAGAGGTTGTCGAAATACTACAATTCCAAAGAGTCGTCTGCCGTGATAAACGTCAAAGCGTGATTGTTGTTGGTGAAAACTACGATACATTTCTGCCTAAGCGAATCAGCGACAAGTTAACAGATCAAAGGGTTAAGGAAGTTAATGAGCAGATTGCACCTAAAACGATTTTTCTGGGGTTGTTGTACTTGGGAAAAACAGGCTGCGGGTATGATGACTGCATGTTTGTGGAAACAGATAAGGTATGGGGAGAAACATCAAGTTTACAATAAACCCCTTTTTAATGTTCTATTGTTGTTGTTGTTACAGCCCCTGGAACCGCAAATAGAAAACAGAGGTCAGTCCTAAAGTCCTCAAGCTATCATCATCATCACCAGCAATCTATCATCATTTTATTATAAATTAAATGTAGTCATAATAATATATTAATAATAATAAACATAATTTTAATTCCTAACTGGCTTTATTATTTCTTCTAGAAAAGGTGCGTGAGAGAGAAAGGTAGCAGCAGAACTTGTAGCGAGAAAAATTCAAATCTGGGGAAATCCAAGATGGCTCCTTCAAATGACAGAATTAAAATGACAGACGTATAAATGACATATGCAAAAATGACAGATTAAAATTGACAGACGCATAAATGACAAATGAGGCGCGAATTAAAATGACAGATTAAAATTGACAGATGTATAAATGACATATGCAAAAATGACAGAATTAAAATGACAGATGCAAAAATGACAAATTTAAAATTGACAGATTCAAAATGGCGGATATGCAAACGATACCGCGAATGATATGGTTTAATTCACGCCTCATGTTAACTAGATCAATAAATTTACCTCGCGTCTCAATTACACATATTTATTAGATTAATAAATTTAATTCACGCCCCACCTGCATATTAATTAGATCAATCAATTTAATTCACGCCTGCATATTAATTAGAGCAATAAATTTAATTCGCGCCTCATTTGCATATTTATTAGATCAAATAATTTAATTCGATCATTTAATTAGAGCAATAAATTTAATTCACGCCTCATTTGCATATTTATTAGATCAATCAATTTAATTCGCGCCTCATTTGCATATTTATTAGATCAATCAATTTAATTAGAGCAATTAATTATGCTAATTAGGTTCCCACGGTCATCAAAATTTTCCCACGCTCAAGTATCCCAATACCTACTCATACCTAAACCATAAATATAAGCAATGTGTCAGTACAAATCATCTGGGCAACAGCAGGGGACTCCCAACACTTTATTGCATTCCATATAGTGTTTTTTCTTAGTTCGCAGTTATTTTTTAAGTAAAGTTTTTAATGTTTCATGATTACTGTGTGTATTTGTGTAAAATAGTGATTTCTTGACTTTATTCAGTACATTTTTAATAATATAAACATGGAGAACTCTCCAGCAATTGATAATGGTAAGTCCTAGAATAGTTATTAAAAAGTTATAGCAATAATTGTGCAATGCTTATAGGTGAAAAGAAAAGAAGGCAAAGATCCATCAACTTTTCTTCTACTGAAACAGTCACCCTTGTGGAAGAAATATTAAACCAAGCAAATGTAATCGAGTGTAAACAAACCGATGCAATTACGTGGAAGAAGAAGGATGAGGCTTGGGAGACTGTTACCAAAGCTTTTAATGCACGCCATAATAGAACAACAAAAATGTTAAAAAGGTGGAGTGGCCAATTCCAATTATGGACTGGGAGGAGCCTTTATTTCCCATAATATGCAAAACTGAAAGAGAGTTGAGCAACAGCAGAGACTGCGATGCGGGTAAGTGCAAGATATATTTTTGTTTTTGCTTTTATACGGTTTTATCTGATTACAGAACTGCAAATCATATTAGAAGAGGCTGGCACTCCTAACAGCAACGTGCATCAAGCTGCATTAAATGCAGAGGACCGTCCAACACCAGGAACATCTGCAGATGTTGTAAGCATCCCTGATGACATTCTAACAAATGGCAATGGTAACTAATGTTACATTTTGTAAATTAACTCTTTTAATAAACATAATGTTCTTCATTTTAGATTATGCAAATTCAAATGAAAATGGTAATGCAAACAGCAGTAAGTATTTAACTGCTCTTGTATGTAAGATTATTCAATTAATTTTCTTATTGCCCTTAAGGTACTTGGAAAAGTTGGACATCACATCCATTAAGCGGCCCATTAATAAAGTACTGAATAAAAAGAGGATTCAACAAAGACCTGATGTTCATGAAAAATATTCATCTCTTGCAGACACCAGAAATGAATTAGTGCAATTACAAATGTATTAATTAAACGAAATCAATTAGAAATGCTGGAGGAGCAGAGGGTGCAAGAGGCAGAAAAACATGAAAAAGTAATGGAGGTGTTGAATTTAAAAAACAATTTTTAATAAAAATTAAATATTTGATAATTTTTATAATATCATATTTATATAATAATCTTTAATAATTTTAATACATTTATTACATAAAGAAATGCCTATTACTTTGTTAATTTCTACCATTAATTGCCTAAAATATTCCAGAAGTTCCCTTCCGTGGTTATTGTTTTGAATATTATTTGCTGGAATCACAGGTATGTCATCCAGAGGTTCATCTTCTGGACCTGGAATATGATTTTCTTGATTTCTACAAGCAATATTGTGTAGTATTGCAGTTGAAATAATAATATCCTGCACCAAATCAATATTGCAACGCATCCCGATAGATAATACAGGAAAACGCCTCTTTCATATTCCAAATGTTCTTTCTACAATAATTCTGGTTCGAATAAGAGATTCATTAAATAAATTTTCCACCTTGCCCTGTGGATTATTTAAAGGAGTTATAAGGTAGCGTCTGAGAGGATAAGCACCATCACCTAACATGTAAGGCTAACTGTCCGCGAAAAAGAACTGAATCCTTTTCTACAGTAAACTATTAGCCTATTACCTTTAAAATATAGAATAGGCCGTAGTAATTGTCTATAAGGTATTTGATACATGACTAATTTAATGAACTTTTAGGGTGTTCCTTCCCGCCTTTAAGACGAGCCGAAGCTCGAATAATTGAGTTACGCTCAATAGCTCATTGTCACTACACTAAACAATGCTACCAGTATTAACTCACTGGTTGGAGCGAGATTCTATCCATACTCTACTGACTCTCCAGGTCAGTACCGGAGCGATAAACGTGCTCACCCGTCGGCTCCATCTCCGAGGAGGCTGTGAGGGACGTATCACACGACCAAGGAGATTTCACCTAGTCTAGCTTCAGACTTTTCTCCCAACATACTGTCCCAAGCTGTTGGAAGCCACTGCCCGATCGACTCCAACCTCAATTGTGGCAGGACTTGGTTTTTAAATGGTTTTGCCACCCCGATCTACCAATATATAGGCTTGGTGGGCCCTCGACAGAGCTTCGTCCATGGGTCTACAGCTTATAGACCCCCAGTGTGTACCTAGCTAAGGTGAAGTTGTCTTAATTGTGAGAGGCTGTATATTCGCTTCAACAATCCTTAAGCGTAAAGGCTTTTAGAACTTCTCCCAGCCACTGTACCCGGCTGCAGCCCGGATCATAGGGTGGTCGGGATAGCTCCTAAGCACAATTACCATCACCTAACAGTAGACCATCTCCCATTTCATTATTTTCAAATCTCATTTGAACCAAGGAATTGTCAAAAATATTGGTGTCATGACTTGAACCGGGCCAACGAGTCACAAGGTCTCTAATAGAGTAGTCAGCATCACTTACTACCTGCACGTTGAGGAAAAAAAACCTTTTCGATTTCGAAAGTGCTCTGCATTAGGACCACCTATAACATTATTATTATTATTATATTCAATTTTATTTTTTTTTATCTTCTTGAAGATACCTGGTGATTGAATACGTATATGTGTACAATCAAGTGCGCCAAGAACTCTTGGAAACATTGCTGTCGCTTGAAACTTTACTTTTATATCTGTTCTCTCGGCCTCTGTTGTCAGAAGATGTATGAATTGTGGCCTTAATCGAAACAGGGCACTAGTAGTCCTTTTAATAATATTTGCAGCAGTAGTTTTATGCATACCTGCGAAATCTTCAATGCATACATAAAAACTACCTGTTGCAAAAAAACCGTAATGTAACTAATAATTGTTGCATGGCTGAAATGAGATTATTTCTAAAAGCAAAAAAGGATTAAATATTTGTATTGTTCTTATAATTTTGCACTTACCTATTACTGATGGGAGTGATTTTGTCGTCGATTAATGCAAGCACTTATAAAATCCACATCATCTAAAGTATCAAAATTATTTACATGAAAAAATCTGTTTCGGGTATTATATGGTCGCCGCTGTATATTTTCAACAATTTACATTTCTTCATCAATTAAAATATCATCAATTATATCCATTTTGCACTATCAATACTGAATTTTTCCAAAAAACATATAACACAGAAAACAAAACTGGCTTGTAAACAAACATAAAACACATGGAAATGTGAGGTTATAAAACGTCCTTTAAGATTTGTTAGGGGAGACTGCCTACAGTTTATCTGGCCAGTAGGTGGCTTTACTGGTTACTTTTAAACTACTTGAGAGTGAATATACAGTTATTTTTGTTAATCTGTCTAGTAAGCTTAATGGGGACTTTACTTGAAGGTGAATAGACCGGGCCTAAGAGTTGAAGAATTTTTACGGTAACACTGTAGTTATATCATATACGTCAAAAAGTCCAGATTGTTTAAATAATGTATTTTTAGAAACAAAACATAATGTACCCTTCTTTTAAATTTGATTACCACGTTTTATTGCATAACACTTTTAGAGTTTTAAATAAATAAAAATAGTAACTCACCTGGATAACTTGACACTTATTTTTCACTGTTATAAATAATATACTTTAGCAAATACAATTTAATGATAATTTAGGAACAATTGTTTTAAGCACTTTCACCACACAATTATTAATAAGCAATTTAAACGCTTTCACAGTATAATAATAAAGTCACTTTACTACAAAGACCAATTTAATAATGGTTAAAAAACCATGGGAGACCGCTCTTTATACAGGGTGTTTTGGAAAATGTGCCCGTCCCGTTAAAGGGCAATAGGGAAACACGTGTACAGTAACATCTTACTAACAATTTACTGAAATGTCCCTTTGAAATGACAACTCCCCTTATAAAACTAATTGGCACGCCACTGCAAAGTAGTAGATAAAATTGTATGAAAATTATGCCTATTAAATAGTACATACTTTTAAAAGTCATCAAAAAATAATCATAATAAACCCAAGCCGGATAAATGAATTCTTCGAAATTGTAAGCAAAACAAAACATTAGGACGTGCTTTTAAAACGTTTTAGCTAAATAATAAACCCATACATTAAACCCAGTAATTGACCGAAGTGGTCATTCACTGGTTTAGCGCCAAAATTTGAAAAATCTTAAATAATATTTATGTAACAACACGAGGTGGGTTTGTTAGTAATATTTCAAATGTACGAATGGTTATGATTTTATGAATCAATATTTGACCGGGTTTTAATGCCTGTGTCACAATTTAAATAAAAGCGGTCATTTACTGGATTTATTATTAAATCTAGTAAATACCAACGCTTAGTGGATGTATTACCAATTTATTAATTCCATTTTTATTTGTCAATGGTAGGGTTAATATGGCAGTAATTGCCCACTTAAGAGATTTTTCAGAAATATAAATTTATAACTTTGTAAATCTTATCAGTTTTCCAGTAGTTAACCACAAACTACCCAGTGTTTAATCAAATTTTTCCCAGTAATTGGCCAGTGTTATAATATAACGAATAAAATATCAGTTTTATTATTATATATTTTTATAGAGCCACATGGTATGTATTACATAAAGAAAAACGAACCTTCTTAAAAATATCAAAATATATGTATATTATTTTGATGGCATTATGCTAAAACAAAAATGTAAAGAAAAATTATCACTTTACGAAGTGAGTGAATACTGGAAACAGCTATTTATTTGAAATTTTAGTAGGAAACAAAACAAAATTCTTTATTTTACATAAAACATCAACTACACACATTCAACTGGTTGAACTCAAGTATCGTTTACAAAAAGCTTGGCAAGACGCAAAATTAAATTTAATAGTATCAAAAACAAAAAGAAAAGCGAAACATCCTATATATAAAGGAGCTTATGTTAGCAGAAAAAGACAAATTAAAAGCATATTATGTAAACCAACAAACGTGTGTATAAACAACGAATGCGAATGCAAATAGAAAGAGCTTTCTGCATGAATTGTTTGACATGTAATAATTTTGTTAATTAACATTGAATTAAAAGTTCTCGAAACATTCTCAAATAAAATATAAATGCACTAGGCAACTACAAGGTTTTAATTTCGATCTTTGATAATAACGTTAAGCGTTCTTAATTAGAACACATAATTTAATAAATTTAAATGATTCATAAACGTAGAAGCAGGGTGAGTATTAAGAGATATTTGCCCCTGACCTGATTTATAGCGTTTAATTCAACCCTCTTTCATATTTTCAATGATAGCTATATATTAACCCATATGTATATATGGTTGCCTACCCGAAATTCTCTGATTTTGTTATTTTTAATTTCGATAATTTAATAAATTTAATTAGAACACATCATTTAATAAATTTAATTATATTATTACCCCTTTGTTATTTTTAATTTCGATAATTTAATAAATTTAATTAGAACACATAATTTAATAAATTTAATTATATTATTACCCCTCGAAGACAGTAACCAATATGTTCGTATGTATACTTGGTTGCGCTGTAGATAAAAATTGGGTGTTCTGTGACCACCTCCCACTCCTCGGGTAGGCAACCAAGTATACATACGAACATATTGGTTACTGTCTTCGAGGGGTAATAATATAATTAAATTTATTAAATTATGTGTTCTAATTAAAAACGCTTAACGTTATTATCAAAGATCGAAATTAGTAAAAAGAACACGTCGTAAAACGACCAATTTTATATTAATTGAAAAGAAGCAAAATTTTAATAAAAAGTAAGCCCTTTTTAAATTAACACTATTTTATTAAAAGTACGTGTTTGTTGTTTAAAAAATATCTGGCGTTTTAAATACCGTTAATATTCATAATTGAGGTTACCGTAAAATGGGGTGAATGTCTGGCGTTTTTCGTCATTGCTGTCATATGATTTGCCCGAGGCTGAAAGTATCTGAAGAAAAGTTTGAGACAGCTATTTTCTTTTTCTTGGTGTTTGAAATGTTTTTTCTGTAAAACTTTCCGTGCAACCATATATACATATGGGCTAATATACAGCTATCATTGAAAATATGAAAGAGGGTTGAATTAAACGCTATAAATCAGGTCAGGGGCAAATATCTCTTAATACTCACCCTGCTTCTACGTTTATGAATCATTTTGATTCTTTTTCTTTATTAACATTGATGACCTTGAGATTGCGTTGTTGTCATATTGTTGATCATTGTTGCCACGTTTAGAGATAGATTCAAGGTCACAATGTGTTAGAGAGAGGTTGGTCACCATGTGTTAGAGAGAGATATGTTCAAGGTTACCAACATTGTTGCCATATTATTGATCATTGTTGCCACGTTTAGAGATAGATTCAAGGTCACCAACGAGAGATAGGTTCAAGGTTACCAACATTGTTGTAATATTGTTGATCATTGTTGCCACGTTTAGGGAGGTAGGTTCAAGGTCACCATGTGTTAGAGAGAGATAGGTTCAAGGTTACCAACATTGTTGCCATATTGATGACCTTGAAGAGTGGCCTTGAATTCAAGGTCTTAACATTGTTATCATATTGTTGACCTTGAGAATGCGGTGTTGCCACGTTTAGGTGACAGAGATAGCATCAAGGTCACCATGTGTTAGAGAGAGAGAGATAGGTCCAAGGTCATCAACACTGTTGCCATTTTGATGACCTTGAGAATGCGGTGTTGTCATATTGATGACCTTGAGAATACGGTGTTGCCATATTGTTGACCTTGAGAATGCGGTGTTGCCATATTGTTGACCTTGAGAATGCAGTGTTGCCACGTTTACGTGACAGAGATAGATTCAAGGTCACCATGTGTTAGAGAGAGATAGGTTCAAGGTCACCATGTGTTAGACAGAGATAGGTTCAAGGTCACCAACATTGGGTGACCTTGAGAATGCGTTGTTGCCATATTGTTGACCTTGAGAATGCGGTGTTGCCACGTATTGTTGACCTTGAGAATGCGGTGTTGCCACGTTTAGGTGACAGAGATAGATTCAAGGTCACCATGTGTTAGAGAGAGATAGGTTCAAGGTCACCAACATTGGGTGACCTTGAGAATGCGTTGTTGTCATATTGTTGGCCTTGAGAATGCGGTGTTGCCATATTGTTGACCTTGACAATGCGGTGTTGCCTTATTGTTGACCTTGAGAATACGGTGTTGCCACGTTTACGTGACAGAGGTAGATTCAAGGTCACCATGTGTTAGAGAGAGATAGGTTCAAGGTCAATGTCAGGAGTGGGGGGTGGGTTCAGAACACCCAATTTTTCCCTACTCACGTCTAATTGCTCGCGGTTGACTAATTCCCTCTTCCGTGTAAGACGGTGTTTATATACTGCGTAATCTTTCTAGAAAATGCACTAGATTCTTCTAGATGGTGTATTGATTGTCGCGCCGTCGATGACTCACGCCGATGAATCACACATGCAGATGTCGGCGAACCACACTGGAAGATGTTGATGAGTCATGCAATCTCGAACATTCGACGGCGGCGTTTTGAGGGCTGATTACATTCATTACAATATACACGCACCTACTGAGGAGAAAGAATAAGAAGAGAAAGATCAATTTTATGAAGAGTTGGAAGAGAACTATGATAAATTACCTTATCGTGAATATACAATAATCCTAGGAGATACCAAAATAGGGAAGAAAGAGATGTATGCTCATGACAATAGAACTGTATCTTTCAAGCATGAGTAGAGAAATGTAAATGGCAAAAAACTGATAAGGTTCACTGTGGGAAAAGACATAAAAATTATAAGTACTCATTTTAAAAATAAGGAAATTCATATCGGAACTGGGATTATATTAGGAAAGAATAAGACAAACCAGATAGTCTATGTCTTAGTATGGAAAAGTTGTACAAAGTATATTATGGATACGAAGAGTTATAGAGAAGCAGACATGGTGTCAGACCATTATCTATTGCGAGTATGAGTTAATAAAGAACTAAGAAGAGGAATAATTGGTTCAGTGAAGAATGTAAAAAGGAGTTACAAAGAAAGCAGAAAGCAAGGGAGAGAATGTTACAGACAGGTCTAAAAGAAGATGAAGATGATTAAAGTACTAAGAGCAAAAGAAAACATCACATAGGGTTCTCCAGAAAGCTAAACGGGAATATAAAGAGGCAGAGTTGCGTGACACAAAAAAATATAAGAGGTAAGAAATACGCAATTTTTATCAAGAGATAAAAAAGGCACGTGGAGAAGGGCAAGTACCATTTTTCTTGTTTTGTAATAAAGATTTTTTTGATATTGCCAGGAACTTTATAAATACGATGTGCTGTTAAAGTATGAATTTTCATTTAAATGTTTTCTAATAAATGAATATTAAACGATCAATAAAGATCTAAAAGCAACTTTAAAATACATATTTTTTAGGTTTTATATACATAACAGTAGTGTTACGGCAAAATATGCTATCTGCAAAATGCACTTTTTGGCATTAAATGGCCACAAATAAAGTATACTTTAAGTTGATCAGTCGGTTTAGTTGTCAAACATTACTTTTGAAAATCACTATGTACTATTGATACATGCTAATCTGCACTCACAATTATAAATACGAAATTGCTTCTTGAAAAATGTTTATAAAATTACAAAAATGGCAGATAACATGTTTTGCCATAACACTACTGATATGTATAACAGGCTGTCCGTGGTCGAGTAGTAGAGATCCTACTATTTGAGTTCCGTAGGATAAAGATGAAAGTTGTATGAATGATAAGAGTATGCGGGAATGTATATATTGAGTCGATCGGAGTATATATCGAATTTCGATAAAATGTATACTTCCCAATTAAACTCGTTATTTGGTTATTTTGTAACCTGCTTCATTGCGGTCTACTCAAGTATAACGAATGATTAATGTTTTTGGCTACTGTAGTACGTTTGTCAGTTTTTGACTATGATCATGTTAGTTATAATAGAGGCTGTATGAAGTGTAGTTTTTACAATTTGTATTGGTTTTTAATTGCTATTAATATTATTGGTATTGTTATTAATATTGTGATTGCTATTATTGTTTTAACTCTTACATAGGTAGTAGGCATGTTACAAGTTTTTACAAAAAGATAAGAAATAATAATTTGTTTAAACCTTGCTTTATCGGGTTTTAAAAACGTTTATGGTACACTGACTCGTAAACATTTGTTT
The DNA here is from genome assembly GCA_929113105.1 of Agrypnus murinus. Classification (NCBI taxonomy): domain Eukaryota; kingdom Metazoa; phylum Arthropoda; class Insecta; order Coleoptera; family Elateridae; genus Agrypnus; species Agrypnus murinus. Next base: position 206,441,844 of record OV816025.1, read on the forward strand.
ATTGAGCTTTGTCTTGATGGATAAAGATCCTTTTTACGGCTAGCTCGTTATGAACCCCGTAAAATAATTACGGGCTCGTTATCATCAATACCATAGCAACATACATATTTATTTAAAACATTCATTTATATATATATATATATCTTACGTATCGTGCTGACTTGCTTTGTCCGTGTTTTTGTGAAAGAACTGCAAAAAGTAAACAGAAAAACTTTTTTAAAATACCTTTGCAAAAAAAAACGGAAGTTGCAAGTGCATGCCAGATCGTACCTAAATTCGTAAATCATTTCTGTTTAATTTTCAATTCTCATTTTTTCTTTGTCAGTATTTTACAGACGTTTAAAGTAAAATATAAAATAAAAGTGTTTTAGCAAATAAAAAAACCGCATGCCCAACGATACCGCATGAAAATTATAAGAATTTTGGTTTTCTGTGAAAAAACTGCAGAATGGGTTTTACACATAAACCAATCATACTTTTCTGAAAATTAATTTAAAATCTGATTTATAATTGAACCGAGTTTGAATTCATACAAATTATATAGCATTCAGCTCTAGCGCAACGATAGCTCTCAGAAGCTTTCGTTAAAAATTCGATTGCATGAATGATTTTCGTAAGTTTGTCGTACAGAATACAAAAATAACGAATTTCGATATTATAACGAACTTTGATACTTTAAACTGCGTTAACGCGTCAACGAAATCTTATAAAATAAGGAGGTAAGGATCCGTAAGAAAAAGGACCTTTTTCTTGGTTATCTGCCTAATACTGTGCCTAATAGATAATCCGCCCCTACCTACGTTTATTTTTATTTTCAAAGTTGTGGAAATCGGAAAGTATACAAAAACACTTCTTGTTTCTTTTTCTCAGCAGGAAGGGGTGCAAGGAGGAGCACTTGCCCCCTCCCTGGAAGTTAAACAATTTAAATTTTATTGAAGATTTTGTATATGCCGTTTTATTCTAGGCTTGCCCCCCCTAGCATATCGTTTATTCTAGACTTGTCCCCCCCCTAGCATGCCGTTCATTCTAGACTTGCCCCCCTGGACAAATTTCTGCGGGCGCCTATGCTTTTACTTTTAACTAGTGATGGGCAATTCCCGGGAAGATATTTTTTGTGGAAAGTTTCCTCTGAATCTTCCCCGAAAGTTTCCGAAATTTACCCCCCCCTCCCCTGGAAAGTTTCGGAAACTTTCCTCCTGTAAACTTTCAGAAACATAACGGCCTCTTAAATTTGTGTATATTCTATATTCATAATATAAATTATAATATTATAAATAAAACAAAATCATAGCATAGAATATAGAAATAATAAGAAACTGAAATCAATGTTTTTTTTTTTATTTTGATAAATTAAGTATTAACAAACAAAGAAAAATATTTATTTCTTATTAAACAAAAAACAAAACTAATATTGGAACATGAATATTGCAACAATGAGTATCCATAAATATTAAATAATATAATTAATATAAAACAAGAAAACAAGTATTATAAAATTACATTATAATTTGTTATTAAACAAATTCAGGTTGTAACTTTTAATTCGTTTTTTTAATGCATGTCTGAAAAGAATTTTTAAATATAATTAGGCGTTGGCCACTAGGAAGTAAAATGTTTGTTGTAATTGAGTTTTCTGTTTCTTCATTGTTGTTTAACTCATTTTTCGTATGAAGCGAATTATCTTCATTTTCTTGTGTTTTTTCACTTGTTTCAGTTGTTTCTATTTCTAAGTTACCGGACAAAGCAGATTCACTAAATTCAAATTCAGTCAATGTTTCAGTTCCAGTATTCTCCTCACATTCATCTTCATCTTCAACCTCACCATCTGTATTATCATCTACTAGCTCATCAGTATCATAACTAAATTCATCTGCATCGTCTAAATCTTCATGTTGTCCATCACTATCATGTTCTGTATTCAAATTTTGCAGTGCCTCCCTCCCATTTGTTACTTCTTCAGTCTTAGTCTCAGTCAGTATAAAGGTTTCCAAATCATCTTGAGACATAATATCTTCGTTGTATTTGACAAAAACTAGTTTCTTTGTTCTCTCAATAGTCAGTCTGTTACGTTTTTTTGTTTTGATATTTGAATGCGTTTTAAAATTCCTTTCGCAACTTCCGGTTGTAGCAGGCATATCCAGAAGTCTGCAGGCGATCTGACAGATACCTTTCTCCTTAAAAAAGCATTTCCACCAAGTACCACCATTAACCTTCAAAGCCACTTTCCATGCTGGAGTTTTAGAAGGATGCCAATCGCTACTTTTAACTTTGTATTCTGCTAATTCGGCCAGCAACACATCTTCTTCATTGATATGCAGTTTCTTCCCCATGTTCACAATAAAATTCATCGCCGTAAGTACTTCGGTTTCACTCATATTACCGGTGTGATATCTGGGATTTAGAAAATTTGCTGCTAAATGACATTCGTGATGCAGAAATTCTTTTCGTTTGTGTAAACATTCTAGTATTTTAGATTTCACATTATATGAAAAAACTGAACATTTTTCATTAATTTGTGTGTCCAAGTCTTTCAAATAAGCATGTACATAGCCCAGTGTTGGTTTATCACCTTCAATGTTATTAATAATTATAGCAATAGGTTTGAGGAGGTGAAAAACTTTTTCAGTATTACACCAAAAAGTCGGTTCATCCATAACTAAACGTTTAACACTTTGATCGACGTTATTAATCAGGTTTACATCTAAACAAGCTGCTTGTAAATTGTTTTTATTTTTTAAAAGACTTTCTAAAGTGATTGCATTGCTACTCCATCTAGTTTCCACAGGTAATTTCAGAGATATTGGATTTTTATCCCTTTCAGCTTGTACTTTCAGCAACACTTGCTTTGGTAAACTTTTGTTATTAAAATATTTAACTATAATTCTGGCATTTGAAATAATCTCTGATATGTATGGAATACTGGAAATATCTTTAGCTAATAAATTTAGCCCATGAGCAACACAGCCATATGTGATAAGATGAGAATATTTTTCTCTTAATTTAGCCCACGCAGCTGTCATGTTTCTAGCATGATCAGTCACTACTCCATTAACTTTCAAAATTCCGATTTTATCAATCTCATTACTCAATAAATTAGAAATATATTCTGCTGTGTGTTTTTCCACACCAGAGGTTATAGATTTTAAAAATATAGGTTCTGGAGTGGCCAATATAATATTTATAAGGCAAATACCGTTAATATCTGTCCATCCATCAGACAACAGGGTGAGCGAAGGAGCATTTTCAACTTTGGAGTGAACAAATTTTTCAACCTTTTCATATTCTTTTTCCAATAATGCTGTAGAAAGTTTTTTGCGTGAAGGTAATACATATGAAGGTCTCAGCATCTTCATAAAATGTATAACAAATTTGTTTTCAACCATTCGTAATGGAAGCATTGCCGAATATAAAGCTCGTCCTAGTGCTTCATCTAATTTATTTTGATCTTGTACAGACATCTTATCTATGAAACTGGTAATGTGACTTGCACTTGACGTAGAAAAACTTGCACTTGCCTAAAAAGAAATACATTACATCATTATTACAATAATAGGATTAATAGGAGTATTTTATTTTAAGTTTAAGGTTTAAGTAGTTTTTCTTTACTATAGGTATATGTACTTACATTATCTCCATCAATGCCAATATTTGAAATAGAAGCAGATGAAAACTGTGAGTTATTTGCATTTCCTATTTTATTTTTCTTCTTATTCTTATCAGAATCCAATATTGATGTTTTCACGTTATTAGGACACGAGTTACATTTTAACAAATGTTGGGCCATTTTCGTGGCATTTGATAAATACATTTTGTTACAAAATCTACATTTTCCATACAATTTATTGCGTTGTCTTTGCTCAATAAAATTATCCCACACTGTAGATTTTGATCGAGGCATTTTTAATTTTCGTTTCGTTTTTCAATAGGTAACTAAACAATAACTGTGAACTGTGACTGTGAACTCTACAATCGACACAACTCCACTACTCTTGCAATTTCGTGAGCCATCAACTCATTAACGTTTATTTTATAAGTTAGAGGTTAGGTTAGAATAGAATCCCGCGTAAATTGAACTCAATGAACACAATAATCAAAAAGTCACTAAATACGACGGAAAATTTACGGGAAAATTTACGGAAAACTTTCTTTGGAAAGATTGCCGGGAAACTTTCTCAAGCATGATTATTTCCTTTCCGGAATTTTTCCCTTTTGGAAATATTTCCAAATTGGAAAAATTCCAGTTGCCCATCACTACTTTTAACTGTGCTGTATTTCCTTACTTCAAAAGTTTTGGATAAGCAGACGTGGCAACTCCGCATTATTAATAAATAAAACGAAACAAAACATTATATATACTGGTTTAGTAAGGTTAGAAAAGCAGAGATAAAGGAAGTGGGGGTAAATCAGCTGCTGTTGTTCGTTGAAGGTTACAGAATATTTATATGGAGTTGTGTTTTCATTGAAAAATGATTTAATTAATTTTAATGGTGCGAAAACTTTAGAGATTTTAAAGATCTTTTTAGGAAATTAATTCTCTTACATTCGTTCATCATGGAACCTAGTAATTCGGAACGAGATACTGGTGCTGATACTAAAGGAAGGCAAGTAAAAATGCAGTTGGCCAATAACAAAATCTGCTTATACAATTTTTGCGTATTTAGTAATTAAATTACTTTTTGCTGTTTTCAATTGTTTTTTTTTTCTTTTTATATTTCCAATAAAGTTAATTTACTGATAATGGAGTTCAAAATTATTGTTCTTTTTATTTTTTTATTACTTTAATTTTGTTTATAAATGTTTTAACGCATAGGTACAAAATAATAAGAAATTGCTTTTATTTTAATTCATATCTCCCAAGCTGGATGAACCGATTAGTAGTTATTTAAATGTAACATTAATAATAATAGCTAATGGTTTATTAAATGTCGTATCATTAATGTACATATAATTTTTTCTTTTCAGCTGCCTTCTTCTACGCTATGCTAGTCAGAATTCTTTAGATGAAAGTTCGCAGAAACATGTAACAAGACCTACAAGTAAAGATAAACCTCCATATCACAATCATCATCATACACATCGAGCGTTTGATATTATAAATACTATGAGAAAGTAAGTGTACTTTGTTAAAAGATTAATTACATAAGGATTCTAAAACTAGTTTGGTAATTATTCTAATAAATGTAGGATGAAATCTTGAATCAATGCCCGTTCTTTTTATATCCTGACATTTACATATGTTTGCTTAATATTGCCAGAGAACTTTGACTTGAATCTCATAAATACAAAATATTTTAATTATGTGAAATGAATAATTACTTAAAACCATACAGTATAATAATAATTAATTAAATACTAGTTTAAGATCATTTATCCAACATCTCTTTATAAATTCCATGTTTACTGTGGTTATTTTAAATAAGGAAAGTGATTGTTTACTCTTTTGTTACACTATCACCCAGGTTGCCCTTAGCAACGTGGGTTTTGAAAGATAACTCCTCCAAAGAAAGTCTTGTTTCACTCCACAAACACTTTTTATCACTATAAGTTGAATATTTTATATCCAGTTTTTTTTAAATTTGTGTAGTAGTATAACAGAAACATCAATTTTTCAGTTATTAATTATAAGAAGTAGCTATTTAAAATAGGCTATTTTTTGTCCAACTAGCAACTACTTTTTTATTTTTACAGCCTCCTATTATTAAGTCTATACCATAATGAAATAATACATTTCTAATGTAGGTACATGTAAAACCTTCAGTAAATTATGTTTATATGAAATATAATCAGCTGTTGAATAAAATGTTGTATGGTACACATTATGGTGGTCATTATTTTGCAAAAGTTAAAATTCTTTGCCCCTCCCCTAGATCTTCTTAAAATGAAAAAAATAAGCTGTGCAGAATTTCAGGCCATTTGATCAATATTAACCCGTGCCATCGAGAGGTTAAAGTTTAAATGGGATTTAACATAGGTTTGGTGCACTTTTAGAGACTTATAAGCTGAGTTTGGCAATTGCATCAAATTAATCCGATTGCTCGAATAACTAAGGAGACGATTGTCTTAATAATGGTTGCTATAGTTACTCGAGCAATCAGATTAATCTGATGTAATTGCCGAATTCAGCTTTAGTATGACTTTTTTATCTTCCTATGTTTTAACATAGAAAGATAAAAAAGTTATGCCCAAAGTCTCTAGAAATGCACCAAACCCATGTTAAATCCCATTTAAAATTTAAACTCTCGGTGGAACGGGTTAATATTGATCAAATGTGGTAAAATTTTGCACAGCTCATTTTTTTGACATTTTAAGGAGATGTATACCTAAAAAATTTTAACTTTTGCAAAATAACGGTCACCCTAGTACACATGAAGTTAAGTTAATCCACTCAGAAAAATTAACATTTTTGTCAATTTTTTGTTTGTTGGTAGTATCTTGCTTGACTCACTAGTATCATAAGCATCATAACTTTTTTTAATTATATTTTTAATCTTATATTTTAAGACAAATATCTAATACAATACCACAGTATGTATAACAATCAGTAGGTTTACTTGTATGCGGCACCATTGATGTTTTTAATCCACCTTCGAATATCACGCCTATAAACGAAGCAGTGCACCGACGTTGATCGGTCGGCATCGCCTGCAGATAATATCCAGTAACGTATTCAATAAAATACGAAATAGAATTGTTTGAATCAACAAAATTAATTTACGCCTTTGAACAATTAGTTTGTTATTAACTGAACTTAAATTAATGTACATAATTGAATATTCATTTACAAAACGAAAGTGTTTCAATATAATTATCTTTTTATTACTTTTGGATGATTTAAAATTTCTGTTAACATCTTTTAAAGTGTAATACACTCGCAGTCGCGCGTGTAAATGATATACTATATTATTATTATACTTAAAATTATTGCACGAATGTAGAAATATTAATGATTTGAAGATGGATAAAAGCGTTTGACCACATTTTCATTTACACAAATATCTTGGAAGTGTTGTTGAAAAAGTATTTCTATAGATAAAATAAATTAAATGAAACTCATGTTTCACATGTATGTACCGATAAACATTTTTTATCAAATAACCGCATATATATCGAATAAAGTTTTTTCTAATTTATCAGAAGTTTGGTAATCTTTGTCAATTAAAACAATCTCTGCATCATTTCCTGATTCTGTGTTTATTAATTCCGTAATAGGGACACTCGCACTGCAGAATTCGAGTTGTACGGGACTGGCAAATTTGATATGCTCGGTCGAGTGTATGAAGTATAACTGCTTTCTATGTGCTGCCGGCACATGTCAGCATGTTGTGTGGTGGATGGTAACTATTTGCGATAGTCACGTTACTGTATGTTATTTATACTGTGACAATACAGTTTTATTCAATACAAACAGAAGTCCTACCCTTAACAATAACGTTGTTATCAAGAAAACTATTAAGAATGAATTGAATACATATTAAACATAGTCACAATAATGCAATTAAAAATGCCCTAAGATGATGAATACTGGGTGTCTGGATTGACTAATATACACAGGTGCTTATGTACAGGATGATCCACTTAACTCCCCCCCCTACTTTTCTCTGTTATTTCTGTAGTTACAAAAAAAATATTCTGACAATAGTTGTAGGGCTTTTTCTAAAGTTTTTAAATATGACATCAAAAAACAATTGAAAAATAAATGCCGAAGTTATATAATATATATAAAATTTTTTTTTAATGGAACACCCTGTATTTTATTGCATTTTTTTATGTAGAATTTTGCACTGATTTTAACAATATAGAACACATAGTATCTACTTCTAATACTTTCCGGATTATTTACGTTTAAATATATAAATAAATAATATTACTTAACAATAATTAATAAAAATAACCTAGAGTTACTGTAACCAATGTTCTATTTCACTAATGCCCATTTATTTTATTGTTAGAAATGTCAAAGTAACAATTCAAAGCAAATGTTTTTAAAATCAGAGCATACTCGATCAAATATGCGATAGTGTATAATTTATATATGTAAAAGCAAATATTTCGAAAACTGTTAAAAGTAAGTATTATATATTCAATATTGTTGAAATCAGACTGAAATTCTACGTCGAACAAGGCAATAAAATACAGGGTGTTCCATTTAAAACAATTCAATTTATATATATACATTCCGCATTTATTTTTCAATTGTTTTTTTGATGTCATATTTAAAAACTTTAGAAAAAGCCCTACAACTTTTATAAGAATAATTTTTTTGTAACTACAGAAATAACATAGAAAACGAGGGGGGGAAACTTAAGTGGATCACCCTGTATATAGCTGTTAATTATAACGATGTTTATGAAATAAATAAATCTGATTAATAAAAAGTTTCACAAATTTATTTTAATCTATCTGACAATTGTTTCGAAAGCTAAACTGTCATTACTAAAGTCAATACAAAACGGAGAATTACCAAGCCCTATCTTTTCATTTATTAAAGGAATCCTGAGTTATTACAAAAGTGTAGGAATTTGATGTTATTTTGGGTTGTCATTGTTATTCTGTTATAAAAGGTGTTTGGCGTAATTAGATATTTCTGAATGTTTATTTGTGTAACAGCACACATGTTCGTTTATTGTCAGGTAGTTCCTGGTGTAGTCAAAACTGTGGATTAGCTATACGAGACTTGGGCTCCCTGAGCCCAGGAAGTCGCACAAATGGCAGTTTCTTGATTAGAGTGGGGTACCTGGAATCCAAAATAGAAATTTTGACATAAGATATAAAGAACACGTACGTTGTTACAGAAATATACATCCTGAAAAATCTAATTATGCCAAACACCTTTTTGAACATTTGCTGTGTTTTTTTGTTGAATTAAATTTACCTATTAAGATAGTTGTTGTTTTATTAACTCTGAACACCAACATACTTTACATTAGATCCATTATGGCTGCAGTGCATGTCAGCAAATCACATTAATTTTTTTTTCGCTTAAACTAAATACAGGTAGCAAAATCGAATTTGTCGAAACAGACAAAAATGTTTGAAATTAGCATGTCTGTCTGTCGAAAAGTCTGTTTGTATGTCCTGGATTGATGATGTTTTTAATTTAATAACAAAATACAAATAGGGTAACGGCTTAGGCTTATAACGCTAGCGGCCTTTAATGCCATTTCGTTTTTTAAAGTTGGCTGCAGAAGCTGACAATAGAGCCATCTTGACGTCAGTTTAAGCATTGTATACAAGGGGCATTTCTAAGTAATTTTTCAACTAGTAACACTTGAAACACGTTTTTAACAGTCGTAGTGAGTCCTGATAACTTTTTCATAACATCTAGAAAGTGCGATTTTGGGCTAATCATTTCCTGTCGTTGATCAAGTACGTACATGTTGTATTAACGTTTGTGTAAAACAATATATATTTTAGTACTCATTTGAAATGTATGTCTATACAAAACAATATCTGATATGCAAAAACAAATTATTATAACATTGGAAATAAATAAAACCATTTTATCTCGGAAGTACAATTGTGGCCTATATGCTGATCGGCCAATAACGCCTGCTACTGATTTTGATTTTAAAGTGAATTCTTAGATTTATTATGTTTAACTAACACTCATACATTAAAAAAATACTTAAATCCACTTTCTTCAATATAAATATCTTTTCCAATTACAAAAGAGTAAGATGAAATGATGACATCCTTCAGTGTCATGTTGAGGTTATACCACACAATTTAATGTTTACAATCAAATTACATGATTGTTCATAATCTCGAATACAAGTTGATACGTTTAACATTTTAATAGTGAATTTAATTGATTTAACTGATTTGTACATGATTTTCTCACTTAAACCTGTTTTTAGCTTACACAGATGACTAGAAGCGGTGAGTGGCATTATAAGCCGCATCGTAGACCTATAACGCCATTTGCACTTTTTTTTATAAAACGTGATGTATTTTAAGACCTATAATAGTTAGCAGCGAAAAATATACCATATTTCTAAAGCTTAGGGGTCTGGCTATTTGGACATATAAAGCTTATTAAAATAAATCGATTTATTATTAATAATATTCAACAAAACTTCTTAACATAAGTTTCCATAAGTTCCCAAATCGCGATAGGTCGCAAAAGCATTAGGCGGCTTGGCTGAAAAGGATAAATTCTGCACTTGAATTTTAGGAATAATTGATATTCGATTCTTTTTGTATTCGAAACAGTATATAGTAATGTAATTTCCCCAGCCATATTATTTTCCTAATAAAAGTTTAGTACACGACTAACAGTGTAATGTGGAAGCTAATAGCACATAATGCAGTAGACATATATAGAGCATCACCTTGCTATGCGGGTAGCTGGCTTGTATTGGTAGAAAATACATCATCAAGATTTTTTTCAAATGCTTATATCACCCTTATTTTGCACGATAAAAAAGTGCGGTTTTCACTAATATTCTCAGAAAGACTAACTGTATCATACATATTTTAATTACTGTATTTACTCGAAAATAAGACCCGCGTTTTTTGCTAGATTTTTGCTCTAAAATGTGGGAGGGTCTTATATTCAAGTTGGGTCTTATAATTGAGTATAATAAAATATACTCAGTGAAAACAATGAGTATAACTGAGTAATACTTACCTGTAGTGTTTAAGAATATAACATCTCGCCTGGTTGTCTGCATTTTAGCCATTATTGATGCACGTAAACCTATGCCGACATTGTGAAACCCACGATAAGCAAAGTTTATTGCCTGCTACAACTACTCTAATTTCAATAATAATGAAACAATATAAAATTATTTTTAGTGTAGCACCTAGTCAGAATCGCTGCTGTCGTCGTCATCACCCTCAGTAAGATCGTCATTATCCTTTATAATAATTTTTTTATAATAATGATTTTACAAATTAAGCTTGGCAACTGAAATGGTCGATATTAGTGATAAACCCAGTGATGGCAATAAGATTTCTAAGAAATTCATTTAAGCCTTTAATATTACCGACTGAAGAATTGTAACCTATTAGTCTACCTAATTGATAACAATAGTAGCACCTTAATCTTTCCAGTAAGTGTACAAAATTTTATTATCTATTGGAGTGACATCTGACCACTTTTTGAATGAACTGCCTACAATTTTAGAAGTTTTCTGGAATTCAGGTAAACTGCTTCCACAAAGGTATTTGTTTCTGTGAAGGGATAAAGGGTAGAGTTCATCCCATAAACATTGCTAACGGAAATTGTGAACAAAGCAAAACTGACAAATGTTCAATATCTTATATTGCTTATATTTTTAGGGATCAAAAATTACTTATACGGAGGGTCAATTAATCGAGAGGGTCTTATTTTCGAGTAAATACGGTAGTTGTTTCATGACTTAAGGGGGCCTTTAAGGAAGCACTTTTGGATAGAGTTAAGTTAAATCTTGAAATAAATAAAGATTATTAAAAGTTTCACAGTTTTATTAAAATATACCTGACAATATTGTTTCGACAGCTATGCTGTCATTATCAAAGGTAATATAATTATAAACAAACACGTCGCTAAGGTAGATACAAAATAGGTAACTAGATAAAATAATAATAATAATAATAAAAATTAATAATAAAAATCATAATTAAACATCTAATACTTCCAGTAACGGAGAATTACTGAGCTCAAGTTGTTCATTCATTAAAGGTACCCTGAGTTTGTGTTTGTATATCTCAAAGGCTTCTAAAATGTCTAATTTGCGTTTGTTATTACAAAAATGTAGGAATTTAATATTATTTTGAGGAGTCATTGTGTGATTTTGTTCTAAAAGGTGTTTGGCGTAATTCGATTTTTCAGGATGTTTATTTTTGTAATGACGTACGTGTTCTTTATATCTTATGTCAAAATTTCGAAGTGTTTGTCCAATATATACCGAACTACAAAAAGAACAATTTAAACGGTAAATGCCCGATTTCATGATATCATGTGTTCTGTCTTTAGCATTAAATAAAAATGAAAAAGTGTTAGTGTTGGTTTTAAATGTTATTTTATAATTGTTGGTTTTTCTTAGTATATATGCAATTTTTTCTGATATTTTGCCAAAATATGGTATAGATATGTAATTTGTGTCTTCTGTTTGATTGTCAATGGGATATATTCTTTTGATAGCTAACCTATAATCTTTATGTTTAATTAAAGTGTCAATCATGTTCGGATTATAATGATTTGCATGTTCTAGTTGTTTAATGGTTGATATCTCTTTGCTAAAATCTGATTTTGTTAGTGGAATAGTTAAAGCTCTGTGTACTAATGATCTGTATGCTGCTATTTTATGTGTATTGTGGTGACAAGATTCATTTGGTATTGTTATGTCTGTTTGTGTTGGTTTTCTGTATATGGAAAATTCAAAAAGATTGTCTGCGTTAATCTTGATATTTAAGTCTAGAAAGTTTATAGCCCTGTTTTGTTCTGTTTCTAGTGTAAATTTTATATTAGGATGGATATTGTTTATAAGAATTAAAAATTCATTGATAACCTCAAAAGAACTGTCAAAACAAGCTAAAATGTCATCAACATAACGAAACCAGAAGATAATGTGTTTAGAGAGGTTTAATTCAAATATTCAATCTTCAAACTTGTCCATAAATATGTTAGCTAATAGAGGACTTAGAGAATTACCCATAGGTAAACCATCCTTTTGTAAATAAATTATGTTATTAAAAGTGAAATAATTTTGACTTATACAAAGGTCAAATAATTGAATTAACTCTAACCTTTTAACTAATTCTATATTACTATTGATCAAGAAACTATCTAATAAAGGAATACATTCTTGTGGGGGTATTCTGGAGAACATGTTGCAAATATCAAAACTAACAAGTTTTGAATGTGGTGGAAGATGTATGCTTTGCAACTTATCTACTAATTCTAATGAATTTCTAACAGAGTATTTCGATTTGTAACCTATCGTGTTAATAATCTGGTTCAGTTTTTTGGATAAAATGTGATTAGGTGCATTGATGTATGATACAACTGGTCTTATTGGCATATTCTGTTTGTGGGTCTTGACTAATCCATACAGTTTAGGTATTTGTGGGTTTTTATTAATGATTTGTTGCTTTTCTAATTCTGAAAAGCAGATATTGCAGTTTTCTAAACCTTGTTTTATTTCTTTTTGGAATTTTGTGGTTGGGTTTTTGTTTAACGTTTCAAAATTTTCTTTATTAATAAATTCATTAACTTTTTGTATGTAAATATCTTTTGAAAGAATTACCAAAGTGCTACCCTTATCTGCTTTAACAGAAATTAGATTGTTCTCTGTGATTTTCTGTTTTATAGATTGAAGAAGTGATATGTTAGATGTGTTGTACATTTTGTCCTGTTTCAAAGACATCTCTTTTAACAAATTCGAAATTTGGAATTTTGCATAGTTATTATGATCTTTCTTAAGTATAGTTTCGCATTCAACGGCCAAAATTTCTTTAATTTTGTTGGTAAATTTTGGAAAAGGACAAAATTTGAAACCTTTGTTAAGAAATCATGTTTCTCTGTCATTGAATGTTATATTCGACAAGTTTATGAAACGAGGATAAAAGTTTGCAGTGTTCTGACAATTATGGTTATTTTGTAGTGTACGTTTTTGTTGTACAAGTCGATGAAGGTTATTTTTCTGTGTGGTGTATTTTTTGAATTTAATGTGACTGACGGTTTCTCTAATGTCAAAATCTAAGATGTCAAATTGGATATTTTGTAATTTATGAGTAAGTTCTGTATAGAGTACCTTTATATAAACGTGCATATTGTCTCTTATACTAAACCATTTCTTCGATTCTTCTTTGAGCCATCTTCTTTTGGCATTCCTAATCACTTTTTCAGTAATCGAATTCTTGGTTCTGGTAGTGATGTTTATGTAGTTAGGAATAACCTGACGTTTCAGACATTCTTGGTTAAACCAAACATTCTGACTTGCGATTCCGTGTTTGATCATAAGTTTCTTGTATAACTTGGCTTGTTCTTCTAACGGGCATTTACCGTTTAAATTGTTCTTTTTGTAGTTCGGTATATATTGGACAAACACTTCGAAATTTTGACATAAGATATAAAGAACACGTACGTCATTACAAAAATAAACATCCTGAAAAATCGAATTACGCCAAACACCTTTTAGAACAAAATCACACAATGACTCCTCAAAATAATATTAAATTCCTACATTTTTGTAATAACAAACGCAAATTAGACATTTTAGAAGCCTTTGAGATATACAAACACAAACTCAGCGTACCTTTAATGAATGAACAACTTGAGCTCAGTAATTCTCCGTTACTGGAAGTATTAGATGTTTAATTATGATTTTTATTATTAATTTTTATTATTATTATTATTATTTTATCTAGTTACCTATTTTGTATCTACCTTAGCGACGTGTTTGTTTATAATTATATTACCTTTGATAATGACAGCATAGCTGTCGAAACAATATTGTCAGGTATATTTTAATAAAACTGTGAAACTTTTAATAATCTTTATTTATTTCATGATTATGGAGTTCCACAAAATAAGGCTGGAAACAATAAACAAAGTTAAATCTTCCTATTTTTGTCTCAGGAATATGTGACCTTTTAGAGACAGCCTGTAGAAATCTTGGATTGTATAAACATTTATATTGAAGTTTGGGCAACAACGTTGTATTTAACTGTTTTGACCCAAAAAAGTTATCAAAGAATAATTTTGAATGAAGAATCCATCTTATATCATGATCAGCAAAAGTTATTATTTCTTCTTTATCTTACCTGTCACGGTTAGCAGTTTTAGCGGTTTTTATTTTCTACAATATGCCACTCGTCAACTTAAGTGAAGTTTTTTGGTTTTGGGTTTGGGCTTTCTTGTGCGAGCAAATGAAAAATAGCAAATAGCAATACATCTGAGAAAGAGAGATATCGCATACTTTCCAAGCTCTACAATATAGTAACTATTTTGTAAGATTGGTGTTATGGGTAAGAATTTTTAAATATAATTAATGTTTGCCATTTTGACACAACTTAGAATTTAATACTGTATTGGGACGCGCTAATAAATATAAATGGCGTTGTACAACAGCAAAATGTCTTCGATATGCGGTAGCTGATGACGTAATTTTTAGTGGTTGTTTTTGCTGTTATATTTTAATGGTGATTTTGTAATTTCGTCACATATAAGTTTAATATTCATGTTAATATTTATGATAATTTTAAGTAGAATATTAGATTTTATCATTTTTTAAATATAAATAAAATGGAATTATCATAGATTAGACTCTCAATAATATTGAAATAAATAAAGATTAGTAAAATGTTTCACAGTATTTATTAGAACATAACCTGACAATATTGTTTCGACAACTAAGCTGTCATTATCAAAGGTAATATAAATATAAACAAACACGTCGCTAAGGTAGATACAAAAATAGGTAACTAGATAAAAAGATAAAACTAATCAGAATTAAATATCTAACACTTCCAGTAACGGAGAATTGCTGAGCTCAAGTTGTTCATTCATTAAGAGGCTAATGTAAATTCTTATCAGTCAGGAGGTAATAAAATACACAAAGTTATGAAAGAGACAGAGCATGAGTAATCGATCTCCTATGTCCTCTGACCACATACTAGACTGCTAATAAAGAAAGAAGCGGCAAAACTTTTATATAGAATAATAACAATGTAGTGAGACAAGCACTCAAAAAATCGGTCAAACATGTATTTAAAAAATCAGAGGACATACTATTTATTTTATATCAATATACTTTATCCTAAAAATACATAATTATAATGCAAAATCTTTGTATTACTAAATATTAACAAAAATTAATTTATTGTTAAACACTTTTTTGTATTGTTATACTTTGTTATTTGGCAACCCTATTAATAGTGGGAAGTTGTTATGTGTAATACATAAATAATTAAAAATAATTATAGAAATAAATGAATATGACAAGATATAAATCCTACAAATATAATTAAATGTGTGCGTTTTATACAACCATTGGCCTTAGAAATTGTACCGCCAAATGGTACTATAGTATGGTAGGTACGTACTCCATGGATAGATATGTCATGCTTTGTTTAAACCAGGGACTGGAACAGGAACCCAAAAGAACCGGAACCGGTTATTTTTATGGAACCGAAACCAGAATCGGAACCATTACTAAAATCCGTGTTAATGTTAAGATTAGAACCCGAACCGTTATAAATATTCGAAGGAACCGGTATTTTTCGGTTCCACATTTCGGTTCTATATATATATATATATATATAAGCACTAGTGGCCTTGAAGGCCCACGGCTTGGTTAATAACTTTTCTCCATTCGTTCCGATTTTCTATTTTCCTACGCCAATTTCTGATCCCTAGAGTTTCAAGGTCTTCTTCTATCGATTCTATCCATCTCTTCCTTGGCCTGCCTCTACTTCTTTCTCCTTGTACTTCTCTCTTCATTACCTCTTTTGGCGCTCTTCCCTCTTCCATTCTTGTTACGTGCCCAATCCATTTCAGCCTCTGTATTTTGATGCTTGTGACTAAATCTGGTTCTTGGTATAGCCGCATTAATTCTTGATTGCTTCTTCTCACCCATTCTCCATTAACTTCTTTTCCTCCATAAATTCGCCTTAATATTTTCCTCTCCCAGATGTTTAATACCTTTTCGTCACTTTTAGTTAAAGTTAATGTTTCACACGCGTACATCACTATTGGTTTAATTACTGTTTTATAGATTTTAATTTTTGCCTTTCGCGACACTACTTTTGATTTCATTACTTCTATTAAAGCTCCACTACATTTGTTTCCTGCCGCTATTCTTGTTGCTATTTCTTTTGCCTGATCTCCATCCCAAGTCATTAATGCTCCCAAATACCTAAATTCTCGTACTTTTTCGTATTTCTGTTGCCCTATTGTTAATGCGTTTTCTATTCTCTTTCTTGCCTCTCCCATTAGCATGTATTTGGTCTTTTCATCGTTAATCTGTAGTCCTACTTGCTCTGCTGCGTTTTTTAAATAAGTTGTTATCTCTACTAATTCCCTCCTAGTTCTCGATATCAGCGCTACATCGTCTGCAAAAGCCACGCACTGGTGCATTTTATTTTTAATTATCCCTGTGATGTTAATGTTAGACTTTTTCACTACACTATCCAATATTAGGTTAAATAATATTGACGACAATGGATCACCTTGTTTTAATCCGCTGTTTACTGTAAAAGCTTTTGATGTTCCTTCAGGTATTCTTACTTGGTATTCCGTATGTATAAGCGTCATTCTTGTTAGGTTTATTAGTTTACGAGGAATTCCCGCTTCTTCCATTGCTGTATATAACTTTTCTCTGTTGACGCTGTCATACGCTTGACGGAAATCAATAAACAACACATGCATTTCAATTCCTTGTTCCCTACACTTTTCTTGTAACTGCCTTAAAATAAATATCTGATCAGTCACTGACCTATTTCTTCTGAAACCACATTGGTATTCCCCTACAACTTGTTCAGTAAGGCTCCCTATTCTTCCTGCCAGGAGTTTTGTTAGTACTTTGTATCCTGTATTTAATAGTGCAATTCCTCGGTAATTATTACAGTTCATTTTATCCCCCTTTTTATAAATTGGACTAATTATTGCAGTTCTCCAATCGTGTGGCATTTCTTCTTTTTCCCAAATTTGGATTATGAATGTGTGTAATTTCTTTAGTAATTTCTCTCCTCCATACTTTAACATTTCCGTAATTATTTGGTCGTGTCCTGGGCTTCTATTATTTTTCATGTGCTGTATTATTTCCTTTATCTCTTCTAATGTTGGTCTCTCCATTACTTCTTCTTGATTTTTCTCCTCTTCTCTTATTTCCATTCTTCTAGTGGGTGGGTTTTCATTATAATCATCTTTGTTTAATAGTTCTGAGAAATATTGAGTCCATCTATCTAACATTTTATCCTTATCCCCTATTATCTCCCCTTTCTTATTTTTGCAAAATACTATACTTGTTTTAAAGCCTGTTTTTCTTTGCCTTACTTCTTTATAGAAATTTCTTATTTCCTTACCCTTATATACTTGTTCTAGTTTTTCTAATCTATTATTCTCAAAATTCCTTTTCTTTCTTCTTATTATTTGCTTTGTTTGTTTATCTTTCTCTTTATAGTTTATCCTGTTCTGCTGTGTATCCTCTTGTATCATTAGTATCCTTGCTTTCTTTCTTCCTTGTATAGCTTTTTCACATTCTGAGTCGAACCATGGCTTACTCTTACTTCTTTTTTGTCCTTTTGGTATTTCATTGCTTGACTCTTCTATTATTCGTGTTATATTCATCCACATCTTTTCTACATCTTCTTCGTCTTCTTGTATTCTTTCTTCTACTGTTTGCTTGTATGCTTGTTTATTTATTTCTTCTGTCAAAGAGATTCTTTTTATGATTCTTCTGTTTTGTCTGTTAATGATGCTAGGGATTTCTTGCTGGCATTCTATCCTTACCATGAAGTGATCTGAACCACTGTCTGCTCCTCTGCAGCTTCGTATGTCTGTTATTTTGTTGGAATCTTTTATTTCTATAATGACGTGGTCTATTTGATTTCTTGTTTTGCCATTTGGTGCTCTCCAAGTTTCTTTATGTATGTCTCTTAATTGGAAGCAAGTGCTTTTAATCACCATGTTTCTTCCGGCTGCAAAATCTACAAGTTTTCTTCCATTTTCATTGCTTATCACATGCTTGCTAAAACTTCCAATTGTTGGCTTGTATTCCTCTTCTCTTCCTACTTTTGCATTGAAGTCTCCTAATATCACTTTTATGTCATACTTTGGTATTTTTAAAAATCCTGTGCCTAATCTTCTCTTTTCTCCTCCACTATTAAATAATATATAGTCCTTAAAATCATATATATCCTTTCCTTTTTGATTGGTTTCTTGTACCGCCATAATATCTATTTTGTATCTTGTTGTCTCTTTTATTAAGGTTTTTATTGCTCCCCATTCATTTGTTCCTCTTAAATTCCATGTTGCTAGCACCACCTTTTCTTTTTTCATTTTATTTTGCTTTTTTGTTATTGCATTTCTCATTGTCCTCTTCATTGCCTTGTTCGTTATCATACTACATCCATCTTCATGTGCTTTTAGTTTTTTGGAGGCTGTTGTTCGTCTTCCAATTGCAATTTTCTTTCATGTCTGTTCCATCTTAGCAGCTGATTGTCTATCCATATTTTTTGATAGCCCACTTTAGTCTTTTTACCCTTTTCTTTTGCTTCTCTGGCTTTCTTTAGTAATTCTGCTTGGATTTCTCTTTCTTTCCAAGTCAAGTGGTTCTCAATATATATGCTTTTATCTCCTATCTTTTTTTTATTGTTCATAATTTTTTGTTTGTCTTCGAACGATTCCATTTTGAGTACTATTACTTTTCTTTCTTCTATTTTTCCCACTTGGTATAGTTCTATCCAGTTTACTTGAACACCCAAATCTTGCTCAAAGAGTTGATTAATTAAGCGTTCGGCTTCATTATCACTCCCATGTATTCCTTTGATAACAATATTGTTTTTTCTTTTCTTTCTCTCCTCGTATTCAAATTTGTCCTCCAGCACCTCGATTCTTGCCAGAAGCGTTTCTTTTTCTTTTTTCCATTGTTCTCTATCCTTCTCTAGTTCATCTCGTAGCTTTTTAACTTCCTCATTATTCTTCACCATTTCATCATTGTTCTTCCTTATTTCATTTGAGAGATCCAATTTCACCTGTTCGATAGTTGTAAGTAAGGTGTTTTGTAATTGAAGTATTAGGTCCTCCATGTCTGTATCTATTATACTACCTGCAACTTCATTAACTTGTTCTTCGGTTTTATTTCCTTGTTCACTCTGATCACTTGGTGTTTGTTGAAACGTGATATCTTTGTTTTGTTGTTGTTCCTTCTTAGTTGGTGTACGTTGGGTTACCTTACTTCTTTTGAACGCTCCCTCTACTATTTCCTCTTCCTTTAGTATTTCGGTTCTTTTCCTTTTGCAATATTCCTCAAAAGAGGATACACTAAACGCCCTGTTTCTATTCATGAAAAGAATACTACATTTAATTGAACGCAGCCTTTATTACCCGCGCGTTATTACTGAACGCACTCGCGTTGCGACCTTGTTTACGTAATTTCTCCGGCTCGGATATCGCTGATCACTTTTCACTATCTACTTCTGTTCTACTTTTGCACACAATTAACTCTTTTTTCACAATTATTTTACACATTTACTTTCACCTATTCACTTAAATGTGTAGCGAGGTCGCATTACCGATTACTCGCTGACACTCCACGTTATCTCTTTGTTCACATTTCGGTTCTACTGGTAAATAAAAAAAATAGTGTCTCCCAACAGCGCTACCATAACCATTTCTTACCGAGTTACTGTTAACACTAGATCCACTACTACTACCAATTGACCAATAGTCTGTGAATTGACTAGAAAAGTGTTACGTCACATTTTATATTGGTAGCTCTGAATATTTCCAAACAAATTTCACCTTGAAAAAATCTACAATATTAGCCGTGTTCGGTATTTCTCATCTGTTTACTTCAATAGCTCAGTTTCTATGGTATCCATTGTTGTAAATAATTGTAACTATAGCAACAGAGCTTTCAGAGTAATAAGAGTTGAAATACCGAAGAGCAAATATATTTATCACTCATGCTATAAACAATACTTTAACCTAACATGCATCGACTGTCACTTATCAAGGTCATATTTGTTTGGAAATATTTGGAGCTATATACCAATATAAAATGTGACGTCATTACTTTTGCTTCTGGAACCCTTATGGAACCTAAAAAATCCTGGAACGGGAACCGGAACCTTAATGCTTAGAAAATTAAAATTGGAACCGGAACCGAAACCCTTATTTTGAATTTCCAAGAACCGGAACCTATATTTGTAAAGGGTTCCAGTCCGTGGTTTAAACCAGTTTCTTTCTGCCTTTTCTTTATTTTTCTTTTCATTCTTTGATTCATTATAATATTGTAAGGCCTCTTTTTGGCCGTGGCGAATCAATTAGTAATTAAAGTAATAACTTGTCACTTAATCAATATAAACCTTAGGATTTTATGATCTCATTTGTGGCCCTTCAGTTAAGTATCTATTAGTTTACATATGAGAGGCGATGTAGTAGTGAATTTCCCAAAATGAATAAGTCATCACTCACCTTACTCCACTTCGAAACGTCTGACGGTCTTAATACTAAAGCCCGCCTGATGGTCCTCAATTTTAAATTACACTGCGACTACAAAAGAAAACTAGTGAGAATGCGCAGAGCTAGCATTGCCATGACGAATAAAAACAACTGTACACTTAATAAAATAATTTATTTTTGAAAACTAATGTTGACGTAACGCATTAGTTGTCATAAAAACTAAAATTCCAAGTCCTAAAATTTTTCGTTAAAAAAATACATTTTTTTTGTTGCTAAAAATGTTTATTTTCTCGTAAATTTTAAGAAAATACAAAATTTTTCATTTTTCAAAAATTTACCGAAATCTTCGGTGGTCATTTTAACCACTTTCCCGAAGAGATACAAAAAAATGTTTGAACCAAAAGTTTCTTAGAATTTGATGTACTATAAGATTCCAAAAAGAAAAATTCAAAAAAGTCAACATGGAAAAAGGCGACAGACAGACAGACTGACAGACTTCACGAATTCAGAGACGAACTTTTTGTTCGTCGAACGCAAGGAGCACCCCTGTTATAACCACCACCAACATCACTCACACTCAGTAAATCATCATCAACACTCAGATCTACTACCAAGTAAGGTTAGCAATTAAAAGAAAGTACATAGTTTAAAATTAAGTAATAAAGAAAGGGTTGATACCTCACAGAACCGTCTCTGTGTTTCAAGACAAATTCAGACCTGAAACAAAGGAACGGGTAGTGCCTAAAAACACTCAGGACTTCATGGATGGAAAAAATGCAAAGCTTTATCCTAAATCGCTCAGGACTTCATGCCTGAGACTCTCAGGACTTCATAATGGAAAACGCTCAAGGCTTTGTGCCTGAAACCCTCAGTAGTTCATGGGTGGAGAAAGCTCAAGGGGTTGTGCTAAAACCAGGACTTCGTGCTTCAGAAGTCATAGCGTCTTGCCTAAAAAGGAAAAATTAGGAGCAGCACATAGAAAGGATAGTTACCGTCGCATCGTCCAGATTAATTAATTGTTGCCTCGGTGCGAGTTACCCTTATCTTTATTCTGGAATGGATACAGTAAGATAGGAAGATATTTGTAAACCTTTGACTGTGATGGATATGTCTTTTGTTTTGGTATATCTGTGCTGAGATGTGTGATTTATTATTGAGTTACTATTTACTGCCTTGTGTATTATCGTCTCCTCATGTTTGTGATTGTTATTACTTTTGCTGTTGTACGGTATTTAAAGGATTGCACTTGTTTAAGCCTTATAGAGAATATTACTATTTAATGAGTACATTGATAATAAGGTAACTTACTATAAGATTTAGAGAAGGTATAAGAGCCTTAGAAGCTGTATGTAGAGCCAGGAATAGCTACTCTTCTTGTCTGTCCTACTTCTAACTATTCCATTTTAGATAAGAAGCTGACGCTTCTGAAGTACGAAGATCTGAGATTTCAGATTTCCGAAGTTTTCAGGCACTCTAATGGTTGTTTGTTCCAGGCACGTTAGCCATTCTTGGTTTCAGCCACGAAGTCCTGAGGATGTCAGGCACAAAGCCTTGAGATTTTTCCATCATGAAGTCCTGATGGTTACAAGCACGAAGTCCTGGGGGTTTCGGGCACAAAGCTTGAAACTTTTTCCATCACGAAATCCTGACGGTTCCAGGCACACTAATCGTTTTGCTTCAGGCCCGAGTTCGTCTATCTTGAATTACGAAAACGGTTCCTTTGAGGTATCAGCCATTTCTTTTTATTAGTTTATTATGAACTATACTTTCCTTTCATTACGTTTTTTGATAGTAGACCTGAGTGACGATGATAAAACAATAAACAAGATTATTTCGTCTTCGTTAGAAGAACAAGCCAAGTTATACAAGAAACTTATGATCAAACACGGAATCGCAAGTCAGAATGTTTGGTTTAACCAAGAATGTCTGAAACGTCAGGTTATTCCTAACTACATAAACATCACTACCAGAACCAAGAATTCGATTACTGAAAAAGTGATTAGGAATGCCAAAAGAAGATGGCTCAAAGAAGAATCGAAGAAATGGTTTAGTATAAGAGACAATATGCACGTTTATATAAAGGTACTCTATACAGAACTTACTCATAAATTACACAATATCCAATTTGACATCTTAGATTTTGATATTAGAGAAACCGTCAGTCACATTAAATTCAAAAAATACACCACACAGAAAAATAAACTTCATCGACTTGTACAACAAAAACGTACACTACAAAATAACCATAATTGTCAGAACACTGCAAACTTTTATCCTCGTTTCATAAACTTGTCGAATATAACATTCAATGACAGAGAAACACGATTTCTTAACAAAGGTTTCAAATTTTGTCCTTTTCCAAAATTTACCAACAAAATTAAAGAAATTTTGGCCGTTGAATGCGAAACTATACTTAAGAAGGATCATAATAACTATGCAAAATTCCAAATTTCGAATTTGTTAAAAGAGATGTCTTTGAAACAGGACAAAATGTACAACACATCTAACATATCACTTCTTCAATCTATAAAACAGAAAATCACAGAGAACAATCTAATTTCTGTTAAAGCAGATAAGGGTAGCACTTTGGTAATTCTTACAAAAGATATTTACATACAAAAAGTTAATGAATTTATTAATAAAGAAAATTTTGAAACGTTAAACAAAAACCCAACCACAAAATTCCAAAAAGAAATAAAACAAGGTTTAGAAAACTGCAATATCTGCTTTTCAGAATTAGAAAAGCAACAAATCATTAATAAAAACCCACAAATTCCTAAACTGTATGGATTAGTGAAGACCCACAAACAGAATATGCCAATAAGACCAGTTGTATCATACATCAATGCACCTAATCACATTTTATCCAAAAAACTAAACCAGATTATTAACACGATAGGTTACAAATCGAAATACTCTGTTAGAAATTCATTAGAATTAGTAGATAAGCTGCAAAACATACATCTTCCACCACATTCAAAACTTGTTAGTTTTGATATTTGCAACATGTTCTCCAGAATACCACCACAAGAATGTATTCCTTTATTAGATAGTTTCTTGATCAATAGTAATATAGAATTAGTTAAAAGGTTAGAGTTAATTCAATTATTTGACCTTTGTATAAGTCAAAATTATTTCACTTTTAATAACATAATTTATTTACAAAAGGATGGTTTACCTATGGGTAATTCTCTAAGTCCTCTATTAGCTAACATATTTATGGACAAGTTTGAAGATCGAATATTTGAATTAAACCTCTCTAAACACATTATCTTCTGGTTTCGTTATGTTGATGACATTTTAGCTTGTTTTGACAGTTCTTTTGAGGTTATCAATGAATTTTTAATTCTTATAAACAATATCCATCCTAATATAAAATTTACACTAGAAACAGAACAAAACAGGGCTATAAACTTTCTAGACTTAAATATCAAGATTAACGCAGACAATCTTTTTGAATTTTCCATATACAGAAAACCAACACAAACAGACATAACAATACCAAATGAATCTTGTCACCACAATACACATAAAATAGCAGCATACAGATCATTAGTACACAGAGCTTTAACTATTCCACTAACAAAATCAGATTTTAGCAAAGAGATATCAACCATTAAACAACTAGCACATGCAAATCATTATAATCCGAACATGATTGACACTTTAATTAAACAAAAAGATTATAGGTTAGCTATCAAAAGAATATATCCCATTGACAATCAAACAGAAGACACAAATTACATATCTATACCATATTTTGGCAAAATATCAGAAAAAATTGCACATATACTAAGAAAAACCAACAATTATAAAATAACATTTAAAACCAACACTAACACTTTTTCATTTTTATTTAATGCTAAAGACAGAACACATGATATCATGAAATCGGGCATTTACCGTTTAAATTGTTCTTTTTGTAGTTCGGTATATATTGGACAAACACTTCGAAATTTTGACATAAGATATAAAGAACACGTACGTCATTACAAAAATAAACATCCTGAAAAATCGAATTACGCCAAACACCTTTTAGAACAAAATCACACAATGACTCCTCAAAATAATATTAAATTTCTACATTTTTGTAATAACAAACGCAAATTAGACATTTTAGAAGCCTTTGAGATATACAAACACAAACTCAGGGTACCTTTAATGAATGAACAACTTGAGCTCAGTAATTCTCCGTTACTGGAAGTATTAGATGTTTAATTATTATTAATTTTATTATTATTATTTTATCTAGTTACCTATTTTGTATCTACCTTAGCGACGTGTTTGTTTATAATTATATTACCTTTGATAATGACAGCATAGCTGTCGAAACAATATTGTCAGGTATATTTTAATAAAACTGTGAAACTTTTAATAATCTTTATTTATTTCATGATAGTGTTGTTGATTACGTGAAATGAGGCAATGATGATGGCGGTTATGACAGTGGTGCTCCTTGTGTTTTTCTTTTGTAATTGCAGTGTAATTTTTTAGGGAGGGAGTTTAGTATTAAGACCGCCAGACGTTTCTAATTGGAGCAAGGACAAAGGTGTTGTCAGGTGTGCTGTTTATGTTAAATTTAGTGGTTATTACTGTAAAAAAATATATAAATTTGGTATCAAAGTAAACCTAATTAAAAGCACTTTCACTTGTGATAAGTAATATTACTAATAACCTGATTATTACTGATTTCTAAATACTAATAATTGTATTTATTAACATTAAAAATAGTATAAAAGTTCTATCAACATTGATGTTTATTAAAAGTGATAATAATATACTTTATTTCATTTCGTATTTCAAACAATTGTTTATATACTACAATTAGTAAAATAAGGTATATGTTTATCTCCGTTGTCAATGACACCGGAGTTCAAGACGTTCTTGATTTCTGTTGTTGTAGGCAACGTAAAAATTATTTGATGTTGTATCATCAACAGCCACACGTGACATACTGGTTATTATCTCCTTGGTTACGCGTATGATAATACAGACAAGACAACTTGCTTCTTTATACAATAAATTCGGATGAATTTTAAAAGGGAGAAATTAAGATTGAAATACGCAATAAAATATAACAACTTATGCATAAAACAACAAATAATTACATAATATATATTAAAAATGGATACTTGTTCCAAGTGTCAAAGAACTTTTGATGTTGGACAAATTTTTGCATGCGATAGTTGTAATTCATATCTATGCATGGATTGTGGAAACTTGACTGCATCTGAAGTTAAATGTCTGCAATTAAAAACTAAACGTAAATTAAGATTTTTCTGCGAAATCTGTGAAGATGGTTTTTACAAAGTTCCAACACTTATTAAGGAAGTTTCAGAGCTTAAAGAATGTATTACTAAGATCTTAAATAAAGAGAACGACACTACGGTTCCAAGCAATCCTGTTGATATACTGCAAACACCTAATATGGAAGATGTTATTTCAGAAATGTTAGATCGCCAGAGAAGGGCTTCAAATGTAATTATTTTTAATGTAAACGAATCAGTAAAGAATATACAAATTGAACGAAATTCCGAAGATCGACAAGCCGTGCAAAACATTTTGCAGGATTATAACATAAACAAAACAAACTTAAAGCTGTTTAGGCTAGGAAAATTTAATGCTAATAAAACTCGCCCAATTAAAGTTATACTGAACTCATCTGAAGATGCTAAAACTGTCTTAAAAACTAAATCAACAAAACTTCCAAGCATTAAAATTGTATCAGATCAAACTAAGGCTCAGCAAGAATATTTTTAAAAAATTAAATACCAACTAGATAGACTTATTAGTAGAGTAAATCTGAAAGCGGATTTTGTTGTCCGTGGTACATTGAAAGGTAAAAAGGTATCGAGTACGTTATCGGATGCTATTTAGGGTGTATATCAATCCCCTAAATTCGTCTGGCGATATCGGTGTCCAACACCCCGGGGGGGGAAAAACTGGAAAAACAGCAAATCTAGAACACTTTATTTGCTATCCGGCTATATTAAAATTAATATGATCTCAAAAGTATTAAGCGAGTTAGAGCTAGTTTTCACTCAAGAATTATCATTAAATAAACGGAAGGATACTCACTAGATCAGCTTCTAACTCCCTTATTATGCGTATTTCAATTTCTGCAAACATAGAAAGATGTTTATATCGTGATAACTTTTGGACGATAGAAGATATCAAAAAAGTTAAAAAAATAATTGTTGTTAGTTCGAGATTTTACAATCCAACGCTTTTTGAAACTTTGAAATTGGCTAGACAGTAACGAAGATATGACCAATTTATCCCGACAATGTATAAATTACTGCTAAGCAGCGATCGTTCTATCTCTATTTTCACCCGTCTTCCGTCTCATTCTAACGCACTGCTCTTACCAGGTTCGTCAGTACATACAACTATTACCACAATATTGAAGTTACAAATGCAGGTGATTTAACATTTTGTTGAAAAAAATTATAAAATTCTTACTGTTTTTGTAAATACGACATTAACCTTAACACGGAGAGTTATAATAATAATAATAATAATAATAATAAAAAACCCTTTTTATTGTCTAACAGGAAATTTCCCAATTACAAGACAATTACAAAAAAGTAAAAGAAAGCATAATTGTTACATTGTATTACAAACAATAATTTAAAATATAAGTTTAATACATTACCCGATAACAAAACATAGATGGGATATTTTAAACAGTCTTATGTACTAAGGAGAAATGTTTTGATTTTATATCTAAACTGCATTAATGTACAATTGAACAAATCTAAATCCAATTTGCTGTTAATGCCGTTTAGATGAGAACATGCTTGATAAAGAGGAGCTTTTTTGACTAAGTTGGTATTAGGAGTAGATAAGTAGAACATATTATGTTGTCTAGTGATTATATGAGGCACTACAAAATTTAGTTCATTTAGTAATTGAGGAACAGGCAATGAGGTTATTACACATTTTATACAGAAAAATTTGTGAGGTGCACTTCCTAGAGTTTTCAAGGGTTATAAAAAATTAAAAAAAATAAAAAATGTGTTGTGTAAAACGGGCGGGAAACTTCAGGAATCCACTGCAAGAACTGCGGAAACTATTCAAAGGTCAGTGAAAATGAGATTAGATATGCAATAAAGTCATAATAGAGAATTAAGAGAGTTTCTTGATATAACACACAATTCAAGTTTACCGCATATATAAAATATTTCCACTATGAACTTAAATGTACATAGTAGTCAAAATATATAATAACAAAACTGAATATAATTGTTACTCTGAAAGCCACTATGGTATAGTAATACAATACTTGGACAAACGTAATTACTGTATATTTTAGACTATTCAGATGTGCAGTGATATCTAGACACCTAAGCATGGCTGTCCACAATGTAGTATTGTCTGAATTGTCAGTTATTTTGTTGAAACCAGTCCATTGAGGTACAATCTGAGAACTACAATAATTTTGAACTCTACTTAAAATCCACACCAAATCATTTGTATCAATAGGTATTGACTATTCTTGATTTTAATAATAACTAATTTTGCGTTTCGTTCGCAATGTGGCAAAAGTATTCTAAGTCTTGGTATACTGAGAGTTTGACAAGGAATGGAAGTTTTGAGGCACAAGTAGTCGCCTTGTCGCTTTTTAGTGGAATTCCTACAGATAATTCGTTTTCTGGACATTGCTGAAAAGCTACCATCTGAGCTGTGTGAAAGGTATTGCAACCGTTGATAGTTTCCTTTAGCACGTCTATATTGTCTGCTGCAAATTGTAAAAAATAATGTCCTGAGCAATGCTTAAACTTCTGATTTCTTTAATCACACAAAAGCAAACTTAGCAAATTCAATAGCGATAATGGAATTTTTTGTTTCATGTTATCTTCATTGGAAACAGCTAAAATATCAGCATCTTCCACATCTCGAAGGCTTTTTTTTAATTTGCGAGGCTACTAAATAAAGTACACTTTGCACCATAGGCCGATATTCAAAATTCAAATCTTTAAGCATTTTCACCTCATTATAAATATTGTTTTGTAGTTGTGGGTATATTAAAGTAGCTTCATTATTTTTATAAGATCTGAAAAATACAAGGTATTTTCAGTATCCGTAGAAAATACTACGAGTTCAAGTTACCACCCAGTAGGACTTTTCTTTGGCTCTGTCATGTTTTATTTCCCCAACAATCTTTTCCCAAACCTCGCCACAATTTATTCCTTTGGTTTTCAGAATAACCTTTGTGTTCAGTTTTGTTATTATATATTTTGACTACTATGTACATTTAATTTCATAGTGGAAATATTTTATATATGCGCGTAAACGAGGAATAACAGTTTTTCCACATTAATTTACTTTAATTGTGTGTTATATCAGAGGCTCTATTAATTCTCTATTATGACTTTGCATATCTAATCTCATTTTCACTGACCTTTGAATAGTTTCCGCAGTTCTTGCAGTGGATTCCTGAAGTTTCCGCCCGTTTTACACAACACATTTTTTATAACTCTCCGTGTTAAGGTTAATGTCGTATTTACAAAAGCAGTAAGAATTTTATAATTTTTTTCAACAAAATGTTAAATCACCTGCATTTGTAACTTCAATATTGTGGTAATAGTTGTATGTACTGACGAACCTGGTAAGAGCAGTGCGTTAGAATGAGACGGAAGACGGGTGAAAATAGAGATAGAACGATCGCTGCTTAGCAGTAATTTATACATTGTCGGGATAAATTGGTCATATCTTCGTTACTGTCTAGCCAATTTCAAAGTTTCAAAAAGCGTTGGATTGTAAAATCTCGAACTAACAACAATTATTTTTTTAACTTTTTTGATATCTTCTATCGTCCAAAAGTTATCACGATATAAACATCTTTCTATGTTTGCAGAAATTGAAATACGCATAATAAGGGAGTTAGAAGCTGATCTAGTGAGTATCCTTCCGTTTATTTAATGATAATTCTTGAGTGAAAACTAGCTCTAACTCGCTTAATACTTTTGAGATCATATTAATTTTAATATAGCCGGATAGCAAATAAAGTATTCTAGATTTGCTGTTTTTCCAGTTTTTCCCCCCCCCGGGGTGTTGGACACCGATATCGCCAGACGAATTTAGGAGATTGATATACACCCTAAATAGCATCCGATAACGTACTCGATACCTTTTTACCTTTCAATGTACCACGGACTTGATTTCTAGATGCGTTTTTTAAGTTTGCGAACTCTACTATATTAGTCAAGGTGATAATTCAAAAACAATAAAATTAATCAACAATCGACCTACTATTGTAAATAAAAATTTGAATCCTCATCAAAAAAACCAATAAAAGACCCTAATATCCTGTATAATGTTGATATTCTTTACTTAAATGCTCAAAGTTTGCGAAATAAAATTGATCAAATCCAAATAAGCTTAGTATGTTATGCTCCTAAATTAATTCTGGTAAGTGAAGCAAGAATAACTAATGAAATTGAAGATTCTGAAATTTCAATTGACGGATACGATGTGATTCGATGCAACACATCTAATGTACATACAGGAGGTGTC
The DNA here is from genome assembly GCA_929113105.1 of Agrypnus murinus. Classification (NCBI taxonomy): domain Eukaryota; kingdom Metazoa; phylum Arthropoda; class Insecta; order Coleoptera; family Elateridae; genus Agrypnus; species Agrypnus murinus. Next base: position 206,472,478 of record OV816025.1, read on the forward strand.
ATACTTTATATAAAAGACAATTTAAAGTATTCAAGTGCTAAAACATTTGTTGTTGAAGATAATTATTGGTGTACAGTGATAAAAGTCAATATAGGTAGTTATCAGCTGTTAGTAGGATGTCTATCATTCTCCATCAAGCTCAGATGCTTTATTTTTGGATAATCTTGAAAATATTTTGGATAGTCTTTTTACTAGAAATATACAATCTATTTTAGTGGGTGATTTTAATCTGGATTTATTAAAAGACACTTTCTATTCACGTAAGATTAAAGCAATGTTTCTTCAGTACGGAATCGATCAATTAGTAGCCGAACCTACACGTGTTACAAATGACTGTGAAACTTTAATCGACTATGTATTAGTTAATCATAATTATGCTAAATGTTATGTTCATTCTATTCCTAAATTAAGTGACCATTCTATAATAGCTATAAATATTAGTAATTGTGATAAAATTGTAAGCATGTCAACTAGAATGTATAGAAATCTTAGTGAACATAACTTAGATAAAATTAAAAAAGATTTGATTTCATGTGATTGGAATTTAAATTCAACTGATGTTAACACTATATATCAAAATTTTGTATCAAACTGTTATTAACAATGTAGCACCAATACAAATTTGTCACCTTAAATGTAGTATACCGTGGTTGGACAATGAAATTTGTAACAAAATAAAAGAACGTGATAAAATGTATAAACTCTTTAAGATCTCTACTGGGGATGAAAGAAATGTTAAATGGGAAGCTTTTAAAAAACTTAGAAACGAGGTTGTCAACTTGTTAAAACAGAAAAAAGAGCACTACTACTTTAAAAAATAGATAAATACAGCAACAATTCTCGGCTTATGTGGAAGACTCTTAAAACTCTAATTAATGTTAAATGTCAAAATTTTCCAAACCATATAGAATTTAATTTTCACAATCAAACAAAGATTGAGCATGATGTGACTCAAATTGTAAATAATTTTAATAATTACTTTACAATGAGTGTTCTTGAAATAATGGATAATGTTGAATATGATGAATCATGGAATTTTTGCAATTATAATTTATATCCCAGTATTTCAAATTTTCAAATTTTATCGATGAGTGAATTGGATGCTATTATACGTTCTTTAGATAATAAGAGTAGTACTTCTGAAATTCTCAATTCCAAAATGTTATAGCAAGTTTTTGAAACTTGTGGTCATATTATTTTAAATTTCATAAATACTTCTCTTCAGACTGCTAAAGTTCCTAGCGCCTTGAAGGTTAGTACCATAGTCCCAATTCCAAAAGTTAATAATACAATTAAACCTGTGAATTTTGGCCTATTAATACTTTACCACCTATAGAGAAAGTTCTAGAACTAGCTGTTTATAATCAGATTTTAGATCATGTTGAGAAAAATGAGATTTTGATAAATAACCAATCAGGCTTTCGTAAAAATTATTCATGTGAAGCAGCGCTGCAACTGTCTTTGTGCAAATTCAAAACCGAGTTAGATAATAATAAGTATGTGGTAGCTGTCTTCCTTGATCTGAAAAGAGCTTTTGAAACCATTGACCGCAATCTACTTTTAACTAAGCTTAGGGGATATGGCCTTACTGAAGGTGTGTTGAACTGGTTGTCTGATTATTTATCAGAGAGAAAACAAAAAGTTAGAGTTGGTAATGTTACCTCAGCTGAATCCAACATTGATATTGGTGTACCTCAAGGTAGTGTTTTAGGACCTCTTCTTTTCATATTATATCTAAACGATTTAAAATCTGTTTGTAAATTGCGACTTTATTAATTTATTTGCAGACGATACCTTATTAGCTTGTTATGATTCAAACCTAGGAAATGCTATACAAAAGATGAATTCTGCACTAAATTCTGTTAATAAATATCTTATAATTAATAAATTAAAATTAAATGTGTCAAAAACTAAAGCTATGATTATAATAACTAAATATAAATACGAAAATATTGATATAAATGCAATTAATCTTAAAATTAACAATGAGAAAATTGAGTTTGTAACATCAATTAAATATCTTGGATTTCAGCTAGATAACTTTTTATCATTTAGAGAACATTTTGATTATATTTTAAAAAAGATTTCAAAAAAATGTACTTTTTTGCTAGAATTTCAAAGCATTTATCCACTAAGACTAAAGTTACTGTTTATCATTAAATTATACAACCACATTTTGATTACTGTTCATCAATTATCTTTCTTTTTAATTTAAATCAAACTGCTCAACTACAGAAACTTCAAAATCGTGGTATGAGAATTATTCTTCAAACAAATAAATATACATCAATATCTTTTATGTTAAATTCTTTACAGTGGCTTTATTACCTAACTATGGTTTTTATTTATAAAATATTAAATAATTTAGCTCCTGCATACTTTCAAGAATTTATAAATTTTAATTTTAATGTTCATACTTATCACACTAGAAATATAAACGATATTCATATTGCACGAACAAATAAAAGAAACTCAATGAACTCTTTGTTTTTTAAAGGCTTTGACCAATACAATAAATTGCCAAATAAAATTAAAACTAGTTGTTCGCTTAAAGTTTTCAAAAAAAAACTTAATAAATCATATTAAAAATCAATAATTTGATGACAGGTTGTACTTTTTCTTGTATTTGGTATATTGGCCTTCTTTATTTTTCTTTTCTTTTTTTTGTAAGTTTACAATGTTCAGGGTTGATTACTTTTACCTATTATTTTATATTTTTTTAATGTTTGTATATTAGGGTTACCTATTTCAATAAAGATTATTATTATTATTATTAAGGTGAGTGATGACGTTCATTTTTCAGAAATTCGCAACTAAGTACATCCTAACATCAACACCCACATCTTCTAACTAAGGTCAATTCGGTTAAATGGGAACAGAAATAATTGGGAACGTTAACCAAAATTACAGTGTCGGTAGAGTTTTAGGAAATTTCAAAGCAGTAACCTATTCAACTGCCTAGCGCCATCTGATCTCAAGGCGCTTATTTAAGTTACACAGAATAATTTGGCGGGAAGGCCAGGACCAACCAACATAACTTTTTCAAATAATCCATATGCTCGTTTACTCATGTTAGAAAGTGAATACCTTAATTTTCTATTGTCCAAAAAGTATTATTTGTGCATCTGTGGGTGCTATTTGCTATATACATTAAATGACACCATTATCTCTGGATTTTATGGAACTGGCTCCCTTACAGTTTGTCGAACAAACAAGATTCAGATTATATTGAGCAGGAAACTAAAAGGACCCAATCTGCAGATCCTTTTTTCATTAGTCTTTATCAAAAAAACTTCCATATCAGAATCGTTAGAAATGACGAACTTACTTTTCTTCTGTGTGATAGGTTCTTCTAAATCAGAGGAATCAATCGACGATTCATTCATTGAATCTACTTTAATCCCCAGAAAGTCGAATATTTCATACAGAATGCCACTTTAGAATCTTAGATTTTGCATTCTTCTGTCCAACGTGCTAATTGAAGGAATGGGTAAATGTAGCTGGAGTAAAGTGTTATAACCACTTGCTCCACAAGTAAATCTAAGTTGTAATGCAGCAGAAACTGTTTTATTTGATCAGGGTACAAAGCGATTTACTATCACGTTGCATTCCATCAATTTGGTCTGCACTAAAAATCATAGGTTAAATTGACTAATAGGGAGAAGAAGTGCATACGTCATACCGTGCCTGACGTCATAATTCTTTCCTCGCAACGCACATGTTCGCATCGCTCTACTTCGCTGTAAACCGTTTGTTTGACAGTTTTGACACTGTTGACAGTTGGAAGAGAAAACGTGACGCTACTTTGTGAGGTTAAAATAATAGATAGGTACTATCACAAATAAAATATTGAAACAACAATGGGTGAAAGCCATTGGGTAAGTGTTTTTATAGCTTGTAAACATCCTTTTTAACACTATCAATAATCAGAAATGAAAATATAATGTGCCTTATTGAAGTACATGCGCGTTGCGAGGAAAGAATTATGACGTCAGGCACGGTATGACGTATGCACTTCTTCTCCCTATTAGCAACAACTGTCAAAATTGAAGTTTAAACAAAAAATTCAGTTTGTTTTCGAGTTAAATCAGGAAGTCCGTGGATTCTGGTTCCAACCAATCAGAACGGGCGTCCAACATGTCTCATCTCTTATCTTAATTATTTATCAAGGATATCTCTAGCAGTGTTGCATTTAAAGTTACTGCGCGGGAAATTCAAAAAGTCACTCACTTATCAAACCACCCTCGTATCATTTAAATTGAAATGTTTTAGAAAAACTAATAATTGATAGTTGTAGTTGGATTAATGAGACAAATGCAATACCGTACATTATCCTTTGTTTGAAGGTGATCAGACCAGAAACTTCTGTATCTTACCGTGAATTTCAGACATGGACCGGACTTTTTTATTCATACAATACTTTATTGTAAGAAAAAACTTTAAAAATAGTTTTATTAATGGGGAATATTGAATAAATTGTACTGTACATCAGCAACTGAATTCCTTCAGGGAGTTGAAGACTAGAACTTAATGAAATAATTTATTACATCATTTGTGTACCATAATCTTATCTTATAGGGAGAAACTTTTATGTGATGTTACATTAGTAGCTGATGGTGTAGAAATTTCTGCTCACAAAATGGTATTGGCTGCATGTTCTCCATATTTTTATGCAATGTTTACAAGTTTTGAAGAAAGCAAGCAAGATCGGATAACATTACAAGGTGTTGATCACCAAGCTCTCTCTTTATTAGTTGAATATGTTTATACATCTGAAGTACAAGTAACAGAAGATAATGTTCAAGTAAAAAAATTGTACAAATTTGAAAACTATATTTTTAAAAACTTCTATTTTAGGTATTACTTCCAGCAGCAAATATATTACAGTTAACAGATGTTCGTGATGCGTGTTGTGATTTTTTACAAGCTCAATTACATCCTACTAATTGTTTAGGTATACGAGCTTTTGCAGATTTACATGGTTGTTTAGATTTATTAAGTCACGCTGAGAGTTATATTGAACAACATTTTCCGTAAGTATTAGTGAAATCTCAACTTTTGTTTTATAAACTTTCTTTGATGCTGACATTTACAGTGAGGTTGTCGAATGTGAAGAATTTTTAACATTATCTCATCAACAAGTTTCGAAATTAATTAGTAGTGATCGAATAACGGTTGATTCTGAAGAAAAAGTAAGTATAATAAAAATTACAATAAACCTAGTATTTCATTTCAATTGAAATATTTATTTATGTGTAATAAGTAGAACTAACTGACCATTTTTTAATAAATAGAACAGTTTACTGATTATAAAACTGAATTTGTAGTTAGCACACTTAGAGAATTTATTACCAAAAAACCAACAAATTAATGGGGTAGATTCATGATGATCAAACAAATATTTTTTTAAAATACCTCAAAGTCGATTTTTGATACTTTCTGAAATACAGAACATTTAAAGGTTGTTAAAAGTTTTATTTTGTTACTGATCCTGTGATACTGCTTGCTGCTGCTGTACAATTTTATACAGTTTTATGAACAGTAAATCAATCAAATCATCAGTAGCAGAGATGGGGATAGGTAAAGTTGTTTGAAAAAAAAACTTGTTATACCAAAAATTTACCCTACTAATTTGTCAGTGTTATCTTGAGACACTCTGTATAAATTATACTTATACTGTTCAACTTTTAGTACTAGACATATGTACAAGTGAATCTTCATGTAATATCAAGGAATTTGCAGTTCCGTAGGAAAAAAAGTAACGATTTTAGGTGAATAAATGAATTAAATATAAGAACATTAGCGTAAAGCAGTCTTTACATAGAGCTCCATTACATTTCATGCACATGCTTCTGATTGTGAACTTGCATGTACTGCCGGTGCAGGTTTCTCTTCTTATTTGCCTATGTATCCTGGGAAAAATGATAAATTTGTGATGCTATTGATATGTAGCTATCTGAGGAGGACTGTATTGACGCCGCTGGTCATACATGAATTTTGTCCACTGCATCTTTTTCCTAGAGTGCTTCAATTTCGAGCAAAATTGAGAACAATTTGCCATTTTTGAAAGTTTATCATTTTTTTTTTCATTGAAAATGGTGTCAGATAGAAAAAAAATGATAAGAGTAAAAAATGCTTATATTTACTCAACGATTACGAAAAAATTACATGAATGAATTACAGACCAATTCAAAGCGATTTTGAAAATTTCGGTTATAGGTGTTGCCTATCTATGGGCATGTATAATATAATTAAATCCTTCTAAAATGACGAAAATTTTCAAAATCACTTTAAATCAGTCTGTAATTTTTTTTCGTATTCATTAAGTAAAAATAAACATTTTTTACTCTGATGAAAAAATGATAAACTTTCAAAAATGACAAATTGTTGTTCTCAATTTTGCTTGAAATTGAAGCACTCTAGTGGATAAAATTTATGTATTCTTTCACAAAGAATGCGATGCCGTTAAAAAAAGAATTTTAAAAATATTCCTTTTTCTAATTTTTTCATATAGGAGACATGTGACATTTGAAAGTAGAGGTTTCAAGCTTTAAATTGAGCCCTTACTGGCCTTTTTAAGTTTCCGCCAATTTTTGTACCTAGCCGGTGGTTGAGTTCAGGAAGAATGACCCATATGTATATTTTAGATTTACTCATAATAGTCATAACTCATTCATAATTAGTTTTTCCTGTCGCAAAACCAACTCAGTTATTGTTTACAGGTTTATGAATGTGTTATATCATGGGTTCAACATGATCTAGAAGAACGACAGAAACATCTAGCATCATTAATGGAACATGTTCGTTTACCTTTAATGTCACAAGAGTATTTAGTAAATTATGTAGATAAGGAACCACTTTTTGAACATGATATACAATGTAAAAATTATATTATTGAGGCATTCAAGTACCATGTAGTTAAAGGTGATAGTAAATTGTGCTTTAAAACATCAAGAACAAAACCAAGACAACCAGTTGGTTTACCAAAGGTTAATATGATAGAATTTAAGTCAGATTTATAAATCGTCATTGTATAAATGTATTTCAGGTGCTATTGGTTGTAGGAGGACAAGCTCCTAAAGCTATTAGAAGTGTTGAATGTTATGATTTTAAAGAGGAAAGATGGTATCAAGTAGCTGAAATGCCCACAAGACGTTGCAGGTATATTAATTGTTCTTTAAGAATAATTTCATTTCATTTAATGTTATAGGGCTGGTTTAGCTGTTATTAATAGTAAAGTCTATGCTGTTGGAGGATTTAATGGCTCATTACGGGTAAGAACTGTTGATGTTTATGATCCCATAATAGATCAGTGGAGTACATGTGCAAGCATGGAAGCGAGACGATCTACGTTGGGTGTAGCAGTATTAAAGAATTGCATTTATGCAGTTGGGGGATTCGATGGTTCTACTGGATTAAATACAGCAGAAATGTTTGATCCTAAAACGCAAGAATGGAAATCTATTGCTTCAATGTCCACCAGGAGAAGTAGTGTTGGAGTTGGTGTTGTTAATGGCCTTTTGTATGCAGTAAGTATAAATGATGAGTTTACTCGGGACTCCCAACCCAAAATGCTAAAATCTATCTCTATGATTTTCAACCGACTTTAGCCATTATTTTTTTTATTTAAACCTGTTTAAATATTAAATGAAAAAATAATACTCAGATTTACACAATAACAAATAATTTTAGTTATTTATTAAAAATTATTATGGCTTGCAAACAGGGCCATTTTTAAAGAGTTTCCGAGAACTACATGTTTACCCGATTTCCATTTTTTAATCTCTTCGAAATTAATTAAAAAAATGTATTGATGCACGTTTGATCGGAAAGTTTAAATAAAATAATTGCTGCGAATTACCTGAACTCCGAATTCCGTTGAACAAAGAATGCTTGTTTTAACTGAATGAAATATAGATTGTTGTTACAGACATTAATTTAACATTTTAAACAGAAATAATGTGTTAAAATACCTGAAATCCGGCACTATAGACTTGACAGTTCACCTAAATACAACTGTTGCAACATTTCATTTTAAATCTGCTGTTGGACAGAGATTATGTTTGAAAATCAATTTTCAGTACTGTTTATGAGATACGTCTTTAAAACTGAATTGAATAGACACAGTAAAATTGATTTTAGAACATGACCAGAGTGCATATACCCTAACGTAAAGTTTGCATGACACAAATTATATCCTCAGAATTTCCAGAAAAAAAGTGCACAGCAAAAATGCACCGTACATATGTCCTTGAAGATTTAAGCATGGATCACAACAGTTCTTTGATGATGAATCCAAATTGATTTACCAAAGTGGCAAACTACAAATGGCTTTTTTAGCTAATACAAACGAATAACTCGTATATCTCAGTTGCAGTATGGAGTAAAATTCTAATATATGTAGTTTAAAATCAAGTTTAGGCCTTCTAAATAACCACAATTCATTAATTAAGAAATCTATCACATGATATCTAAAATCTCAGTGAAACTGGGCATTGTGATAGATAAATTCGGACAGCTTCAAAAAACGATAAGAATCAACACTTAGATCTTCAAAGGCAGATATAGGCTTCATTTTTGTTGTAAGTGAACTAAATGATTTAGAATTTTCAATAATGTGCAAATATTAGCTCAAATTAGTTTATTTAACAAAAACGTATTTATAATACTGAAATATTTATTTAAATAATACTTAATTAATAATAAACACAGACAGCAAATGTGTAGTAATACTAACAGTAAAGAAATGGACGTTCCAGTTCCGAATCCTGAACTGAAGCACTAGAATTTATCAAATTAAAAATTTTTAGTCTCATTTCTTTGAATTCGCCTTAAATGACAAGAAGTATAAATTTTTCCACCTCTGTCCATTGCACTAAAAATGAGACTAGACGTTTTGTGGGTGACACTATTTTATAAATTAAATGTGTTGTTCAATTCACTTACTCATCAAAAGCATATGGATCTTATGGTATTGACAAATAATGAAAAGGAGGTATTTTTCATGTATTATTTTTTTACGTGCCAAATATACTCTGTGAGAACATAATTATTACTTGCTATTGAGCACACTTTAAAATATTAATTGTGGCATGCAAAAAGAATTAAGAAGCACGTAATTTCCATGTGAATTTCTATTCCAGTGCTACTATGATACAGTTCAATTTCAAAAGTCATTTATTTGCTCAATTTTGTTCTCTACTACCAATCTATAAAGTTTGGCTAATTTCTATTTTTAAGGTTGGAGGCTATGATGGAGCATCTCGACAATGTCTAAGTTCTGTAGAGTGTTATAATCCAGAAACTGATACCTGGACACCAGTCAATGATATGTGCTCTAGAAGAAGTGGTGCAGGTTTGTATTTTTATATCTTTAAAACAACATTTGGCCTTACCATTCAAGTGATTTAAAATTGTTTAAAATACTTCAATGACTACTATTTATTGCAGGTGTTGGTGTGTTAGATGGCACCCTTTATGCAGTTGGTGGACATGATGGTCCGTTAGTTCGTAAATCTGTTGAGGTTTATGATCCTGAAACTCGAACATGGACATGTGTTAATGATATGGCTTTATGTCGTCGTAATGCTGGAGTTGTGGCCATGAATGGTTTGCTGTATGTAGTGGGTGGAGATGATGGTTCTAGTAATCTGGCATCTGTGGAAGTATACAATCCAAAAACAAATTCGTGGAGCATGTTATCAAGTTGCATGGGGATTGGTCGAAGTTATGCAGGAGTTGCGATTATGGATAAGCCTATTTGAAATTCAGTTATTGCTAGCAGTGGGGTCGATTCAACAGGAAGGTAAAGGTTAAATTTAAGGAGATTTAAATTATAAAATACACCAATCATATTTTATTTTAAAGGAATGAAAATTGTGATGATGACAGTAATGCGGAAGGTGCTGTAGGATATGAAAGGATTGCTTCTTCTCACCAAACTTACGAAAATATTTATGAATCTGTTAATGACCCCAGTGGTAGCAATGATAATGAAAATATATATGAAAGAATCGAAGACATTCCTAGATTAGGTTCCCAACGAATAAATGCAGATCCCAACGTCGCACAGCCACTTGAACTCCCTAATGAAATTGAAGAACCTTACTATGTTAATGATATGCCAAGTTGTAGTGTGTATGGACGCATAGGAAATACGTATGGAAGACTTGATATTATTGGTCAAGGCATTGGCCGTATAGAAAGACACTTATCTTCATCTTGCAGTAGCGGTATGGACAATAATCATTATGCTCTAGAAAGTATATATGGTACAGGCGATGGGAGAATTAGTAAAGTTTCTGTACAATGGTTGTTAGTTAATAGATGGCTTCCTATGTGGATTTCCAATACAAACAATGGTAGAGATTACAAAGTCATTGATTTTCTAGTAAGCCAACCAGAAGACTATGATAATATACCAGAAAGTAATGGTAGTGATCAACAACAGTACCAAACACCGCCACCTTCGCCACCACCAGATGCTTCTTGATTCAGTAACAAATACCAAATATGTGCTGTGTGCAGTTTCTTAGATTTTACTTTATTATTACTTTAATCATGTTTAAGTGGTAATTGACTAGGTGAAGCTGAATTAGTGTAAGAAAAAGGAAATGCTTTAATAAGCTTATTTATAGGTGCATTATTTTTATCCGTATATTTTCTTTAAGAATAAATGTGATTTTAGAATACTTGAATATGTTTTAGTTTCTAAATTTTTTAATAATAAGAGCAGATAGACATTTTAATCTAAACTGTTCTAACTTATATTTTAAGAATGAAATAAATAAAGATTAGTAAAAGTTTCACAGTTTTATTAAAATACAACCTGACAATATTGTTTCGACAGCTATGCTGTCATTATCAAAGGTAATATAATTATAAACAAACACGTCGCTAAGGTAGATACAAAAATAGGTAACTAGATAAAATAATAATAATAATCAGAATTAAATATCTAATACTTCTAGTAACGGAGAATTACTGAGCTCAAGTTGTTCATTCATTAAAGGTACCCTGAGTTTGTGTTTGTATATCTCAAAGGCTTCTAAAATGTCTAATTTGCGTTTGTTATTACAAAAATGTAGGAATTTAATATTATTTTGAGGAGTCATTGTGTGATCTTGTTCTAAAAGGTGTTTGACGTAATTAGATTTTTCAGGATGTTTATTTTTGTAATGACGTATGTGTTCTTTATATCTTATGTTAAAAATTTCGAAGTGTTTGTCCAATATATACCGAACTACAAAAAGAACAATTTAAACGGTAAATGCCCGATTTCATGATATCATGTGTTCTGTCTTTAGCATTAAATAAAAATGAAAAAGTGTTAGTGTTGGTTTTAAATGTTATTTTATAATTGTTGGTTTTTACCGATCGACGACAATGTTCGCTTCGCTCAGTCGCCAATATTGGAGGAGATCGGTAAACTCCTTACTGTTTGAGATGCTTATACTATTTTTTGTACGACCATTATGAATACAAAGGTATTAACTAAGGAAATATCCCGGAAAAAATAGATTTAAGATAATTTATTTTTGCCCTGTATATCCACCAAACATTAAGTAGGTTTTATCGTTACGATGGATACGTTTGTAATTACTATTATTTTTTAATGTCACGATATTTGTCAAACTCATGAGAATGAGTGAATTTGAAAACGAATATAATTCGGATATTGAAGAGGCCTGAGCAAATTTAAATAAAAAACATAAATTTTTTTTAAATAGTCCAATTATTTAGAAAATAAATGATTTTTCGCGAAAGAGACATCTAAAGATCGTGCATTTATTTTATAACTTACATATAATTTACTTACCGTTCTGTTTTTGACAGAACCGAACGGTAAGTAATTACTTACCGACTCATTTTTGCTTTGCAACCAGTAAATATAACCTACTGTTCTAAAACCAAGTATGGTAAACAATCCGAAATAGCATGGTCGTACAAAAAAGTAACAAAAATTCATTATGAACTTATTTTTTATATTAAACAAATTCTTTTTACTTTACTTGGATTTCTCTTTAAAAAACAATCCATAAATGTCCAAAACAATATTAATTCCAGACCCCAACCCAAACCCGAAAGTACCTTGTGTTACCCAGCCCAAACTTGACCCACAGGCCTAGGCCTGAATATCAGGCTTTATGTACCACTCAAAAGATAAAATCTTAGTAAATAAGTAAAACAAAGACAAAAATAATATTTGCAGCAGTAATCAATCTGGTTTTCATGGCATGTTTATTTGAAAAAATTAAAAATCTGCACAGCCTTAATTTATTACAATTTTGGCAAGGTACAACATGATCTTAGGAACTATTTTACTATCGATACAAAATTAAGTTATTGAAAGGATATGTATTACATTTAATTATCTATTGATAAATGATGTAATGGAAGTAATTTAAATGTAAACAGAAAAAAATAAAAATTATCCACATTTTATTTCTGTTAATACATACTTCATTCTGTTTTATTTATTATTATTTAATTCTGTTCCACATAAACAATAACACAATAATATTTCCTAAATGAGCTTAATGAGAACAAAAACCATACGCTCTTCAATAGTCCATAGTAAGTTGTAACCTACTTTAATATTTAACTTTATTTCTCTAAAAAACGTATGAAATGCGAATTATATTTTTAAAACATTACGTATAAAGATGATTTTTAATTTTACAAATGAAAATTATGTACTGAATTGATAATAAATGTTAGTTAATGTAGAAAGTTAAAAAATGGAGTGATAGTAAGTAAATATTTTCAGTTGCTCTTCCAAACTATTCCTTCTATCCAATCTAAATAACTATATATTCTTGTGTAGACACCAGGAGTTTTTCCTCCACAGCCCATTCCATAAGATGTTACTCCTACGATGCTGTATATACTACTTCTGGGTTGTTTTTGTACCTGCAGAGGTCCACCGGAATCACCCTGTACACAAAAATTATATATTAGAGATGATTTATATGTTATATATGAGATACGAGGGTCACACTATATATTTTGTGATACAAGAAAACTACAAGTCTTTTTAGGAAAATGATTTTATTTATGTTCAAAGTAATCACCACCTACATCAATACACTTTTGTAACCGAAGCTTCCACAACTTAAACGCTTGAAGGCAGTCATCTTTTGGAATGCTCCCAAAAATTGATGAATTGGTTCATCTATCTCATACTCCGTCGTGAAACGTCGACCAACTAAATGTTTCTTTAGGTTAAAGAACAACCAGATATCACACATGGCCAAATCAGGCGAATAGGGTGGATGTTCAATGACTGTTACATTATTTTCACGTAAAAATTCAACTGTCGACCCGCAATATTGACTGATTCAAGCACTGCAGGTAAACATTTTGTGGTGTACCAATTTGCTGTAACTGTACGTTGATCTTCAAGCTTAATTGCTTTCACTAATCCTGTACTACGAAAGAAAACTGCGTACATAACTTTCTTGACAGACCTTTGCTTTTTCGCCATTGTTGGTGTTGGTGCATCTTCGTGAATCCACACAGGGTTCTCCTGGCGGGTAGGAATATCATAAAATGTTATGTATGTTTCATCACCTGTTACTATTTTAGAAAGAATATGATGCCCACCATTATTTAACATTTCTAACGTTTCCCGCGCGATTCTTACTCCCTCTGCCTTTTGGGAATCGTTAAACGTATGTGGGACCTAACAAGTAACAATTTTTTCATATGAAGATGATCATGTAAAATGGAATTTACTGTTGCGGATCCAACACCAAGAGTTGCCTCAATCGCTTAATAGGTGCATCTTGGATGTTCTTCGATCATACGTCTCACTTTACCAATGTTCCAAACAGTAACTGACGAACAGGGCCTACCAGCACGTGCCTCATAACCAAGCGATATCCGTCCTCTTTTAAATTTGCTATACCAGTGAAACACAGTTGCACGTGAAGGACTTTCATCACCAAATGCGCATTGCAACCGTTGCAACTTTGTTGTTCACTTAAACCGACCTTGAAATCGTAGTAAATTATAGCGCGCACATGTTCTCTTGACAAGTCCATGTTTCGACACGACAAATCGTATGTACCACGTTTACTCTGTGACGAATATTCATACGAAATCATGAATATTTGGCCATTAAAATTTGCCGAAGCACAAGAGAAATTTGAGTTTTGATTAGTTTTATTGAATACAAAATTATGTCACAAAAAGAAAAGATTGGTGTCCGAAAAATACGTTTCCTACTACACATTTTACTATAATAAGATAATACAAAATATAACTAAACAAAATTAATAAAAAATAAAAAGTGTCAGATTATAAAAAACACGATGTCAAAAACTTTATTAAAAAACTACAACGTAATATAACAGCATTATAAAAAACATTTCCGCATTTAAAATTTAATTTAAGGTGGATAAAAAGTACGTTTTTGGCAGTTTCATTTTGTATTTTCACCCTCGTGATTTCTCTGACCCAGATTCTTCAATTTATTGTTGTTCTAGTCAGAACAATACATGTATGCTCCCTTTGTCTAAACAGGACTTGAAAATAAATGCTTGAAATGTTAAAAAATAAATAAATGCTGATACATACTTTAAAAATTTAGAACTTCTTTTTGATTAAATGCTAAATAATGAGTTTTTCAGTTAAAATGCACTCGAATAAGTCAGATTGCTACAGAAAGAATTAAAAAATCCGCTTCGGCCGGCCAAAAACTGAATGTTTTGCTCTGCTTCGACCAAAACCGAATCTATTAAAAATTGGCCGAATACCGAAGCAAAACCGAAGCTTCGGTGCATCTCTAATAGATATTCTTATCATCTAAGGTCAGAAATTAAGAAAAATTATTTTTATTTGTTTTTCATGTTATAGGAAGTTTTTTCTGATTATAAATAATGTACTTTACGGATATAAAATGAAACATGAATTTGTACTGGCAGAGTTAGTGTCTGCTTAAGAATGAACACGTTGCTTAGTGGCATCAAGCACTCATAAATAAAGATGATTACATATATTGTCACGATTTATTTTTACCTTATCCGATCTTTTATATTTAATAAATATGTTGCCAGGTTATTAATATTAAATATATTGATAATTAAACATACTCACGTACAAATTAATATTAACCAAATTATTAAAACATTCTAAAAGTCATCTAGTGGTCATTTTGAGACTTTACGGCTTATCTTCGCGCAGGCGAATTTCGAAATTTGTCAAATGTTGGAGCGCAGCGACATTATTCTTCCGGCTCTTCTCGTTGTATTGGGAGAAAATTGCGACGATCCCGTGGTTGTGCTGGTTTTATTAAGAAATCATTTGATCCTTCCCCTATATGGATATGGTATTATAGAAAGGGGTGCACATTTATTGTGGATTTTGGGTTGTTTGAATTTCGCAAGAAAATAAGTAATTCACTGAAGAATTAATTATTCCCGCTGTAGCGGATTCTTTGCGACCGCACGCCATTTTTGGATTTTGTCTGTAGGAAAGGGTGTTTATTTAACACGTATGTATTATTATTTTTAATAATGAATACATTTAAAAATAAAGATTTTGATTCTCCTTTACTAATAGATTTATATTGTAATTTTAGCCTTTCTTTTTATGGTTATTTTATGGTTACATATATGTATGGTTAAGTTACGTTGAAGAGAAAATTTGTTTAAACTTCTCGAGGCCGTTAGGACCATATTGCAAATTATTATCAGTAGCCGATATAGGGTTATGGAATTAATATTGAGGAATATATGAAGTAGTAATTATTGGTACTCTACAGGGACATCCGGTGAGATCTTCACTTTTCACTTTTTCTTACATTCTTGTGCATCTGTTGTACGTGTGTTACAATAAAAACAGCTGATAGTTTTTGTTAGGTGATTCGTTTATTAGGAATTAAATTATTGATTTAATTTGTTTAAAATAAAACCATTGATGCTTTCATTTAGTGAATAAGTTAGCAGGAACTACATTGTTGAGTTCATTTGCTTTAAAATAAAACAATTGATGTTTTCATTTAGTGAATTACATATTTAGCAGGAACTGCATGGTTAAATTAATTTACTTAGAAAAACAATTGATAAGTTTTCTTTGTTTAATTTATTTTTGTTTTAAAATAAAACAGCTGATAAGTCTGATCGATTCAGTTACCAGAAATTGAAGTATGATCAATTAATGTTGGAAGAGATTTTATTATTATTCAGGAATTCCCTGTTTGGGGTAACTGTTTTGTGACGACTGAACCATCTTGTTTTTGTTGGATAATACTGATACATTTTTTTTGATTATCATATGCTTAAGATTTACTCATAGTTGTAACTACTGTTGTGTTCGGTTAAATTGTCGTATTGACACATCTCCAGATTTACTGTAATTTAATAAGTTATGCCTACATGTGTTCAATTTCATTTCATCTTAGGTTTATTAGGTATCATACATATAAATCTTGTTAGGACCGCCCAAGGTATTTACGGTAAAAAGGTAAACTGCTAAGAGGCTCCTTCTAGTGTGCACGCTCGAAAGATAAATTAATGATATTAAATGCCTATTTGTTTTTTTAATTTATCATCCAAATATTATAGGTACGTTACGTTGCTAGGTCTTAGTTCATGAATTGTTTTAACCAAATTTTCCTTGATTATTTAGTCTTTCGACATTTAGTCGGTATATCGTGCAATATCAAATATTTTCTAATTTTTTTTTTATATAATTCTATAGGGTGTATTTACTGGGTATAAAAATATTAATATTAATATAAAATATTTCCGTAATTTTTGTTTTGATAAGCATCTCGAGTTGAGAACTCCTGCCTATGTAGTATTATCCAGATATATATATTTTTTTATTATTTTGTTTTAATAAACCAACCTTTTGTTATTGCAGAATGAACATTTGCCTCTTTATTGCTTTTTCCCGTATTCAGGAAACATTACCTCTATATATTTAGTTAGCTATATCCTAGGAGAGGATTACCGTCCCGACAAGTCGTTTACCGCTAACGATAAGTCATTATAGATATTTCCACGGAATATTCATGCGCAGGGCAAGGAGCGGTTGCCGCCTTATAAATTTCCGATATTTGCCGAGAATCCACAACTGAGCAGCGGCAACTGCGTTATTGAATACGACGGTAGTCAGGTAAGTCATACTAATTCCGCTCCGACTTTGGGAGGATTTCGAGAACTTTTAGGTAACCTCGCAATATATACTTAAATAAAATTATAATAAAGGATAATCATGATATTAATAACATGTGAAGATCATATGTTAATGTATTTTACAACCATGCATGGTCCAAAACAACAGTCCCTGGTATGATTGCAGTTTAACATTAAACTACATCTAGCTTAAATCTAAACTATGTTTATATAAGCAGGCCTTAGAGGCATTTGCACTGCTTCAAGTTAACATGAAGAATGTTAACACATTGGTGTTAACATGTTGGGTTAACATATGGGACATATATGTCCCATATCGTGCTTTTGTTAGGTGCGATACCCGACAATACGAGCTTGCCACCAGGTGCGGGAACCATATTTCTGTTATTTCTTCCCTTCTTATTTGTTATATATACAGGTGTCTATATGTTTATCATTTTCTAAGCTTATTTATAAAATAAAAATTTACAGATCACCTGTGTCCCTAACCACACCCAGATATAAACAAATTGTTTACGGGACACTTATGCAGGTATGTCGATTTAATTGCATTACATTGCATATCTTGATAGGTGATATCATTTGCAACAAATAATTAAACTTAATGTAGCTCCATTCTAATAATAACAATAATTGTAGGGTCGGCCCTAACAACATTAATGTAACATTTTGCTGAAATGAGGTATTGCCGTAAAAACAACGTTAGTACAGCCCTATTGGAAAGTGTGGGTTTCATAAAGATATAAAATATTCTTAAACAGATTTCCGGAATGCTAGTTTTTAAAGCTTGAATTTGTAGTATGCTGTTGAACAACGCTGTACGTCTGTTGTCAGTTTGTGTTGCTGTTAAATTTTTTTGTTACAACGTTGTTATGGCTGACCCTTTAATTCATAAAAAAAATATAATAAATTTTGATACAAAATTTCTGTACAACTCCTAATCTAGAATATCCACTCTCCTGCTTATATAGAGTAAGTATATCACAATTCATGTTGATCACCTTTGTCAATACAGTTTCCAAATACTATATTATATTAAGTTTTGAGTAAAAAAAAATCGCACTTGGAAGAAGTTACAAACGGGACATATAAGTTTGTACCACACCTGTAGCGATCTTCGAATATCTAGTGTAGCATTCAACGTGTTAAATTGCTGTGTATATGCCAGTTTAAACAGACATATTTAGGGTAATTAATCTTGGCTTAGATCTTGTCAAATTGACAAGATAAGGGTGTGTTAACAAAAACTCGTACAATGTTCAACTAGAAATATTTACTAAATTTTTATTTTATAGGAACAAAAATAATTTTCAAATTTTTTAAATGTTTTTGGAGGGTGTGGGAAATGAGGGGTTGGAGAGGATGGTTGCGTTAGGTGGTATTTCTTTAACTCATGGAGAATCTAATAGTATACCACATGTGAAGATTTTACGACTCTTTTTACAGGGCCACTTGCATACATGTAACCAGATTGTGTTATGCAATATAAAATTAAAATTGAAAAAGTGTGAAGTTAAAAATATTAACAGTATAGTTTCTTTGATGCAAGTAAGGAGTTTATATGGTTTCTGGAAGAATGCCATGGAGGCATCTCGAGTACTTCCCTTGTCAGTTTAAATAAAATTTCTTCATACTTTTTCCTTCTTGGATTGAACTTTAATAAATAGAAGTATTCCGATAGTCTGTTAGCTGATTCTCTGGCATACCGACACAGTAGTTACATATTAATTTTGTTATCATTAGATTTTCTAATTAAATTAATAATAGGTCATTAATATTGCTGGAGTTTTGCTTAAAATCATATTTATCATTTATCTAAAGTATTTACTTTTCTAGAAGGATCCTGATTATGTAAATAATTTAGGTTTTAAGTACTCGAGTATCTGAGAGATTAGTTATGAACCTTGCCTTAGGATAGTTCTAGTTATAAATAATTTTCTAAATTCACCATTTGATGAACCTTTTGTATTGAATTAAAATAAGGATAAAAAAAGTTGTCAGAAACTTCTGGCACAGTATATATAACATACAGTAATGTGACTATCGCTGATAATTTTGTATCCACCACACCACATGCTGACACGATCGGCAGTATGCAGACAGCAGTTCTGTCTCAAATACGGGACAGAACGTATCAAAATTTCCAGAGCCGTATTTGTGAAGTAATAGTACCAGTAAAGAATGTGTAGTGTCAGTCGTTGTGCCGCCAAAGGCTGTAAAAATACCTCTGAAAGAACTACAATTAGTTTTTTCAGGTTTCCGATGGATAATCACCGGTAAGTGTTACACCGGTGATATTCGAAGGTGGATTAATAAAATGAATGGTGTCGCATGGAAGTAATAATCCTACTGATTGTTATATATACTGTGCTTCTGGTATACGGTTAAGAAATTATTAAATTACATTATTGAAGTTATATGTTAAAAATACCAATTACATTCTAAACATTTAAAAAGTTGTATTACCTGACAAGTATCTATTAATCCATCATCAGAAACAGCACATACTTGTGTAGTGATTATTGGATCTTGCATTCGAGACTCATATACTTCAGTGCATTCTGCTAAAGGAACTGGATGTAAAGTTGCTTTTTGTAAAATAGTACTGGGTTGGCCTACAATGGAATAATTAAAGAATTACTTGTTAAGTTATGCACTTAACTCATTAATGCATAATTTGGTATATAACATTAAATACAAGCATTTTTCCTAACGTAATTTGAGGCCTTGAATTCAATGCTGAATGTCTCAGACTTGTACGGACCCACTGAATGGTGTACATAAGAAAAAGCACTTTTATTAAATTTAATGATATATATACTGAATGTGTCGAGTTTTAAGGGCCTTTGTAGTCTGTCAGAGGACCCACGTAGGTCTAGAACTATCACCATTCAATCAGGGCTCCGAATTACATAAGGCTGGTCCTCTGGTCATTTTTGGAGTGAATTTGTGCGTAGTCACTAAAAGACGTATTGTTAGTAATTGACTGTGATGTTCTATTAGTAATAACCAGAGGCGAGTGTGACCTTGCTACACTATTGTTGAATGCGATCTCGTGCGCCATGCATATAAAATTGTGACGAGTGATGAATTGGGTGGTTAACTACACTGTCGGAAAGCAAATGACTCGGCCTGGTAATAACAAAACAAATTCTTTTTTCCTGTCATTATTAATTTGGTACGAATTATACTTTGTGGTGTAGAATGGTAGGGTCTATTTTATGTTTTTTCAATTTTGGCTGTTTTTGCTTCTTGTTTATGACGACTTTGCAGCCTTATATTTATTTAAATAAAACCGATGTTTCATTAAAATATGACATTTCGCACTATTTCTAAAGCTTTTTCAAATATTTATTGTTAACCAATTTTCCTCTTTATATATAAAAAACGACATTTTCAATTTTGAATCTTTACGAATTTTTTGTTTATTTTATTGAAATCCTTTATTAGAATTTTGGTTGTGGTTCCATATTGCGGTTGCAAACAAAAATGGATTTTCCATGATCATCAAAAAAATTTTACCAATGTATTGAAAAAATACATGGAACCACAACCAAAATTCTAATAAAGGATTTCAATAAAATAAACAAAAAATTTGTAAAGATTCAAAACTGTAAAATGTCGTTTTTATATACAAAGAGGAAAATTGATTAACAATAAATATTTGAAAAAGCTTTAGAAATAAAGCGAAATCATATTTTAATGAAATATCTTTGTTTTATTTAAATAAAGATAAGGCTGCAAAGTGCTCATAAACAAGAAGGAAACTTTTAAAATTAAAATCTATTTTATATGTTTAATCAAATAAATAAGACAATGTGTCTAAATGTATTAACCGATGTTGAGGCTGATTCAGTCTTTTGCCAGGAGTGCAGTGTGGCATATAATAAAATAATTTACATTACATTTTAAATAAACATTTTTAAGGCAGAGAAATGTATCTGAATATACTACAGTCTCTATTACGAAGAGGGCCCTTACTTCGAGTGCGTAAATGAGTAATCTAATCTCAAGAAAGCTGGAATTTTTGTCTAATTAGCCAGTGGTATTTTCTGAAAACATGCCCTATTTGGAATTACTTATTCCATGTGTGTGCTTCGCATTAAATGACAGTTAAGATATATGGTAAGATATCTGATCTAAATTTTTGTGGTAGTAGAGCAAGAAGTTCTTGTTGTTATCATGACTAAACAAACAGTAAATTTCACCCCAGAAAAAACATTATTGGTTAGAAGGCGAATTCTCTTCTCACATTTGATTGGATTTAAATATAAGAAAAGTCTAAAACTCTTGTTTCCACGAGAACTCAGTTTTTACCAAAAAAATATGTATATTTGCTTACAAGAAAAATATTTATTTACAACACAAGAAATTAAAAATACTAAAGTTGACAGTTAATTTTTACTAACAACTTAGAACAACATTTTACCGAGTGTGGGAGTTCCATTTTAAAATGTAAGAAAATCATTTGGAGATCACTGAAATCAGCAAAGACCACATAACACATTTTGTTTGACTAGTCTTTAGCAATTGTTTGCAATAGCCATAATTCCATCATATTAATCTTAAATCAAGAGTTACTATTAAGAACTTTTTTCTCCAAATTACATCCTTAATAGTTCTTTGAAGTTCGTACCTAGTTCTATGGATGATCAATCAAGGAAAGGATTAAACAGATGAATCCATCCTTTGTTAAACTGTCGTACTTCTAGCTGTTGTTAATGTTAGTTGGAAAATTCTTTAGAAGTTTCTTCAGAGAATCTAAGTTTTTTCTCTTAGGGAAGAAATTCAAACAAATTTGTGCATAAGATATAAAAATATACAGATATGAGGCATTCTTTTACAAATCGAACAGATAATATGGGGTCACATTTTTTATTTGCTTCAAAAAATGTTTACGCATTTTCTATACAAAATAAGCCGACACGTATTTCGGTATTTTCTTTTCCCGTGAATATTTTCGAAAATACAGGGGGGAGAATTTTACACAATTCGTCGATTAAGTCCTTTTTCAAATCGCGATAATTCCACTTCTGTTCATCGTATCGAGTAAAGTATGTAGGTAGTAGTAGGTAGTATGTAGGTCATTTTCAAGGCAATTGAAAGATATTTATTTTAATATTAATTAATATTATATTTGTTGTTAACCTGTGATTGTTATAAACAATTTAAATATTGTTTTTCATATTTAGAGTCAAATTCTTGAGTTTAAAAATTTGAAAAAATACCATCGTATTCCTCGTCTCATTTTATATAAAAATCATATTTTTTGGAATGGTCAACCGATTTCATCTATCTATATATATAAAAGGGAAAGATTGTCTGTCTGTCTGTATATATGTATGTATGCGATTTTCTCCGCAACCACTGGACCGATTTGGATGAAATTGGTATCATTGGAAAGGTCTTGGCCCAGAATAGAAAATAAGACCAAATTGGACTCTGATCGGCCATCGTGGTCCGAAATAACAGCGAAAAACCCATATATGGAAGTTAAAAATGGGTACTGAGATTGATGTGACAAGAAAATATATATAGATCTCGCACAGCAAGCTAGCTGCTGCCGCGAGCGGAAAGTAAAAACATGTAATTTCAATAAAGCGCAGCAGAGCGCGCCGGGTATTTGCTAGTATGGAAATAATTACTTCGTACGCAGTAAGTGCTTTGCGGCGTGCGGCGCGGCGGCCACTTGTGCCGCTCGCTCGTACAGTATGTCAATGAGTATGAGAGAAACGAAAAGAAAACTAAAAATATAATAATCGACTATTATTTATTATAATTTATTAAAATAATAACAATAATAATAGTAGTAGTTGTAGCATTAGTAGTGAGATTGATAATATTACGAAATGAAGACAACGAATTACTTGCGCTAATATTTTTCTTGGTTTAGAAGTAATGAAATTGACTTTACCGCATTTGTTATTAAATTAATAATGAAACTTTAGTAAAACAATATAGTTGCGTTACAGTCCTTCAATATTTTATTTGTTTAGAGTGCCCAAACAGTAAATTTCGGTATTGTATATTATGTGTTCTGCAGATAATGAAATTAATAATAATAATCAAATATTATACAATGAAGGAATTATTGCGAAAATAACACGATTACATGTTAATGAAACTGAAAGTACGGAAATATTAGTAGATTAACTGAAGCTGTCAGTAAGTAAATAAATAAATTGAGAATAAATTAATAATGCTAATATTTTTATTATCTAAACCTCATTTACTTATAATACTCACTGACAGATACAGTACGAGCGAGCGGCCCAAGTGGCCGCCGCGCCGCAAAGCACTTACTGCGTACGAAGTAATTATTTCCATATAGATGAAATCGATTGACCATTCCAAAAAATATGATTTTACATAAAATAAGACGAGGAATACGATGGTATTTTTTTCAAATTTTTAAACTCAAGAATTTGACTCTAAATATGAAAAACAATATTTAAATTGTTTATAACAATCACAGCTTAACAATAAATATAATATTAATTAATATTAAAATAAATATCTTTCCATTGCCTTGAAAATGACCTACATACTTTACTCGATACGATGAACAGAAGTGGAGTTATCGCGATTTGAAAAAGGACATAATCGACGAATTGTGTAAAATTCCCCCCTCTGTATTTTCGAAAATATTCACGGGAAAAGAAAATACCGAAATACGTGTCGGCTTATTTTGTATAGGAAATGCGTAAACATTTTTTGAAGCAAATAAAAAATGTGGCCCCATATTACGTGTTCGATTTGTAAAAGAATGCCTCATATGTGATTATTAAGATTCCAATTGCAGTGGAATTACAAAAAGAACTAATTTTGCTTTACTTGATTTATAAATAGCTCTTTATTGAGAATCTACACTTACCATTTGAAGTAGTATATCCCCATCCAGTAATTATAAGGTGCTTTGGATTATCATCACTCTGATACAGGCATGCTGGATGTACATTGGCTGTTACGGATACTACATTATCTAATTCAAGTAACGCAATATCATTTCTTTTAGTACGTCGATGGTACTGCTGATGCACAGTTATGTTGAATATCCCATAATCAAGAGGCTTGCTATCGGCGTCCCCTTCTAGATTAAGAATACCCAATCGTACTTTTGATGGGGGTATACTGTAATTAGAAGAATTCACTAATTTAGGTCAAATTTAAAATTAAAGTTGAATTATTAGTATAGGATGCTTATTTCCAGGCACAATAATGATTGTTTTTTTTCTTACCCGTCTTGTTTAATGACACAATGCGCTGCAGTTAAAACAAATTTATTGCTTATCAAAGAGCCTCCACATAGCCAACTAATTCCTTCTTCTTTCTCGTAACCCAAAGCAGTCTATAAAGAAACAATCATTATTAATTACTCCTATTATTATTTATTATGGCTGTTAAGGTAAGGTAGGGCAAGTGCGTATGATGATTATTGTGCAGTAAATATCAATGATATGATGCTGAAATCATCATCATACGTTTGCATTTTACATAACTAAGTTGATTTCTCAAAAACTAATGAATATAATTGCAATCTGTTGAAAATTCCTGAACGTTTAGAAACTGTAGTTTATGCACATGCCCAATTATAAGTGTCACTATGCTAGTTAATCACTATGGAAGTTAGTAGCCATGTACGCACTTACCCTAATCCATTGAGCAAAAGTGCATTCATCGAGTAGAAAAATGAAGAAAAATTGAAAAAGTATAAAAAACCCTTTGAAGATGTTTGATATTATTAAGATCAATAGCAAACATGACAAGGTACATGTTTCCAAAATTTCAAATTTATAATTTAATAAATGCAAAGTCAACAGCCGGCTGAAGTTGAGGTATGCTTTTTCCATAGCACACTTACCCCACCTTATCTTATATCTACTATTAATAATTATACTACTAAAAATTATTATGTAATACGGCAGACATACATCTTAGTATTTGATAAAATGTGCTAGATTAGTATATTATTATACGAGTTGTATAAGACGGTCTATTGTAGCACGAGTTGTTTGGGACACGACGAGAGAAGCGAGGAGTGTTCCAAAGGAAAGAGTGCTACAATACGTCTTATAAAACAAGTATAATATACTATTTTGTATACTTTGCGTCCTTAATTTTATAGAAACTGTAAATTCAAGCTATTAAAAACATTGCATTACAGTCTAGTGATTTTTGAGTTTAACATGTGGTAACACTATAAAATGACTTTTCGCGTTTTGTGAGGTTAGAATGTGTCAGAATTAAATGTGTTTATATGTAATATAAAACAAATGTTACCAATCTTACAAAACAAATAGAGCCATATTCGCATCTCTCTGTTAAATTAACAGCATGTTTAATTACCATAGTGACCAATTCTAATCTTTTCCCACCTATTAATATTAGATAAAGCTAACTTTATTCTTGTTGATTTTAAACGAAACTTTAGTTAGAGACACCTTTAATCGTGGCTCTTAATACGGCCCATAGTCTCCAAAAACGATGTTATAATAGCCTCTATTATGAAATCGTTTTTGGTGTCACAATGAACCCATTGTGAACGCAAAGTATAAAAAGTCATTAGTGGTATAACTAAACTTAAAATGGAAGATCAAGTGGTTTGACACTTAGATTTAAAAGATGTACCTACTATACACTTATTTTATATTATAGGAAAGCAGTCATTGAGAGTTCTTTATACTAAGTGTATTTTTTAGACAGGAATGGCTTTTCGTTACCAAGGGAAATGAGGTCAAAGCTTGCAAGGGTATATTAGTAGCACAAAAAGCTGGACTCTTGTTAGCAGTAGTGGTGGGAGTGTGGTAGTAGGATTTAGGGTTTGGATGCGGATTCCGGATGTACTTTTTGCAATATAATTGTTTTTCTGCGTTTTTACAGACACATATGTTTACTGTGTTATGCAGTAGCGTGGACTTAGTACCTAATTTACTTTAGTAATAATGTTTTGTGCTGCACGGTAACCTTATGTGGAAAAAATGTTATAGTTTAAATTCGCGCCATCTGATAACGCGTATGTTATCACACCTTTCCTACTTAAAATTTTCTTATTGGTCAAATATTTATTACGTATTAACCGACATATTTAAAAAACGACAACAATGCCTTTTTCTATTACAGTGATCTCAATAGAAAAATAGTAGTTTGTGCAACAACAAGTTTGAGGCACTACTCCGAAGGCGAAATGACCATTTCTCAGCAATGTCTAGACATATTCAAACGTAATGAAAAAGATTTTTTGAGATGTTTTATAACTGTTGACGAAACGCATGGATTCACCTCTACACTCCGGAGATCAAGGAGCAGTCAAAGCAATGGACAAAATGTGGTGAGCCAACTCCAAAGAAGGCAAAGACGATTCTGTCTGCTGGGAAAGTCATGGCTACCGTATTTTGGGATTCCTGAGGAATAATTTTTATTGATTACTTGCAACACGGGAGGACAATAACGGGCGAGTATTATCCGTCGTAATTAGACAGACTGAACAAAGAAATCAAAGCTAAAAAGCCTCATTTGGCAAAGAGAAAAATCTTGTACCACCAAGATAACACCCCATCCCACAAGTCACGAAACTGCACGAACTACGATTCCAGTTAATTGAACATGCACCCTATTCGCCAGACTTGGCTCCACCTAATTTCTTTTTGTTCCCAAATCTCAAGAAAGGGTTGGTTGGAAAGAAATTTTCATCGAATACTGAAATCATCGAAGCTGTAAATGAATATTTTGAAGGTTTGGATAGCTTTTATTTTTCTGAAGGGTCTTGAAAAGCGTTGGACTAAATGTGTAGAGCTGAAAGGAGACTATGTAGAATGAATTGTGTAAAGATTAAGTTAAAAATTAAGATAGCTAGTTTTAAAAGTTTGTTAAGTGTTTATATCCAATGCTTTGAAACGTTGATATGGATTTTATAGCAGGGGCGGCTCTCTGCTGTACGCAGGTGAGGATCAATGTCTTTATGGACGCAATTTTCTGTTTCTTAGCTACACGACATAAATCCTTACGATTTGCTTGTGATAATCCATGCTTATTTTTTGTTTTCCATCGCCACAGCTTGCTAAAATTCAAATTGCACCATAAAAGCCTGATAATAGGCACTATAACTTTATACCAACCATTTTTTGATAGGCACCTACTTTTCTAGATAAAATAAGTTAAATGAATTTAGGCCCAATTTATGGAAATTAATGAAAAGCTGTAGTAGATCCTTACACTCCAGATGTTTTTAGCTTTGATGAACAATGCAGTGATTATGGAGAAAACCGGAGAATAATAACTGCGTATAGTAACGTTAAATATCATGTAGCTAAGCAGCACAAATTACGTTCTTAAAGACATAAGCCTCACATACGAACAACCGAGAGCACCAACGCTGAATACTTTGGTTAGACTGAATTGTTGGTTCCACTCCTTTCCAGCTTCTCTCTCTTCTGAAAGTTTATACATAGTTACTTGTAATAGAATTGTATATTCAGTTGTGTGACATGTAGTTTTTTTATCGGAATCTGACATTATTTCTGGCTGGGCGAGTCGAATTCCTCTTTATTCCGAATTATTCTTTAGTCAGTTAAAAATAAACTATGATTGCATGACCAATTAACCCTTATTGTGTCACCTTCTCTCTGATGATACAACTTCCGCTGTTTATTAGAATTGATTAACGATATAGCAGTGAGTTTAGAAGAATCTATAGAGTGAGTTTCCACCACACTTTGCTTATACAACAAGAAACACATTTGTTCATCTAGCCAATGTATCAAGGTAACAAATATTAACAAGATAATATTCCAATAATAGTTATTTATGGTACTACAAGCGAGTTAAGTAAGATATTATCCACTAACGAAAAGTTGAATAAATATTGGGTTAATTTTTCTCAGTGTATATTTCCTTAACTCATGTGTGCCATACAACGTTTTATCCAATACCTTCTTTATTTAATTTCAAATATTTACTTTGCAATGTATAGGTAGTTAATCTATAATTTTTGAAGGTAATAAATTTGATACTCTAGCCCGGTGGCGTGTTGGCATTGTTTACTACAGGACAACACACCCATAGCGTTGAAACGCGGTAAGAAATGGCTCCAAGAAGGCCGCTAATACGAAAACAAATCTTACTACAATACAACGCATCAACGCGTTGAAATGTAGTACGCATTGCGCTGTCGTAACGCGCGTACTCCAAAGACATTTTTTACCGCGATTCAACGCGCCGAACTTACTTCGCCTAGGCTATGATTCTACAAAAATTAAGTGAAGATGGAGGCGTTGTCGATAATTACATCTTTAATCATGAAAACAGTTTTTCCGCTATTGTCAGAGCAAAAAAGCGACTATTCGGATAATAGAGATGCAAGCTTTTATAATGAATGGAGCTAACATGGATACAAGCATTAAGCCAAGAGATGTCTACAAATTGGATCGAATGATACACATTTCCAAATAAACAGAAATTTCAAAAAAATATATAAGTGCCAGCACAAGAACTAGGGTGATCTCTATTAGGCAGTTATAATGCAGTAAAGAACGTCTTAACGAAACGCGCGTTTTGACAGGGCAATACTTACTAAATTTCAACGCGTTCATGCGTTGTATTGCAGTAAGATTTGCTTTCGTATTAGCGACCCTGTTGGGACCATTTCTTACCGCGTTTCAACGCTATGGGTGTATTGTCCTGTAGTAAACAATGTCAATACGTAGCCCGGTGACTGGATTCTAATAATATTATGCAACGTAAGCTGGTAATCAGCTATTATGCAATATTATGCAACGGAATCAGCACTCTACAGTGAATAAAAGGTTTTAAAAGATAATAGTATATTGTGTTACAACTGCAGAAAAGTGCCAATTTTTCACGAGTGTGAAGAAGTTCGTTCAATCACACGAGTGACAAAGATCTTACTTACATAACTCACTTGTACCATAATCTAACTTAATATTTTTATATTTTAACTTTTATATTTTTTAATGATTATCTTTTTAATTTAAACAAATATAAAATGTTTAAATTGAGACGCACGGATTGTACATTCACTTAGAGCGCCATCTCACTTTGCACGGTGGTAGATTTTAGAAGTATTCACAATTATAAAAGTTTGCTGCTTCCACCACTTGCGGTTAACGGTCGATTTGTTATTAGGTTGCGTAGACAAATCCGCATTAGTTGAAAACCACGGAATGCAAACAAATTCTTCAAATATTAGAAGATGACACTTGCTTATTTATATAGCTGTTTCATATTGTTTGGACAAAACAAATCATCGCGAGATACGTTTGCAAATTACTAAACAAATTATAAATGACTGGGGTGATTTTTAATTATTATAAAACAATTATTATTTACTAATCTATATATTTAAAACACGGCTCATTTTTGTTCTACTTTGTCTACGAGTTCTACAAGACCGATTTGGTTTATACGTTTTTATATTAAAGTTCTAACTCTGTAGATTAGTCAACACTACTTACTTTTTATCTACATATTTAAAACACAAGATTTATTTTTGTTCCATTTCGTTTGAGAGTTCCACTGTGCCGATTTACGTAATTCTTGTTTTATAATAAAGCCTTCGTGTAGCATCCAGTTTATTGCGATATTTTGTTTTTGTATTTGACATAAATATGTGGTAGTAAAAGGCACCAACAGAGAAAATCGACTGAACCGACGCGATCCTGGTTCAGTCTTCTTCTATCTCAGCATCTCCAGCAAAATCTACGAGGCGATATTATCATTATTATTGGGGCTAGTCATATGGTAATTCTCGTATTGGCAAGATACATTTTAGGGGTATACCCTGTACTAATCAATCTTTTTAGTGAACCTAAAACGTACAGGGTACTTCAGGGTTTTTGGATCTCTCTTACTTCGTTCTTTATATTGATATTCGTATCGAGTAATTTTTTTCTTGAATGGTTTTTGTTTTGGAATTTTAAGTTCACGACTTAATTCCACGCCTGGTTTAAAATGTAGCTAGATATTTAACATTAAATGGGACTTCACCCATTTTACTAGGATATCTCGAGCAGACGATGCCAATTCCTGAGGGTCAATGCCTTTGATCAAAATATGCCATTAAGCACAACATATCTGTGTTCAAAAATGAAATGTTGCAAAGCTATAGACCTTCAAAATAAAAAAGTCAAAAATGCAATTTGGATAAAATTTTGTGTTCAAGGACAGTTGTTATTAGAACATACATTAGTGTTATTTTGTGCTTGTGGTAACTGTAGCGTACCCGCTACCGCTAGATACGTAATTCTGTGCTAGTGATATCTTTAATGAATACACCATTGAATGCAAAATTTAATTCTTCACAAAACAGGTATACTTGACCCAAGTCGAATAGTGACAAGTCAAATAATGCTCTATAAAATGCAGAAAGAAAATAAAGGTAAAACGTCGTGCAGTATGACGTACAAACGAAGTAAGAAAGATTTCAAAACAAGGTGAAATGCCCTATACATTTGGGTTTCTATAAAATAATTGTCCAGTACAGGGTATTCTCCTAAAGATATTCTTTTTACTGCAAAATTATCCCTCCGAACCTTTTGAGTGCCCTGTTTCCATTAAAAGTTCCATTAAGTAATCTTACAAATTACAGACGAGAAAGTTTTCCTTCAGTGTTTTAGCAAAAAAGTCACAAATGATGGTCAACTTAGTTAGCCCATTTTAATTTTTGATAAAGAACACCTCACGATTTTTACCCTGAATGGTCTACGACGTTGTTATTTATTGGTGGTATATAGTACATATCGTCGCCGTTAATGCATATGAACTTAATTCTTTGAAATGTTGTAACTAGGAATGTTGCTAGTTGCGATTTCAAAAAATTCATCATGCCATCTGTAACAAAGTTTTTATAAGCATTTAAACCGCGCTCCTGGAAAATTGCTAGAAAATAGTTCCGCTAGTATGCATTAACGTCGACGATATGTATGAATGAGTATTGTGATCCAGTGATAAATATGTATGTGTGAGTGTAGTATCCAATGCAACGAATATAAACAAGGAGTCAGAAAATAATTCAGAAACCAAATAGTTCAAGCATTCATTCTCTCATCTTAACAGTAAAAGAATAAAGCATTCATTAACCACAAACAGTCTTTCAAACAAACAAACACAGAATATATTATGTTACATGTGGTGACCGCCGACTTTAATTGAACACGCAACAATCTGTCAAGAAACTTACTCTTGCAAGCATACCATTCAAGATACCAGGATCCTATTTATCAAGCAGATGTCGAGAAATCAATTAGCATAATTCGAGTAGAGGATCAATACCCTCTCAGCACCACCACTACCAGTACATGGAGCAGTTCCATCGCTGAAGTCATAATCTATCTGAAGTCACGGTTGTATAAAGTTTTTTTCTGTTCTAAATTTTTCTGCCATCAAAGCAGACTATCTACAGCATTTAAAGAAAGTATTTCAACGTCTATATCATTACGGTTTACTATCAAATTAAAAAAACAATCTTTGAAGCCAAAGAACTAACTTGTCTCGACCACACAGT
Source organism: Agrypnus murinus (assembly GCA_929113105.1). NCBI lineage: Eukaryota > Metazoa > Arthropoda > Insecta > Coleoptera > Elateridae > Agrypnus > Agrypnus murinus. Next base: position 206,504,140 of record OV816025.1, read on the forward strand.
GAACAGTGATGGAGTTACGCCGCAAATTTCAAAAGGAGAAGCTATTCATAACTTTCCAATCCTTAGAATGCAACAAGAATTATACCATTTCGTTGGCATAGATTGTCGATTTAAACCTGAGCTAAACCTATTTATTCCAGAAAAAGTTTCAGAACCCTACAAGAAACCCACACAACAGTGTGTAGCAAAACGTATAATTACAAATCGGTTGTTGTGAACTTCAATAAACGGTCGTACCAAAAATTCGTTACTTCGTGTGATCGGGAACACAGGGAATACATAGCAGATAAGCTCAGATGCAGCCCATTACAAATCCTTCTTATCTTTTTTTGTGCCGTTTATGTATAGAACGTTCGCAATTACTTTTTGTTACCTGTTAGACATATTTGTGTACATACATTTACTATTTTCCTTTTATGTTGCATATACGATTAAGATCCAACCAACAACCTACAAGTCCAACAGAATCCTCATACGTTCCTCTTAGGTTAAGTTTTGTAGTTTTTAGTTATTTACATTTTGCAACGAGCCCTAAAATTAAGAATCTGCTGTCTTAATTTTAACCGTTTTCAATTATCTCATTCGATTCTCACGTTATTCTTATTAGCTCATTTCTATAGGTTAAGTTCTTATCATTGTAACGAACATTAACATTAAGAGCCCTGTACTAACTTTAATCAATTGTAAAATCAGCCAAAGAAAAAACCGCGGTTTTTTACGTATCTATCAAGTTGCTTTACAATCACAACCACATTTTATGCGTACATTCACTAGTTCTTTCCAATCCTGTCCTCAAGCAAACTGATGGAGACTTTTTCTGCAGGAAAAATTCTAAAAAACAAGGGAGCAATAAATGTGATGATCACCGTTGCCTTGGATACTTTGTAGTATCCAAGGAAACGAATGTAAACGAGGGATCAGAAAATAATTCAGAAACCAAATAGTTCAACCATTCATTCTCTGATCTTAACAGTAAAAAAATAAAGCTTTAATTAACCACAAACAATCCTTCAAACAAACATACAAAGAAGATATTACAGTACTTTTATACTAACAAATCTAATCAAGTTCTTGAAATTTATCGTTTGATTACTACGGAAAATGACATATGTACTTTTCCACCTTATTTGGAAACCATCCACTTTCCCCAGAAATTAACTTTTCCGTATTATGTTGCGTTGTCTCACTTGTTCGAAAATCCTGTTAACTTTACTCTAATCATTTATATAAAAAATGAATTCAGTTATAAAGTCCTACTTAAAGATACCATTGATATGAACACATGGATTGTAGGTATTTAATATATGCTTTCAATCATACAAATATAACTTTATAAATTTATATCACTCTCCAAACTCTAGTGATGCTCAATTTCTAATGAAACTTGAAAATTTGTTTGATGTATATGCTAGTAGATCAGAGACCTTACTAATTATCGGAGACTTTAATATTGACCTATTAAAGGATTCATATTATGAAAATAGGCTGAGAACTTTAATTAAAAATAATGGACTACATCAGATTATCGACCAACCTACGAGAATCACTAAGGACAGTGCTACACTCATAGATCTCTTATGAGAAAACCATTGATGTCCAGGTACACCATGTTCCAAAAATAACCGATCACTCAATAATAACTGTAAATGCAAAAGTGAAAGAAAAATATGAAGTATATACAATACAACACAGAGACATGAGCAACTTCAATGAAATGCAATTTCAATTAGATATAATGGATCAACCATGGAATCCGAACTGTACAAACACCAATCAACTAGCAGAAACATTAGTTAAAACCATAATGGACACACTAAACAGGCATGCTCCAACTGTTAAAAAAACCATTAAATGTCAATGGAGTTGTAAGCGTTGGTGGACCCCAGAAATAGCCTTGGAAATTGAAGAAAGGGACAGATTATATAAAAGAGCAGTCTTTACACAAGAAGAAAGTGATATGAATAGGTATAGACAACAAAGAAATGGAATTGTTAGTTTGATCAGGAATCACAAGAGAAATTATTATCAAGAAAAAATGATGATATGAAAAATAACTCAACAGAAATGTGTAAAACAGTTAAAGAATTAATTAAAGGAGGCCATAACAGACAAAAAAAGGTAGGTATTATTTTTGACAATGAGTTAGAAAAAAAGGAAATTCAAATTGCAGAAAAATTCAATATTTACTTTATTAACAGCATACAACAAATTATTACATTAACAAATTTAACCCAAATTGAAACTGATTTAAGCCACATTAATGTACATCAATGCAAGTTCGGAAAATTTTTACCAATAGAGTTTTTGGAGTTAAAAAAAATTATAAACAATTTACCTAATAAGGATACTAGTGTCGATCGTATTCCAGTAAAGATTCTTAAATTATCTTTCAATGTAATAGGACAGAGATTTTTGCATCTAATTCAAATGAGTCTAGAAAGTGGATCCTTCCCAGAAACCTTGAAGACATCCCATATTATCCCCATTGAGAAGATAACCAACACTAACAAATGTGAAGAATACAGACCGATCAACATGGTGCCAACTTATGAAAAATTATTAGAGACCGTCGTAAATATCCAGTTTCGTGACTACATTGAAGTGAACAAACTGTTAACCCCTTTTCAATCAGGGTTTCGGAAAAATAATTCATGTGAAAGTGCAATACAATCAGTTCTTTTGAAATGGAAAAATGCTATTTACAAGAAGAAGGTGATAGGTGTAGTTTTTCTAGACTTTAGACGTGCTTTTGAGACTATTAATAGAGATCTATTATTATTGAAATTAAAAAGATGGGTTCGGCCCAATAGTTATAAAATGGTTTAGTGAATATCTCAAAAACAGATTTCAAAAAACTAGATACTTTAATAGTACATCTTCAGCTAAAAAAACTACCTTTGGCGTTCCACAAGGAACTGTATTAGGCCCTGATTTATTTGTACTATACATAAATGATATTGTTAATGTAATTAAAAAATGTAACATTCAATTATTTGCAGATGACACTTTAATATATTTTATAGGAGATGATGTTGAAAAAGTAATAAATATCATCAATGATGAATTAGTAAATGTGTATAACTGGTTAGGTAAAAATAGTCTTTCTTTAAATAATAATAATAATAATAATATTACTTTATTCAACAAGCTCAAGAGCTCAATTACAGAATAAAGACAAAAATAATAATACAAAAACATCTATATATACATATTAGAAAAAAAAAGAAACAACAAATTATAAAAACGAAAAATTATGTATACATTAGTGAAAACAAAAACATATGTAGACACTAGGTACTTATAAAAAAGAAAGAAAAACTAGATGAGTTTGTATTTAGTTCGCCATATCCGAGGTGTTGCAAATTTTAACAAGATTGTTTTTAAATTGTTTTATAGTAAGGTGGAAAATGTCTAGTTCAGCATTTACTGAGTTATAAGATTTACACATAGCTACTACTGGCGATTTCATAAAGTAGTTTGTTCTTGGATTACCGTATGTGAATGATTCCGTTTTTCGTGTAAAAGCTACTGGTACATGTATATTTATTAAGGAAAGTAAGTGTGGAACAGACATTAGACCATTTACTATTTTATACAAGAACATTAATATGTGATGACATCGTCTGTTTTCAAGCGAGATATAACTCCAATGAGTTAGTAGATCATTGTAATTTAATTGGTAAACGGTTCCGTGTTCCCGATAATAACAATATCTGAGAAATCTTTTTTGAATATTTTCAAGCTCTTTCTTTTGGTAACTATAAAAGGGGTTCCAAACAACTACACAATACTCCATTTTGGCTCTTACATAAGAATTAAAAAGTCGGGTTAAAACTGTAGGATTAGTGAAGTTTTGAGTATTTCTAATGATAAAGCCTAGTTTCTTGTATGAAGTTGAAATGAGTTCGTCAATGTGGGTCTGAAAGGAAAGTTTTGGATCAAACAAGATACCAAGATCTTTAACTGAAACCGCTCGTGTAACTAAAACTGAATTCATATTGTAATTATAGATCAAATTTGATTGTTTTCTGGAATAGGACATGACATTGCATTTGTTAATATTGAAATTTAGTTTATTCTCTACTGACCAATTGTAAATGGAATTAATATCTGCTTGTAGTTTTTCACAGTCTTCTATACCTTTGATAGTTTTAAATATTTTTAAGTCATCAGCATATAATAGATATTCCGAATATGTGATATGTTGACAAACGTCATTTATAAAAATAGTGAATAGTAAAGGACCTAGTACCAAACCTTGAGGAACTCCAGAGGTAGCATAAAAAACAGTAGATTTATAGCCATTGTAGTAGACGTACTGTTGACGCTCATTTAAATATGAATTAACCAATTCCAATAAATTATTATGAAATCCAGAAGTTTCCAATTTTGAAAGTAACAGACAGTGGTCAACCGTATCGAAAGCCTTGGAAAAATCAGTGTAAATTACGTCAACTTGGCACTTATCCTCCAAGGCTTGCAATACATATTGAGTAAATATACATAAATTGGTGGTGGTAGATCGATTGCTTATGAAACCATGCTGGTTTGGTGATACTAAGCAAGAAATTTGTCTAAAAATATTATCATGTATAATTGTTTCAAAAATCTTAGCAAATACCGATAACAAAGATATCGGTCGATAATTTCCTACGACATTCTTTTTTCCACTTTTATGAATCGGAGATATTTTCGAAATTTTCCATTTTGTAGGAAATGTGCACGTTTTTAAACTTAAATTGAAAATTTTATATAAAGGAAGACATAGAAGTTCAGAGCAGCCTTTTACTATGTAAGTTGGAAAATTATCTGGTCCCACAGACTTGGAGTTTTTTAATTTTTTAATCGCTTTTCTGATTTCATTTTCCGAGATTTTAGATAACATAACTGAATTAAAAGTAACATCTTTTGAGCAATTATTAAGATTATTAAATGATTTAGGTAAGTACACACTACTGAAATATTTCGAAAATCCTTCAACGATATCTTGAGGCGAGTTTAAAATATTGTCGTTCATTACCATAGGTATCGTAATACTCGTGTTTTCCCGTTTAGACTTTATGTGCGACCAAAAGTTGGATGGATCGCTTAAAATGTTTTCTTCAATATTGTAAATATGATTAGAATATGCTAACTTTAATTTAATCTTTAATTCCTTTCTTAAGCGTTTGAAATCGTTTGCATGCCGAACATCACCATTTTTACGTAAAAGCTGTCTGCTTTTTTCTTTTAACTTGATAAGCTTAATTATTTCACTATTAAACCAGCGTGGATATTTGCTTTTTCTTTTAGTTGCCTTAGGGACGGTTTGTTCAAATATATGATACAATTTATAAAATTTATCAACCATTTCATTAACGTCCGTATAGCTGCCTAAACATTCCCAGTTAATTTCTCTAATTAGATTATACATTAATAAGAAATCTGCTCTTTTAAAGTTGAAATAAGTTTCCTTGTTAAAATTTACAACATTAATCCTAGAAACCTCTATTTGAAATTCTATGTTTAAACAAGGATGATGTAAATCGATAGGTACTAAAGCATTCACCTCTTCAGTAACAGTAAGGTTCATATTAGATAAAACCAAATCAAGAATGCGGCCATTGTGATTTGTAATGATATTATGTTGTTCAAGTCCCAGAAAAGACACAAAATTAATAAGATTTTTACATAATTGAGAAATATTAACATCATCTTTGTTATTTATATAATACTGATATATTTCAGATAAGTTGAAATCTCCCACGATTAAAACTTGGGATGTAAAAATAAAATTTAATGCTGAAATACTATCAAAAATTAAATTATAATCTTGTATATTTGTTTGTGGTCGTATATATAGAACTATAACATAAAAATGAGTGTGCGGACTTATAGATATTTTAACGCAAACGATATCACATGTATCGACGAAACACAACACTGGAATTTCTTCGCACATAAATTTATTAACAACGGCAATTAAGACGCCTCCCCCACAACGAAAGCCAGTAGCTAACAAATCGCGATCTTTCCTGAAAACCTGATATCTATCATTACATAGTTCGCTGTCGAAGATTTTTGCATCCAAGTTCGTTTCAGTACATGCAATTATTGAATAATCACTAGTACATGTTTCCAGATAGAAATTATTAGTTTTAGTTCTTAATCCCCGAACGTTTTGATAACATACCGAAATTTCTTCTTTAGGATAACATTTACTGACATACACATCTGGATTGGGACAACCTTATTGCGAAGGTAAATCTCTTTCGGTTAAAATTTTTATCGAATTAGAATTGTTATCCTTTTTCATGTATATAGTTCCCTTTTTAGTCCACAAATATTTATATTGTAATTCCTTTTTTACAAGAGTAGCTTTCCAAAGTAAATTTTTATTATGTGGTGTTAAATTTTCATTTATGAATATGCGTTCATTTCCAGAGTTAGGCACAACATCATTATTGATAATATTTATGTTACTCTTTCTTTCTATAAAATAATCTCGTATCGTTCGCCTTTGAAATTGAACTATAACGGGGGCTGGTCTGTTATTGTTTCTTGTTGGTAAACGATGAATAGCTTCAATATCTGTTCTATTATATTGTTGAATATCTAATTTTTCAGCAATTCTATCTAGTTTATTTAGTAAATTCTCATCATTGTCATTCTTTAAGCCATGAATTTCTATATTCTTATTTCTGCTGTACTGATCAAGGTTATTTAAAGCAAATCTTAAGTCTTGAATTTCTTTATCCTTTTTATCAAGATCTTCTTGGAGGCCAAGAACTTTAACTTCGTTTACATTCAGACGATTTGACATGTCTTTTATTTCAGTTTGCATTTCTGATATTTTTGTAGTTAGATTACTAACTGTATGTGTGAGCTGTTGAATACTATTTTGAAGTAACGGTAGCATTTCTAGCTGGGCGGGTTCCAGTTGTAGTTGTAACAGTCTGCATATTGGTTGAATTTAAGAGTTCTGGCGATGCAGAATTAATTATTGACATAGGTGTAGTAGGTTGAAATTCTTTTTCATTACTGGCAGAATTTGAGGTTAAAACCTCAGTGCATTTAAAACACTTCCAGGACTTTATTGTTTTGTTTTCAATCATATCGCGCATAGATTCAAGAGGTAGGGGAGAGTGGGGTACATTCGGCACTGGGGTACATTCATCTTATCATAAAAAACTGAGTATTTTTTAAATCTTCCGCCAAAATCGTCAAGAAATGTCTTCCGGCAAACAGTCACGTTGTTTGTGTAACGTATTTAGTGTACCAGTTGAATGTTTACGTGTCGCTAATAAATATTAGTGTTCATGCACTAAACAAGGTAAGTTTTTTACAAATATACACATAACAACTATCATATTTGTAGTAGAAATAAATGCATGCCGATTTAGCCATATGTCAAAGTAATGCCCTTAAAAACAAATTCCGGTACAGTCTAACCTTAAATTAGACAGGTTTTGTGTGGGTATCATGGAGAGTAATAATTATACATATGGGGTACATTCGGTAGGCAATGGTGGGGCAGATTCGTCATACTGCCGAATGTACCCCGTGCTTTATCTGCCTAGGTACTCTCTAATCTATCATAGGTCTTGGGTTTATTAAAGCATGAATTTAGGGTTTAGGGCTTATTTATGTTTGCAGATGCCACGCACATACATTAAAAAAACCGACCGGGTCAATATTGACGAAAGATTGATGAAACTGGCGATGAAAGAATGTCTGGCGAAACGATTAAAAGTAAAAGAAGCAGCTAGGCAGTATGGCATCAAAAGGACTACGCTACAATCTCGAATCAAGACACTACTAAAGAAGAAGTCACCAGAAGAAATTCTCAGGGATGATTCGGGAAATGAAAGTGAAGATGATGCCCCCAAATACAATAGCAAATACACTGCTAAGCAAGTCTTTACAAGAGACCAAGAAGATGAACTAAGTGACTACATAAAAAAATCATCAAGCCTACATTACGGATTATCATACAAGCAGATTAGAATTTTGGCATATGAATTTGCAAAATCAATACCCAATTGTAAGATGCCTGAAAATTGGGAAAAATAAGATAGCAGGTTTGTATTTTCTAATTACATTTGTCTTAACAAAAATAATTTATCATTTCGTTTGTAGGACTGGATTGGCTATTTAGTTACATGAAGAGGCATCAGGATCTCTCATTGCGGAAACCAGAGAGCACCAGTTTGAGCCGTTCAATGGCATTTAATAAACCTGTAGTGAATGACTTTTTTAGAAAATACGCTTCTGTCCTGGAAAAGTACAAATTTCGTGCCGAACAAGTGTGGAATTTGGACGAAACAGGAATCACGACTGTTGCAAGGCCTGTCAAAGTGGTCACTACAAAAGGGAAGAAGCAAGTAGGCCAAATTGCTTCAGCAGAAAGGGGCTCGTTGGTGACATTTGTAGGCATTATTAACGGTGTTGGCGCAATGGTTCCTCCCGTATTTGTCTTTCGGATTCGTAATCCCTCCGAATATTTATCAGAAGGGTCGCCTATAGGATCTATCGCACTAGGAAATAAATCTGGTTGGATGACCGCGGAATTATTTCCAAAAGTTTTGGAACATATCGTGAATCGTACTCGCTGTTCTGTAGAAAACAAAATTTTGCTGCTGATAGATAACCATGAATCCCATATCTCTGTTGAAGCAATAAGGTATTGTAAATCCAATGGGATTGTTTTGCTCTCTTTTCCACCCCACACGACGCACAGGCTTCAGCCTTTAGACGTGGGAGTTTATGCCCCATTTAAAGCTCACCTAGCTACTGCATTTAACGATTGGATGTTAGCACATCCAGGTCAGGCCATAACCATAAGAAACATAGGATATTTAGCAAACAAAGCGTACGAAATGGCATTTTCTATGAAAAATATCGCTCACGCGTTTAAGAAAACTGGTTTATGGCCAATCAATAGGCTAATATTTTCTGATGAAGATTTTGTGGCGAGTAGTGTCACAGATAGGCCTTTAATTCCAGATGAACCTCCACGTGATGACGAATATCCGAACACCCTTCAAAACAATGACGCGCATGGGAATGTATCAACTGATGTTGCTAATGATGAGAATCTAAATTTACGAGAGGGTACTCCTCAGGACGTTTTAAATTCCTCAGAGCAACCTTCAACTTCTGGTGTCAGTCTGGATAAACTGATTCCTTTTCCCAAAGCTGACACAACTAAACCAAGGAGTGGTAAAAGAAAATCAAAAGCCACAATTTATACAGACACTCCTGAATTACTGATCAGGGAGAATATAGAATTGGAAAAAAAGAGGAAGCAAGAAGTTAAAAAGAAACCGATGGTAAAAAGAAAGGTCTTTGCCAAAAAGAAGGAAAAGCAGAAAATAGATGAAGACCAATCAAGCGATTCTGATGATATTTCGTTAGATGATGTCAACTCCAACAGCAGTGACGACTTATTTGAAGAACTAGAAACTGCTTCAGAGCAGGATATTGAAATTGGCAACTATGTTTTAGTTAAATTTTGTACAAAATCGGGAATAGTAATTCACTATGCAGGACGGATCGAAGAAATGAATTCCCCTATAAACAAAATAAAGTTCATGAGAAGGAGAGGATTCACTCAAAAATTCTTTTTCCCATCAGTAGAAGATGTAAGTGAGATTAATATTTCGGACATTGTAGCCAAACTTCAAACTCCGCCTCAAACTGGTACTGCAAGAACTTCTTCCATGTATACTTTTAGTTATAACTTTAGTTCTCTTACTGTTAAATGATTACCTACACCAATATCAAATAAATAACATCAAGTTTATAGTGGTTTCACGGGGTACGAATGTACCCCACACATATGTCGAAAGTACCCCACCAATGGGGTACTTTCATCACTTTTCCACATTTTGAAAAAATGCAAATAATAATATGAAATAAGCAATATAGCGGGACAAGCCCGTGTGGAATCCTTTCTTAGTCTATGTAGATGTGTATGGTAAGTATAAATTTATTTTACAAAAATGCATGTTCATGTCACTAATTTTTCTATAAAAAGGGGCCGAATGTACCCCACTCTCCCCTACTTGAACACACTTAATATGAAAAGATAACTTACAGTTTCCGCTACAGTCAATAACATCATCGTATCTACTGGTTTTATTACTGCACTTTCCACAGATAACACCTCGGCCGGCCATCTTGAATTTTACTTGTACTAAATGTAAATAAAACAAAATTAATGATAATAAAAAATAAGTTTAACGAAATTGATACATCTAGTCATGTGGGAATACAAATTAATAGTCAAAAAATAGAACAAGTTTATGAGTGGAAGTACTTAGGCGTAATAATTGGTTGTCACTTAACATTTTCTAGTCATTCAAACTATGTTATCAGTAAAGTTGCAAAAAAGTAAATTTCATGTGTAGAATAAGCCAAAATCTTAGCAAGTGGTCTAAATTATTACTATATAAAACAATAATACTTCCCCATTTTAATTATTGTGCTAGTATACTTTACCCCCTAAATAATACTGAAATTAACAATCTTCAAAAAAAAAACTAAATTGTGCGTTAAGGATAATATTAAAATGTAGTAGGTATACTAGCATAAGAAGAATGTTGCAAGTTACATCTTCATTAAGTGTTAAGCAAAATATATTTTATAATACGATGACAATAATATTTAAAATAAAAAACCGAATATATCCAGAGCACATTTTAAATGAATTACTATTCGTAGAAGATGTTCATGATCATAATACTAGAAGTAGAAATAATTTTTATTCTAACAAGAGAGAAAAAGAAAGAACTTCTTCTCGAACAACAAATGGAAAATTCTACAGCGATCGAGAGCATTACTCATCGCACGAAACCTGTGAAATAGACGCGGTTATTCTAGCAATATACCGGTATGTTCGAGCGATTTCTAGAAGATTTGTATGGTGGTATAAAAGCGACTTTGCGGATAAAAAGGGGCAGTCAACAGCGAGCCATTAACTGTGTTTCACGAAATAAATAGTAACTGTAAAGATAAATGTTATATTAGAAATTCATAGTCTGTAAATAATAGTTTTAATGGTTTATAATCATAGCGTTAATTTATAGTGTATTCATTAGTGTTTGTAAATAAATATTTCTTATTAATAGACGATTTAAACAGCACTTTTGTTATTATTTTAAAAAGAACGTTACAGTGGTGTTACAGATGTGAGGTTTTAAAATAAATAAAATCTCATAATAAACAAAGTGCTGTGAGAATAAACTGTTAGTGTTGAAAATAATTATAACTAATAATTAAAATGGCGATGAAATTGTTAAAAGATCTGAAGATAATAGATTTAAAACGCGAACTGGAAGAACGAGATTTGGATACAACGGGCCTTAAAAACGTGTTAATAAATCGGCTAAAAGAATGGCTTTTAGAACAGCAAGAAGATCCTGAAACTTTCCTCTTCAAAATACCTGGATCCGCAATTGATACTAGTTTGTTGTTAAGTAAAATGGAAGAAAGTTCTAGAAAAGCCGAAGAAAATTCTAGAAAGTCCGAAGAGAATTCTAGAATTTTAAAAGAAGAATTACTGCAAAAGTCCGAAGAAAATGCTAGAAAGTCCGAAGAGAATTCTAGAATGTTAAAAGAGGAATTACTGGAAAAGTCCGAAGAGAATTCTAGAAAGTCCGAAGAAAATGTTAGAATGCTTAAACAAGAATTACTTGAAAATACTAAAGCACTGGAAGAAAATGTTAAAATGCTTAAAGAAGATTTACTGGAAAACTCTAGAACGCTTAAAGAAGAATTACTAGAAAAGTCTGAAGAAAGTTCTAGAAGGCTTAAAGGAGAATTGTTGGAAAATGTCAAAGCGTTGGAAGATAAAGTTTTCGAAGAATTTTTGGAGAATGCCAGTGCGTTAGAACTATTGGAAGGTAGATTGGCGGAACAAGATAGGGTAATAAAGATGGTAGAAGAGAAAATAGCCCAAATGCAATTACCACCAACAACTAAGAAAGACGATATGACCGAAATGCTGGAAGATAGAATGAGGCAACTACAGTTTCCCTCAACTTCTGAGAGGCCGTTTAATGAAGTAAAGAAACAGTTTAAAGAAGAAAAGGGTCCTGTCGTAGGGATAAAAGTAAAACCACCCACGTTCGATGGAAAGATACCTTGGTCCACTTACTACAAACAGTTTGAGGCGGCTGCTGGGGCCAACGGATGGACAGGCAAGGAAAAGGCCGTTTCTTTAACTGTGGCTTTGCATGGAGACGCGTTGAACGTCCTGCAAACAATCCCAGCAGGACAGGAAAATGATTACCAATTGTTAGTGTCTAGATTGGAAATGAGATATGGAGACGCGCATCTTCAACAAGTGTATCACGCGCAAGTGAAGAATCGTATCCAGAAGAATGGAGAAAGCCTGCAGGAGTTTGAAGCCGATGTTGCGCGGCTTGTCCGATTGGCGTACCCTGCGGCACCCGATTCATTTCTGGGACAACTGGCTGTGCAGACCTTCATTGATGGGTTAAGAGACTGGGAAACACAACAATCATTGAGGCTGGCACGACCAAGAACAACTGATGATGCGCTTGCTCACGCCTTAGAATTTGAAGCTGCAAAACAAGCGTCCCAAGGTCACGGGCGTGTTCGGACCGTTGTGGAAGAAGATGAAGGTTCTAAAGATCGCCTAGAAGAATTATTAATGAGAGTTCTTCAGAAGGAAGAGAACCGTAAAAAGAATCCTCAAGAAGTTCGAGGACCCCGTTGCTGGAACTGCGGTGAACAAGGGCACATACGACGCCGCTGCCCTAAACCCAAACAAGTTCAGCCGTCGGAAAACTAAAGGGGGTCGACGAGAGGGGGCGAACGTTGACCTTGAGTGGAGATGCCCCGGAGATCACCATCCATGCCGTAACATCGAAGAACAGTACCAGCAGTTTGTTCGTAGATGGGAAGATTGCTAACCGAACTGTTCCACTACTTATTGATACGGGGGCGACAAAATCCATCGTACGCCCTGATGTTCTACGATCAAGTATTAAGTTGTTACCCACAACTACTCAACTCCGTACAGCAACAGGTGAAGTGATACCAACACGCGGAGTGGTGAAGATGAAGATTGGCATTGGAAGTGAAGAACGTGATCATGAGGTGTTGGTAGCCGATATCACTGATGACTTCATCTTGGGAATGGACCTCCTGAGAAAATTTGGTTTTACGTTGGATTTGAAAGAGGGTGTTTTGAAGGTCGGTAACGAAGAACTTCCGTTGCACCCACGAGAAGATCCGGTTGTAAGGGTTTTGCTGACTGAAGATGTGATATTGCCGGGTCAAAGCGAGATGGTTTTCGAGGCGGGTTTGGATGGAGATCTTCGGGTAGGATGTGTGCGAATGATGGAGCCTGTTTGTGATAAGAAGATCCATAGTGGCATACTGGTGGGAAAAGCGCTGATCAAGGTTGGAAAGAGAGTACCGGTGAGAATTATGAATGTTAATGTGGATCCGGTGACATTGAAGAAGAGTACCCTTGTGGGACAGTGTGTGCCAGTATTTCGAGTAGCCAGGTGTATGGCTGATGTTCCAAAACCAGTGCCCAAAGACCATGGTGGAAAATTAGTGGGTATGGTTACTAGTTCGTGCGAAGACCTTAACAGAACGGAAGTGAAAGAGGTACAGGGTTTGGTTCACCGATACCAAGATATCTTCGCTCTTGACGATAGCCAGAAGGGACGAACAAATATAGTAAAACATAAAATCGATACAGGCAACTCTATGCCTGTCCGTCAGCAGCCGAGGCGTCTACCTCTAGCAAGGCGAGCAGAAGCCGAAAAGATTATTACTGATATGGAAGAACAAGGGGTCATCGAGCCATCCAGCAGTCCATGGGCATCACCGGTGGTCCTGGTCAGTAAGAAGGACGGGTCAACGAGATTTTGTGTGGACTATCGGCAGCTTAATGACGTGACCAAGAAAGACAGCTATCCCTTACCACGCATCGACGACACGTTAGATACCCTGTCTGGTTCACGATGGTTTTCGACTTTGGACTTGAAGAGCGGTTATTGGCAAGTTGAAATGGAACCTGAAGACCGGGAGAAGACCGCGTTCACTATTGGTTCCGGACTATGGCAGTTTACAGTTATGCCTTTCGGTCTATGTAACGCTCCGGCCACCTTTGAGCGTCTAATGGAGACCATCCTGAGAGGGCTGTCGTGGAAGACCTGCCTGGTATACCTAGATGATGTGATTGTAGTCGGAAAATCATTCAACGAACATTTGAAAAATCTAGAGGAAGTGTTCCGAAGACTACGTGGAGCCAATCTGAAACTGAGTCCGAAAAAGTGCCACATATTCAGAAAGGAAGTGAAATATCTCGGGCACGTCGTATCACAAAATGGAGTGGCAGCCGACCCTGATAAGATTCATGCAGTCCAAGAGTGGCCAACACCGAGAGATAAACACCAAGTTCGTAGTTTTCTTGGGTTATGTACCTACTACAGGCATTTCGTTCCTGGGTTTGCCAATATAGCGAAGCCCCTGACAAGGTTAACTGAAGATGGGCGCGAGTATGTTTGGAGCGGAGAGTGCGAAACAGCTTTCCAACAGTTGAAGCGTGCCCTGACAACCGCACCAATATTGAGCTATCCACGGACGGAAGGGAAATTCGTACTTGACACAGATGCAAGTAATCTGGCCATTGGGGGTGTACTTTCTCAGATACAAGATGGACAAGAAAAGGTCATCGGCTATTTCAGTAAGGTTTTGTCGAAAGCCGAAAGGAATTATTGTGTGACCAGAAAAGAATTATTGGCCGTCGTGAAGTCCGTTGAGCACTTCTACAAATACTTGTACGGACGGAAGTTTTTATTGAGGACGGACCATGCAGCGTTGAAATGGCTTCTACAATTCCGTAATCCTGAAGGCCAGGTCGCCAGGTGGATCGAGCGATTACAAGGATACGACTTTGACACAGAACATCGAGCGGGTACTAGTCATCGAAATGCCGATGCTCTTTCAAGAAGACCCTGTCCAACGGATTGCCGTCATTGCTCTCGCTTGGAAGAGAGGGTTTGCCAAGTATTAAGAACCACCATCGTCAACGACAATTGGTTGCCGGAAGAATTGCAACGGCAGCAGAAGGCTGATCCCGAACTAAAAATGGTACTGGAATGGAAGCGCGTGGGAGAAAGGCCTGCCTGGGAGGCCGTCAGCCCTTTCAACAGAACGCTCAAAGCATATTGGGCCCAATGGGAGTCCTTGAAGGTGGAAGACGATCTCCTGAAGCGAGTACTGGAGAGTGAAGATGGCACCACCATTAGGTCTCAGTTCGTGATTCCAAGAAGCCGAGTGGCTACAGTATTGCGACATCTCCATGACGGTGCCTCAGGAGGACACTTCGGTATGAAAAAGACTTTGGAGAAAGTTAGGGAGCGTTTTTATTGGGTCAACTGTAAAGAAGACGTGAAGGAGTGGTGCCGGAAATGTGAACTATGTGCCACTGGTAACGGACCCTTGGGGAAACGAAGAGCACCTATGAGGCAGTACAATGTAGGTAGTCCTCTGGAAAGAATAGCTATAGATATTGCCGGACCATTTCCCGAAACCGACGATGGGAATAAATACATATTAGTGGCAATGGACTATTTTACCAAATGGCCAGAAGCATATGCCCTACCAAACCAGGAAGCTGCGACTGTTGCTGACGTACTAGTCAAAGAGTTTTTCAGTCACTTCGGAGTGCCCATGGAGCTGCATTCGGATCAAGGCCGCAACTTTGAGTCTGTACTATTTGGAGAAGTCTGTCGATTGTTGGGCATTCGCAAGACTCGGACCACACCGTTACATCCGCAGTCCGATGGAATGGTAGAACGCATGAATCGGACAATGGGCAAATATTTGGCCAAGGTCGTCTCCGATCATCAACGAGACTGGGACCAATACCTGCATCTGTTCCTGATGGCTTATCGTGCATCGGTCCACGAAACAACCGGTCAGTCACCAGCGTCTGTGATGTTTGGACGCGAGTTACGGTTACCGTGTGATCTGGAGTTTGGGTCTCCACCTATAGAGCAGGAGGTAGCCGGGAATGATTATATCATCAACTTAAAGAAGAAGTTGGAGGATATTCACGACCGAACCCGAAATAATGGTCGAATCGCGAGTGACCGGATGAAGGCTACGTACGATGTGAGAGCCCAAGAAGGAGGGTTTCAACCTGGAGAGCTTGTCTGGTTATACAACTCGCAAAGACGTCGTGGCTATTCTCCAAAGTTACAACGGAATTGGGAGGGCCCATACCAGGTGAAGAAACGAATAAATGACTTGATTTATCGCATCCAGAAATTGCCAAGAGGGAAACCAAAGGTGGTACACTCCAATCGTCTGGCGCGCTATGAGGGAAATAATGACGCATTCCCGGATCGGGAAGATGAGGCTGAGGTGGCTATCAATACCGTAAGGCCTGGAGATGATCAGCCAACCTTCAGAGAATTTATGGCTGCGTTTTCTGGAACTAGAAAAGCGCGATTCGGAGTCACGACTGAGATGCAACAAGATCTCTTCCGGGTCCCTGGTGATTATTCCATTGTCCACTGTGTCTCCGAGGATCTCCGTATGTCCAGGGGGATCGCAGTAGTGTTTAGAAATAAATTTGGACGGCTGAATGAACTTCGAGAGCAAAATCCCTCTGTTGGTAAATCCTTACGCTTGCCTGATCATGGCCGATCCATTTACTACTTGGTAACCAAGCAGTTTTACTACCAGAAACCGAGTTACGCCGACTTGTGGAGGGCATTATGGAATTTGAGGATCGAGTTGCTTACCAGGGGTATTAACAAATTGGCAGTTCCCAAACTCGGCTGTGGGCGGGACCAGCTGGATTGGAGAATCGTTAGAAACATGCTGGAAGTCGTCTTTAGAGGTACGGACGTCAAGATCTTCGTCTGCAGTTTTGACCCACAGCCCGCATTAAGGCCAACGAAGAGTGTAGACTGTTACTTCTACCGTAATGGAACGTGTAGTCGAGGTGAAGACTGTCGATATCGTCATGACCCGTTCTACAGGAACCAGAGCATAAAACCTGTTCTGGGACAGAACATACTTGAAGAGGGGGGCAGTGTAACAAGAGAGAAAAAGAAAGAACTTCTTCTCGAACAACAAATGGAAAATTCTACAGCAATCAAGAGCATTACTCATCGCACGAAACCTGTGAAATAGACGCGGTTATTCTAGCAATATACCGGTATGTTCGAGCGATTTCTAGAAGATTTGTATGGTGGTATAAAATCGACTTTGCGGATAAAAAGGGGCAGTCAACAGCGAGCCATTAACTGTGTTTCACGAAATAAATAGTAACTGTAAAGATAAATGTTATATTAGAAATTCATAGTCTGTAAATAATAGTTTTAATGGTTTATAATCATAGCGTTAATTTATAGTGTATTCATTAGTGTTTGTAAATAAATATTTCTTATTAATAGACGATTTAAACAGCACTTTTGTTATTATTTTAAAAAGAACGTTACATTATGTTCATACAGTAACAACAAATATAGGACAAAATAATCTGTTTCATAAAGGTTTAGTTGAACATAATTCACTTCCAGCTAATGTAAAAAACTGTACATCTTTAACATTATTTAAGAAACAGTGTAAAAAATATGTAATAAATTACATTAATATTTAAGAAATTATAATGTATTATATGGAATTTATCTAGTTATATGCTATAAATAAAGTATATTATTATTATTAATAAATATTAAATAAAACCTTCAATTTTTCAAAGCCAGAGAATTATTTACAGAAGGTGAAAAGAACTCGCATACGAGCTGATGTAATTCTTACGTCACTTTTCTCCATCAAATATTAAATGCGAGCTATTATAACCAAACGTTTATAAAACAAAGCTTAACATATGCGTCATGGCAATGTTGCCAGATCCAGGGCTTAGGAAGTCTGTAGAACATAGCGGGTTTGATAGCGTCTTGTATAAAAATATACGATATACACTTGAGTAGAGTCACTGCATCTAGTTACCTGGGCCAGCTGGTCGACCAGAGTACCGCAAACCGCCGCCATATTGGGGCAAACGAAGCACGAAATTCTTCATTATTTGTTCTGTATTGAATTTAATCAAATCCACTTTTACTTTAAAAGGTTTTTCTTATTCTGAAAGATCAAACCTGTAATATGTGAAACACATAAAACGTGGTTTTAATTTGTCCATTATTAAAAATCATCCTTCTCTGTCCCAATATGGCGGCGGTTTGCGTTACTCTGATCGACTAGCTGGCCTAGGTGACTAGATGCAGTGACTCTAACTTGAGAAAGGCGCGACGCCCCCTATAGTTCATTGTGATGAACTACGGTTGTATAAAACTTTTTACAGACCCTACTTTTCCACACCCAAATTGTATATTTGTTTATTGCAGTTTTAGGTAAACCTTATCCTGTAGACCTCGTAAACATAGGAGAACGTTGCCAGACCCAAGCCCGGGTTTGAGAGCGTCGAAAATGGTCCGACAAGTCGGTAGAATATAGCCAAACGGGTGTGTATAAGCGGTTTGACAAATAAACCTATAAACTTTCTTTATTATACCTTTAATATGAGACTCAATTATAATCCTTCAATATGGGCTTCTGTTATTGAAAGATTAAATATTATCAACAAAGAATTAATTTTTTTATACACATGCACTGGTTATTAATTTTCAACACATAAAGTTTGGTTATTAATCATAAGCATTGACACTTATATCTGAAATGTCAAACATGACATTCATCAATCAAAATATTTTCAAGAAAGAATAAGTAAGTATAGCATATATGGTTTATTAGCTTTTTATTTTATATAAATCTTTATTTTAGGATTTGAAATGGAAAGATATCCCACCCTTTGTCAACTTACATGTATAATCTTTCCTCAGGTAAGTATTCCTTGTATGGCCATGTAATAGTTTATTAAAATTTTGACACATGTAATCTTCCTCCTGTTCCAACAACCACCTCCACAATCACAACCTACAAATTCCACAATCAACACTATCTGCCAAGGACCGCGATCAACAGCCGTTGACTCAGCAGACACCACCTCTCCTGACTACTGGACTGCCTCATAAATCGCCTTCCGGACTTCCCTCTTATCCAGGGCTCGAACGATAGTGGCCAGCTCCCCAACACCTCAGTAAGTATCTTCTAAACTATTTCTTCTTATTCAGTTACCTTAATAATTATTTTCTTTTTCAGGTATATTCCGACGACTTCAAATCTTCCACACCTTGATGATCAACCAACCCAGCTCGAAGACAGTTTTAAATATTATTTTCCTTTATCCAATACGCTTACCATATCATAATACCCATTTAATTTTGTTTTCTGTAATTAATGCCCTTTCTCTTACTTCATTCAATAAAACACCAGACCGTTTTTTATACTCTATGTTTTAATTTAACAAATTTTCTTCTAGGTTCTTTATCTATTTACATTTATTAGATACACCTTTAGTGTTAATCTTCTTATATATAAACAAATTTCTTCTTCTTCTAAAATTTTATTTATATTTCATCTCATTCAAAAAACCCCTCATTTTTCTCATTTTTTAAAATTATTATTCTTATCTCCCTGAGATACCTTTTTTCAACTATTTTTTTTCTCTTTTTTTCCCTTTTTTATTAAAATACTCCCTATCTTTGGTAATTCTTTTAGTTTTTTAATATATAATGTCTATAACCATAGTAGTGATTGAGATCTTATTATTGAAGTACAAGGAGGATTTTAATTATGCAAGAGAAAATCAATGTACCTTTAAATTATTACATGATTTTTATTTTCAGGTTGACTTATGGCTAGGATATCCTTTCCTTTTATTATCCTTGTTAATTTTAATACTGTATCAAAATCCTATAATAAATATATGCTATTACGTTCTATTTCCTTGTTTTATGATTATTGTATACTAAATTTTTATATTCATGGGATATCATTATGACTTTGTATGTAAATTTATTTGTTGAACCTTAATAACCACATATATATATATATATATATATATATATATATATATATATATATATATATATAAAATGCAAATTCATATAGAAAAATTTATCGACTCTGCTGGGACTCGAACCCAGGACCCTCCACTGTCTAGGTGGTATCTCTACCAACTGAGCTACAGAGTACGACTACCAGCATAGCGAGAAATTTTCCATATGAATTAGATGTTTAAGCAGACATACAAAGTAACTAGATATTTTTTTGAATATTATTAATGAAGATCAGCAAGTCGCATGACAACAACATCAATATTCAAAGTATCTAGATTATTTTTAATCATTCCGAAAGGAAATTAATTATATATAAATTTTAGTTGAAATTAATTTTTGTTAAGTTGAATAATGATTTTACATTAAATAATATTTAAAATGCAAATTCATATAGAAAAATTTATCGACTCTGCTGGGACTCGAACCCAGGACCCTCCACTGTCTAGGTGGTATCTCTACCAACTGAGCTACAGAGTACGACTACCAGCATAGCGAGAAATTTTCCATATGAATTAGATGTTTAAGCAGACATACAAAGTAACTAGATATTTTTTTGAATATTATTAATGAAGATCAGCAAGTCGCATGACAACAACATCAATATTCAAAGTATCTAGATTATTTTTAATCATTCCGAAAGGAAATTAATTATATATAAATTTTAGTTGAAATTAATTTTTGTTAAGTTGAATAATGATTTTACATTAAATAATATTTAAAATGCAAATTCATATAGAAAAATTTATCGACTCTGCTGGGACTCGAACCCAGGACCCTCCACTGTCTAGGTGGTATCTCTACCAACTGAGCTACAGAGTACGACTACCAGCATAGCGAGAAATTTTCCATATGAATTAGATGTTTAAGCAGACATACAAAGTAACTAGATATTTTTTTGAATATTATTAATGAAGATCAGCAAGTCGCATGACAACAACATCAATATTCAAAGTATCTAGATTATTTTTAATCATTCCGAAAGGAAATTAATTATATATAAATTTTACTACTCTGGTAGTCGTACTCTGTAGCTCAGTTGGTAGAGATACCACCTAGACAGTGGAGGGTCCTGGGTTCGAGTCCCAGCAGAGTCGATAAATTTTTCTATATGAATTTGCATTTTAAATATTATTTAATGTAAAATCATTATTAAACTTAACAAAAATTAATTTCAACTAAAATTTATATATAATTAATTTCCTTTCGGAATGATTAAAAATAATCTAGATACTTTGAATATTGATGTTGTTGTCATGCGACTTGCTGATCTTCATTAATAATATTCAAAAAAATATCTAGTTACTTTGTATGTCTGCTTAAACATCTAATTCATATGGAAAATTTCTCGCTATGCTGGTAGTCGTACTCTGTAGCTCAGTTGGTAGAGATACCACCTAGACAGTGGAGGGTCCTGGGTTCGAGTCCCAGCAGAGTCGATAAATTTTTCTATATGAATTTGCATTTTAAATATTATTTAATGTAAAATCATTATTCAACTTAACAAAAATTAATTTCAACTAAAATTTATATATAATTAATTTCCTTTCGGAATGATTAAAAATAATCTAGATACTTTGAATATTGATGTTGTTGTCATGCGACTTGCTGATCTTCATTAATAATATTCAAAAAAATATCTAGTTACTTTGTATGTCTGCTTAAACATCTAATTCATATGGAAAATTTCTCGCTATGCTGGTAGTCGTACTCTGTAGCTCAGTTGGTAGAGATACCACCTAGACAGTGGAGGGTCCTGGGTTCGAGTCCCAGCAGAGTCGATAAATTTTTCTATATGAATTTGCATTTTAAATATTATTTAATGTAAAATCATTATTCAACTTAACAAAAATTAATTTCAACTAAAATTTATATATATATATATATATATATATATATATATATATATATATATATATATATATATATATATATATTGATGCCTGTTAAGCTGTCACCTCCGCCATGCAGAGGAGACGACCTGACTTCCGGGTATTCCCGTGAATATATTGCTAAAAATTTGTTATATTTGTGATGAGGGGAACCTCTAGAATCCAAATCTCAAGAAAGGGGAAATTATTTCCCTTGTTTTATTTTGTCATATATAGAGTTTACAGAAGATACGAACCGACCTCCAAATTGTATATACAAGCAGAAACTGGTAGTTCGCTGTTACCTCCAGCAACGCTGCCAAGTGTTCGGAGGTCAGAAGGTACCATCGTTATGCGCAGTTATATATATAGAGCGTTGACACCACATTCCATAGATGTACATTTCATAAAAAGGGTCTCTTGTGGTCTCCAGATGTTGAAATCGGGCGGTTCAAATTGCTCGCCGAAGGCATTTTAGTGGCAAAATAACAAATGAAAACAAGCAAGCATTCTCGATTTACTTATTTTTTATTTTCTGTGTTATAGTAAATTGGCGTTTTTGTATTTCTTATGAATTATTATTAAAGACTTATTTAAAAGCCGTTTCAACATTTATTAAAGCGTCTTTCTGAGTAGCACTGACTAGTTTAATAAGGCTTCTCTAATTATAATCATTGCTTTCTCGTTTACTTCATAAAGTTAATATTTTATATAGTTTCTTGTAATCTCGAGAATCACTGTTTAATTTGAATATACTTTTATCTAGATTCTATTTTGATTGAAATATACTCAGACACTCTTTTAATTTTTACTAAACTCGAAGAGAGTGTAATACAAAGAAATTAAATAATGTGTTTTTTACTACAAATGTTTGATATTTCCGAAGTCACACACTTATCATGTTGGACCATTGGATTTCCTGTGATTTAATTAACAAAGGGAGTTAGCAACTTTATTAACATTAAACCAATCGAAACACAACAAATTAATCGACATTTTAAAAAATTTTCTTTTAAGGCATTTTTTCCAACATCTTCCGTTGGCTATGATATACACCTCTTTATTATTTGATCTAACGAATTATAGAATATGTATTAGGATGGAACGAAATAGAGGTCAAAAAATATGTTTTCCATTTTTTTTATCATGGCAGAGTGATTAAAAGTTGTCTTGTTTGGTGCCTATTAACATGTAGAACCCCCAGCTCAGTAAAACAATTTCTTGAGGGTCCGCAAGCACTTTGAATTTGATCATTTTTCTCAATTATTAATCAGTTTTTCCCTACGAACTTCAGATTTTCTTTTCCATTTTTTATCATGGCCGAGTGATTAAAACTTGCATTTTGTAGTGCTTAATATCGTGTAAAAACTCCAGATCAGTAAAAAAATTTCTTGTGGGTCCGAAAGAACTATGAATTTTATAATTTTTTTCAATTATAATTCAGTTTTATGTACCCTATATCTACCAACCTGCAGAAGGTATATTTTACACTTATTAATAGGAGCTTTGAGCACTTATACAGGTGGTAAAAACAAACAATAAAGATCTTAATTGAAAAGAAATGCAGTTCTATAAAACAAAAAGAAAACATTGTTATATTGGGATAGGTAATTTATATATATTATTACTTATGAGTCTTATGACTATAAGGTTGTCATACATTAAAATATTTTCTTGACTCAAACAACGGCATGGACTTGCGAGATTCTATTTTAGTCATAATATAACAATCTCTGTTGCTGCTGCCACTAATTGCAGACGATGCCTCTTGACAATCTTAACCGTTCTTTCAACCGCTTGAGTGTGGCAGTGGAAATCGTGGAAAATCAACGGAAAGTTCATTTGAAGAGATCCAGCCTTTACTATGAGACCTTTTAGTTCATCTTCCTTTATATGTTTAGTAAATGGAGGCTCTGTGACTTTTTGAGCTTGCCATGAAATGAAATCAATGTAATTCTCAGCATAGAAATTGATTTTAGGAATTTGGGATTTCTTGACGCCACCACCATTGTGGACTAATGTTCTTGCCTTTAGGACTAGTTGTAAACCCAACTCACGAATATGTCTCCTCTCATCGATTAGAAGCCCGAGAAGTAGATTTTGTGGGGAAGCAAAGCAGACATTTGTTTGGAATTCAGGATCGACACCATTATAGATCTAATTTTGTCCTCCAAAGCCGCGAATGTAATTAACTCTGGAATTTTTGTCGATGATAAACTGTCTGATCACGAGACAGTAGACTGCACCCTGCTCATGGATGGTCGAAGGCCGGCACAATTCTTAAAACATACCGCTGTTTCAAAAACTTGAATTATAATCTATTTCATGATGATCTTATGTCAATCAATTGGGATGAAATTTATACTTATACGGATATTGATAGTAAAGTCGACTTTCTTACCAATAAGCTAGCCCCGCTCTTTGCTGTCCATCCACCCATTAAACACTCACGAATATCTAAACCACCAGCACCCTGGCTTAATGATAATATACGGTTCTTAATGGAAATGCGCGATTATGCAAACAAAATTTATAAGCAAACCAAATCACAGACAGATCGTCAGCAATATGCACAACTAAGAAACCTTGTTACAAATACATGTCGTAGGGCTAAAAAGACGTACTTTACTAACCTATCGGAAACCAATCAAGCTAACCTTATCTGGAAAAGTATCAAACACAATATTATAGAAAATAAAAAGAAATCTTCAAATTTACCGGAATATTTGACAAACGTAAATGACATAAATACTTTTTTTCTTAACTCCTAAGCTATTACAATAGTAATATGAAAACAAACCATGTACTGTTCTTTCGCCCTGTGCCCGAAGAAGAGATTTGGAGTAGTAGCAAAAGAATAAAATCAAATGCCGCGGGTCACGACGGAATAACTCTTTTTATGATAAACCTGTGCCTACCCTTTCTTTTCCCTGTTGTGACTCATGTAATTAATTATTGTATGATCCATTCAGTATATCCCACTACCTGGAAGAAAGCAAATGTTATTCCTTTAAATAAGATTCCTAATCCCTTAGAATCTCCGGTCCATCTCCATCCTCCCGGTTCTTTCCAAAGTTTTAGAAATGATCATTGATAAGCAACTAAAAGAATTCTTAGAACGAAATGATATACTGCCTGAGACACAATCAGGGTTTAGGCGGGGCTACAGCTGCACGAGCGCATTACTTAAAGTAACCAATAATATAATAACTGCTCTTGACAAAAAACTTGCCACTGTTCTAGTACTGTTAGACTTCTCAAAGGCTTTTGACACTGTAGACCATCAGTTACTTTTATCTATTTTACATTTTTGTGGACTCTCAATTGAGGCGGTAAATTTTTTTAAAAACTTTCTAACAAACCGACAGCAAGCTGTAGTATATAAGAATAATACTTCAGAATATCTAACCTTAAAATCTGGTGTACCCCAAGGCTCCATTGTCAGCCCTACCTTATTTGCTATCTATATATCGAATTTCCGTGAACAGCTCCAGTTCGTAGACTCCCACTTTTACGCTGATGACACACAACTGTATTCATCATTTCCCTGGACTTCGGTAACTCAAGCTTGTCAAAAAATTAATGCTGATTTACAAGCAATTTCTAATTTATCTAGAGCACATAAACTGAAACTTAATCCTACTAAATCTCAAGCAATACTAATAAGTAGTTCTTATGTGTACGACTCTTTAGTGGCAGAGGTCAATATTGAGATCGGAGGCGTAAAAGTGGAAGTCTACAAAAAGGTAAGGAACCTAGATCTAACTATAGATAAAGATTTACGATTTAAATCGCATGTCTGTAATGTTCTTAAAAAAGGATACTTAAATCTTCGTATCATATATCAGAATCGAGAGTATCTCGACACGCATATCAAAAAAATGCTTTGTGAGGCACTGGTTCTTTCTGATCTTAACTACTGTGATGTAGTTTATGGGCCATGTATAGAGCAAGAGGTTGCAAATAAAATACAGCGACTACACAATGCCTGCCTCCGACTAATTTATGGCATACCTAGGGCAGTTCATCGTATAACAGACAAATTAGCACCATCAAAATGGCTTAACATGTCAAACAGACGTCACCTACACGCGACAACTTTCTTTCATAAAATATTACAACACAACAAACCTGAATACCTGACTAATAAAATAAGCTTTCGTACAGACGTACATCACATAAACTTAAGATACAGAGGTTTACTTACGATTCCACCACATAAAACACACACGTTTAAGAGATCTTTCTCATATACCTGCGCTTCATATCTTAATCAGATTCCAAGCTCATTTAAAGCTCTTCCTATCTCAAAGTTCAAAAAAACATTGTCATCAGATTTGTTTAGAAAACAACAAACTTAAATTAATCATGTTCCTGTGTATGTTCTACGAAGCTCCTGCTGCCAGCTCCACCAAGGATAATGT